>OU612059.1:206483247-207683247 GCA_914767635.1 Melanostoma mellinum
TAATCTTATTACTTTCTCCTTTTATAACAGAATTCCCTTACCTTCAATATTATCCAGTAAAATCACTATTTTATCCTATTTCTTTTTCCTTCGATTTTCTCTACTGATATAAACTTCATAATATTATCTATTTCATACTTTCCTAGCAATAAGGATGTCTGACAATAGTGGCGTGGGTGTTAATTGATCTCTGCGTTCGATTTAGGGACTTGTTTGTAGGGTCTGCTGTGGATGTTATCTGTGTCTCAGAGACGTGGTTGGTTGAAGGTTTAAATGATCAGATTTGCTCATTGAGTGGATACCGTGTTTTTCGATCAGATCGAAATCTTCAGGATGGGGGGGTAGCAATGTTTGTCAATGAAACAATCAAATGCAAGTTGAGGTGTAGCTCTGAATACAGTACAGAGATTCAGTATGTGTTCGTGGAGTTCATTGGAAGCAATGATAAACTACTCGTGGGTACAATTTATAGGCCGAACAAAAACATAAATCTATCCCCTCTTTATGAATTCCTAGAAGAAATTACTTTAGATTGCTCAAACATTATTCTATGTGGGGATTTTAATAGCAATTTGCTTTGTGAAAATCTCTTTTTGGATCAGATGAGTAGACTTGACTTTGCATCCGTCAATATAACCACCCCAACCCACTTTTTTTGGCGGAGATCCGATATGATGATAGCGACAAAGTTTTACTTTATGACCAGCTTTCTGCACCCGGTTTTTCCAAACACGATTTAATTTTCCTCACTTATAGTTTCATTCTCAAGCCTGTAGCATCCACATACAACTATCGCGACTTCAAAAATATTGAATACACCCAACTTGAATCAGATACCAGAAATATAGCCTGGGATAATATTTTCTACCTACCTTCATCCTCTATGCAGGTACGTCTTCTAAGTGATAACGTAGCCCAACTATTTAACAGACATGTTCCCTTAATAACTAAGCAAAATAAATTAGATAATCCCAATTGGTTCACGAATGAAATACGCGTTTTAATGCTGCAACGTGATGAAGCTTACAACGCATGGAAAAGCTTTCGTCTACCTGAGCTTAGACGAATTTACCAATCGATTCGCAACCGTGTTGTGATGAAAATTCGCTCTGCTATTCGTATGTTTTCTGCCAAACTGAATACATCCCTTAACGGCCGCCAGTTGTGGAATACTTTGCGTAGTATTGGCCTTAGTAAGCCCATAAAAAATCCAATCTATAATGCTGACGGAAATCATTTAAATAGGAAATTCGTTTTAACTCCCTCATTGGCTTCTCCCTGCAACCCTTTGACCCCAATTAACCTCTCTCCAGCCTCATTTGAAAATATTAACCCTAGTTTTGCGTTCACTAGAGTTAACAGTACTGAAGTGGTTGAAAGTATACTTTCAGTAAGGTCAAATGCCATAGGTCTCGATTAAATGCACCCTTCTTTCTTAAAAATAATTCTTCCAATTGTACTGCCTTATATCACTCACATTTTCAACACCATTTTGACAACCGGGGAATTTCCAACCGACTGGAAACTAGCAAAGGTCTTACCCATACCCAAGAATGCCAAGTGCACTGAATTTAGGCCCATTTCAATCCTGGCATTTCTTTCAAAAGTTTTTGAAAAGATCCTAAAAAAGCAAATCACTGATTTTATTAAAGCTCACAATCTTTTGACTACCAGACAGAGTGGTTTTCGGGAAAAGCAAAGCTGTGTGACTGCCCTACTAAATGTCATTGAGGACCTTCGACAAGCATTGGATGAAGATAAAGTAAATTTTTTAGTTCTTCTAGACTTCTCCAAAGCATTTGACACAGTGGTTCACAGTAAACTTGAAGATAAACTTCGCCAGCAGTTTAACTTCTCATCTGAGGCTATAAAGCTTATTTCTTCCTATTTAACCGGCAGAATGCAAGCAGTTGAAATAGGTAATAGTTTATCTGACTTTCTTCCTGTAGCTATCGGAGTGCCACAGGGATCAATCCTAGGTCCGTTGCTTCTTTCAATTTATGTAAACGATATTCCCCCTGTCATTCATAACAACTCATTATAAATGTAAGTATGCCGACGATGTTCAGCTGTACCTCAGCTGCGCTCTTGGTCTCATTGAAGACGGTGCTTACCAAGTTAACCAGGACCTTGAAAAACTTTCGCACTGGGCTGAGATCAATGGACTGAACTTAAATCCTACAAAATCCAAGTGTTTGGTGGTATCTAAAAAGATTCTTGACTTGTCACACTTCCCTAGAATAATCTTGAATAACTCCATTGTTGACTATGTGGATTCTGTTCAGAATCTTGGAATAACCTTCACGCGCAATCTGACTTGGGACAAGCATATTAACAGCACAATTGGCAAGGTATATGGAGTGTTACGAAAACTCTGGGTATCTCAGACATACACGCCCATTAAAACGCGTACAATGCTTGTAAAAAGTTTAGTTCTTCCCATTTTGACCTATGGTTGCGAAATCTTTTCGAGTTGTAACTATGCGTGCAAGAGAAAACTTGATGTTGTTTTTAACAACACTATTAGATATATCTTTAACCTGCGAAGATATCATAGAATATCGCATCTCGCAAATGTTCTACTCAATATGCCACTCGAGAGCAACTTTAAGTTTCGCACTTTATCCCTGCTCTCAGACATTCTGTTCACACATCAACCACCCTATCTGTTTGAAAGAATTACAAGGGCCTCTTCTGCGAGGTCTCACCAGCTGATCCACCCACGATACGCCTCCTTGATATCTGAACGTCAATTTTTCATCAATACACGTCAGGGGAATTCGTTACCTCTTACAATCAGGGAAATAAGTAGCAATAAATGCTTTAAAACAAAATTGTGAAAGTTTCTATCAGTATCATGAACATTTCTTTCCATTTCCACTTTTTATCATATTATATAATTTTTTTTTCTCTTCCTTTCTTTTATTTTTTATTTTTTATTTTTCTTTTCTTCTTACTTTTTTTTACTTTTCAATATCACTTCATTTTTATCTTCTTTATTTTTCTCATCCAATAGCTCTCATTGCTATAATTTAATAGGTTAACACTAGTTTATAAGATATTTTATCTTAATGTGTATGGCCTTATCGAAATAAAATAAATACTAAATACTAAAATAAATACTAAAAATACTAAATGAGCTTTCTTGTATTCGTTTTTGATTTCTCTTATTTTTTATAGTTGCAGTTTGCAGATATGAAAATCTACGGTGGCACGTTGATAAGTCAGTGACTTTTTGAAATTTGATTTCTTTGTCCAGTGTTTTTCCAATTTTTTTCTTCCTTCCAAATAATAGGTTTCCCTAAGGGCCGTAAAATAAGCACTTGTCAAAGTGATGGCATCTTCATTCGACTGAAATCTCTAACCATGAAATTTGGAAACAGGAAATAGCGTACAGGGGTAAATCGGGAGAATGGAGCCCAATTTATGGCTTTTCGACACATATCGCGGCTTTTTTATTTCTAAATATTCATGTTGTTGATGTTGTGATGTTGTGGATCGAGATGCCTACAGTCTCAGTCAACTCACGCACTTTCATTCTCCGACCGTCCAATAGCAAGATATGGATTTTATCCAGGATTTCTGGTAAGACGATCTCTTTTAGGCTGTTTGGCATCACTTGTGCTGAGTCGACCATAACGGAACTCCATAAACCATTTCTCAGCCATGGAAATTGATGGTGCAGAGCCCCAATTGTACTTATCAAGTCTTTCTCTGATTTCGTTGGTGGTTTTTTACGCAAAAAGCAATGCTTTATCAGCACACAATTTTCTCTAATCTTATTAATTTTCACGAACACAAACTGAAAACTCAGGCTTTCATTTCGGAAAGCCTGTCGTAAGCAATATAGTTGGGCGTTTCAAGCAAAAAAAAAAAAAATCTTAGCGATATTTATCATTTGGCTCGTTTGTTGATGGTTGCTTCTACATTCGTGGCTCAGTGCTGCCGACTTCGGAGTTCGGATGTACATTGTGGTATGAAAAATACCAGGCACCGAAACGCCACCAATAGTAAAAGGCAACATCAACGCTTCGTTACACCTCCCTAAATATAACTCATAAATGTTGAAAGGTTGAATCTCTAAGAAATATCGGCCAAGAAAACCGTTGGATTTTTTTTTTTTTTTTTTTTTTATAATCAACGCGCACATCAAGGGGTTATGAATACCCTTATAATGTTGTTAAACACAGTTGGATTTAATAAATTGAAACTCGACATTTGCTCACAGTTTATACGAACAGTTTGTCTGAAAGCTGCTCCAGTGTCTTAAGCTTGTCTGCGCCACGTAACAAAATATCGATACCAATTTTTTTTGATAAGCAAACTTAATCCCAAACATGAAAAATCCAAAACAAACAATCAAAAAGTCCTGCGACTAGAAAAGCTTTGATACTGTCAAAAATTTCAAAGTCTCTCCCAAAAATAAAAAAAAAATAAAAAAAAATCCACCCAGTGTTGGGGATGATTCATTGCCAGGAACTGGTAAAAAAAAGAATTGTAGTCATCTGTAATCCTGTGCCCAAGAATAGAAATCATGATAATCCTTGTAACTACACAACGAGAATTGATGACAGATTATTGTCCTGGTTGATGGTCTTTTGAAAAGGGGTTTTGTTTCTTTTTCTTTTTTCTCCTCGGGGCACTTTTATTGAGGGAGTCTCATAAGTAAAAATTATTACTTCACATTACTACCCTCCTATAACAAATTATATGATTCATATTCCCTAAAATCGGCAATCAGAAAATCACAGCTAAGCGATTGAAACCCAAATGATGTTCTCAACGAAATCCCATTGATTTATCGATGATGACGGCTTTAAATGTGTCAGCGATGCGGGGCGGCCGAAGCACGGAGTGAAGGCTGTCCTAGGATCGAAAAACTCATGTCGAAGGACAGACGACAACGCATTAAATAAAGATGAATAGCCTCCTCTTGAAAATCAAAATGTATAGATGTCCCGATTGACTTGAATTGCAATACAACACGGATTAAGGGTTGCTTTGTGTAAATCAATACGATTTCTGGATGGAGGCACTCCATTCCGACTTCGTATAATCGAAAGATTAAACGAATCAAATTAATTTTAAAATTTGTCCTCCACCCTACCACCTGCAATAATTGATGCTGTCAAACAACAAACAACTTAGTATAGATTGTAGACGACGACGTTGCCCTTTTTTTGTAAATTGAGTAATGTCTCATTTCATTTCGCCCTATCCACGATGAACGACGAAAGGCGCGGTTCATTGTCTCAGACAAATTTCATATTTTCTCCGGTATATTAATTTTCCGTTAAAATTAAGAAACAAGAATGTAAACTACTCTCCGAGGACATCCATTTAAATATACCTCTGGCGATAATAAATAGCGTAGTGATTATTCAGACGGGCGGGCGGATGGCATCGTGAAAGCGTCCGTTCGTCATCGTGGCGTATACACATAAAGTCCCCGACCCCGGATTATGTAGCCTCTTGCAACAAAACAAAGCTGGCACAGTGTTCATCTTCATAGCCGTATCCCAGCACAGTCTCAGTGCTGAAATGCTCTGAAATTATTTTAATTGAAGCCCTTGTTAAGCCATTAAAAAGCATTATCCTGTATCGCCGGTCTCGTTCTTTCACGGCGCAGCGGGCGGCGCTGACGGTGCGGTACTTGAGTCTGTGTGATAGAACCGGAAAGTATAGTGCCTGCAACAATTTCCGTCTTTTTGCGTTGATGCTGTCATAAGAAATTAATCTCGTTAATTAAAATGCTGGACAGGCGACACAATATTCTTCTTTTTTCTTTTCAATTTGCTCCCATTATTGTTGGGAAGCATTCCGTAAAAAGCATAAAGCCAAAGCCTTTTTTTTAATACTCGTAACGATATCCATTGTGCTCGGCTATTTGATCTTCAAATTGGCTTTATGAATGGAGAAGTGCTTGTAAAATGGCGAGAGTATGCAATGGACTGTTTTTGGTTCGCAGCTGCAGATTGAAAACGGTCAAAGGGAAAGAGCTTTTTAAGTCTAGTTGAAATGCTGTGAGATTAAGGCACTTCAATGACCAACGCAAGGAAATAAAAAATTACAGTCGCATGAGTGGTATGTAGGTATGTGTTGCTTTACAATCACAATTGTGACTGTGAGTGTGTTTTTCATCACCAGCTCAAAACGCAACGCATACGATTTTAAGTTGCGTGTTGTCATATCGTCAAAGTCAAGTCCAATAAGAGAAAGAGGGTTGCTTTTGCAGTTTTTGTTAATTAGTTCAGAAGAGTGAACTGAGCTGATAAACAGTGCAGCGACATCTGGAGTCTGTCAAACAAAACTACAATTACTTGTAATTTAAGTCAAGCGTAATGAACATAGTCCTACAAGTAGCTCTTGCATTGTTAATGACTAGGTTTGTGTTACAGGCCTCTGTTATCAATTGTCTGTACCACAAAGCTACAAGTCTACAAGACAAAAGGCACTTGTAAGATAATGTCTTTAGAAGAACAAGCAAACTTCTTACTTTGTTATACAAAATTAAATTAATTAAAACCAGTCATTACTCACTTCTGCTTAAAGGACTTGTATAGCTCTGTATTATACGCACCGGATATCAGAGGCCTGTAACACAAATACACAAGTTAACAATTCAAGTGCTTGAATTTTATTTCTTTTTATTTCATAACACTTCCACAGTGTGCCTTATGTGCACAAAATAAAGTTAGGCAACGGCTGAGTAAGAAACAAAACGCAACCAATCTCCAAGACAAGTTTTCAGAGTTGAGTCTCAGTTAAGTGCTGAATTTCGTTGCCCTGAAGCCGCGCAAATTGATGGAAAACTTGCAATACAATTTTTTTTTTTTTTCTTTCAAGTGAGTGAAACAGTGGCTTTAATTTGCTCTTCATTTGGACAGGCAAAGACCGTTGAAGCTTTTTTAGTTTTACCCAAGAGTGACTCTAAAGAGCAATTTATGCGTAAAAAAAACTTTATGAGCTCGAAGTTGAAATGCATTGGAGACAAAACTTTAGCAGAAGTAGAGAAAACTGAAACTACTCAGGAAAGATTGTAGAGAACCTTACACTTGGGATTCATATTTACAAAGGAAAATCACATTGGGACGTGTAAAAGCAATCCTTGAAAATTTATAAAAACCAACTCAGGAAAAGTAAGAGAAAACTCTGAAGGGACTATTCTGGCTGAGCCGATACTTTTCATAATTTTCCGTCTATGCTCACAAAATTCCTCTCAGATAATCAAACAGTAAAAAAAAAAGCTACCTGAGGCTCTTGTACCAAATTTTGTATCGTTAAACAAGCTTCTAGAAGAAAATCATTTTCCTGAAAATCTCACAAAACATCAACGCAACATTAGAACTGAACGAATAATCGATTCCAAAAATTAAGCTTTCACGACATTCTGTTACAAAAAAAATGCATACACCGTCCGATACCCTCCTAAATTTGACCGAATACGATAACTACGAACTTATCCAAACCAATCCGAAATTACTCCGAAAACACATGTCCACCTGGTTTTTGACAACAATTCCGAAGTCAGGATTCCACCGAGCTCTACTTGGAAGTTTAAGAATTTTCGAGGAATGCTTTAGCTCACTTTCGACTTGTGCAAAAAATGTTGGACTCTCACTTCTTCCTCTTCCCCACAACTGCAGCATGTTCAAAACGAAAATTTGAACACAGTAATGCCTGAATCACAATGCCACTTTAGTTACCTTTTTTTTAGTTCAATCATAAGAAATAAGTAGGGGAGACTGGGTACGGTTGACACAATTTTTCTTCTTTTGTCCATAGCATTGACATCAATAAGATTAGCTATGTAGGAATTAGGTGCAATTCAAGATCATGATTCTTTCTATTAATGAACAGTGTTTTTTGAGTGCATAGTTCACATTTAAGCAATATACATTAATTTTAATGAGAAAAGTCAATTTGTTTCAACTGTCCCCATGCCAGGGGCGGTTGAAACAATGAATGGGGTCAATTGAAACACGTTGAAATAGTAAAAATATTGCCTTGTAACGTATTTTATTAATTTTTTATTTCAAAAAATTCCACAGTTAGAGAATATATTTTTATTCAAAGTTCATTATTAAAGATATATACTAGTATATTAATTAAACGGTCTAGACGGTCGTATCTTGCTTTCGAATGTATCTTGAAAGAGAGCTGTAGTTTATTCCATGCTTCTCTGAAGCACTGCGTAATGAACTGCCTGCCTTCACATCGTCATGAGCCGCTTTATATGTTGCTAATTCCACATTTCCTCGTGCAGTCTTCCTCACACGTACTCGGGGCATCTACAAAACAAACAAAAAATGTAAACATATTGTTTCAACCGTCCCCAAAAAAGATGTGTCAACCGTCCCCAACCACTTTTCTAACAAAAAAAAATTACAAAACAACATAAACAACACTAACACGTCCCTGCATGACATTTCATTCTATTCTACACTCTTTTCTGCGCACAACAAAATATCACTCAACACTTACACTTGAATAGTACTCACGCAACAAAGAAAAGTAAAAAATCAAAAAAACTTACTTTTGCTTGTCAAAAAAAACAAGAGCTTCCTGTTCACTACCGATCAGCGCGACGATCAAAGCAAGACTGAAAATCGTGACTTAACTGATTTCTGCTTAATTCTCTTTCAGTACTCAAACACATTGCGTGAACGGTTTCTGAGATATTTATGTTGTGTCAACCGTCCTGTGTTTCAACCGTACCCAGTCTCCCCTACACCCTATCACAATATTGCTTTGACTCCGATGTTACGTTGGTTCGTGTACAAAACAACGTGACATGACTTCAACTCAAAGCAGAAAGTTCGGTCTCGTTGAACTACTGATCGCTGTGACAGTAAAAAATTCCAAACGCAGCCAAGTGACGGGATCGAAACCAAAGCGTAATTATAATTCAGCCAGAAGAGTTCATATCTTGGTCCGAGAAAACATATCTCAACGATATCAACAGCTTTTCAGGTCACCCATTTTAAATGCATTTTTTGCAGCCACAGAGACAAGCTTTTGCGTGATCTTAACGAGTGCCACAACTTTACGCAAATGTCAAAAACCAAATTGTGGTTGGATGCCATCCACTGCTGATCTAAGTAAGTAAGTGCCGATAACTTTGCCCAGTGCCGCAAGCCAATCGATTAGTTGTCGAATTTCTCATTTTGTATTAAATGTCAAAATACCTATTCAAATGTTAATTTTTGCAACTAAACGCAAAGTACTTTCGTAAATCGAAAAGCAGCAGTTTTAGACTAAGCACACATTGGTGTAAGTAGGATTAGGGTTGGCATTTCTGGCTGTTACATGAAAAACTGAGGTTCGAGCACAGAAACATCAAATCGTGTTTGACGGAAATCATATTTTCGGGAGGATTCGCAAGTCCTCCAAGAGCAAGTATTCTATTGGCATGAAAAACGCTTTCTCGCTTAGAAGTTTCCTTCTCTCTATGAGAGAAATGTTTATATGTTCTGGCGACGTTTCAAAATAATTTGAAGTGAACGTCAAGACTACGTAACCGATCTTTGGGTTAAAATGTCAAAAGTTTAACACAATCTAATGTAAATATTCTCAGAACGCGAAGAGTCTTAAGAAACATTGTATGAGTGGCTTTGATGTCCCTTATGTTTTCAGTGTTCTTTGTGAACTTTGCCTAAGTACACAAGTAAAAGTTAAGGCTTTTAAATTTTGTTTTAAGATTGAGTGCTCACTTCTTCCTCATTTTCTACGGCGCGGCGCCACCAGCATCGCTATTTCGGAGGTATGACAACTCTCTCACTTATCTGATTCACACTAGTGAACGCCAACAGACGTAACGTATTCGTTACGTGTACCAAAACGTTATTCCAGCCGGCCTTATAATATTTGAAACATTAAAAAATGACACTATTCTCCATGTGCAATTGTGTCTTTTTAACTAAGGATATTTAGACATGTGTATCGCTTGTTCACAAAAAATCACCCTTATTACGAATAGCGTTTTAATAAAACGCCAATATAATGACTTACCTCTAGGTGCCACAATTGCCGTTTAAATAAATTTGAAATTTTAATGAATTACACACAGCCAATGACTTCCAGGCAGCCAGAGAGAAAAGGATTTTGTTTTCGAATAGATACTTAAAGTCAGATCATTGTCACCCTTCAAATACATAACATTACGTAAGAAATGGAGGGTCCTACAATTTTTTGCCGGTTCCAGACACCTATAAGAAAATTCACTTGCCATTGTAGAACTACTTCCAAAAGAACTTCCAAAATTCTCGCAGAAGGTGATAACTGCAATAAAACTTTAGGATCTTACTAGGAATCGTGGTGCCCGTGACGTAATGGCTAACGTATTACAAAACTGGAAACGTACTTTTACAAGTCCTCCATTGGAAATTCATCTTATTCCAGTCCGCCACTACCAACAGAGTAATACTTTTTGTAATAATTTTTATTCAACAGATAAATAACTGTAAATAAGCTAAGAGGATTATAAAAAGCCTAAAACAAAATTTTATTTGCCTACCTGCCCTACCTGCTCAAATAATTTAAAGAACAACAAGCCCAACCTGAAGGGGCAGACGAATAAGCTCTCTCTGATGAGACAATACAATTTGTGTCCTTATCACAAATAATCTCGTCCATCTGCCAATTTCCTATTAATGAAGTCCTTGTCATTATAAGCCCCAATTCGAACGTGCGTCTGTTTCCTATTCAAAGATTTTTCTTTTCTTTTTTTTCGTCTAACTCTCCCGCTGAACCCATCAAATCGAACCCCATTTATCTTGTTCACCCTTGAGAGCGAAAGTAAGGAAGAAAAGAAAACAGTAATACCGACAAGCTATGTAATTTATATATTACCTCCATTTGGTGCTCTTCATTAGGTACCCAGATTTCATCTCGAAAACGCATCTTCAAGGATAAAACGTGGAAAACACAAAATTACCATAATCCTGTCTGACAAACTGTTCCAAACGACGAAAACATACTAAAAGAGAGCATCGAACAACACAAAAAAAAGGAGAAACCCCCAAAAACCAAAAGAAAGTTCGCAAGCCCAGGAAGACAGAACGCACCTGCAAAAACACAGCCAACCTTACATGAATTATTCACCCAATCTCCTCTTCTACCTTCTTTGTATTCCCTTATTTTTCTCCCTCTATCCCTCGAAGAAGGAGGACTAAAACAGGAAAAACTGTTTTAAAAAAAACCGACCATTTCCAAGAGATAATGCGGGCCCTGGCGCAGATCACAGTGACAGGACAAGAATTATCTGCAAAAGACGAACAACGAACACACACTATCATGACAGAGATTCAAATTGGAATAGATATGCCAAAAGGACCCAACTGAGTAGAAGTAGAGGAGGCAAAAAAAAAATCCCAATCCCAAGGACCAAGACAAAATCTAGTAGCAGTGAAAATAAAATGGAAAAATTGTGATCATTTATCAAAGGACAATGTCATAATGCTCCTTTCTCCCTCGAAACGAGTTATGCTCGGATACCCCCCCCCCCCTCCTCATTTAAACAGAACGAAAAGAAAATTTGCATTCCCGGCTTTCGAGGACATCAGGGATACGTATGCATTGCAAGTGCTCCGAAAGAGTAAACTTTCAAAATAAAAAAATAATAATAAAAATTTTAAAAACATCAAAAACACCAAACGAAAGAAAATCTCGGAAATATGCCCCAAAAGTGTCACGAAACTTTTGGTGACTGGGGACGAAAAATTGGTTGTGTCCTTTTTAAATTAAATTTTCTACAAAAATGATTTCTACCGCAGCAATTCTTGCCCAAATTTGTGTTTTTCTATTTTGGCAAATTCCGACAGCAAATCAATGAATCACAAGTGGGGTGTTGCTGCTTGCGAGTGAAACACACGCCCCTCCCTTGGGATTACTGAATTCCTTGGTATCAATCAAGATGATATTTCTAGTAACGATTAGCGATGCAAATTAAATGGCCTTGTGCGTTAAGGCCTTTCATCCTTATTTTACAGTGGATTAATTAATGATTCGAAATTAATCCCGGCACAGCGTGGCTTTTGATGAGGGCCGCCCCCACTGGATTGGTGTAGGTATTACGTGAGGTATGCAGTATTAGGATAAGTCAATTTTGTTGTGTGAATGTATACGCTATTCAAATGGGAATTAAGTCGAGGGATTATTAGAGTTGGAAAAGATAGTCATAAAGTTATATTCGGAAAGGTGAATGCGCGGGCTTTTCTGTCGAATCGATAAGCTGGAAAATGTTGTATTCAAATGAAGGTATTAAAGGGGTTTAGATCCGGAATAACCAAGCGTTTTGTGCAACAAAAGCGCTGCAGGGACAAGAGAAAGACGTAAAACCGTGAACAATGACATAAGTGTAAGTGTCGGCGGTGATCATTGAAAAAGCATGTAAAAGAATTTTTGGGTTGGACTGTTACGTGAAACGTCGCAGAATTCGCAATAAATTCTCAGTGAACTAACGTAAAATGAATTTCGCAACAAAGCTCGCGGGGATTCCAGGAACCAACAATTGTATGCCGTTTGCAAAAGGCTAAGTGGAAAAGTATTTTTCATGGCATTCCTCGTGAAAGGCGATATTTGTAGAAAGGCAGTTTCTGGGAATCGAACCTCAAAATCTCACGTATATCAGGGAGTTATGCTTACTAACTTTGAACTCCGCGGATGTACTTCTTGTTGGGGATTTCAATGCTCGTGATGGTTTATCCCAAAACAACTTCGTAAGTGGAGCTACTTTGCAATCATCAACCCAACACGACGATCAAAAGACGAAGTATAAGACGGAAAGGGTGCTAAAATTTTAGAAATTGTAGATACATTGGACGGTAAGATGTTAAACGGAAGCTGCAAGGGGGATGCGATGGGTTAGTTCACGTTTGTTCGTGGAACATCATATTCAGTCATAGATTATTGTATTGTGTCTGGAGAATGGAATTCAATACTGAATGATTTCAAAATAGGATCAGATTTATTCTGACTACATGCCGTTGGAAGGGTCCTGCACGATCTCTGAATCTGATGAAACCAGCACAAAAGAACTAGGCTTACACCTAAGAATGATATGGAATGATAGTTTTCGTTCAAGCTTCCAGATCAGCTTAAATGATAGACTTGCTAAGCGAAGGCCACCTAAAATCAAGGATCTTACTGAGATACTGACAGAGATTACGCCAGAAAGCGCGAAAAAGATGCTGAAGAACAATAGTTTTAAGCAACAATGGTTTGATGGAGACAGTCAAAGGGCTAGAAAAATGTCCTTCGCGATCTTAAAATTATTTAAGAAATATAACTCTCCTGCTTTCAAAAGTAGGTATGCAAGAGCAAATAAGGACTTCAAACAGCTCTGTTTGGAGAAAAAGAAGAAACTCGATGAACTAAATGTTAGCAAAACTAATCCCTTTAGATCTTCGGCAGAGTTCTGGAAAGCCGCCAAGTAAATCAGCGGAAGAAGACATTTTATTGCAGCATCGCTCAGAGCAACAAGATCTGTGTGACTATTTTAAGAATTTGCTCAATGCATCACAATTTTCACCACTATCACATTACGCTGCCTTTATTTCGAGGACGAGAAACTAGATGCTCCTTTCACAAAAGGCAAAAGCAGGAAAAGCCCCTGGTGATGACCGAGTCCCTGTGGAGTTTTATAAAAATTGTACACCAGAATTCCTTGTCACACTGACGGTGCGCCAGAGTATAACAGAATTTTTGAAAACGCTTATGTTCCGAAAAATTTTCAAAAAGCAATAATGTTCCCTTCACATTAAAAAAAACTATAGAGGCATTTCGTTTTTGAAACTTCCGTCAAACTCTTCAGTACACTTAATTTCAATAGGCTTTTTTTTGTTGGAGGTTATTAAAATACCAGCTGGAGCACTCAGACCTAAATACCGGTCCATTGTACTACCAGTTAGCAACCTTCTATTTGTTATAGCTTTCCAGATGTTCGGAGAAAAGCCAAAAGACGCTGCCATGACCAGGAGCCTAAGTTACCAGCTCCTACCATGTCTGCGCCGAGTATCTCTAACGTCATGCGAGAAAAAGCAGGACATTCACAGACGAAGTGCTCTGCGGTGTTCTCATTTTCTCCACAAGATTCGCAGAGTTCACAGGCATGCTATCTAAGGTTGTGCTCTTCACAGATCCAATCGTTGATTGAAGCCCTCATTGAGCATGCTGGCAGACCAAGCGACGGTTCAGGTCCTGAGAAAGCTGTCTGGGATCCCTGCTTATCAAGTTCATCGGCGATCTCATTTCCAGTTATGCCGTGATGGCACGGAACCCAAATGAGACTTAAGGAATTTAATATTCCGATCGCATTCAGAGAGCTCTTGCATTCCTGGATCGCTTTTGAAGTGGTTAGAGGGTTGAGAAGGGCCTTAAGCACACCTTGGCTGTCGCTGCAAACAAAGATACTTCTCCCCGTCCATCCATTGTTCGTAACGTGGATCAAGGCCATTAGGATAGCATAAGCCTCCGCTTGGTCCCAAAGATGTGTTCAGTCGTATGTCGTCGTTCTCCACAAAGACACCAGCACCAGAACCCTCGTCGGTTATGGAGCCATCTTTGAAGATATGATAACAGTTCTTCCCAGGCTCAGATTCTGGAGTGAACCAGTCCTGAACCGAAGGAAAGTTGACTGAGTAAATTTTGACGCAGATTGAGCCTTTTGGTACCCGTGACCCAGAGGTTCGAGGTTCGAATCCCAGCAGAGGCAAAATGCAAAAATGTTTTTCCACGGGTATCGCCTTTCGCGAGGAATTGGCAAGTCCTCCGTTAGTAAATTCATTGCCATGAAAAGCGCATTCTCAATTAGCCGTTCGGAACCGGCTAAAAATTGTAGGTCCCCTCCATTCCCTCACAAGGCATGGTTGTGAGAAATGCGCTAGGCCCAGGGGCTCCTCGCTCTGTTGCGCCACCCTATTTATTTATATATTTATTTTGAGCCTTGGGATCATCGTGTCAAACGGCATATCCATTAGACGTGAGTCAAAAGATATGCTGCTTGCGAGCTCCTCAAAGCTCCAGTGCGAATTGTGCCAGAGACCACATCGCTTTAGACGAGAAATGGTCTTGAGAGTACACCCCATGATGTAAGTGTCAAGGGGAGGAAGATTCAACAGTACGTCGAGAGCAGATCCTGGTGTGATGAGGAAGGCCCTCGTAACAACCAGAAAAATTGTTCTTTGAAGTTTGGCAAACGAGGCAATAACTTATTTTCGCGAGAGCTTATTCCACCTGACGCATAGGAGATGATTGGTCTTATCATAGCCGTATAGATCCAAAGGACCCTTTTCGGTGAAAGACCCATGTCTTGCCAAAGGCTTCTTTACATTGCCCGAAGACTGACAGTGCTTTAGTAGCTTAGACTCGAAATGTTTAGACCAGAAAAAGTTAGTTATCCAGGATTACTCCAAGATGTTTGACTTCATTTGAAACGGGGATGTTGAGGCCTTTAAGCGAAAGTTGGGTCAGACCAGTCAAATTTCTACGTCGCGTGAAGAGGACAACCTCTGTTTCAGTAGGCTTACCCAGTGGGAAGAAGATAAGAAAATTCTAAATGAATTTGAAGCTGGATTCAGAAGAAATTATTCTACAGTGGATCACGTATTCTGCTTGCGTAACATCGCGGAGAGATTTAAAGAAAAAAGCAGAAACTTTACTCCTTTTTTGTCGATTTTCGTACTTCTTTTGATTCAATTGCTCGTGCACTTTACTTTAAACTTTATAAGTTGGGAAATTTTGGAAAAGTTGTTAGATTGCTAAGAGCGATGTACGAAAATAACGTTGCATACGTATGGGACGGTGAGTTTACTTCCGGAGAGTTTTCAACTGAATTGGGAGTAAAGCAGGGCTCTATTCATCAACAACATATTGGAGGAAGAATCTCGAAATATGCGAATCCCAGGGGTTATTTTCGCGGATGACATCGTTTTTGTCTCGGATTCGGTTGAAGGATTTCAGCGCATGATTAACCGTTTGGAAGAAAATTGCGGAAACTGGAACCTGTCTGTTAATTTGCAAAAATCCAAAATTATGATATTCAGAGATGGAGGCGGTCGATATGCTAATAACGAAAAATGGACTTACAAACGAGAAAATATCGAGATAGTTCGTGAATATAAATATTTAGATGAACTAGTCACTTCAAATCCAAACATGAAAAAACATTTAGAGCTAAAACTAGCGGAATCTAAAAGAGCAATTTATCAGTGTGGGTTCGCTGTAGAGGAAATAAGTACATCGAACATAGAACAAAGCTAAAAATTTTCATTCGACCTCAGCTTCTATTCTTCTTTATGGTGCCCAAGTCTGAGGTTACACCCAGTTTGAAGAAGGTAAAAAGTTCCTCAGGTACTTTTTAAAACGCATTTTTCGGTTACCAACTGGTATACCCCAAACGATATGCTTCACTTGGAAACAACAGAACCACCATTGTTCCTTAGGACTCTAAAACTGCACTTCGAGTACATATTAAAAGTGATGGAAATGGATGAGCAAAGGCTACCTAAAAAAGTTCTTCAGGAGGTGATTTTTTCCGGGGGAGATCTCGTCGAAAAGTGTGAGGAGCTAGCTTCGCGAGTTTTCAACTAACTAACTAACTTACTTTATTTATTTATTTTTTTTAACTAACTTACTTGAGTGGTAGAAAGCTTGTTCTTGGAAGCTCGAAGTTCGGTCCTTTGAATCATAAATTTGTATTTCCACGAGCATCATTTTTTGACAGGAATCAGCAAGTCCACCGACAATAATTTTACTTCATGGATAGTTTTCTCTACCTAAGCGAATTTGGAATAGGTATAAGATTGCATTGGCTTTTCAAATACGTCTCTAACCTCCCTGAGCTTGGATTAGTCAATCTTCTCTTCAGTTTTCTCTCCCAACAATACATCCTTGGCAACCAAAGTCCCAATATGTTAGTCGATGTGAAAATTCGATTTATATTCCCACAAGAAACCGCATGAGTTGTTCTCCTCCCTCATTCCTTCGAGAACGAGAACATTCCATTTATTGTTTTTTACTTTACATCGATTCAGAAAAGCATGTAATTTTTCACTCATCCATCAGTTGAATGCATCTCTTCGATCGAAAAAAAAAATGAAGAAAATTCCATCGAAGAATCAAAAGGAAAAACGAAAAATGAAAAAGAAAAAAACTTATTCATGCTCGACTAATGCAATTTATTTGTTTGCTAAGTTTAGTTTGCCTTTGCGCGCATATTTTCCGCCTTTTATGCAATTTCATGTGGATTTATGAAAGAAAGGACTTAAAAAGTCCACACAGAACAAGGATCAGATAAAAGTTGAATGCCATCACCGTCACCGTCACCATCACCACTTGCCCCTCACTCTCCTTCTTCAAATAAACCCTCCAAGCGAAGTAATATGGTGGATTTATGTATGGAATGGATGGAGGAATTATATTTTCTTCGATCAAATTCATAATCGCCAAACGTGAACAAAGGATAAACAGACGATAACAGCAGATGAAGCAAAAACTCACACCAACCACAGCCAGAGACTGTCGTCATCGTCATCACGAAGCAACCAAGTCATAATCCCTGAAACCAAGCGAAGGATACTTGCACCTTAAGCAATTCCTTTAATAATTACGGCCAATTATATATTTGCTGGTGAAGCAAAAATAATTGCATGGTACGTGTATTGTGTTCGATGGTTTCTCCTTAGGGACAAACATAGGTAATTATCAGCGTTCAATGCACTTTGGTGTAATAATGACAGTCAGCATAGGGATAACCCTACTTATATAAGTTGTGAGTTGTTTAATTCTTAGGGCTTAGCAAACTGCCCAATGCCCATCTACTCAATATTTTTAGCTTGAAGCAATATGACAATGCAATTAAATTGGTCGAATACTATTCATTAATATCGTCGCTTTACTCGATGTGTTTGTGTGGTAAGGTGATGGTCGTCATATGAATCTACTGCCAATTCAATTACTTTTAAGGAATGATACCGAGTAAGAATTACTCATGGGTTTCTGTCCTGATATAATTACTTAATCAGTGGTTGACATAGCATAAACAGATGTGTGTGTGTGTGTTTGGGTGGACGCACGCGTCTTCCACATGACCAAACAGTTGTAGTAAGACGATTTGCACAATTAAAAGGAATGTATGGAAGTATTTCAGGCAGGAGTTTATCGCTCATTTGTAATGGCCTACTTCGCAATAAGGAGTTTGAAATGACGTATTTAGGACCTTTCTTTTTATAAAAACCCGCCTATTGCATGATGTCTACTCCACAATATGACGTTAGATGATGGGGTATGACAAATTTATTAAAATTGTTTTGTGTAAAAACACGGATGTTGCATGATGCTTACGGAACATAACCCAAAGGATCATAAATTTATTCTTCAGGCGGCATTCGTCAAAGCGATAATCAACCCATGGTTTTTTCAACTGCGGCAGAAGCACGGATTCTGGAGGCCCCTTCTAACATACTAACTGCCGCCTTTTCAGGTGATAACACCATCAGAGTCGAGGGTACACCGCAACCAATGACTCCCGCAACTCTCTCCATATGAAGCACTTCGTGGATTGAGCTGGAAAGATGAAGAGGGCAGCTCAAAGGTCTTTCCGTTCAGGATAATTTCTCATTCTGGTTCAGCTGTTGATCACAGTGGTGATACCACAGGATTGAGTGAAGCTGATAAAACCAGTCCCATTCCAATAGTGGCATCCCATGGATGACAACTTTTCTTTTAGGCCCTCTCCTCTTCATTCTCAGTATTAACGACATTGAAATGATCATAAAACACTGCTTTATTTTTCTCTATGCGGACGATACTAAGTTTTTCCGGTTCATTTCTTCTTCTGAAGACTCTTCCCACCTCCAACAGGATATCGACAATTTTTCAATATGGCGCTTTAAAAAACTGCCTGAAGCTAAATGTTTCCAAGTGCGAATCAACAACCTTCTCAAGAAAACGCATCAAATCTTCTCCCCGTCTCTACCTTCTAAACAGTCAAATCATTCAGGTGATCCGTGACTTTGGGATTATTTACGACCGTGAGCTGAATTTCCTCAAGGATATCGACGGTATGTACCCGTGGCGTGATGGCTAGCATTTCCACCTGGTAACCCAGAGGTTCGAGGTTCGAGTCCCAGCAGAGGCAAAATGTTTTTCCACGGGTATCGCCTTTCGCGAGGAATTGGCAAGCCCTCCGTTACTTAATTCATTGCCATGAAAAGCGCTTTCTCAATTAGCCGTTCGGAACCGGCCGAAAATTGTAGGTCCTCTCCATTCCCTCAGAAGAAATGGTTGTAAGAAGTGCTCTAGGCTCTGGGGCTCCTCGCTCTTTTGCGCCACCCTATTTATTTATTTACATATATCGATTATCGATTATATAACCCTTAGGGCGAATTCAGCACTTGGCTTCGTAAAACGATGGTTCAAGGAATTTGCTGACCCCTACGCAACCCGATCCCTTTACATTTCATTTGTTCGTCCGCTTCTTGAATACGCTCGTCAAGTCTGGTCGCCTTTACAACAAGTGCACATAGCCAGAATTGAGAGCATACAACGCCGGCCGTTTCCTCCGATTTGCTCTTCGAGGTCTTAATTGGAGTAATCCTCTAATATTATCTCCTTATCAAGACCGAATCAAACTCCTCAACCTCAATACGCTGAAAGTTCGAAGAGAAATACATGACATTCTCTTCATTCACTGAATCTATAAAGGTACCACTGACTGTCCATCCTTTAACGAATCCATTTTTCTAAATACTATTCCTCGCAACACTCGGAATCCCCGTCTCTTCTATCTTCCTACCTATCGAACCTCTTACGGCTCCAATTAACCCGTCTCCCGAATGCTCACTCTTCTTTTTCTGAAGTCAGAGTGCTCCCTGTCTTCGACTGCTAAGCCCTCCAACTAGTCAGTTTAAGTCTTAGCTATTTAGTTTCTTAGCTTGTAAGTTAGATAATAATAGCTTGTATTAAGCCTAATAAATGGGGGTTTTGCCCCCCCCCCCTTCGTCCCCCAAATTAAATTAAAATCAAAGGAGAAGACGAGCAGCAACGGCTCAGAGCAAAGAGGTCAACAGGGTGGACAAATGCAGCTGTAAGCCATTGGTACGAAAAGGGACAAGTCGGAAGAGATCTCACCCACCAATTCAGGACGGCCGCGGCCTTCCGTAAACAAAGCTAACCCATCTTTCACAAACACGTACAGGGCGAAAACGAAGAAGGTTTCCAGAAGCTCTGTCAGACTTCCTGTTGGTCTAACTGGAAGGCCTTTGAACGCAGCTAGAGGGACAAATCACAAGGTTTGCGAATTCAGTCTATGGACATGAGCTGGAAAGGTCAAAGCCATCAAGATTAAAATTTCGGTATAGGTTTAACCGAAACGTCGCCTTCGGTGAATGAAACCGTGACTGCCAGACACTGGCCAGGCAGGATAAAGCCTCGAAAGGATCAAAATCCACCGTACAGCAATATTAGACAGCTACTCTATATTAGAGTGGCCGTTTTGCATTCCAAAGTATGTATCTGTAAATCAGGCTATGACAACAGCATGAGCATGACCATTACAGAGCGTAAGTACTGTGAAGATCATCTGTGGGAGCTGGCAATGGCTAAGAGCACACTTATTCAGTCGGAGGGATGTTGTTTGGAGGACGGAACCTTTTTGGACGAGTGCTCTTATCAGCAGACTGCTGACTGGTTGTGTGCCTCTGAGCCTGGAGTTCCCTCAGGGCGCCGGTACTGATGTGAACCATCTGCTTTATCCCGGGGAAACTCAAGAATACGGAAGATGTACTACAACAATTCCTAAGTTTTTTGAAAGCCTTGTCAAAAAAAAATCTTGATTTCCTAGTGAAGGAACATATAAGTGATACCCAACATGGGTTCATCCGGGGAATATCAACAATCACCAATTTAACATGTTTCTCTTCTTCCGTTGTTGATGCTATTGAAAGCAAAGATCAAGTGGATGTTATTTATACCGATTTTAGCAAAGCCTTTGATTCGGTTTGTCACAAAATACTTCTTCAAAATTGGGAAGCATTTAGTTTCCACTCAAGCCTCATTCAATGGATCTGTTCCTTCCTTATAAAAAGGGTTCAAAAAGTCAAAATTGACGAATTCACCTCAAGGCAGATAAATTGTACCTCTGGTGTTCCACGGGGTAGTCATCTAGGTCCTCTACTTTTTACCATATTTATTGATGATATTGTTAACTGTGTCAACTTCAGCAAATGCCTCATATACGCAGACAATCTGAAACTTTTTCTTTAAGTAACCTCTCTTACTGATTACCAAAAACTCCAATTGGATCTTGATAATCTATCTGGCTGGTGTGTGTTAAGCCACTTGAATCTTAACGCCAAGAAATGTTTTGTTATTTCTCTCTCAAGGAAAAATCATACACAGGAGTTTTCATATTATCTTGATTGCAACCCTCTTCAGAGAACTGAAAAATTTAAAGATTTAGGCGTACTCCTTTACGCCACATAAAGAAGCTATTGTATCAAAAGCTAACTCAATGTTAGGATTTATCAAAAGGAACTCAACAGACTTTACTAACCCCTACACCCTTGTGTCTCTTTATACCTCACTAGTAAGACCCAACCTAGAGTATGCAGACATCGTCTGGAACCCTCACCAACAATGTTTTTCCGATCGAATTCAGAAAGTTCAGGATAGGTTTACGAAGTATGCATTTTAAAAAATGCGATGGTGCTTTCATCCAAATTCCACAGCTAAGCAAAGTTTTCTAGGTTTTCTAGATTGAGGGATAGAAATCTTCTTTTTCAAACAAGGCACAGATCTAATTATGGCATGAGTGAACCAATTTCAAGATAAATTAGAGGGTTTAATGAAAATTGTGGACATATTGATTTAGCCTTCTATAAGATAAATTTCGAAATAAATTGTATTACTTATTTTCAAGAAATTGAAACCTATGTTGTTATAATGTGTAATCTTGGTCTTGGCAAACAAATTGAGCTATTCGAAGATCCAAGGAAGAAGAGAGTTTCCAAAGATCAAACATGCGCTTTTATAGATTTTCCAAAATTTAAGAAACAGGAAATAAAAAGAACTGTCAAACATGTTGTTCATATTTTGAACATTAAGAACAAAAGTATATAGTACATTAAAGACATTCGATTTAATGATTTTGTTTTGAGGTGTTAGATGTCGCCACAAATAAATTGTTAAAAATGATGGATGGATGAGCAAGTCTATGTGAATGATATTCACTCAGATCGACCTTCAATATTCTGCGGCTACTACTGCATTCCTACGTTGCAGGCGTTCCGTGTTTAATACAAACATTTATCTCGTAGCAATCCAAGAACCATGGGTATGGAAAAGTTGAGTTAATGGTCTTTTAGGGCTACGAAGATTCAATATACTCTGTGATAAACAGTCTTACTTACTCCGGACTTGTTTCGACATATAGAGCTCTTTTCCAACAACAAAACTTGATTAATTTTTGCGGTGAGACGACTTTCTTACCAGCTGTCTTATAACACTGCAGTGCACGCGGCTCTTCTAAACAATACACAATGAAGCGGGACTTAAAGTAATAGCATTCGATGTTTGGCTGGAAAAATGTAAGGTTCGTAAATTATCGTTTGCCGTTAGTTGAAACACAATACTGTGACGACAACAAAATTAAATTTTTGTTGAGCTAACGCGCCGCGTCAACGCTCCATTGTGAGCCAAGAACATTTCAGTCGACTGCGAGGAGCTTCACCCCGAACAGACCTTTGTATCGTAATGGCTTGGTTTTGTAGCCCATACAGCTACTTGACAGTTCCTATCCCAACTCCCAAAAACTTTAAACTTCAAGAACAATATCAAATGTTGAAAAACAT
Source organism: Melanostoma mellinum (assembly GCA_914767635.1). Classification (NCBI taxonomy): domain Eukaryota; kingdom Metazoa; phylum Arthropoda; class Insecta; order Diptera; family Syrphidae; genus Melanostoma; species Melanostoma mellinum. The sequence continues at coordinate 206,506,098 of OU612059.1, forward strand.
AAGTTCTCGTAAGAACCTTGAATATTCCCAAACAACCACACATAAGACTGCACCTATCTGAAGTTAGATCTTTTGTTTGAACAAAACAATTGACTTTTTTTGTTTCATCACGTAACGTGTTTTCATTGGACTTAAAATTCCATCCACTTCCAAGCAATGCGGCTAATTAATATGTGAAGATCTTCTGCACACACATAGAGAAAGAGGAAGCAATTCCCGAAATAATTTAATTACCAACAGTCGGCCAAGACCAGGACTACTACATAGACTACGGTCTGCATCATAATCATCATCATCCAGATCTGTGTGTACTTAGGTGAATAAATTAAAATTCTCATCACACACACTCATGTGTATATTATACCGATGATGATGCCGCAGTATGCTGCATGGACGTATTATTCTTAAAACTTGCCTTCCAGGTACAATAACAGACAGTTGGAGGATGAGTGGAAATGCTTATAGCATCATTATCGCCATCAGAGTTCTTATACGGTTCAAGTTTCTTTCCTGACTGTTTGTCTGTTCAAGGAGTTGGGCAGTGTATAGTCTGGAGAAGCATAAAATTAAGCATTCTTATTGCCAAATTAAAACTTTTACACTCAAATTAAAGAAAAGTTCATTTATCGTCGGAGTTATGTTGATAATGAGGTCTAAGTTTGGTGATTAGGTGACAATCGACTGCAAAAACGTTTTGTAAATCTTTTTTGTAAACCAATTTTTTGAACTACGCCCACGCGTTTCCCAAGGTAGGTCGGTGTTTAACCAAAAAAAAAAAAAAAAACAGGAAAAGACTCATGTGAAGCGTTTTTCAAGGAGTGGCACCAGGAAACTCTCGCTCTTAACCTTAAATTTCACCTTTCAGTAGAAAAAAGGTGACACCGAAATCAATTCAGAAGATTTGTTGATTTCTTTCGATTTTCAGATAACCAGTATACGTCAACTGCAACCATCCGGATAGGGATTTTGGAATCTTACAAGGTTTTCAAGAACGCAACAATGAGGATAAGATATTGTTAACAGGTGATTTAAACGCAGGAGGAAGCAGGCAGAGACAATATGTTTGCTGGGAAAGTAAGACACTCCAAAGATACAACTTTTAACTCAAAAGGAGATAAACTACTGGGACTATGAAACTCATTTGGTGTTAATGTCATGCATGGTGCCAGTAAGTCTGATAAATGTTTGGGACAACAAGGTTCGTTAGTGGTGGACTTTCGTCTAGCAAGAGGGGAATAAACGTCACTAATCCACTTGATGTTCTGAGTATGCCATTTTCGGACCACATGTAAATAACAGTCGAATTAAACTCGTAGGTATGTGATACCACTCGAGGAGTCCAGGAATCTTAAACTTCCCCCAAAACTGGTTTGGAAAGAAACAAAGTCAATGGAGTACCGACAAAATCTTGATAGAAACCTGCAAACGAAAGGAGAACTAACCATGGGTGATATTGAAACAGTAATAAAAACTTCATATCCCTTCAACTCAAGCTTAAAGGAAAGGAAAAGTGGTTTGATGCTGATTGTGAAGCGGCTAGGAGGATATCCTTTGGATGGCTCATCCTTTTTCGGAAGCACAACAACCCATATTTTAAAAGGTGTTATATCGAAGGAAACAAATCCTTTAAGAAAGTTTTTAGAGAGAAAAAAACAAGATTCTACGAAATTGAGGCCTTGAAGCTGACATACTGCAAGGATTCGAAAGAATCCTGGAAAACAATATGGAACATAAACGTAAGGAGTCTGAAAATCAGCGAAAAACTTTCTGCTTTTTTATTGAAAGAGCATTTCCAAAAACTACTAAGCCCTGCATCCTGGCCCCAAATATCCTGTATGCGAAACCCTTTTATGTTAATAACATTCTGGACTCGTAATTTACTGATGAAGAAATGCGTTCAACAGCAATTAGACTAAAGGATAGAAAAGCTCCAGGAATGGATAGAATACCTTAGACCTTATTAAGAAACTTACTGAGGCATTCAACTTCAATTCATAAAAAAGGTGACATATCCGATCCAAACGGGAATATCCATCCTTAATTCCTCATATAAACTTTTTGTCTCCCTTTTAAACAACCGTCTCTGTAGACGGATAAGTCACAATAAAATAATAAAGGAATGCCAGGCAGGTTTTCGGAACTGATATTCAACTAGCGACAACATCTTTATCTTAAGAAGCATTGCGGCGGGAACTTTCTTGGCACAAAACAAGAAATTATATGCATTCTTCGTTGACTTCAAGGCTGATTTCGACGAAATTGATAGGAGGGCCTTGTTCTACAAGCTGTACAACGCGGGAATGTCTTCAATGTTTGGAAGGGTCATAGAAAACCTGTACGATGAAAATAAGGCAGCGGTATGGAACGGAGAAGATTTGTCTGATCTGTTCGATACAACAGTGGGAGTTAAACAAGGATGCCCCTTGAGCCCAAATCTTTTTGCTCTTTTAATCAATGACCTAACCGACCCCCTTCCTGGAGGAATAGAGTTTGTCGGGATGTCGATAAAAGCGTTACTCTTTGCTGACGATGTTGTTTTATTTGCCTACTCACCTCAATCACTGCAACTTGCGATTAACCGACTTCATATGTACTGCAAGTTTTGGAATCTGACCGTTAACTTAAGCAAATCGAAGGCGATGGTTTTTAAAAATGGTTCAGACAGAGAGGCTGGGAACGAGAAATGGCATTTGAACAACGAACCAGTCGAAGTGGTGAAAACCTACAAATATCTTAGTCTGATAATAAAAAGCAACCCGAATATGGAAACACACTTAAAAGACAAGCTAGTAAAAGCTATAAGAGTGCAATAAGCCGGCATATAATTCGAAGGAAGAGTCTTTACTTTGGGAAATTGAAAGAGCTCGCAGATTATTGTGGCCTTGATTTCAACCTGAGTCTACAGGGAAATGATGGGAGAGAAGTCGAGGGTGCGCTTTAAGACCTTGTATCAAAAGCAGATGAGAAACTCAGATTGGATTGTATCAACAAGGCGACTTCTTCTGTACAAAGAGAAATCTAAAGTGTACTACAACACAATCTCTGTGAAGGGAATTATTTTCGGTCTGACAATAGCCTGAAGTTAATCTCAGCTATGTTTAGAATGAGAGGCGAGCAGATAATGATGTCTAGGTTTGGTGATTAGGTGACAATCGACTGCAAAAACGTTTTGAAAAACATTTTTGAAAACCAATTTTTTGAATTAGGACCTACGAAGTTTCACAAGATAGGTCGGTGTTAAAACGACCATTTTTAAGCATTTTTCAAGGAATGGCGCTAGGAAGATCTCTCAACGCTAAATTCAATTCATTCGATATTTAAGACTGACCAGTACTCTAAAGCAACTAACTTTCAAGACTCGGTTTTTGAGTTTTCAACGACAATTACGTGGAAGTGCAGTTTTCGCTGTTCCCCCTCTGATAACTCCTCTGAATTCAACTTAACTTTCATTTCATTGCAGTTTCGCCCAATTATCGCTCAAATTGTCCACATCTTTCAGAGATTTACTTCACCCAGTTGTTTTTCGTCCCCACCCCAGTGATAAATCCCAAAAAGAAAGTTAAAAAACAACTCCAACAGTAAAACCACGATTTGACGAAGGTTCTTTCAAAACAAAATGACCATTCAAAACGTTGCAGACGGGTGGCGTCGCAACCGATGACATCCAACCACAGATGCACCGAGTAAGTCTTGATGACGATGACACAGTGAGCTAAGAGGCGCCATCATCGGTTCTAATGCTTCAGATACATATTTACCAAGCCCTGTAGCTAACAGTGCAGTTGAATGCAAACTTAACGCTTTCAAAATCTACAGGATTGATATGCAATTTTGTTCTTTTTTGAAACAACTCGCTACTTGAATGTGGAGAACCCGCAGTGGAAGTCACATTAATTACTACAACAGCACCAGAGACCAGACGGTCATCGAGTGGGATTTCAAAAAGTTCAGTCGGTTCAAGAGCCCCGGCAAAGCAATTATTTCAACTCAGACCTTGTTATTGGAATTTTCAATGACAATGTCACATCACCAATGTAAATTTGACAGCCTTTGACAAACGTCATCTCTTGAGACCGCAGTTTTTTGTTTTTTAATCATAAATCAACCAACGACGCCACGGACCACGGTGTTCTCTCAACTAAAGCATAACAACCTTTCCCTTCGACGACATAGAAAAAAAACCTTAGAACCAACATCCATAGAAACATTAATGAAAGGATATGACCGTGGAAGGGGGCTCGAAACAAGAGCCTCCCTCAGCTGTCATTGCTAAAGAGCGACACAAAGTTGGGAGTTTATCAAATTGTAAGTCAATCCAAAGACATAACCATCGCATCGTAGAGTCGTGGCAAATTAGCATTCATCTCATGACTCTTGCGTTTCTATCAAATTTTTTCTCTTTTTTCTTTTGCTCTGTCGCTGCTGCCCTCTCGTGATGGTTTATTCTTGGCAAGGACTCTAATCATAAATTCATCGCAGCAGTTGCTCACTAACACCTCATCAAAGGCACAAAAGAAAACCAATGCGCTCCGACGGCATTTACAAGAATATAATATATGGATTTTAGTATACATTGGGTTTGTAAGGGTGAAACGACGTGTTTCCATTAGGGAAAAGGAATTCGATAGCCGGGGAAGTAAGGTAGAGATTTACAGGTTCGGTTATTGACCTTCGCAGCAAATCCGAACCGATTACATATGCCGTTTCGTCGTAGATAAAATACCAACCTTATGGTGTTTATTGCAATAGATGATGTGTTCTGAATCAAATTTTGTGAAAGGCAAACGTAATAGTTCCAAGAGGGCGATTTGACTATACAAGCCTAAAAAGCTTTATGCCATGTAAGTAACACCCTTGATATGTTGATCGTTTGGATGTCCATCGGTGGAAACAGGATAATTTGATGGTGGAAAACAATGAGGATTTGATTTCAATCTTCAACGCAACCCCACGCACGCTTTCCAAATTTGCAAACCCTTTTGTTTTGGAATTGGGTATGTAAATATATATTTTCTTTATGAAATTAAAGTTAAAGTTCATTTTAGGTAAAAAAAAAAAAAAAAAACAATGAATGAAGTTAAAGTAACAATTATGCAAAAATGTAAAGTTTAAGGATATAGACAAAGGATAGGGAAATCATTTTTAGGTAACTCACTGTGGTGTGTGACTGTAACGAATATGTGCAAATAAAATAAAAGAAACAGAAAGTCAGGTTTGAAAAAATTAAGAAAATGATAAATAATTTACTTAATTTAAACACTGCTAGGGACCTAAAAAACAAAGTCTTTTAGGAAATCTTGAAACTGAATTAGTAAAACATTAAAGTAAAATATAAAAGGCCGAAGCGACGTCGCGTCGACGCGCAAAGATCAAATTGCATTTGCCCAGACTAGGAGCAAAATAACAGCACCAGTGAACGATTGAGTGCCACTCGTGATAGAATGGACTAGTAACTAACAAGTGGCTTTTTAAGAACTATTGGAAACGATATACTTTAATTTTGGAAGATTATATCATGCAAATAGTCGATTTAGGCGGCCAATTGATCTGCCGCAAGCGCGATATAAGCTGTTCAATGAACCGTGCTGGGTGGCATGTGGCACCATCTTCTTGAAACAACTTATCATGCAAGTCAAGCTCTTTAGTTTTGGGCAAAAAAAGGATTATCATGGCACGTTAGCTCTCACCATTGACAGAAACGCTGCGATTCGCATTATGTTTGAAGACATATATTACCCAATAACTCTGCCAGCCTATAATGCGCACCAAGCAGTGACTTTTCGGCGCGCTTTGGAAGCTCTTGCAATGCCTCTGGCAACTTCTTACTCCAAACATGGCACTTTTGCTTATTCACGTGTATATGCAACCAGAAATGAGCTTCGTCGATAAAAAAAATCGATCTTCGCCTAACTTTTGAAGACCCCTATCACCAAAAAATCGACTTTGTGGTAAGTGGTTCGGCTTCGATTTTTACAGCAGCTATATTTTCACTTCACATCTAGATCCTTTAGCAAAATGTCCACATAGCTGAACGACGTCAAGGCGGTAGTTCAAGAACATTGTTACGGTAAATTTTCCCGTAACAAAAACCTTTCTTACATTTAGTTATTTTGATTTCGATATCCCTCTCTTTTCCTCAAATCCTTCCCTATCATTTTTTCGTCCCATCATTTCTCCGTTTTTTGCTCTTAGCAATGTGGTCGAAACATAGCTTTGAGCAAATGACGAAATAGGTGCATGTCGTAATCAGCGGACGAGCTGAACTGATGTCGGCGTTTGGTGTGTCGAGCCAGAAGCCTCTGGAGACTCGCACACCATTTACTTAATCGAATGTCATGTCATACTTCGTAACTCACAAACGTCATAATACTCATTCATCGACATTCACATCATTATCATCATTTACTTATACTTACATCCATGCACTTAAAACATCATCCACCCATTATCATCATTCACGCATATCACCTTTACACTCATCATCATTCACACCTCATTACACACACTACATAAAGCAGGATATCACACACACAACACTATACACATACATACACATATCACAGATGTGAGCAATTGAAATGGCACGTGTGAAAGCCATACTCCGTTATGAAACACACTGTGCAGCGTAGTGCTGCAAGTGTAAACGTCCTAAATTTAACTTTTATTTTTGTAAAACCGATTCATAAGAAACGTTAATAGTTTTCCCTTATCCCCAAATCTGCTAGGGTTAAGTAGTTCATTTTGGTTTTAGTAGCTTTTCTTCCCTTCTTCAATTTTCGAAAAGTTGTAACTCAGAGAATTTTATCCTTCCCCTGACTCAGTAGAATATATACATATTAGAGTAACTGGGAAAATGCCCAGAAGTATTATTTTCAACTTTCAGGAACTTTCATTTTTCTCGACATGTTTTATGGGAGGGGTCTTAATCTCGACTAAAGAGCTGGATTAGTTTTGGGAACAACCCCCAACAACTTTTTCAGTTCAATGTGATTGGAAAATTGTGCGAGTGAAAGGTCTCGCTGGAATTCGGCAACGGAGGTGCTTGTCAGCCATAAGGCTGCATCCGCTAGAGAACCGTGACCGAAAACCTCGAGACACGATTGGCCGATTGTATGAATGTGTGTGTGAATTTGAGGGTCGAGAAAGGACAAATTGACAAGATCAACCACTTCTTGGTTGACCTAGTTCATGACAAGTGGTTTTTTTTGTGATTTGAGAAAAAGAAAAGTTTAAACATTGAAAGTTTAAAATAGTTTTGAAGAATAGTTTTTACATTGTCAGAAAAGTTTTGGAAAAAGTTTAGAGACATTGGAAGGAGAAGGTTCCGAAATCGCTACAAGAAATCGTCAGACGGACGAGTCATAGGAAATAGAAGGAGGAAGGAAAAGCAGGAGAAAAAGAAAAAGATAAGTAGATTGGTTTAGTTTTTTTTTTTTGCAAGTGTTGTCAAGTATTTTTCGGTTGATCTTTGCCAACGATATTCTCAAAATTGTGAGACACGCGACCCTGTTTAATTTCATTTTAATTGTTCTTTTCGGGAAAGAACAATTAAAGTTTCAATCTTGGGTCACTTGCACTTGTTTACATTTTTAAACGGTTCGCCTAACCGTCCACCATTGTAATTTTATAGTTGAAAAGATTTGGGTTTTTAATCCCACTTTTTGTAAGGTTTTCCCAACACAGAACACAAAATAAATAGCTTTAAATCCCTTTGGGAATTTAAATTGCGTATTTTACTTGTTATTTTAACATTTCAGCATCGAGTTCTGGGTTTGGAAATTTCACCATAAAATTTCCTGGCGCCCACTTTTTTTTGTACACCCTGTACTTAGAAAATACTTTTAATTCTTCTTTTAATTATTATTTTATCGGTCATTTTATTCGCGATCGTCTTTTATCGCGCTACGCTTACCTTTTTTTTGTTTACGAACCCAGCCCAGCTGAGTTTAGCCGTGGTGTCAGCAGCCTACCTGTTGAGAGTTACACTTTTTTTATCAGCGCGTTTGACATTTCAATTGTTTACCTCGCGGCACACCGGTTGTGCATTTCTTTCGATCGTGTAAAGATTTCGTTTGTTTAATTTAATTAATTGGATTCGGAAAATCCAATCGCGTTTAGTATAATAATATCGTTTCATCGTAAAGTTATTTATCGCGAAAAAAAAGTGTAACAACATCACTAACACTTGGTACCCGTGGCGTGATGATAAGCATGTCTGCCTGTTCCGCGAGATGTTCGTGGTCGAAACCTAACAGGAGCTAACATTTTTTTACAGGCATCGCAACGTCCTCCGTTAATAAATTCATTGCCATGAAAAGCGTTTTCTCGATTAGCCGTACGGAATCGGCAGAAAGTTGTTGGTCTTCTCCATCCATTCCCAAGGGCAATGGTTGTGAGAAATGCGCTAGCCCTAGGGGCTAATCGCTCTCTGCCCCACCATATGTATGTGATGTTTTAAGGTTCTGAACAGTAATAATATTTATTTTCAATAAATCAAACATATAAAAATTAGAACAATTTGATAACAATAAAATAAAAAAAGTATTTAAAAACAAAGTATCAAATCTCAATTTTCAACACCCTCACTAGATTTTTATACTTTTATGCCAATGAGAGTACAACAGTTGTTATGTTTTGTTGCAAGGAGTCCTTTGGTTTAAACATCAGCAGGCATCTCTTCAGCCTTCAAATATACTACTAATAATTTTTTTTCTTATTATTATTATTAAATCTTGATAAAGCCCCCACTGCAAAGGATAAATCTGGGCGACTTACTTGTGCTGCATATAAAATACTTCCAATAGCTTCTTGATATGGAACGGTTTTCATGTAGTCAGTTTCGTCTTTGCTTTGTTGATGTGTTTCTTTTATGAGCTTTTGGTTAATATCTAAGGGTGTGGATACCGGATTACAATCCTCCATATTAAATCGCTTGAGAATATTCTTTAAGTATGTCCTTTGGTCTATCCATAACTTTCCCTTTTCTCGATCGCGAGTTATTTGCATACCAAGCACAAATTTAGCTTCTCCAAAATCTTTCATCTCGAATGGTTTAGCCAAATTTTCTTTGATAATTCTTTTTTCATCTTTGTTGTTTGTAAAAATCAGGATGTCGTCTGCGTAAATAGCGACGAAAGTCTTATCTGTGCTGTTTGTCTTGTAATAAATACACGGATCGGTTTTGGATTGTTTAAGTCCAATTTTCTTTAAAGTTTCATCCGATTTCTTATTCCAAACTCTGCTAGCTTGTTTGAGGCCGTACAGTGATTTCTTGAGTTTACATACTTTATTTTGAACATTATCAAATCCTTCAGGAAGATTCATGTAAATCTCTTCGTTAAGTTCACTTTGCAGGAAAGCAGTCACAACATCCATTTGATCGATATATCCAAATCATATCGTACAGCCAAGCTTAAAAGTACCCTTATGGACGTGTACCTTACGACCGACGGGAGAAAATGTTTCTTGATAATTGATCCCTTGACGTTGCGAATACCCCTTTACGATCAATCTAGCTTTATATTTTTGGACATTACCACTTGCATCTTTTTTCGTCTTGAATGTCCATTTGGAATTTATTGCTTTCTTTCCTTTTGGTAATGAAACTAATTCCCAATTGTCATTTTTGTATATTCATCGTTCATTGCTTTTTTCCAGTCAGACATATGTTCGCTCTTCATTGCCTCAGCGACTGTCTTTGGATCTTCGTTGTCGTTAGCCATGTACGATATGTAACCGTATCTTTCAGGTGGATTTCTTATTCTGGTCGATCGTCTTATTCCTCTGTCAGATATGATTCCTTCTGTAGATTCTTCAACAATGAAATCATCTTGGGCATCCAAAAAGCGGTTTTCACTTGCCGTTTCGTCACTTATTTCGATTGGTATTTCATTGTTTGAATCCACTGATGAAATTTCGTCTTCATTCCCCACTGAATCATATCCTGTAAAAATATCACAATAAGATGTATCGTTTGTCTCACCATCCTTTGGAAAAATTTGCTCATGGAAAATTGCATCTCGACTTATTACAACTTCTTTTTTTCTTTACACCGTAGAAGCGATATGATTTTGAGTGTGTGCAGTATCCGACAAAAATTACTTCTTTCCCTTGGCATCGAGTTTCTGCCGCTTTTCTTTTGGAATGTGAATAACTGCTTGACAACCGAAAACCTTAAGATGCTGCAGATTCACTCTTCTTCCACTCCAGACTTCTTCAGGTGTTTTTTCTTTTGTACCTTTGCAAGGTGTTCTGTTTGTTAAATAAACGGCCGTATTTGCAGCTTCGGCCCAAAATCGTTTGTGTAAACCAGACTCGATGAGAAGACAACGTGCTTTTTCGATTATGGTTCTATTCATTCTCTCTGCCAACCCGTTTTGTTGTGGAGAATATGGAACCGTTGTTTGATGTTGAATACCTGCATCTGCTAGAATCTTCTTCATCTTAAAATTACAATATTCCTTTCTATTGTCACTTCTAATGGCTTTTATTTTATTACCAGTCTGATTTTCTTCAAAATTTTTGAACTCAAGGAACTTTTCCGCTACCTCATTCTTGCTTTTAATGAAAAACGCAAAGACTTTTCTTGAAAAATCATCAATGAATAGAAAGCATGTACATTGAACCTCCAATTGATTTTTGTTCAATCGGACCACAAAGATCTGTATGTATCAGTTCTAAAATTGATTCTGCCCTAGTACCAATTGAGTTAAAAGGCTGGCGTGCCATTTTACCTTTGATACATGTGATGCAATTGATTTTTGATCTATCGCAATCAATATTCTGCACCACTTTCGGAATCATAGCTTGTGTGGTTTCGATTCTTGGATGTCCAACACGCTTGTGCCAAAGTTCAAAGTGTGAAGTTACATTTTTTGTAACATATGCACTTTGGTTGTGTGGTCTGTTGAGTCGGAACATATTGTTCACCAAGCTTGCAGTTGCAACAACATTACCACTTTGGTCTATTACTAAACATCCATTCTTGGAAAAAATCATTGGAAAACCCTTCTGAACAATTTTCGAGACAGATAAGAGATTAATGCATAAGTCAGGAACGTGAAGGACTTCTAAAAATTCAACTTCACTTTCTTTGAATTTTCCAATAGATACCTTCATATCGACTCTACCTATACCTTGGACTTGCATTTTTGAATTATTTGCAACAATTACCTCAGAATTAAGATTTTCCATCTTACTTGAAAAGCATGCACTATTTCAGCTGACGCTCCCGAGTCGAAATACCATTCTTCTTTTTCAAGAACCGAGACAGAAAAACATCCTAACATCGCATTCTTCTTTTCTTGAAGGTTCTTAATCTTTTTTGGACATTTAGCAGCAATATGGCCAAATTCGTTGCAGTTGTAACATTTAGGACCCTTAAAGTTCTTATTCTTGTTCTTGCCAACAAAAGCAGTATCTAGAATTGAATCCAGATTAATGTCTTGAAGAATTTTGGTTTTAATACTGTCTCCTGTAATAAGAATCCCAGAGCTTTGGATTCCCATTATCATTGGCTTGTATTCTTCGGGAAGCCCAGCTAGAAGCATTGATCCTATCCATTCTTCATCTAGGTTGAGACCAACAGACCTGAGCTTGTATAATGTATTTAACACATCGTTAACGTACGCATCTACGGTAGAAAAATCTTTCAATTTTGTAGAACAAAACTTTTGGATGAGCCCAACTCTCCTCACAAGACCTGAATCTTGAAAAATTTTCTGAAGAGAATCCCAAATCTCCTTAGCGCTTTTGCAATGTCTTATATGAGGATAAATAGATGTTTCAACAAGCAATATAAGCTCCGATTTTGCGTTGAAGAGCTTCGTTGCATCCTTCTTCGTCTTCATTCCCCACTGAATCATATCCTGGGCCCTTAACCTGATGTTTTAAGATTCTGAACAGTAATAATATTTATTTTCAATAAATCAAACATATAAAAATAAGAACAATTTGATAACAATAAAATAAACAAAGTATTTAAAAACAAAGTATGAAATCTCAACTTTCAACAGTATGTATGTGTGAATGTTTGTGTTTATTACGCTCAAAAACTACTGAACCGATTTGAATGAAACATAGAACAGAGATGTTCTAGAGTCTGAAAAAGAACTATGGCTATTTCCACTACATATAGGCTGACCGAGTTCAAACATTTTCTCATGTGTTGAATGCACTAACACAAATCAAATTTAGTATATTTTTTTTAGACGTGTGGTTCAAGAAGAAAAAAAAAACGGATCTAATTTAATTTTAATGTTATGGTTAAGACCTTAGTTTTGTTATAAATAAGAGAGCTTGCTCTCGCGGTCGGCTCGAATAAATATCAGCCATTGGTTCAATTTTCGACCACTTTTTGCAACACTTGGGGCCGCTTGTCAGCAATAGCGTGACGAATATTCTCTTAAAAGACGTCGATAGTCTCGGGGTAGACAAGCAACTTCACATTATCTCACAAATAAACAGTAAAGCGGTGTTAAAACGCCCGATCTTGGAGGTAACTCACAGGATTAAGTCAAAGTTATATGTAAAAAGCGATGTCAACAGCGATTTCGTTTCGAACAATTTACCGGACGAAAGCAGTGCAAAGTGGATGTGCGGTTTCAACTCTACCACCATGAAGGAGCAAACCAAACTGAGAATTAATCAAGCAACAGCTGTCAAAAAAACCAACTCTGAACAAAGTTTTTCCAGATTGAAAGCAAAAACAAAAACAACCTTTACAAATCTGGAAGTATCAGTATATGGAAATAAAATCCTCGCTCTGTTGCGCCACATACCATAGGTGGCGCAACAGAGCGAGGTGCCCAGGGCCTAACCCATTTCTCACAACCAGGCCTTGTGAAGGAATGGAGGGGACCTACAATTTTCTGCCGATTCTGAACGGCTAATCGAGAAAGCGCTTTTTATGGCAATGAATTTACTAAAGGATGACTTGCCAATTCCTCGCAAAAGACGATACCTGTAGATAAACATTTTTGCCTCTGTTTGCGATTCGAACCACGAGCCTCTGGGTTAACAGGCAGACATGTTAAGCATCACGCCACGGGTACCACAATACATGGAGAAGTAGGTAGTTTTGGGCAGATGCTCAGTATCTTGGAGTTTTGATTTAGGGTGTGTTTTATATAAAAATAAATTGCGACCAAAGGAAATGAAAACCAAAAATTTGGAGCCTTCAAGTTAAGTTATGTTTGAGGCTATTTGAGTGGTTTTATTCCATATGAAAGTGCTTTAAATTTCAAAAGAAAAATAGTTAATGATCAATACATAATTCAAAATCAATTAAATGCTATGGGTGAAGGTATTCTAAATTAAAAGCATTATTTCAACCGGCTGAAGAGAGCATACCCGATGAATAAGGCCTAAGTATGCGATACCCATCATAAAAAGGGAGACCACAGTATAAGTATGAGTAGGCCAGTTACCTATTGATTTATTGAATATCGCATTTAAGATCTTGTCCTCTTTTTATACAAACGTAAACGTCTGAAGCCCTCATACCAACAATTTGATAGGTTCTTGTCAAAGCGGTTTCAGACCAAAAAATTCCACAATCGACCATATACAACGCGAAAGTATGGACCTCTTCTTAAGCGAATGAGGAAACCCTTGGTCGTTTAGAAAGAAAAAATTTCCGAATTATCTTTGGTCCCGCAGGACGATGTCTAGACAGGAGGTTTCAACAGCTTACTGTATGAGTTATATGAAAACGAATTAACTAATTAACGAACACCACAAACTGCAGCACTGATTACAAAGACCGTCGCGTCGGTAGGTCGTCTGAAACACTGTCCCCTAACTAAACACAAACAGCGGTCAACTCCACTTAATTGCGTTGCTCTAAAGATAATCGTTACTTTTGAGTGACAAGCTCATTCCCTAATGTAAGCTATTCCGCATGGCTAGAAGAAGTTTTCAAAAGTACATTGCAGGAACCTCGTCCCAGGTGCCGCAATCAAATGAAGAAGGTCCCGAAACACCTTTGAGTGCAACACTGGACAAAGCTCGCCCGAAATCTTCTACAGTTTCACCAGAACTGTAATGCCAACCTTAGCAAGTAAGTAAGCCACGAAAATGCTTAAGGCGAAAGCAAAATAGCTATCGATGGTAGTCGAAGAGAGTTGTGAAATATAAAGTTCAAGTGCATAAGTCTCACACCTTACTTTTGTGATACGCGAAGTAGAATTCCCGTTGAAACAATACCGTCATACTAATGTCTGTTCGGGCCTGCCTGGTTCGCGGTTCAAGTCCCTGAAACATTAAAAGAAAGAAAATTTTATTCTTTGCGAAGAATTGTCAATTTTTCTGACAGTAATTTCATGAAATGAAAAGCCATTTCACAATTTGGAATCAGTAAAGGATTGTTCTTTCCATTCCTTCAAAAAGCATGGCTGAGAGAAAAGCACTCCCCGCCCTGTTCCACCACCCCACTTACATATCTTTAACAAATTTGCATTGAATTACTGCCTGTAGCCAATTTGTTGTGTTTGATAGGATCAAATAACAGTAACTGCAATTAAAAAAAACAAACACATGTAAATTTTGCCACAGGAAATTATTCGTAAAAGCTCAACGCTTAACACTCTGTTTGATTATTTAGCCATAAAAGGGAGTCCTTTTTTTATTCAATTATCGCACTGCTCAGTTTAAATGAATTGGTTGATTTGAACCTCATTCAGACCAGGCCTTCACTTAAAGTCGTACAGAATTTACTGAAATATTTTAATTTTTCACTTTGTAATGGACGTTTTTTCATGTTGCTCCTTCTCCCACTGCCCACGCTCCGCCTCCCCGGACGAAAGCCAAAATGAAAAGAGAAAAAAAACCATTTCACCAGTTTCATGTTAAAGCAAACAAATCAGTTTAAGAGTAAACAACACAGCCAAACCAATTTAATCGAACGCATAATCGAATCCTGATCATTGGGTGATATCCCAACGTTAAGCAAGCAAGAGGATGCGTGTTTCATCCTTTACAAAGTTTCAGAGGATAAACGCGCGTAGCCCCAGTCATTGCGGATCAAGCGACAAATTACTGTTTGTCCGGAAATTTAATACCGTTCCCCCACAGTATCGCTCCAATAAACCAGGATGAATTTCAAATTAATAATAAATTTTGATGAATGCTTTGTGAGCGCGAACGGCTGGGATGTTTCGCATAGCACTTGAATTGGTTGGAATGTGTGTGTGTGTTCCTGTGTGTGTTTGTGTTTTGTGAGTTTTGACGATGGATTCTTTGTAACTATTGATGCGACGAGTGACGAAGGTGCGTTCATGGTGAGATTATTCTAAATATAAATTGACGAGAAATATGATTTAAATTTTATTTCTGATGGATCAAAGGAGCACATAGTCTATACTCGTTAGTAGAACAAATTGGTTCCATGATTTCCAAAGTATTTTCAATTAAAATTGTTTGCGACACGATTTCGCTTGAATGTCATGTTATTATGTGTCTCTGTAATTTTACTGACCAATTTGCTTGTTTCTCGCAAAATTAAAAAATAACTCAGCCGTTCGACGTTACTTTGTTTCATATTTTTGGATACAGCTTCAAACAATTTCAGGGTTTGGGTTTCGAACCACGCCAAGCTCGAAAGGGTTGCTGAAGCATGAAAAGAAATGGAGCAGTTGAGTATTAGAGCAGCTAGTTTTTGAATCCAGAAAAGTGCTTCCCTTTTAATCATTTGGCTTGGGATACATTTTAATGTAAGCTGTGCTTACCGATTGTGATTCTAAAGAAATCCTCCTTCTTTTTTGGGTTAGCCATAAAATCACTGAGGACGACGCGACGTCGCCGTGCTATCGGTTGGTTCCAGCCTCCAAGCTGTCTGTTCCCGAGCACAGGCTGCGCTTTATATGATTGACACCTCCTGGTGTGTCAGAAACGGTCTCTCCGTCAATCCTTTTAAAACCGAGGTTGTCCTCTTCACGAGACGTAGAAAATTGACTGGTTTGACCCAACTTACGCTTAAAGGCTTCTACATCACCTTTTCAAATGAAGTCAAAAATCTTGGAGAAATACTGGATAACAAACCTCTTTGGTCTAAACATGTCGAGTTTAAAACTACTAAAACACTGTCAATCTTCTGGCAATGTAAAGGAGCCTTTGGCAAGACATGGGGTTTTTCACCGAAAAGAGTCGTTTGGATCTATACGGCTAACATAAGACCAATCATCTCCTATGCGTCAGTTGTTTGGTGGAATAAGCTCTCGCATAAATACGTTATTGCCTCGTTTGCCAAACTTCAAAGAACAGCTTGTCTTGGTGTAACTGGGGCCTTCCACAGCACACTGGGAGTAACTCTCGACGCACTGCTGAATCTTTCTCCCCTTGATACCTACATCATGGGGTTTACTTTCAAGACGATTTTTAGTTTAAAGAGATGTGGTCTCTGGCACAATTCGCACTGGAGCTTTGAGGAGCTCGCAAGCAGCATATCTTTAGACTCACATCTAATGGATATGCCGTCTGACACGATGATCCCAAGGATCGAACTGCCTCAAAATTACTCAGTCAACTTTCCTTCGGTTCAGGACTGGTTCGCTCCAGAATCTGAGCCTGGAAAGAACTGTTATCGTATCTTCACAGATGGCTCCAAAACCGACGAAGGTTCTGGTGCTGGTGTCTTTGTATGGAGAACGACGAAATACGACTGCACACATCTTTGGGATCATACGCATCCGTTTTTTAAACGGAGGCGGATATTTAGTAAACTCGTATCAATGCCTTATTATGTCTAAGGATTAAGTAAGGATATTCTGTTCTGGGTCCTGGAAAAACCTCTGTTCGGAACCCTTGATAATGTAAATTTTAATATCACGCAGTATTCAACGTGAATGATGACCAACAAATCAGAATGCATGTGGAAACGACCTGGAGCCTCGACGCTGAGCTTTTCAACGCTGGTGGAGATCAGGACAAAAGAAATATTTTCAGTTTGTTGTTCTTGTACCTGTAGACCATTTTTGATTGTTCATCTGTGAGTATCATAATTTTAATGTGTTTTGGTCTCCGAGTTGCTCGATTGATTTCAAATAAATGTAAAAAGAGATAGTTTTTATAAATAAATCTTTATTTAAATAAATATAACTAAATTTGGCAACTTATATGTTTTTTAAATCAAAAGAAATATACCAAACTTGGATTGCGTAGTGCGCTTGAAGGAAAATATGCCCGTAAAATTCAAGGACAGTGTCGTCTACCCGGTCTTTTAAGAAAGACCGACACAACTGCCCCAAATATAAAGTACTCAGCCCTGTTTACTTTTGGTATAAAATCAAAACTGCTTCAACATGTTAACTTCTGGAACCCAAGTAAAAATTGACTACTTCATTACTCAATTAGGTTTGCTTTGCAGTTAAATCTTGGCGCGTTGCACGACTTCTTCAGAGAACCCGGCAAACACAGTCGAAAAAGCACGCGTCATCGCATGTGTCGTCGCATGTGTCGTCGCATGTGTCGTCACATGTGTCGTCGCATGTGCCAGTGCATGTGTCATTGCATAAGAGAGATAGAGGCGCAACAAAGCGGTAACTCTCGAAACCTAGCGCGTTTCTCACGACCATGCCTAGTGAGGGAATGGAGGGGACCTTAAATTGTTTGTCTATTACGAACGACTCGAGTAGGCTCTTTTTATGTCAAACGGAGGACTGGCAATTCTTCGCGAAGGGTGATACTCGTAGAAAAACAGTTTTTGGGTTTGAGCCACGAACCTCCCGCCACTGGCACCTGAGTATATGAGGAATCTTTCATCAAATAAGAAAAGTTAATACATATTGATGAAATGGATAAAATGATACAGTCATAACTTCAAGGTAGTTCATAACTCCGGACTCCGATTGCCTCCAAGACTTAAATGTAGAACTGATGCCCTTTTCTGGGTCTAGTTTCGAAGGATCTCTCACTCTGAGATTGATGTAAGCTTATTTCATAATCTTCGATATACGAAATGATTGATTTTTATTATTATCGGAATTTGATTTCGCTTTAGATTTTTTAAGCTAGAATTTTCATAGCTGAACAGAGATTCAACAATCTGCTTCGGAAATACTTTCTTCCAGGACGAGATATGAGGAGCCAGTTTACGCGAAATCGGACTCGTTTGCGTGAATGTTGGTGAAACCCATTAATCCCAGATCCAACCTTGTTAATTAAGCCAAGTAGTTAATCCTGTTTCGCAATAGGATTTTGCTGTTGTGATTTTTATCCATGAACATGAAAATCATTTCCCAAAGTGTCATTGCTCGTATTCAAGTTTGTTTTGTTGTTGTTGTTTTTTTTTTTTTTTCAAAGAAGCCAGAAGTTGCGATTAGTTTTCCGAAATCATTCTGAAAGAACATCAAATAGTCACCATTTTCCTTTCTTCAATAAAGAATTTACTTTTAAACATCTCCTGTAACTGTGAATAAGAATATACAATGCGGCTTTATTCGGTCTGTTGAAACAAACCAACCCAACATGTGTTGCCCTCATTTTGAAGCCCAAGATAATCCTACTTTTTGTCAAAATACGACCCCAAAAAGATCTAAGTTGAAATCAACACACACATTTGGTAGTGCTTCAATACTGCAAAGAATATTCAGATTGCTTCTTCTCAGATTAATTTTCAAGTAAAAAAGTTTAAATTTGAATATGTTTCTCTATAATTCGCGCTTTAAACAGCCAACCGGATATCCCTCATCTTCCATTCCATTTTCAATAAGCTTCATCGCTCAATGGTCATTGCTATCAGTGGTATGACAGTAGTGGTGGATTAATGGAGCCTTAAATGCAAACAACAACTAATTGGATTGAAATAAGGTCCTTCTCATCCCATCCACCAGACCATATCGAACTCAACATCATCACCCATAAATCCACATAAATCTGTCTTTTAACACGTACTACTATCACACGCACCTTTCGCGCTTTCAATAATAATCTCGCTCCAAGTTGTGGTAGAAGTGAATGTAACCTCCACTCCAGCCCTTAAAGATATATAATTTCGTTGTCTAGAATGTTTTTCTGTTTTTTTTTCCTATTCGTAGCGCGATTTGCGGTTTTGTGGCCTTTCGGGATGAAATCACATCATCGCCTGTTATAAGAAGTCAAATAATAAAGAAATCACGAACTCAATTTTGCCAGATTTTTGCAGATCCCTTTCCGCGTGCGTCATCATATATACATCATACCTCAGAAAAGAGAGCAGAGTCCTTATTCCTCATTCTTACAATTTTATTATCATCGTCAATGTCCTGCGAAATTTCTGCTTCCTATATCCTCACGACACACCAACAAAAAAACAGGAA
This sequence comes from Melanostoma mellinum, assembly GCA_914767635.1. Classification (NCBI taxonomy): domain Eukaryota; kingdom Metazoa; phylum Arthropoda; class Insecta; order Diptera; family Syrphidae; genus Melanostoma; species Melanostoma mellinum. The sequence continues at coordinate 206,525,390 of OU612059.1, forward strand.
AAAATAGAGCTGATTTGTTCGACGTTGTACGGTGGTGATATATTTTTTTTATCCTTGTGCTATCAATCATTTGCTGATTTAATTTTAATGGTGCCGAGCTTTGAGAATAGGTTCGGGCTTCGGGTTGCGAGCATCATTTTATCTGAAATCATTTTGTGAGAGTAAAATGGTAAAGGAAACTCTTATGCCGAAGCCAATTCACAATTTCATTCAATTAAGATCGGCAGAAGCCAGCCATTGTGGAGCAACAAAATAAAAAGGACGAAATTATAAAGTACAACATCCTGGAGTACACACTTACACACATCCTACAATACATCCACTCGACTTGAACAGTAATGCACTTAATTTGAGGATTGTTCACACCATGAAGCCATTAAAATTTAATTGATATAATAATTCCTGTTGCAAGGACACGTACACACATTGTATTAACAGGTTTTTTTTTTGTTGTGCTTTGCAATCGCAACCGCTTGTACCTATGTAGGTATCCCCATTCTTGAGAGAAGAGGAGACTCGACACAATGTCACCATTCACCATATTCCAAAAGCAAACCCATTTCGGGGGATCGGATCAGAGGATGTTCGGAGTTCGGCTAAAGGCACAAAAAGAATGCAAAGAAATGGAGTGCACTGAAGGACTCGTTTGTGTTTATGGAATTCACATCCACTTTGGTCACATACTTAGGCGTACGAGAAAATGAACTCCAATTACATGAGGATATGTTCAACGTACGTGGAGGAGCATCGTCCTTAAATCCACTTCATCTCATTCAGAAGCACTTTCAGTAAGAGAATAAAAAACAACACACACCGAAACACCATCAGCTCACATACAACGAAAGCCAAGTGCTTGTGTGTTGGTTTTTATGTCGTCCTGTGTTTTGCTACACATCATTGACATTGGTTTCAAGTTATATTACAAGAATGGATATTCAAATTTATTACTTCAACACGGAACGACACTAACGTTGCCATCGTCGTATTCAATTTCTGTCGTCTTCTTCGCGACTGTGGCTGTGGTTTTGGCTTTGGCTGTGCGACTGTGTGAATGCAATGTCCTTTTTCTATATCTCTTTGGCTAAAGGGATGCGGCCGTACTCTCGGCAAAAAATATTATAACTCATAATGAAATATGTGCACATAATCCTGATGTAAAGGACTCTTAAACTATTTCTTATTATTATCCCAAAACATTCATCGTGGACTTGGAGTTTGTTTCAGGATATATTCGCATGTAGGTGTAGGTTCCAACTTCCATTCCAACTACTGGTTCTGGTGTGTTCTCCTTCTGTTCGTTGAGGCGATTCATTGAAGCGTGTGTGGATGGGCTGATATACACCGTCCCACGTCCGTCGACGACGTTCGTGACGTCCTTCTTTACACAACAGAGACAGACCACCATACCACACCGTACATAAATTTAATAAAGATGCAGGACAAACGTCGTCATCGCTCTACAATGTTTGCTGAAGTGGCCCCATTGTTAGACAGTGTGCGGCTTATTCATATATATGAAGAGATGGAGAGATGTATGTGACCAAGGATATGATAATGATTTCGGTGTCCTCTTGCTGATGTGTTTTGGTCATGCATAACATCGTCTTTGTTATATGTGAAGGAATTAAAGTGCCATGCAAAAGAAATGACTGCACGGAGAGGAAGGACATTTCATAATAATAAATACACACACACACACACAGACAGACAAAATACTCACAAACAAGATGATTTAAGGCTTAGGAGAGGACAGAGGAGCAGCCAAAGCCAAAGCCACAGCCATGGCAATATAGCCAGCCCCAGAAGCAGACGGATTTATGCAAATCGTGGACAAGAACTCACATAATGTTTTGTAGGTATATGTACCTACTTTGGGGGTTGTTGGCCTTTTTGTATTATTCTCGTATCCAGTCAACCAAATATGTACCTGCATTTGTAATTTGAAGATGCCTGATTTAAAGTTGGTCCTAGAGATGTTGTATGGGGGGTCCCTGAAGATGGATTTCAATTGAAGGAAATACCTCTGTGATGCAATGACATTTGGAAAAGGTACTGGACAGTTAATAGAGAGCTGACATATGGCCAGTTTTTTGTTTTAATTGCAAGTGTAGCTATGGTTTTTCTTTTTTGGTTTTCATGGCTTCAAATAGTTGTTCAGAGTGTACCATCCGGGAAGACTCTAATTGGTGTGAACTTGGCGCCAGATGATAGTGTATGCCAACTTTGCTCATTATACCCCCAAGCGGATCCAAAAGGGTACTGGTCTCGTCCAACCGGAGCTGACTTGCTTAACTAAGTGAGTGCGAGTGGTGACTTAAGAGCATTTTCCTTTTCTGCTAGTAATTACTGACTGCCCGTCACCAGTGGATGAATTCGACTAACGAACCAACGATGGACTCCAGCAATCAAAAAGCGGAAACCCTTGAATGGGCTACTCCGACATATTTGGCTTAGAGGTCTTTCAATCTCTTTCAATACTATGACAGGGCATTTGAATAGAAACGGTAGCGGATGAGCTCCTGGCGAACCAAGGGTATGGCAACTATCAAACGCCTCGAACAGGGTACCGACACTGGAATATCCTGGAAGCTCTAATAGGACCTGGTTCTCCTGGTTGAGGCTTGTGCGTGGGTTAGAAACCAAATAAATAAAAAAAAAATTACGATTCCGAAATTACAAACAGCCTGATAAAACAGCAATGGTTTCACTATTGACTACCCTAAAAGGACGACTGCTTATAAGTACCCTTGTAATGTTTTGAAACACAGTGCGAGCATTTGGGAAACTAGGAGATTAGTTATTAGGAGACAATGATGCACGTTGTTCTTAGTCTATTGTGAATCATAATACAGGGAAAAACAGAGTCGGCTTAAGTATTACACATTCGTGTAGTGCGACAAAAAAAAATGTGTGACTTTACTTAACTGTATGTCCGAAGGTAGTCTCAAGTCTCAAGGTATCAGCAGAGGAACAAGCGGAAGCCAACCACATGTAGGGTTGGCAACCCTAGAGTGTATCAACAAGTGTCTTTTTCGCTCTATAAGAGTTTTGTTTATTTTCGATATAATTGACTTATTAAAATACAAAAAACATTTAATTTTGCTCACTAAAAGCCAGTGTATAATACTGAAATCAAAAACTTGGTATTCAATTGATAAAGTGCTGTGAATTTTGTTTTTAAATTTTTCAACATTTGGCCAGTGATTAATTTGCTTAATGTCACATAGTGTTTTAGACAAAATCAGTCAAATTACAAATTTTGAACTAATTCTGATTCGTGCTTGAAGTTGATTGTATCTGATTACTTTTATTGAGAGCTATCCAACGCTGGGTGAACAATTTCAGTGAAGACTATACTTTTTGAGTTATTCATGTTTATATAAATTAATTGAATATTAGGCATTTTCAACAGAGTTGCCCTACGTTCTTTTTGAAATTGAACTTTTTTATTTTGTGTAGCTCACTTTAAACGCCCGAATTAAAAAAAAAAAAAGAAATTACTTATAATGAATTGCCATTGTACGATCTGCAATGATGAGAACTCCAATGCAGTAGCATTTTCATGTGCCGTATGTTTTCGCCAAATCCATGCAAAATGCCTAGGAATCAAAGGAAAAGATGCGGATAAGGTTGTGTCAATTCCTGGCCTGCGTTTCTATTGTAGCAGACACGAAAAACTCTCCACGGACTATTTGCACTGGAAAATAGTGAAACTACAGAAGCTTTTTAACTCCATCTCATCAATATTTGTGGAGCTGCAGAGTACGTTTGATTTTGATGCTTTAGAAAAAAATACAATGGAAGAAGTCTTCAATAATATCGAGGGAAGAAGTTTTTCTGCAGCATTATCTTCAATGGAACAACCTTTAATCGTTCTCACTCCATCATCTCGGCCCTCTGACCAATTTGTTTCTTCACCACATTTACAACAACAACAACAACAACAACAACAACAACAACAACAACAACAACAACAACAACAACAACAACAACAACAACAACAACAACAACAACAACAACAACAACAACAACAACAACAACAACACCATCAACAACAACAACAACCGCAGAAGCAGCAGCAGCACCTACAACAACACCAACAACATCAACATCAACAACAGCAACAACAACAACAACAACAACAACAACAACAACAACAACAGCAGCAGCAGCAAAACGAATCACATCAACTACAACAACAACAACAACAACAACTTCAACTACGTAAGCATAAACAACAACATCAACTTCGTGATGTGCCGGAAGCGAGAGTGCTACGTTCAGGAAAAAGCACTATTAATCACCTCAGTGCTAGTAGTTCTTCCCAAAGTCAGGAAAACTCTAGTAGAGTAAATGCTAATGATCCATTGGAATCCCCAATAGCTTCCATTGTGGATGAGGGGAGTTCTAACCCAGTAGCATTTGCTTCTACTGAATACAATTTAGTTATGGAAGATCTCATCGCTATACCCCCAGCTAAGAGCATATTTGTTTCCCGTCTTTCTCCTGCTACTTCACAGGAAGCAGTATATAACTATATACAAAAGAAACTGCCGTTAATTAATTGTACTGCTCTCAGCATAAGAAAATTTAATGTGACTCCCGAAAAAGATTATTCATCTTTTGAAATCAAAGTCGGGAGAGACTCTGAAATTTACAAATTAATATGCAACCCATCACTTTGGCCTTTGCACACTGTTGTGCATGAATTTTTTCGAGGCAAAAAACGTAGATCCAACGTTAGCTGAGTCGGAATCGACTCTGCTCTCAATACATACTACTGCTAGTTCTTCAATCTACTTATCGAATGTTCATCGTCATCATCATGGTACATCACTCTACTATCAAAATGTTGGAGGAATGAGATCGAAGACTTTTGAATTCTGTGCTGCTATTGCTGATTCATCGTTTGTTTTTATTGCTCTCACTGAAACCTGGTTCAATGAAAGCATTCAATCTTCTGAATATTTTGACACATCCTACGAAGTCTATAGAAAAGATCGTTGCTATGCTCTTACTGGTGGCACGAAAGGAGGTGGTGTGTTACTTGCGGTTCGTTCGGCTCTTAATAGCAGACAAGTTATGCTCGAAGATTCTCCACGTACAATCGACCAAATATGTGTGTGTGTTGAGGTCGTCTCTCCTGGTTTTGCTATGTTTCAACTGTACATATTTTTATCTTATATTCCACCACGTTCTGATTCAACGGTTTATGATTGGCATGTAAAAAATATTAAAAATGTAGCTAAAACCTTAGATGAGCATTCCTATATCTTAGTGCTAGGTGATTTCAATTTACCTACTATTGATTGGATTTTTTCTGTAGACGATAAATGTTTAATTCCTTTTAACGTAACTCATGATTATGAAGAAGAAGTTTTAGATACAATGTCAGCTTTTTACTTAAATCAGTTGAATTCGGTTTTGAATTCTTTGGGAAGAATACTAGATTTAGTTTTTCTTAGTAAAGATCTTGAAGCTAAAGTTCTTGAAGCCGAATTCAAACTCCTTGAAAACTCATTTCATCATAAGGCATTAGAAATAAGATTCAACTTTTCTGTACTGGATTTTCTTAAAAACAATGATAACTCCAATAATACTATGTATGATTTTTCTAAAGCGGACTATGTTTCCATTAATAATTTTTTGTGTTCGATTGATTGGGATATTTTATTATCAACATCTGATTTAAATCTAGCTTATTGTTCTTTTATGTACACAATTGAAGATGTTTTCTCTAGATTTGTACCGTTGAAGAGGTTCAAGCGATCTGGTAAGCCAGTCTGGTTTAATTATCGCTTATGTAATTTAAAAAAGGCTATGCTTAAAATGCATAGGAAAAGTGTTAAAAATACTTCCTTTCGAAGCGAGTTTTGTCGTCTCAGGAAAGAATTTGAATTTTTGAAAAGGTTTTTGTACCGTCAGTATTTACTTTCTGTAGAATCTAAGGTTAAAAAAAACTCCAAGGCCTTTTGGAAATTTATAAACCATAAGAAAAAGTCCACTGGCCTTCCTGCTACAATGAAGTTCAAGGATTATACTAGTTCGGATACCAACGACATCTGCAATATGTTTGCTAACTTTTTTCAAACAAACTTCTGTTCCGAAACCTGTGTTTTCCATCCATCCTCAGGTTCAACATCTTCCATTGATATTGGTTCCCTTACACTTTCTGTTGATGAAGTGCTATCGGAACTGGAGTCTCTAGATGATAACTTTTCTTGTTCGCCTGACAATATTCCACCAATTTTTTTGAAAAAATGCAAAAACAGTTTAAGTGAGCCACTCTTGAAATTATTTAATTTGTCTTTGAATCAAGGTTTATTCTTAGATTCTTGGAAAAAATCATACATTTTTCCAATTTATAAAACGGGTTCTAAACAAAATGTTGAAAATTATAGACCTATAGCAAATCTTCAACTTATTCCTAAAATTTTCGAAGCTATAGTAAAAAAGCATATTTACTCTGCAGTTAAAAATTGCATATCTTCATACCAACATGGCTTTGTAAGTGGTAGGTCTATGACCACTAATTTAGCACTATTTTCCAATTTTTGCCTTAATACCATGGAGAAGCGTTACCAAGTAGACACGATATATACTGACTTCTCAAAGGCATTCGACCGCGTTCAACATAGCATTCTAATTAATAAACTTAATAGTATTGGAATTCATTCCAATCTTCTACAGTGGATAAGTAGCTATCTTACCAACCGTACACAGTATGTTAAAATAAATCAGTGTTTTTCAAACGTAATTCAAAACTTTTCTGGCGTCCCTCAAGGTAGTCACCTAGGTCCGTTACTTTTTGTCCTTTTTATTAATGACTTACCCAATGTATTGTCGTATTCGCAATGCTTACTATACGCTGATGACCTAAAATTATTTAAATCTGTTGCTTCGTTATCAGATTGCCTTGAATTGCAAACTGATCTTGATAATATTCATACTTGGTGTACTAGGAACTGTTTACATTTTAACATATCGAAATGCTCTGTTTTAACTTTTAATCGCACCCTTGATCCGGTAGTTTTCCCATATAAAATTAATAATGAAACTTTGCTAAGAGTATCGTTTCAAAAAGATCTTGGAGTTTTTTTTGATGCTAATATGAGGTATGATAAGCATTATGATTATCTTATTTCAAAATCGAATTCTATGCTTGGTTTCTTATTTCGGAATAGTAAGGAGTTTGTTGATCCTTACTCATTAAAATCTGTTTATATTTCCCTTATTCGATCATTACTTGAATATTGTTGTATAATTTGGAGTCCCTATTATAACAACAGCATATTGCGTATTGAAAGGATTCAAAAGAGGTTCACAAGATTCGCTTTACGGAAGCTTTTTAACTTTGATAATATGCCATCTTATGAAGCCAGATGCTTATTGATTGCTTTAGAACCTCTATATAAAAGAAGGTTTTCTTTTTCCGCATTATTTGCTCGTGACATTATTTGTCAGCATATTGATTGCACACAGTTGTTAGAGTTATTGAATATTTATGCTCCTTCTCGGCAGTTAAGACCTAGAGAACACATTTTCTTCTTTACTTGTGGGCACACAACTAATTATGGCCAAAATGAACCTTTGTCAAATGCTATGTCATGTTTCAATGAATTAAATAATGTTATTGATTTTCATTTCAATAGAAATTTATGTAAGAAAATTATTATGAATGCTTTGTAATTAAATTATATCTGTCTATGAAAGTTTATACTTGGTAGAAATAAATAAATAAATAAATAAATAAAGCTCTTGACTGCAATTTTGATAAAACCGTCATCCAAAAAGTGCATTGGAATTCGACATCTACTATGGCAGCTGTTAGAGAAAACAGAAAAACACGTATTTGGGTGCAGATTTGTTAAAGGTGGATTCAGGGATAAGGTGTTAACCGGCTAACGAGCGAATCAAACAATCCGTATCAAGGCCAATTTAGTCGACATTATGCTGACATGTGCCTGCGTCCCCACAAAAAAGAAATACTATAACCAAAAAGATTGTCTATTCGAGCTCCCCGACAAGCTATATGGGCAATGCCGTTGCCATGACGTGGAAATCGTCCTTTTTTCTGTTGGAGGTTTTAAATACCAGCTGGAGTACTCAGACCTAAATACCGGTTCATTGCACTTACCAGCTAGCAACCTTCTATTTGTTATAGCTTTCCAGATGTTCGGAGAAAAGCTAAAAGACACTGCCATGATAAGGAGCCTAAGTTACCAGCTCTCACCATGTCTGCGCCGAGTATCTGTAACCTTATGCGAGAAAAAGCAGGACATTCACAGAGGAAGTGCTCTGCGGTGTCCTCATCTTCTACACAAGATTCACTGAGTGTGGTATCACACTCAGCTTTCTACAGTCTTTTCTGCTATGAGCTAACAAAAGAGTTTTCTATATGGTTGATGATTCATGTGTTAAAAAAACATCATTTGTCCTTTAAGAGAAGTAGAAATCGTGTGCTTCTGAGGAGCAACTAGATTCAGTAAAGCAGCAAAATCTATCAGTTATGAGAGATTTTGTCGGACAGGCCCTGATAGTCAATAGTATGATTTTACAAAGACCTCATCCACTTAATGTCTTTTTTGCGGCGGTAAGCACCATCATAGAAACGAGCTTTCGTATTCTCTTCTGCGCAAAAATGGAGGCGTTTCAAGTTCTAGTTAGCGAATCTAGCATTGTTTAAGAGCTGCTTGACTCGTGGCTAGAAAGACTTGTTCTCTGCTTCGAGCATCAAATAAACACATAAATAAACGTTGTTTTTACTGTCCTCAGCTGTGACCATCTTTTTGTTGTTGACACACTTGTTAACTTGTCCTTGTTTCCATTAAACATTTATATCCACAAACCCATCACTATACTCCTTCAAAACTTTATCTTGTGACAGAACCTTAATGTAAAACAGCAAACCAAAAATCATTGTAAACTAATTTCTACTTTGTAACCAATCGATACAAATCAAGAAAATTACTTACCTCCTGCATTTTTGTTATCAATTACATCCAAAAACACTATGAACTGTATACACTTCAGATCCATTCAATATACAACATCAATTCCTTAGCCATAAAGATGTCAAACTACTTTTGAATGAAACCCAAAACATACAACCAGGAAATACTACAACCAATTGAATGGCAAGCAGTAGATTCGGTTGCCTTAAAACTATTCGATTTCAAACCTTTATGTCACCTATAGGTGTATAGATGATGCCTAAAGTTCTTCCATATCTAATACTTCAATAAAGGCGAATCTCGTGCGGGTTGAATTCAATTTTTACCCAAGCAATGGAGTGGTTTAGTTTCATCCAACATCTCGCCCTTTATTTCTAAATTTTTGAGTGCTTTGCCAGAAAAGCATGAGCCTCTTTTGAGAATACACTTAACAGTGATGAGAGCTTTAAATTTTAATGTCAAATGCTTTTGTTTGTTGAGTTCAAGTGATAGGTGGCGGGGTTTTGGTACTCGAAAATAAACTTGCATACATAAATAAACTACTATATGTAGATAGATAGGTGAATTTTGCCATTATTTGTAGTTTATTAGAGTTCTCATTCTTCTGCAAATTTCAGCCTTCTTGTCGTACAAAAAATAATTGATAAATCGACGATAAATATTGTGCTTCTTAACTAAAAACTGCAAAGATGCTGTGATAAGAATCCATAACCAAATGCAACGTAGTCTTAGAAAAGTTTTTATTTAGTTCACTAATTAAGTGTAAGTTTTCAGTTTCAGTAACTTTTTTTCGATTTTGCATCGAATTTTGACTTATCATGATTCTTCTTCTTTTAAAAATTGCAGTTCAGTGATTCAATATGTTCACTGTGGAGTCAAAGAAGAAGGAAAATCTTGCATAACATGAAGCAAAAATTCGTGCAGTTTTAAAAATTACTAAAACACACTCACGCTGAACGTATATCAAATCAGTTCACATTTAACTCTTTTTAGTTCAATTGATTCGTTTAGTGTTGAACTAAACTGAAAAACATAAATATTTTCAGAATATTTTGTACTTCGTTGGCGGGTTTCTTAAATATTATGTTTTGCTTTGTGCATCACAAATGCAACACGATTGCTTGTTGAACTACTGAACTAGGTGAACTTTATGAATGTGTTGAACTATCTGACTCAGTTTACATGTGTAAAGTGTTTTTTGGAGTGCGTCGTGACTGTGTACTACACAAGAACATTCTAAAATCATCAGAAGCTGTTGATTTGAAAATTTCAGGTAGTAATTTGGTAGTTGTCGTAGCGTAATGGAAGCATGTCTGCCTGTCGAGTGGGAGACCGAGGCTTAATACCCAGAAACGTGTAGTTGATTTTTGATGGGTATTGATTTTAGCAAGGAATTAGAAAGGCTCTACAATGCAAAATTGTAGATCCTTTCCATTCGTTAAAAGTTAAGTTTAGAGAGCAACTGGCTAGATCCCAGCTGTTTGGTTGTTTATGTTACTCCTCATTATGACGTAGCTACATGCGTTCCATGTACTAAAGTTGTAAATTTCAAACCTTCTTACAAAGCAAGAATATCACGGAAAATAGCTTCCAATATAGTTCTTAGGTGTTTGATAAAAGAATGCTTATAACTGATGATATGAAGCTAACGTGTCAGGTTACATTAGGTTAGGTTAGGTTAAGGGGGTTGTCGAAAAAACAACCAACGCAGTTAGACCAATAATAGGTCCATTGTGAAACCACATCGAAATTAGAGCAATTGCCTCCTATTTAAACCATTTTTTGAGCTTTCTGTTTGTCTTTCCAACATCTTACTTAAGTAAAAGTTTTTATAAGTTTTGACAGGCATGCTCATTTTCATTCTGTTGGGTGACATTGGCATGGTAGTAAATTTCCTGGGGAGTTTATCGGCCTTGCAGTTATACGGAATGTCTCTATGTTCGGGAACCCAAAAAAAGGTGAATATTATGAGACAATCGACAGTCTCGGGCGGTAATAGTGTTGGTAGAAGCAATAGCAAGCGATTTAAGAGCTGCTTGGTTATCCGAAAAAAAAAGCGGATATTTGTCGAAGAGCCATGATAGCACCTCTTTGATCGCCAGCATTTCCGCTCGCAACACGCTACAGTGGTTTAGGAGGCGGAATGATAGACCCATACAGAGTTGGCCAAACGGGTTTTCACAATTTCAAACGCTTCGTAATAACCAATATCTGGGTTAGCGCGACAATTCCAAAGCCATCTGTTGCATAAAACTATGCCATTCAATGGAAAAATACTGGTCTAGTTACTATGGCACCGTAGACGCGACAGCAACGTTCTTTCACTGTGGAGTGTAAATTAAAAAACGGGGAGAATGCCTCCAGACACCGAAGCATTAAAATTAGCTATCCGAACTGAAACTGCAGCGATTCTGCGGATGATGTTGGCCAGAGCTCGAAAAAAAAGAGTGCGCGAGCGACTAATTTTTATTAAATGGCATACTTTTAGCTTTATTTCCATTTTGGTTTCATAATATGAGGTATCACCGATTTTTTTTTTAAGAAGCGCTTGAAGTTGTGAATAACTTTTAGGTGCACCTTGTTTTAAGCTATTTTAAGTACAAACAGCCACCAACCCCGTCCTCGGTTTTCGAGCCGTCTTTTCAGTGTAAAAATGAATTGAATCGTCTTGTAAGAAATCCGTTCATCTCCATTTGATTCTTGGAGGGCCTTGGAAAACCAGTTGGGGGTGATGTCGCAGTGACTTAGTATTGATCGGAATAAGTTCAAAATGGGAATGACAAATTAAGTTATTGGTCAATTGGGAGAAGGCTCTGAGACGAACTTCCGAGTTCACAGTCGATTTTCTGCTGAAAATGTCGAAGGGTAAGAGATATACCAGGATGTTTATTGCAGCCGAAGGTCTCGAGCGAAAGATTTTGCTGACACATATACTGGCTGATCTCTGGACTTTGCTTATTCTGTCACGTTTCCAAGGTGTCCACCATACGTCTACCAAATCTGTAAATATCGGGCTGACGAAAAATGGCCTTTTTTGCATGAGAAGAGAGCCATAGTGGCTTTGCTGACTCTTTCTTGTATACTCGATTTCCACTTTAGCTTTTCAGAACTTTTACTTACTTACGTAGGCATTAGAGTTTGGGATGAACCCTGGCTTTTACCAACATCTTTCAATAGCAACTTCGATTTCAGGAGAACTTTCTCCAAGTCGGTTGAAGTCTACATCCATTTCATTGCACTACCTTTGACAAGGTCTTCCCCTTCCGTGATTTTCCTACAAGCTTTCGAAAATTCGTCCATCCGGAGCGTTTGGGTCCATCCGCTCAACATGACTCAACCATCGTAGCCTCGCGATGTGTACTCTTTTAGCTATGCCCATGTAGCAGTACAGCTCATACAGATCGTCGTTGTATCACACATTGTCTTCAAATACGAGACCGAAGATCATTCGGGGCACTTTTCCTTCAAAACGACCAAGGTTTTCATAATCCGCTTTTGAAAAAGTCCATGCTTCCCCGCCGCAAAGCAGGACTGGCATGATCAAGGACTTATACAGGGATACATTGGATTTTCTGGAGAGGGTTTTGCTTCTCAATGGCATTTTTAACTCAAAAAAGCAACGGTTGGCAAGAGTTATTCTCCGTTTGAACTCAGCACTGATGTTGTTATCCGTGTCTATCTATAGCTAATCTTAGGTAGACGAAGTCTAGAATAAGACCCTGTGATGTGCTTTTTTCTTTAGAGCTGGGGTATGCTCGTCGCGTCGGGTCCAGGGTCGACCAAAGAAAATACCGAAAACTTCGGTTATAAAGAAGGTTCAATCCTTTTATTTGTCTAGTCTAATATAATGTTTATTAATTCTTATTACTAATTCTGGTGGTGGTTCCAACGCTGGTAGATCCTTAGTCTTATTCTGGCAAAACGGTCATTAAGTACGGGTTTTTAATCGCTGTTATCAACAGGTAAATCCTGGCATCGACAGTAAAAATACTGGCATCAACGGCTTATAGCCGGCAAAATAAAACCCAAAAGTCCTTAAAAGGCTAGTGGAGGGATTTGTGCTAGGAAGCCATTGTTACCGCGGGCTCAAATTTTGACGAGTCCCAGTGGCTGAAAAAATGAGTCCTTTTGAAAAAAAATGAGTCCCTTCTGTTTTTTTTTTAAGTTCATTTTAATAATACAAAAAACCTATATATTTACATATATAGTTAGTAGACATAAATAATAAAAATAAAATAAATTAAATTCATAAAAAAAAAAAACAAAAAATACAATTCACATTGTGCTTACAAAAATATCACAATAAACATCTTAAAATTTTTTTTTTTATTTGAGTCTCTTGTTTTAGTTTTTAAGTTCATTTTAATAATAGATACAAATAATTAATATACTGAATGTGTGCGGGTCAAAAATCAAAATTAAATACAGCACACGGATGTAAGCAAGAATATAAGAAAAATATAAAAAAGATGACAAAGACAATTGACAAAGAAAATATTGTTTTTGCTTTCACTCAAACAAAGCGCCCCTATGAGTGAATCAAAGAAAATGTTTGAATGCTGACACAGCGTTCAGGTGTTCAGGAGTGAAATAAAAGCTACGTTTACACTATGCATTCTTCTCAAAATTAGTTTTGTCTACAAAATTTAACAAAGCTTTTGAAAATATTAATTAACGTTGACTTCAGAGTAAAGATGAATGATTTGTATAGAGTTAACTTGGATTCGTAAAAAAATGAGCCAAATCTAAATTTTGTGAGTCCCCGAGCCAAGTTAAAAAAAATGAGTCCCTTTTGGCACTATAGTGTCCCCGCGGTAACACTAGTAGGTAACCTAGTAGGAACTCCAAGGAGACCTTGCTTAAAATTGGTAATCTCTGGGCACACTACGTACCCCTGGTTTTCCTCTTAGTGGAAGTAGCCTGTACTCGAGATTGGTTCTTTTCAAAACGGACTGTTTTCGGTCTTCTCGTATTTTTCAGGGTGCCTTATAAAGTTATTTACAACTAGTGAGTGTGAGCTCTATGGCGTAAGTGAAAAATCTCATGTGAAAACAATGGTATGTGTATTGGCTGGCGGTAGGGTGTGTGTTTGTAACTTCGCTACAGCTACAGCACACAAAGCCAGAGAGTATATCACGTTCTCCAAGGAAAACACACACAATCAACCCCACCATTCCCATTTAAATCTTCACTTCAATATAACCAAAGAAATTCCCCAAACAATTTCATTGCAATCAACAATAGTTTTGGTCAAATTCTCCATACAAATCAATAAGAACATTGTGTTCTCTTCCTTTGAAGACACAACATTAAGTATTAGCATTTTAGCCATAAGTAATTCACAGCTCGTTCGGAGACGACAACAATGAATCCTGCTTCAAATCCTAAAAACTCTTGTGATGCAGTCAACTGCGACTCGAAGACACATTTTAGACCAGGCGCTATGAAAACACAAAATACCAAGTACCACGCGAGCATATAAGAGAATGAGCAGAGCGGAGAAGTGGTAGTTGCTATAGTGGTGGTTGTATAGAGGTAGTTTTAGATGTAGCGAGAGAAAAACTTTTATTCCATGCGGTATGTGTTGACTTAAGGATCCGAAATTGGAATTAATTTTGGCTCAGCTCCAGGATAAATAGTAAACGGATGTTTGCGGAAAACCTCTTCTCTCATTTGAAATTGGATGAAAATGTGGTTTCTATGGGATGTTTGCACTCGGGACCGAGAGAAAGTCAGCGCGCAGAGATTTTCTTCTTTAGACGAAGTCGTTTCATTTTGAAGATGGTTGTTTTTAAGGGGCCAGTCAAGTCGATGCAACGACGCAATGGACGTTAGACAAGACGGACGTGATAGGCAAGTTAGTAAGAGACACATTTTATATATATAGTAGATGAGAGGTGTCCTGCTCCTGTGCTGTTCCTGTGCTGCTATTGTGACTGTTCTTGTCGTCGTTATGGATAAAATGGCAATTCATTGTGTTCAGTGTGCTTTGGTGTTGCCTAAGTTGAAACTCATGTTGAATGGAGACACTTTCTAGCGACGTAAATGATTTTGATTTGAACGAGAGACAGTTCTGTAGGTGGAGGTGGATGAAGAGGGGACGAGATTGATGGCATGACCAGAAGACGGAATTCATCCAAGATGTTTGTTCAGTCAATATTGGCAACAAATTGTTTTCCATTGCTGTGACCAAAAGCTGCGCGATGTATGTGTTCACGTATAGTGAACGAATTGTTGGTTTTGGTGAATTTGTGGACAAGAATGAGTGGTACATAAATTTACTGAATAACCACTTAGCTTTGCTGGGAAAGCGTCGTCGTAATGTTTCTTGAAATCCCTTGAATGATTGTCGATGGTGGTTTTGCGGTGTTGTTTGTTTTCACGAGCTTTCGTTATTGCTCGTCCAGTACTTGGATAATCTTAATTGAAACAAGGAACACGGTCTACTGGTTCTGTTTTTCGGGAAGGAAAAGAAGGGAGTCTGGATAAACCTAAGTTATTTTTAGCAATTAAACAGCTAGTGGGGGAACATGGCTAATGGAAAGTACCAGAAACCACAGGATTCTTGCTCATGAGGTATGAAACTCTTGATCAAGCTGGACGCATATAAGAAAACTAATCTGAGATGGTCAAGCAGTTTAACGTGTAACGCAACGAAACAGATCTTGCCCAAGCTTGATATTAAGCGGTCGAACGGCTTGGTATTATATAAGCTATCATCACAGGACACTGTCTTATTGGAAGACATGCCGCAAGGCTAGGAGTCGTCCCAAATGAGTTTATGCAGAAGCTGTATGCATGAGGAGGAGGAGAAAACTATTATCCGCATCTTCTCTATTCATGCCCAGCTTTAGCTCACAAACAGGATACACCTAGGTTCTTACTTCTTTGATCTTACTCACATCAAAGCCCTGCGTCTCTCCCGCTTCATTATGAGCTGGAAACGGTTCCATTGGGATAAGGATACATTAGATCCATTGTGGTACCATAATGGGCCCAACGCAACGTGTAAGCTGAAAAGCCACTTTAACCTAACCTAACCTAGCCTATGTCAAAAGAATCGAAACTATTCATGGGAAAGGACTGTCGCACACTCAAAGCGATAGTGGCAACATTTACACCGATGTGTAAAAGATAACATTTGATTAACCAGCGAGTCGAGTCTAAAACTACTAAAGCACTGTCAGTCTTCTGGCAATGTTAAGGAGCCTTTGGCAAGACATGGGCTCATTCACCGAAAAGGGTCCTTTGGATCTATACGGCTATGATAAGACCAATCATCTCCAATACGTCAGTTGTTTGGTAGAATAAGCTCTCTCGTAAATACGTTATTGCCTTGTTTGCCAAACTTCAAAGAACAATTTGTCTTAGTGTTACTGGGGCTCCTTCCCCAGCACACCGGGAGCTGCTCTCGACGCACTGCTGAATCTTCCTCCTCTTGATACCTACATCATGGGGTGTACTCTCAAGACCATTTCTCGTTTAAAGCGATGTGGTCTCTGGCACAATTCGCACTGGAGCTTTGAGGAACTCGCAAGCAGCATATCTTTTGACTCACGTCTAATGGATATGCCGTCTGACACGATGATCCCAAGGCTCAAACTGCGTCAAAATTACTCAGTCAACTTTCCTTCGGTTCAGGACTGGTTCACTCCAGAATCTGAGCCTGGAAAGAACTGTTATCGTATCTTTACAGATGGTTCCAAAACCAACGAGGGTTCTAGTGACGGTGTCTTACGCATCCGTTTTCCAAGCGGAGGCTGATGCTATCCTAATGGCCTTGAGCCACGTTTCGAACAATGGATGGACGGGGAGAAGTATCTTTGTTTGCAGCTACAACCAAGCTGTGTTTAAGGCCCTTCTCAACCCTCTAACCACTTCGAAAATGATCCAGGATCTCCCGGTTTAGAACGGCTTATCGAGAAAACTCTTTTCGTTGCAATAAATTTACCATCGGAGCACTTGCGAAAGGTGATACGTGTGGAAAAACACTTTTTGGTTTATGTTGGGATTCAAACCACGACCTGATCTCCGCGGGCACCTTTTCATGCGGTCGAAATTTTCCAACCAACCAACGAAGTCTTGACTTCGAAGCACCTTCTTCTACCGAAAAAAACTGTTTATCGTTTCGTTCAAAACAAAATAGTCATCCTCATTTTCCCCTTTTTCAAATTGCAATTATCGCGTTCTTCTCAAGGCTCAAGGCAAAGCTGATCCTTTTATAAACTCTCACACAACATGCTGCTAAAAGAAAATATTTTAATAGTCAAAAAGAAAATCCTTCAATCTAACTGCATTCTTAATTATTCCATTAAAATATTTTAAACTAACTAAAGTTCTATTAAAAGTTCCTTCATGTCTTTGCATAACGCATCAGTTGGTGGCTATAAAGACACGAACAGAGTGTGAGAGCATAGTCTTCTCTCTTCATTCGCCATTTGTCGCCTCAGTCATCCGTTGCCTCAAGGCGATGTTTTATCATAAACTCGTTCCTCCCCATTTTCTATCACAGGACAACCCGTGCAATTTTACGCCCTTCCTGTGAACCACCTTACACTCCTTTAAAACATAAAGTACATTTTGCCATTTGCCTTCTTGTAGTCAAGGCAGCAACAGCAGCAACATTTATCTCATGTCTTAGCGTTCCTTTGAGCTTCTTTCATCTTGTGCGAGGAGTGTGCATGTACACGTATGTGTGTGCACTTCTAACTAACTAGTCGGCAAAACTTAAAAGTGTGAGAAAAAAAAAGGACGGGAACTTTGAAAAGTGCCTAAAAGTTTGCAAAAAGCAGTCATCACACAAAATGCAAGCAAGGATATGCAAGGATGTGTAAAATGACTGAATACGTCTTGAGCTGTCACCCTAAACTCACTCTTTAGACCATCTTGACTCTTGAGACGTTAGACCTTACCATCTTACCAAGTAGTGGAACATTAACAAAAAGAACGATTCCACATAGTTTCGCACTCGAAAACGAAGAAGAATAAAAAACACACCACTTACAGACAAAGGGGGGGAGGATAAGGGAGATCATTTTTGTCACACTGATTTTTAATGCATTCTTTTATGATGACATAACCCAACCGAGAACGGCAAGCTGTTCATTCACAGAACCATTTCGCACACCATGTAACCCAAAGTGCACATTTAGGTGTTCGAAAACGTTTTTTAGTGCAGTGATTATGTGTGCGCGCAAAGGTTTATTATGGCGCACGATAGAGCATACCGGGCGGAGGAGAGTACGGGCTCGTTAGACAAATAACGATGCGCAAGGTACACACAGCACAGGTGTCAGACGGATGTAAAATCTGCAAATGAAAATCCCACATCCTTGTGGAATGCGATTGGGGCAACACAGAAAATGATATGTAAGCTGAGTAATCACGTCTTTATTTGAGAAAATCACCAGCTCTTTGCATGAGCTATAAAGGAAGATAATATTTAATGGCACTTTGCTGGCGGTAAGTGTTGATTTGAAATTTAAAAGCATTTATCATCGGTTGTAGTTTTTCCAATGGCTTATTAAAAATGACAAAGGATGGTGCTTATAATACTGTTTTGAGGGTTAGAAAAGAAAAGGGAGTATATGTCTTCTTTTGTGGGATGTGCACACGATTGGGCTAAGGAAAATGAATGTCTCTGATCGTCAAGAAGCCACAGCATTGATCTTTGTTGAATAAATAACTTTGAGTCTTTTAAAATAGGAATTTTTTTTGGGACGTGTGGTCTTCAATCTGGCAATTCTTTTTTCGGAGTTGATAATTTTGAAAGCTGTCACTTTATGATTTTCATCGTGGAGGAATTAAAGGCGGATGACCACTGGGCTCTGCGTACGTTCGGTTAATTGGCTCAAAAAGAAATCGTTCTTGACGCCGATCTTTCCATAATTTGGAGTTTTTGACCTGTGAGTTATCTCCACGATCTGGCGATTAAACAACGCTGGACTATTTTTTGTGTAGTTATGTGAAGTCGCTTGTCTACGATTGACGCCATGGAGAATATGCGGCGCATTATTTCTGCCGAGTTAGACAATTGGTTAGATCAAATCAAAGACAACGTAGCGTGCTCCAGCTCAAAGTAAAAAGTTCAATTTGGTTCAACTTTCGTTCGTTTTGACATTACAAAAACAACAACAAAATTATATTCAAGGCGAACGCAAAGCGCTCGCAAGTAGAGGAGTCAAATCCGAAGCGCGATTGTGATTCAGGCATTATGAGTTCAAGTACAACGAAATCATAAATCATTGATAGTACCGGCGCGGCGCGGCGCCTATTAGTTTCATAGAACCCATTTGATGCAAAATCTCTGTTCGATTACACGTGCATGTATCGGATTTTCGAACTATAGGACTTGACAATTTTTTTTAAAGCGCAAACTATCTTAGATGTTTCCAAAACATTGTCAACTGTTTCAAATAAAATCAAAACATTTGTGAATGGAACTCGACTTCGTTCATAAGGCCACCCAAGGCTCGTTTGGAGCGATCGATGCGTTTGATACAATTAGACGCCGCGTCGTCGCGTCGGTTGCCGCGCCGTGCAATAGATTGATTAGGATCTTTTGCTACGGATGCCTGAACGGCAGCTTCGACACTTCGACCAACCCGTTGTCTCATTGCACGACAGCATAACGCAGCGAATACTAGTCATTGTCTGTCTACGAGGACAAGAATTAATACCGAAAGTTGGATTCAACGCTAAAAGTAGTAAGACTTCGATTTTAGGCATGCATTTTTTTTTTATAATTTGCAGATGTTGCTCGTTGGTGTACTTTGCCATGAAAATGTTGAGTTTACTAAAAAAAAAAAAATTATAATGACAGCTCCATGATTAGTGGAGGGGTGCGTTCACAAATTAAGTTCATATTGACAATTTTTGTATGGAAAATACTTTATAAGTAGGTCCAACTTTTTACTGCTTTTTTACTAGCCAAAAATAATCAAAATTAGATATGGCACGAAAAGGTTTGAAACCGTTTTACGTTCTTTAAACGGAAATGGATTAGAAAGTCTCTGTGGGTGATGAGGGAGTCTATTGATATTTTACTGCTGTGTCGTTTTTTACAACTGTATGCAATACCGTGCATTATTCTAAGGTTGGTAAAAATTTAAAAAAAAATTGTGAGAAGACTTCTTTTTTCTAGCAAAATGTCATTATAAAGGGTGTTTTAAGAAATAAACAAATATAATAGAACACATAAGAGTTACTTTAAAAACACTGGTATTCCTTGTGATTTAAAGACATTCATTCTTATGCCTCGATTTTCTGTAATACTACGATTTCGGGTATATGAGCTTTACAATTTCTTCGAAAGAAGCGTATTAGGGATATCCAATTTTCGACCACTTTATCGAGCAACTTTCCGTGTATCGTCAATGTCGATTTCTAAGCGTTATTGTTATGATATAAGTGTATTAGTTGCGGAATGGGCAAACATATATATATATACAACTTTCGAAATGACAATCACAAGAAGCAGTTTTGCCAATTTGGAGACTTCTGAAAAACACGATTTAAAAAATGAGTGAAACCCTTCTACGTTCCATAAAAGCATTAAATTTGTGTAGAAATCATATTGTTAGAAAGGTGCTATGGATCGAAAGTTCACAAAATATGAAGTTTTAGAGTTTTACGTCTTAAGACTGTGCAACTTTTTTACCTTTAAAAATAATCAAGTGAAAGGTGGAATATATGCATTATCTTTGATATAGTATAACAAATCACTAAATACACAACTTATTAAGATCGATTTAGTTTTTTTAATACTTAAAATTTAGTCAAAGCCAACCAATATATGTGATTTTTAAAACAAATGTTGTTTTATAAAAATTGCAATGTTGAACAACCAAAATGTTGACTTTAACTATAAGGTTTGTTCTATAAAAATTTTGGTTCAAGTTGATACATTGAATCGTTTGTGAGAAATCAAGTCTAAGAGCCACAATTCTTCCTTTCTTCTTTTTTTTTTTCAAGACAGCTCTTATTTGTTCCCACTGAAAACCAAATGTAAAAATCTGTATCAATTTTTAAGAAATTAAAAAAAAGGTTCTTTTTTATAGAAAATCCATTTTTGTGGGTTTTCCCAGATTGGACTTTATTTCCTGGACAAAAAAGGATTTTCTAAAAAAAAATCTGTTATGTTTTTTCTAATTACAATGAAATAACGATCACCTTATATTGATTAAACCGGACAAGATTAACGTAAAACACTTAAACGAAAATTGCTTTAGCTTTACACGTTAACATACCTTGTATGCATTTCGAAACACATTCGTTTCATCATCAGCAATGCACTAACTGAAGCGTTGAATGTTTTTTTTTTTTTGGATTAAAGCGAGATGAATCACCGATTGATAACCGGACACAAATTACGCACACAGCTTTTATATTTTGGCAAAGAGAACCGATTCTACATTGCCGTTGTCTTGATTTAAAAGATTGCTACTCTTTTGTATGAAAAAACTTTCATAAGCATCCAATTGCATTTCATTGCGCACTTCTCTTATCAAGCGTATATTTTCTAAGCTACACTATGGTTCTCTTCTAATACGTGTGCTGCTACAGCCGATCGTGAGGGTTGGTTTAAACGTATGCAGGTTAAATGGTCATTAAATCTTCTTTTTATACTTCTTTTTGTTTGTCCGATGTATTCTCTATCACAAATATTGCACTTGACAGAATAAATTCCTGATTTATCTCGCTTCTCTGTTTTATCTTTAGTTGATCCGAGATAGTTGCTTAGTTTATTGTTATTTTTGTAAACAATGTCATATCCATGTTCTTTGAATTTCGTTTTGAGTTTATTTTTGTTATTTGTGGTAGAAAAGTTATGGGTACTCTTTGGTTTTTAATTTTTTCTTGTTGTGAAAATAAAGTTGTTAGATTACAGTTTCTTGCTTTTCTTGAATGATAGCGAATAAGTTCGTCAATCATTGACTCTTCATAACCATTTACTGTAGCTGTCTTTTTTATGTAGTCATACTGTCTTTTGAAGTTCGTTACTGATAATGGTAAATTACAAAGTCTGTAAACTAGTGAATGGTATGCTGCTTTTTTATGTTGAATGGGAGCATGTGAGTCGGATGTTATTGTTCTCATTGTGGTTGTTGGTTTATGATAGATTCCAACTTCAATATTTTCACCAAAACGTTTTAGTCTAAAAATGGTAGCTTCCCATCTTCTTCCTCTTCAAAAGTAAATTTTATTGAACTATTTTGGGAATTAAGAAGATCGAGGGTTTTTGTAACGTTTTCTCTTTCGACGATTGCAAAAACATCATCAACATATCTCCACCAAACCCGTGGAAAGCAACCTTTTTCGTTTAAACTTACTTCAAATGAAGACATGTACAGCTCAGCAATTAAAGGACTCAAAGGATTACCCATATTTGTGCCTTTTGTTACCTTGAAAATTTCCTTATCAAATTGAAAGAAACTTTGGTTCATACACAGTTGAGCTGTGTCTTGATAAATTAATTTTTTATCTTCTGAAACTCCACTTCTTTCTAATGGTTTTTTCAGTTCAATTAAAGCAAGATCCACTGGGATGCTTGGAAATAAAGAACAAACATCAAAAGGGATCATGATTTCATTCGTTTTTATTTCTACATTTTTTATTCTTTGTACGAAATCAAAAGAGTTCTTAACCGAATAAGATTTTAGTGGTGGTAGTTTCTTAAATTCTTTTACTAAACATTTAGCTTGCTTGTAACAGGGAGTATTTATATTGTCTACAATGGGTCTCATTTGTTTACCGCTTTTGTGGATTGTCGGTAGAGCACATAAATAGGATATTTTTGGGTTTGAAACTATTAACGAACGACTTAAACGCGCACAAATTATATTTCCAATGCGTTTTCTAAGTGAATCACTGTCTCGAATCATTTTAGGTAAGGGATTTTTCTTAACTTTTTCATAATTACACTTTTCGATTAATTCATTTACCCTGGTTTTGTAATCATTTTTATCTAAAATAACAATTTTGTTACCTTTGTCGGCTTTGACATACACAACATCTCTTTCTTTTAACTTTTTTATTATTTCTGAATGTGTTTTTGAAACATTCTCATTATTAACATTTTTATTATTATTCGAATCTATAATAATTGTTGTTGTTGTTTTTTTGGATATCTTGTTGTATTGACGGTACTTTATACTTCAAACAAGCTTCTATATCCTCAACAGTTTCTAATAAAGGCGTATGTAAAGGTTTGGGTGTAAATTTTAAGCCTTTATTTAGTAATTCCAATTCTTTTTCATTGAAATCAACATTTGATTCGTTTTGAATAAAATCAGGGATAAATTGAGGATGATTTTGTTTTATTTCTTGCGTTTCTTTAATAAGAATTAGTAGCTTACGACTGTGTGTTAAAGTTTTTTGTTTCACTAGTCGTTCTGTATCGATATTTACTTTTCTATCGAAAGATAACCACTCCAGAAATTCCAATTCACTTAAATCTTTTGTTATTTTCAAGTGCAAACTATATGCCAACAACTCAGTCGATGACAATTCCTTATATTTATGTTTAATTTCACCATCAAGCCACACTCGTTTTGCTTTTTTTATAGCAAATTCTGATCTATAATTTTTGACCTCCGCTTTTACTTTCACGAAATCAGGTGTTATGTTCAATCGCTTACATGTTCTCAAAAAAGATAAATCACGTAAAACCGACCGCAGTCGCCGCTTCAATTGAGCGTATTTGTTCAACTTCGATTTGGTAAACATTATACATCAAGTTCTCCGATCGGCCGATCGGACATTCTCTCCGACAAAATACAACGTTTGTCGTTTATATGCGATGCTTTGCGATTAAGTATTTTTGTTGGTTTTATTTTTGACAAATAAAAACAAAGTTCCCAACGTACAAACCACTTTGCCATACAGTTTCTCATCGCCAGTAGGTTTGCACACAGACGCCGCTTTAACGGAAGCAGTCTCCAAATTTTGGGAAGTAGAAGCGTTGCCTGTAGTTAAGCATCAAAGCACGGAAGAAAAGTTGTGCGAGCAGCATTTTGAAGACACCCACTATCGGCAAGAGGATGGACGGTTCGTTTTACAGCTTCCTTTTAAACCTGCCTGTCCTTTGGGAAACTCTCGCAACTCAGCAGTACGAGCCCTTCTTCGGATGGAGAAGCTATTTGCCAACGATAAACAACTCTACTTGCAATACAAAGCCTTTATACACGAGTTCATTGAACTAGGCCACATGGAGGAAGCAACCTCCGCTTCATGGCTTGCACTATTACATGCCGCATAGAGCTGTCATCAAAGACTCGAGCACGACCACAAAGCTACGAGTAGTTTTCAACGCGTCATGTCGCACCAGCTCAGGGTTTTCGCTCAACGACTCACTGATGATGGGACCAGTTACAGCCAGACCTGTTCACAATACTGCGAACCCATCGAATTGCTATGAGCTATGCTATGATATAGCAAAAATGTATCGTCAAGTTCGGTAGCACCAGAAGCATGTCGATTTCCAAAGAATCGTTTGGAGAGATTCGCCAACTGAAGACATTAAGGACTACCGGTTATTAACAGTCACATATGGAGTCGCATCAGCATCTCATCTAGCTGTTAAATGTCTCCAGAAGGCGGCAATCGAAACCAGTTTGCAACACAAGTCATTTTGAACGATTTTTATTTGTATGATCTGCTCACTGGCTGCTTTGAAGAAGATGATCTGCAGCGTTTACAGGGCGATGTATCCACAATTTTAAGTCAATATGGGTTTCATCTTCGCAAATGGGCTTCTAATTCGAAGATCCTCATAAATTCGATTCCAGCGGATCAAAGAGAAATCATGCAGACGTTAAACTTAGAGGTGGGAGACAGTGTTCGAGCACTAGGCCTGCAGTGGGATGTTTTAGCGGACTGTAAATACTAAAAATCATAAGAAGAAAACTTTGTAAACTGAAGTTTTATTAGATAGTGTTTATTGCGACCATGCCGAATGAAAAGTAACCAACAACTGACAATGACAACTGAAAGCAATAGGATTTTTTAATATAGTACATATCTATGTATGTGTGAGATGCGAGTGTTCAATTATAGGGTAAATAAGTAAGCATTGGTAATGGCGTCAACAATGACAACTATTTGGAAGCAAAATTAAATCTCCGAAAATGGATGCGTTGCGGAGAAAACTCCGCTCCGACGGCGACGGTTACAACGATAAGGCCGATTAGGTCAGTTTTTTTTATAAAATTAGTTCTATTGGCTAAACGGAGGGAGATAGACACCTTCTCCGAACTAGTTTTTAATAAATTTATGGGTTCCAGGATATCGTGACATAATCGGTAATGAAATGGCGGATAAGCTGGCTAAAATCGGTTCAGCACTCGAATCCACCGAAGCGAACAGTTCTAAGACCTCTATAAAAAGAAAAAACAGAATCAAATAGAATTTTCTAAATACCCCTAATGACAGGTGGTAATCTTTAGAGTCTCCAGAAACCGTTGGTCAGATATTTCCAAAAAAAAAAACAAAATTTTTGCTCCAGTTTAGCAGACCTGGGCTCTCTATGTTGATTGGCATTCTGACGGGCCACAACTCGTTGGGTACCCACATGATGAGAATGGGCATTAGCATATCCGACTTATGTAGAAGCTGCCAAGACGAAGTGGCAGAGGAAAGATCATCCCACTTCCTCTGCGACTGCCCTTGGCACCCATTTCTCGGAGATTATCTCTAGGTTGGTACATACTCTGACCTCAAAGATATGAAGCTAAAAGCAGTGAACGTCAACAGTTTGTGTAGTTACAGCATTCAAAATAAGTGTTTATAATCGGTGTGTTTACAGTCCCCATAATTGTTCCCATTATTTATTAAACTAGGCTTCGATGTGTTATACCGCTTGAACTTATATTTGTATGCTAAAAAAAATCCCAAAAATCCCAAAGACTTAATGACTCCCTATTTCCAAACTTTATATTTTCATTGAAAAAAAAAAAACTCGAATTCAATTAACCAGCAGATTTTCATAAACTTGTATCAGTGAGTAACAGTGCGAGAATCGGATTTGCTTAGTGACACAAAAAAAAAATGATTTCGAAAGGACAATTCCTCGGTGGATGTAAAGATACACATACCTAACTGTTCTCCCCCACTGGTTTGGTTTCAAATGAAATGATTTTGAATATGCTCAAATGAATACCACATTGTGCAATGCCCCATTGAGTACTAAGTTCAGGCTCAATTAATTTTGGAACCGATTGATTTATTGAACGTTTAAAGCTCAGTCGAACACAACCAGGCGGGGCGGTTAGGGTAAAAATTCACGGGGCCATCACATATCGTTATCTTTTTTGCGAGGTATTGTCACTTCGTCAATCAAACTGATAAACCAAAAATAAATTTGACTAAGCATTTTGTTTCAAAAGGATTTTCTTACTATGCATATGACCTGGAGTATATGAACTTGAACGTATTAAAAAAGTGAAGGCTTGGTATGATATAAAATAGCCCATGTTTACTGGTAGCATCTACTTTATCATCGAGTCGTCCTAATAAATATGTACAAAGTTTTCAAGCTTCGTATCTCCCTTAGCACATGACTCAATGAGCATTTGTGATGTAGAAAAGTACACAAGATGGTGCGCTTTTTAGGTTGTGATGCCTCTAACGTAATGATTAGAGTTATATGAATGTCAAAAACATTCAATTGGTTTTCAATGACTTCCTGAAACTGATCCAATAAAAAAGCACCCGTCCACTATGAAAAGCCCGAATAATATGCTCATGTAAAACTAGGACACTTTTACATGTGATACAAAAGTCACAAAAGAACTAAATTTCAATGAACATAATGTCATTTGATATCTCCCCAAACATAAGCCTTTGTTTAAAGAAGCTCTGCTCTGCTCTGCATCCAAAAGCAAATTCAAATGAGCAACACCATCAACAACCCCATACCATCCATGCCACACAAAGTGCGTCAATTTAATCTGCAATCTGAAAATCGAGAAATATGAATGACAACGATGATGTCTGTTTCTAAAACTGATGGTAGCAATGTCACTCTACTAGGCAACTCGGCACCAACCAGCACACCGTGTAGTAATCGCCTGAAATCGTATAGTGCGAAAGTTTCACTTCATCGAAATGATAGCTCTGGGCGTTCCGAAGTTGTTTAATATAAAAGTTTGCAAGGAGCAATGCACAACATTGAAATTGATTCAGCACGCGAAGTTGATTGCTAGGGACGTCAACGAACCACCACCAGGACTCCCCTATTCGCCCATCAACCCCATACCATCGCACCACAACCGCTTTTGTTATAAAGTTTTCAATCCTTAAGGCGTAATGTATGAACAGAGGACGTCAGGCGCGGCGGCTATTCACTGCAGCTAGCTCTATGTTGTGTATAGAAAAGGCCAGTAATTTTAACTGCTCTGTGGCCGTATATGAAGAAGATTTCTTCTTTAGAATATTGGAATAACATGGTGATGATTGCACGTCTCCTTCAACAGCAATGTTGAGCTGTGGTTTGTTTGGCAAGGAGGGCATGGAGAGAGTGGTGGAGCTGTAAAATTATCAGGAATTGAATGTGATATGAGAAAGTTTCATCGGCTCAGAGAAGCAAAAGACAATTGGTTCGATGACTGGATTTGCATGGATGAGACACACACTGCTATAGGATGAGCTGACATTATACTGACAAGGGCCCAATAACGAATAATGGAACTTTGTATTGCCTGCGGGGCTATTGTGTCGCGAAAAATTCTGAAGGAATAGAAACAATAAAATTGAAATTGTTCAAAGGACTTTCAGTTATTGTGGATTGAAATAGTTTCGCTGTCGATGATGTATTCATGACAAGAGGTGGATGTGGAACATCCTTTGAGAGGCACACTGCAGGGATTTAAAAAAGAAAAAAAAGAGCATTAGAGAAATAGAGGAATAGAATGAGGAATGGAGGAGGGGAAATCACACCTGCCTATCACAAGGCCCGTCGCAATATGTAACAGAAGGAACATTTTTGCGGTCGGTATAGAGTTTTGAACATACAAATTTTTTTAAAAATAATAACGACATCTTGTATTTGTATTTGTATTTATTTATTTTTTTAGTCCTGGTTTCAAGGCAGTAATATAAGGACTCTTTATTTCTTAACCATTCCGTCCACTTACAATACAATCCTTTTAGTTTACATGTCCAAGGAGTAATGACATGATATAAATTAGAAAAACAATGAAAATCATGTTAGGATGATCGGGATAAAAGAGGAGAATGGATGGGATCAGAAAAAGAGAGAGGGAAGAGAAAAAGTGAAAGAGAGTCACAACCACAGCAAGCAAGGCAGATAAAAATGGAGTGAAATAAAAATGACGGAAGGAAAAAGATAAAGAACACCGAAGAACAGAAGAAAGTAAAGAGGAAATGAAAAAGGGAACAGAAGCTTTAGCTTCAGGTTAGTTAACAGCATTGAGATAATTGAAAATTTTCTATCTGTCAAATAAAAAGCTATTGGCTTCAATGAGAAGAACAACAATTATTTAAAGATTAAAAAGGGTGTTTTTTAGAGGTATAAACACAAGACAACACCGCGGCTGGTTCGAACAAAGCCAAGTCTAGAGCTCTAAATTTCAACCACTTTCTCGAGTATTTGAGGCCGTATGGCGGCACAATAACGCCACGAATGATGGCTTTCAAGCCCCCTAACGTTTCTAGTTTGTTGACGAGGACGAGCAAATTCACATATCCCCAAAGAAGGGGTAAAATCACACGATATTGGTGGTCAATTGACAGGTCCATTCCGCAAAATTATTCGCTCATCGAATGTTTCCTTCAATAAATCGATTATGACGTGTACTGTGTGGCATGCAGCGCCGTCTTGTTGGAACCACATTCATGCCATCTAATGCGGGAACAAAATGGTCAGTTACCATGGCTCTATACCGATCTCCATTAACTGTAACTAGCTCGCCAGCATCATTTCGGAAGAAGTATGGCCCAATGACTCCCACCCGCCCATAGAGCAAACCAAACAGTCAGTTTTGTAGATGTAATGGCGTCTCAAGGTACTCATTTGGATTCTCTTTACTTCAAATGCGGCAATTTTACTTGTTGCCATAACCATTCAACCAAAAATAAGCCTCATTACTGAACAATGAAAATCAGCATCGAAATCAATCTCATTTTCGGTCCATACACCAAAATCACGACGCATTGCATGGTCTCGCGGCTTCAATTCTTGCACAAACTGAATCTTGTAAAGTCGTTAGCCAAGATCTCTGAGCAAAATCGTCCATAAAGTTGATGGACCTCCAATTTCTGTGCACGGTTGCGAATCGATTCATTCGGGTCCACTTCAACACTTTGCTCTACAGCGGCAATTATTTCTTCGGTGCGCACTGTTATATTTTTGTCACCATTTTAGCTGCGAGAGAATATTCGCTACTGTGAAATCTTGCAAAAATAATTCCTGTTTCTAAGAACTAAAAAAATTATAAGTTTAGACCCAATACCATCTTGCCATTTTGGTCGAAAGTATTTGAAAGAATTTTCCAAAATCAAATGACCTCCTGTCCAAACTTTTCCAATCTCCTAACAACTTAGCCGTCAGGATTTCAAAAGGGACATAGTTGTATACCTAACGAATTGTTAAAAGTAACGTTAAACGGGGTTTGGACAAGGAATATGTCAGCTTTCTCATTCTTTAGAATTTCTCCAAGGGCTTTGACATGGTCTACCACCACTCCTTCCACTATACAGTGGTTCCCAACCTTTCAGAACTAGCGACCCAAATTGGAAAAACTCTGCGACCCAATGTATTTGAATAAATGTTGAATTGTAATCCTCCTCCTCCGTATACATATATAAGGTACATACTTAAGAATTTTCTAGAAATCTACTTTCAAAGTTCGCAGTGACAACTGACAATACCTTCAAAACAAACCAAAATGAATAAAGTGCCAAATTTATTCAATTAAAAACAGAATTTATTCCTTGACTAGGTGTGCCAGCGACTTCGTCCGCAAGAATTGGCACAACTTTTTTATTTATCAATTGATTGACATGAAATAAAAATTAAATGTTAATTGAAGCTTACCACAATATATTACTGTAAGCCCCATCCTAGATAGGATAAGCCGTTTTTGAGATTAGCGTGCACAAACAAACAAACTGTTACATTTTTATTATATGTATAGATTTGCTTTAATATTTACAAACTGAGACAATTCAGCTACGCAAAGATATGTATGTCGAAAATAACGGTATTAACAGTTTTAAAGCATTGCTCGATAAATTTGGGTAAACTTCTCTCACACTGCACCAAAAGTCAATCAATGACGTTGTTTCGAAATTATCTTTAGCAAATGGATTTTTTTCTTAATTCAATGAATTCATCTTGGAGAGTATCCGGAATTTCAGAAACATTAAGGAATTGGCGTGAGTTGAGCACCATTCAAATCATGGAAGTATGTAGCAACCTCCTGTTTTAAATAAGTCGGGTGATTGATGATAAGGTATTCTAATTCTCCAAAAAAACCATATAATTGCAGTTCAAATTGATGATTGCTTATGACCACAACAGTTGAAAGTTTTGAGAAATGAGAAAGTATTTATGAATGCGAAGACACACTAGAGAATTAAAACCTTACTAGAACCTTCTTTTGAGGACGGTTAAGCAACAATCGAAATGGAATTCTTAGACGGTAGAAGTTTGATCTAAATGATCGACACACTGAGCAGCAAACAGCTCCAAATGCTGTATAAGTGCGACATAAGAACGTACTTAGAGAAATCGAATTGTATCATATCGGCCTAGTTTGTAGTTACTCCAGATTGACTTGGTGACCATATTAGCCACACTGTTATACGAAAAAAATCATTCAACCAAACTCGCCATCAACCTCAACTTGGTTATATGACGAAAACAACTAAAAGGTGGCGCCATCATTGGCGCAATAGCTGATTTAGCATCCAACCATAATTTTAACACAAAACCATAAATCCTTCACTTTCACATGATGCACGCTCTTGTGAGTTCTGACCACATTAAGATAAGTGCATCTAACTTCCTCGCAAACACAAAGTTTCCCAATTTAAACAATCTCCTCGCTCCTCTTTCACTTGAGTGTTTGTACGCTCCGCTCCCCCCTCAACTTTTAAAGTCAAGAAACCTTTCTGTGCGAGTCCCAACTCGCGAATATACATTTGACATCCCCTTTCCTGTAAACAATAAACACTCGCTTGTATAGAATTCAACTTATTTACTTTGTTGCATTTTGTTATTCCGCCAAAGTCTTCATTTCACTCGATTTGTGTGTTTGTTTGTATATATACCTATTTATATATATATAAGTTATCTCGGCACTTGCGGTGTTCAACAACTACAGGGTCTTCCTGACTTGTATCTGCGGTATTAACTTGAAGCTTGAGAAACCATCTCTTAAGGATAAAGTTTCCACATTTATGCTATGCACGTAAAGTTAACTTTGGTTCAAGTGACTTTATACTTCTCTTTTCGTCTTCGTGTGTTGTTTTGCATATGGCGAAACTTGTGCAACACTCACGATTATTATCATATTCGAAGGAAACAGACAGATAGAAAGAAACGAGGGAGAGGTAGAGGAGAGCCTTCCGAATTTGTTTCAACAAAAGCCACTACATCATGGGGAATTTTAATTGTCCTGAGAAATAGAACTTGGTCGTTAGGATCAATCTTGTAAATTTTGCAAGTAAATAAAAGTTTATTTTAAAAGTCATGTCGTACTTTTGATGTCGGCTTATATGAACAACAAATTTTAAATTGGTATTCAGTCAACCTTAGAGCAAAGGCCAAATCGAATGTGTTGTGTCAAAGTTATAACTAAGGGGATCACAAGTTGAAAGTTTAAAAAAAAGAACAAAAATATACACAAATCAACGAACTAAGGACACAGTGCCAGTGGCTTAAGAACTTTTGTGTTTCGAGGATAAGATTCGGACGTGACATGAAGCAAAAAATACGACAAAGAATTAGCAGGAGGAAGAAGAAATCTGGGTCGAGGGTCATTTGAAAATTTACAAAATTGCTTATCAAGCCTCATTCTGTACTCCAAAGGCTGATTTGATGAATTTCAATGAAGACGCAAAATACAAGTACGGGACGCACCTATCCAACATATGAAAGGCTCTGTGAGGGCGAAGAAACTTGAGCTTGTAAAAATGTGTTGCGTGATTCACATTGCAGCGTTCACTCAGCGTGTGAGCGCGGAGAGTCTTGTTCAAGCTCACTACACAATCAATCCACAATGAAAAATCACTGGTATCTGCGAAATTTTTCAATAAAATTGAAGCATATTTTGGGCACACGTGCAGACGCACGGCTCAAGGCAATTCATGTGAGCGATTGATGGGAAGTGCCATCTTCCCGAGATTTGAAACGGCTAAGTGTTTAAGCCTTTTTATTTGCCATTTATATTTGACTCTCAAACTTCTCATGACAAAAGATGTCCATGAAGAAGCGTATTGGATTTATCAGGGGCTGGAACCCCAACTTCTTACAGTCCGACTCTCTTACCGCTATACCACGAGAAGTACATGGGCCGGATTCTGTAACGTTTTAAACGAATATCGTCTGAATTTTAGGCAGTAAAAGGTGCCAAAATTTGTAGTACGATAGTAAAATAGCTTTCCTCCAACCACTGAAAGCAGGATCATTTGTATCGGTTTTTCAACAAGAGTGGGTACAGTCTTTTTTAAGTAAAACAAAAACGGTTTTGGATATCAATAAAATTCTTTATTTCTTTGGAATTGCGTTTGATGCCATTATGTATGGAACTCGATTTCTTTTGCATGGCCACCACGGGCACGCTTACAGAAGTCCAGACGCTGAACCCAATTTTCAACGGTTTTGAAGCATAAATCGGCCGATACTGCTGCAATTTCACGTTCTATATTCTTACGAAGTTCATCAATCGTCGCTGGATTGTTTGCATAGACCATAGACTTGACGTAGCTCCACAGGAAATAGAATAACGGCGTCAAATCGCACGACCGAAGCGGCCAAGCGGCTGGAGTGGACCATTTTGTGAGATAACAAACTTGGTTTCCAATAAATTGATTGTGACATTCTCTGTCTGGCTTGTAGAGCCGTCCTGTTGGAGCCACATGTCCTCCAAGTCCATATCATCAAATTAGGCGAATCGGCTATCATTGAACGGTAGCGATCCTCATTCTCAGTAACGTGCCGGTCTTGATCATCACGGAAGAAGAACAGCCCAATGACGCCGGCCGCCAGCCCATAAACCACACCAAACCGTAATTTTTTCGGAATGCAATGATGACATATGGAGTACGTGATAACATTCCCCCATTGCCATTATCCATGAATGGTACCTGCATCCAAGAAACCGAAAATCTGTCCGTACTTGGTATGTGTGTAAACGATGATCTTCGTTGGAATGACCACATATTCGAAGTCGCTGGTGACCAAGCGACTTCAGTTCTTGTGTCAATTTAATCTTGTTAGGATGTAGGCCAAGATCTTTTCGCAAAATTCGCCACAACGACGTCACAGAGATGCCCAACGCTTGAGAAAGACGTGTGAGAGACGCATTTGGGCTTTCTACAACTGAAGTTTCAGCGACAGCAATATTCTCGACACTACGGGCACTTCTTTGTCTCACTGGACCGGCAACATTTTGTACTGTGCCTGTGGATTCAAATTTTTCCTCTAGAAGCTCAATTGTTGATCTGCTATGACGATTATGACGACCGTAAATTGTGGCCACTGACTCCGAATTTTGGTAGTAAATTTTAATAATTTCAACTCGTTGTTGGCTCGTACATCTTTCCATCATGATGGCAGGCCTTACTGAAGAGAAGTATCAAAAGAGCGGCAAGAAATATGGCGTTATTTGCTGTCCCTGTCGCTCAAATCTGTAACGTCCCTGTCGAAACCCCTTTTTGGGTTAAGGTTGTGCTACAGTCCGGGTCGGACCAGGACCTCAACCAACATGCTTCTCAAGCCAGCTCGGTTCCTAGCTAGCTGCCTCCAGTTTTGTTGAGGTCCTCTCCTACTTGCGTGCGCCATCTGAGGATTGGATTCGAAGACTTTCCGAGCCGGAGCACTGGTGTCCATTCGCTCTACATATCCCAGCCATCTAAGCCGCTGGACCTTGATTTGTTTGGCCAGGTGAGTGTCGCTGTACAGCTCGTATAGTTCGTGGTTAGATCTTCTTCTCCTCTCTCCATCTATGAAGACGGGACCAAAAACCCAAAGAATTTTTCTCTCGAAGCATCCATCCTTGTCATCATTTACCACTAAACCCATCTTCTTCGCTTCCGTCTCAATGCTCATAAACGCGCCATTGACATCACTCTGCGTTCTTCCAATCATATCAATATCGTCAGCATTTCCCAGCAATTGGGCGGATCTTTGAAAGATAGTTCCTCTTGATGACGCATGACAGTGCATCGCCTTGCCTAAAACCTTGTTTGACATCGAATGTATCGGTGAGATCTTTTCCGACCCTGATGGAGCAGCGTGCGTTCTCCATCGTCATCCTACACAATCGGACAAGTTTGGTAGGGATGCTAAAACTAGACATGGCTCTATATAACTCCTCTCTATAGATGCTGTCATACGCGGCCATAAAATCGATAAAAAGGTGGTGGGTATCAATTTGAAGTTCATGGGTTTTTTCCACGATCTGCCGTAGTGTGAAAATTTGGTCTATGGTGGACTTTCCTGGTCTAAAGCCGCACTGATAAGAACCTATCAGGTTGTTGATGAATGGCTTCAGACGCTCTCACAATACGGCAGAGAGGATCTTGGATGCGATGTTAAGAAGACTGATACCTTTGTAGTTGGCACAGATCGGAGGGTCTCCTTTCTTGAGGACTGGGGAAACAATGCTGAGGTTCCATTCATGAGGCATGCTTTCTTACGACCGTATTTTGCAAATGAGCTGGTGCATACTCCTGACCAGGTCATTGCCTGCCGCTTTAAACAATTCCGCTGCTCCAGCAGCTTTGTTGGACTTTAGCTTGGATACTGCTGTCTTCACTTTTTTTAAGTCGGGTTGGAGGAATTGTTGGTCTACGTCACCTAAATCGAATGATTCTATCTCTCTAACAGCGGAATTGGGTTCATCATCGCCGTTATAGAGCTTAGGGAAGTGGTCTTTCCATATCCTCAGCATTGACTGCGGTTCCACCACGATGTTCCCTTGATCGCCTTTGCAGGATTCAGGTCGAGCCTTATAGCCAGAGGCTGTTGAAAACCTCTTTATATAAAAAAATTTCGCTGATAAAATAATCACTATGAGGTCTTCACTTTTATTGCTATTTTCTCTTGCAAGCTTTGAAAGGCGTTGGTGATTTGTTCCCTGCACATTGGTTCAAGGTTCCCTTAGAAAAAGTTGAATAGCTTTTTTTCAGATAGTTTCTGTATTACCATCTCCTTTCTAGCAAATGAGGTTCACTTTCTTTGTAACTGTAAACAGCATCCGTCGCCTTAGCTCCTCTAATCCAAGAATCAGTCATAAGTCGAAATTGTAGTTTCTGGCCCTGACTAAAGAAACTTCATATGCTGATGTACCGGAAAGTATCGCAATAAAATGATATAATAAAATAAAATTTACACTCGCAGTTGCGAGTCACACGGCAACACTATGAATTTACATTGAGTGCTTTCCGCAAGCAAGGTTCCATCAATAGCTTATCCTCCCCAGTAAAGAATAAGTCAACTGCCGTTGTACAAATTGACACTGTCCATTCTGGCAGCAGAATTAAGTCCTTAATCTCATTCTTATCTCAAATCCGAGAACCCAATAGACATCTGCTCCAGACTATGCGGTGAACCAACAACCAACTTGATAATCTAAATTCACTTATTTAACATTTCAAAGGAAACCTGTCAAACTTCATCCACAAGACAGGACACAATTTTCTCTCCCCAAGAATGCCACACGTACACCTTAATCGGTATACTACGACCGACCGACCGAAGATGACCACCAGCCATTTCCACTTGAACAAAGTCAGCACAACGCTTCATCTGGTCTCTGGTTTCTACGAATTTCATTCCAAACTTCAAACTGACGACAACGAGATTCACAAGATTTCCAAGATGTAATGCAACTCAAACACAAGAAAACCCGGAAAAGTAGAAGAAGACTTTTTTCTGTGTGTGAAGAAAGCAAAAGAAAAATAAAAAAAAAACCCGCACCTGGAATTAATTTTGCTGACTCTGTACGTAGGTCGACCCCAACAACCAAACCAAACCTAGGCCAGTATTGGTACACACGGAGTAAGGAGTATAGAAAGGATATAGCTTCCTTGGAGCACAGACATTAAAATTTACAATCACTCGGTCAAGTGAAACGGAAACTTGGAAGGAAATTATTCCAGAAACGTTCTTAGATGGTGGTCAACGGATGCGTTTGCAGTTCTTTCTCTCTTTGTGGTCTCAGAGTTGCTTTCAGCACATTTTGGGAAAATTTCCTAATTTTCTTTTTTTTTCTATTTCATTTCTGACCCTTTTCGCCTTCTATTAGTTGTGAGTCCTTTCATAGTTTCACTAGCCTGGGTTGGTCAATTGCAATTTCGAATTGCAATTCCATAGCTGGCTATCATCGTCACATTGAACGTCGTCACCGTAGTCGTCGTCGTTGTCGATGGAAATGAAATGAAAATTTCCGAAACGTGCTGAAAACAGGAAGCGAGGGCCAAAACGAGAAAGTCCTGTGAGAACTAAATCAAATAGCTTATTAGTTCAGGTTGAGAAGGCAACAATATTTATCTACAGACTCTTCCGGTTGGCCGCAGACGCCCTTGGTTGTTTGAAAGATCAATTGTATCTGAGGGAAGTGGACCTAAATTGATTTAGAAACTTTTTTCTGATCCATTTTGATGATGAGAGTTGTCGAGTTGAATTGTGATGGTTATATGGTAGCGGTGATGGTTGTACCTGACCTCAACGGATTTATGTTGGCGTAGCATGGAGGACATTTTCAATATTTTACTGGAGTTGCATATTTTTTGTTGGGATGGTTATGGGAGCAGAAAAGCAGTAATTGCCACTTAAGATGAACGTTTTGTGATGACCACAGAGAATCCTTATATTCTCATACATGACTTGGCATGCCCGACCGGGACGACATCGAGCACATCCTGGGTAGACTGCTTCCTGAGTCGGTGTGATTGGGAAAATTGAATCATATCGCAGGAACGTGGCCGAAATCTATAAGTCGACAAAAATGTTTGGGATAGTTTTTTTTCGGGGTTTGTTTAGATAATAAACGCTTCATTTGGGGGACAGTTTCGTGATGTTGTTTGGTGAAATGAAGATTCATTGTGGAATTGAGTATGTCCGTGAGTATATTTGAAGAAATTAGTTATAAGCTGGATTTTTAAGAATTTAAGAAGGACTTACTACATATATCCTTTTTTAAAGCAGAAGGCTTAAAGGGAGGATGTGAGAGCTGGAAAGAAATTGTCAGGGGGCAAATATATATGCACAATACAATAAACTGAACTTAATTCCAATTGCAGAATAGGGTCTCTGTCAGCTACATGGTTTTCGAAAAACATTTTAAAGATAAAGTTCAAGAGCAGCGGACATTTAAACATCGCCAACGCTGCTTCATACATGACCTTAATCATCAGTACATGGGCTTTTGGAATGCCTCGTTCTCTAAGGGCAAGTGGGTCTAGTGGTTATCGATTAATTACTTTTCCGACTTCAACCAACATAAAATGCAAATGCTCTAAAGAATCACTAGAATTTTCTTTTCCATTAGGATCCACTTTGAGCTGCATCAATAAAATAAAAATAAAAAGGATGGCGCAACCTGGCGAGAAGGATCAGGGTCTAGAGGGAATTACAACTCTCTGCTGGCTCCGAACGGCTAATCGAGAAAACGCTCTTCATGCCAATGAATTTACAATAGGGGGACTTACCAGTTCTTTGCAAAAGGCGATACCCGTGGAAAAACGTTTTGGGCTGCATCTGTACGCACATTATGACGGTAATTAGCTTCCAGATGAAAATCCCGAGCCATCATCTAGGCTCAACGTCTCCTATCTTCATCCGAAACTCATATGGTAACTCGTCTGGTCCAGCACTTTTTTCCATTTTCGAGTTCTTAACTGAATCATTAACATCGTCGAATGTGATGTCAGATTTTTCCAGGAAATTCCGTTGAGTCAGGCTCAGCTTCAGAAAAATGATCTGTAGGAAATAAATCGTTCAATAATCCATCACAATACTGTCGACACCTGTGAATAATTTTTTCAATATCCACTCAAATCTGTCCTAGAGCTTCGTTGACGCTATTCGGACAGTGAACCATCGTTCTTTGAATGGCTGTTTTAAAGATGTTTGACTCCTTATTTTAGTTGTTTTGTGGTATTTCTTGATAAGTTTTGCTTGCTTCAGCAGCCGGAGTAGAAATTTCTTCCAGTTCCAGGGATCTTCTAACTTCTAATATGATCAAGCTCAGGTACTTTTGCTATAATATCGAGTAGTTTCTTCTCAGTTGAGTGTCAACTTACACTTTACACATTGTCCAACATTGTAAACCAAATGTGAGTTTTGGAAGCACAACCGCAGTGTAGAGCTTCCCTTTAGGTAAGGCGCATTTTTATAATACAGAAGATGGCGAAATATTATCGCCACCCTAAGCTTACTCGATGATTGATGTCGTCATCACAAGCAAAACAGATATGACTTCACATAGAAAATGAATTACTCTCCTTTTCCCAATGTCCAAATTGCAGCACTTCATTCTAGGGCCGCGTTTCCATTTACAAGAAAACTTCTGCAAGAAATGTCTGACAGTCTGTCCGACAGTGACTTGCAAGTGGAAACTACGAAGCAAGTTCGATCGCAACAGTTCTTGCATAACTTCTTGCGAGTATTCGCAAGTGCAATAAATTGCAGATTGAAACAGGTTTGCATTGACTCGCGACAGTTCTTGCAGCTTACCGAAATCGTTTCGTATATATCGCACTTGCAGCAGCTGGTTGTTCAAAAGAGAGTACGTAAATTGTCTCGCAAAGAAATAAAGCGGTTGCGGTCAATTGAACGTTACGAGTGTAATTCGTATTTGTGGATTGTTTATGGATGTTAAGAATCTCAGCGTCAAGAGGAGTCTTTCCTTCCTTGATATTGAATCACGGAATCGGGTGTTCTGCTTTTTTAAAATAGGGCCCACTTATAATAACAAAACTTCCAAATAAACTGGGGTCATCCAAGTGAAATTGAAATATTGTTGAGCGTCTTCTATGTTCAGTTCATTAAGTAAATTATAAATAGAAGGCACCAGCTTCCCGTCTTCTTAAAATCCAATCGCGCACCAAAGTTGATCGCTTTTTCCATAAAATTATAGTTGCAGCTCCTTAACGTTGACGTATTCTCGCCGTGACTCCACAATTTTAAATAAATATCTAAATTTCTTGCGACATTAAGTACTTTACAGTGTAGATACTTCTGCAATAAATTGCTACATATGATGCGCGAGCTTCTTGCAAGACATTTATTGCAGAATTACAAGAATTCATACAGCAGTGTAAACGCTACTGCAAGAAACTTCTGCAAGACTTCCGCGAGTTTACTTGCAAATGGAAATGCGGCCTAAATAGGACCCCTGCTTTGATCGATTTTCTTCATCGCTTTCGTACAAAACTCTGTCAGCAGGATACTGGTGTTGTTGGGCGACCGCTTCAACTCCCTTTGCCATTTTTCACCCAAGACTTCATAAATTTGGCAACCAAATGGCCACCAGATTGGATTTCATTTTCAGTCTTGTTTAAAGAACGTAAAAGTAACGTCTGTAAAGCTAGCATGACAAAGCTAGCAGAATCGCTTCAAGTAAAGTGCAACAATTAGTGCTTATTTAGTGCTAATTTAGTGCCAAAAACTTAAATTTAGTGCTCTCATAGATTCGTGAAAAATGAGAAAACTGGTAGCTTGATATCAAGCTAGCAGTGTACACCCTAATACGCCTATATTAACGTGGTATAAAACTAAGGCAATGTATAAGGAATTTAGTGCTAATTTAGTGCTGGTAGAATGTGATAAAGAATTTAGTAAAAAAAAAAAATTTATTTTTTATCAATTAAAACTGCCAGTATGACAATCTGAGCAAGTGACTGGGTTGAATACGTCTATCTGGATTAAAAACCTATGATTGTCAACAGTTAATAATTTAGTACTCGATTAGTGTAATCGATTATGTAATTAGTAATTTGAAAAAAAAAATTTTATTTTTTTATTTTTAGTCAATAAGAACTGCCAGTATGACAGTCTGAGCAATGGACAGTACAGTTCTCTATCAATGAGTATCAATGCAGTTCTCTCCGTTTGAGAATATCGTCAAAAAATGCGCAAAATGAATTTTAGAAGTTAGTTAATCGTTTTAAGCTGAAAAATCTGCATCGAAGGCCCAAAACCGTATTTTGATCGTTCGATTCGTTCAAGAGATATCGCAGTTTAAACACTTTTCGCAAAATTGATTTTTAAATAATTTTTACTTTTACAATCGGTCAGATTATAATATTTAGTCACCAGGGTTCCAATATGCTTTTTCCTGTCATACTGGCAGTTTTAATTGATAAAAAATAAAAAACATTTTTTTTTACCAAATTCTTTCTGCCAGCACTAAATTAGCACTAAATTCCCTATACATTGCCTTAGTCCTATACCACGTTAATATAGGCGTATTAGGGTGTACACTGCTAGTTTAATATCAAGCTAGCAGTTTTCTCATTTTTCACGAATCTATGAGAGCACTAAATTTAAGTTTTTGGCACTAAATTAGCACTAAATAAGCACTAATTGTTGCACTTTACTTGAAGCGATTCTGCTAGCTTTGTCATGCTAGCTTTACACACGTGTAAAAGTACATATTTAATTCGATAAGCCCGAGTGAATTTCACATACCATGGAAAACTATACGAAGAGGGTTCCTGACACCGTGTCCCATACCTCTTCGCAATTTTCATCTGTCTTTCCGACACGCTCGCTCAAATCTCCAGCAATAAACAAAAATCTTCTACTGGAATATCCTGCAGTAGACCTTGAAATATCCAAAATACATTCAATTTGGGAAGCCAATGCAAAACACATCAAGAGGTCGATAAACTTCGAATTGGTCAACAAGCTCTTCCGCAAAGATAATATCGATTTCGTTTTCATTTTGATCCTTTCTATAATTCAAATTGACAGAATTTATTATCACACTGTCAGGAAAATGATGTTCACAACCTAAATCGCTGTGGTACTCGTGGCGTGATGGTAAGCATGTCTGTCTGTCTGTTAACCAGGATATTCGTGGTTCGAATCCCAAAAGAGGGTATCGCCTTTCGCGAGGAATTGGCATATCCTACGTTAAAAAATTCATTGCCATAAAATATGCTTTCTCGATTATTCGTTCGGAACCGGCACATTATAAAATACCTACACATGAAAACTACTAAAAGTGCCCATATTACTGTTTTATTCAAACAAACCTCCAAGCTAAAAATTTTTTTTATTTTTTTTTTTTATTTTACCCGTTTTGTATGCTTTCAAGTATCACAAAATGTATGGGTTTTTGAGTAAACTTATTGCTGACTTTTTTCTTTATTATTGTTTTATTCATCTGTAAAAAAATAAGGAAACTCTATGTTTATCGGACATTTTCTGAAAAAAAAATGACCTCAAAGTCAAAACTTTGTTTGGGGAAGAAAATTTGAACACCACTTAAAATTGAAAATCTGGCAACCCTAAACCTTGTTGCGGTATATTTTACCACAACAAGTTAGACCTTTATTTTTCTTCCTCTTCCCATTTTCACCCCTCCTTTTGTTGTGGCTTCAAAGTGCTGGCAGAGTACAAAGCAACCCTAGTCCATCAGCTAGTGGTATACTTCAAAGCATTTTGGAAAAGCAACCCAAATAGGTACCCCTTCATTGAGCCAGTGGACGGCTGGAGACTCAAGCAGCGTTAGTAAGAACCAGGAAGGTTCTGGAAGAAGTTCATCAAATAGCAGCAGCAGCAGGTAACTAAAAACCAATTATTTATACAAAAGGTAGAGATATGGCTACCCATCTCTAACACACTGATTAGATATCAGAAGCCTTGTCAATAAAAACGGCCAAGAGCCCAACGTAATGGCTGAGTGCCCGTCGTAAAGGCCGAGCGCCCAACCTTAAAGTGCTTTACCTTAGCAAGGTAATGACTCTTTTTAGGATTATCCCCATTCCCCCAAATCTGCGCGAAGGTTCACCGAAGGAATTTAGTAGTTTTCGCGAAAAATGACGAATCCTTTTAAACTGAATCCTAGCTTAAATATTTTTCTTCCACAGTGTAACTTGGGTCGGTTGGGCCGAGAGAATTCGTCAAAAGTAATTGTTTTTCAATTTTCTACACTGGAATGGAATGAAATGGAACAGGTCTGGATTCGTTCATTCAGGCAAGTTGTTGCGAATCTCTAACGACCGAGAAATTCAGCAACGAAATTGTTTAGAAGAGAGGGATGGATGCGTTTTGCCTACGACACAGACTCCAGCGAATTTGCTGAGAGTAGGTACTGCAGATACCCCGTGACAAACCTCCACGACTCTGATTGGTCGAAGTGAGTGGAATTTGCTGAATGAACGAAGAGACCGCCAAGAAGATGGCACTTCTTGGTTGACCTCTCAAAAGGACATAGTGCCAGAAAGTTCCAAGGAAATTGAAAAGTTTCGGAAATTGTAAGAATCGAGTGATTAGAGATAATTGCTAGTAGTGCAAATTGAAATTGTGTTGTGTTGGCAGAAAGGCCAAAGTCATAGCAGTTTATTGTGTGCAGAAAAGCACCACGCAGGCAGGAATTCAGGAGAGTTAGTGCCAGTATGGGCAAGAAAGCTCAGGCAGGATTCGTCAACAGAAAAAGCTAAATATTTTCCTATAAAAGTGGAAAAGTGTTAGTAGTGCGTTTGTTTTGTTTTGACTATTGAGTCATATTACTTGAATCGGTAACCCTTCGCCTTTTGTAATTAATCCTGAGATTGCAGGACGCGCGACCTTTTATGACCTTGTTGTCTGTTCGGGAAAATTCCCAAAGAGTCTTTTGTTTGCGGGTGTATTGTGCACACAAGTTGTTATTTTTAATTTTAACCGGGGTAAAACCCCATCATCTAAGACTGCAGGTGCAGATGGCCTTAATGCCGAACTTTTCAAGACAGCTGGAGATCAGTTGGAAAGGAGCATACACCAGCTGATCTGCATGATATGGTCGGAAGAAAGCATGCCCGATGAATGGAACCTCAGTATCGAATGCCCGATCCTAAAGAAAGGAGAACCTCACAATTGCGCCAATTATAGAGGGATAAGCCTCCTTAACGTCGCTTATAAGATCTTGTCTGCTGTAATATGTGAACGTCTGAAACCCCACGTCAACAACTTGATACGTCCTTATCAATGTGGTTTTAGACCAGAGAAGTCCACAATAGACCAAATTTTCACATTACGCAGATCTTGGAAAAACTCGAGAACATAA
The DNA here is from genome assembly GCA_914767635.1 of Melanostoma mellinum. Taxonomy (NCBI): domain Eukaryota; kingdom Metazoa; phylum Arthropoda; class Insecta; order Diptera; family Syrphidae; genus Melanostoma; species Melanostoma mellinum. Next base: position 206,568,807 of record OU612059.1, read on the forward strand.
TATCGATATCCACCATCTCTTTATCGATTTCAAGGCCGCGTATGAAAGTATCTACAGAGACGAGCTGTACAGAGCCATGTCTAGTTTCGGCATCACTGCAAAACTTGAACCACTATGCAGGTTGACTTTGGAGAATTCACGCTGCTCCGTCAAGGTCGGTAAAGAACTCACCGAGACCTTTAATGTCGAAAAAGACTTTAGACAAGGCGATAAATTGTCATGCGATTTCTTCAACATCATACTTGAACAGATTGTAAGAAACTCAAACGTCAACACCAGAGGAACAATCTTTCAAAAGTCTGTACAATTACTCGCCTATGCAGACGATATTGAGATTGGGAAGAAGAGAAGAAGATACAACAACGAGCTGTATGAGCTGTACCGCGACATGGGCATAGCCAGAAGAGTACGCATCGCGAGGCTACGATCGTTGGGCCATGTAGAGCGGATGGACACAAACGCCCCGGCTCGTCGGGTGTTCGTAAGCACATTGCAGGGAAATCGCGGAAGGGGAAGACCTCGTCTTGGGTGGCGCAATCAAGTGGATGAAGACCTCAACCGACTTGGAGTGCGAAACTGGAGAGAGAGGATGTTGGTTCAGGCCCAGGTTCACCCCGAACTGTAATGCCCACCTAAGTAAGTAATTAAGTAAAACCCCATCTTCGAACTTAAAATACATATCATTTAAATTGTTAATTGTTTAAGAAAAGATTTCAGGTTCTATACCTATATTTTTAAAGGTTTCCTGAACAAAATATAATTTTATTCCTTTTGGAAAATCGTTCTCATAATTCTGTTTGAAGACCATTTTCAGCGTTCAAGTTGGTTTGGAAATTCCAAGCCTACCCTACTTGTGTTTTGATAGAACATTGTTTATATCATTAATTTCTTTTGATATCAATTCTTCGATTTTCTCTAATTCAAACTACCTACGGACCACCCCTTGCTGAGCAGCTGGAACATTTTATCTTGCTACCTGTTGCACTCTTTTCCATTAAAATCCACCCAGCTCTCATTTGACAGTTCATCCTAAAATAAAATCCCTCAACATCGCCGCGGCACATCGGTGTGCATAGTTTGTTTAAAATTCGTTAAAAGATCATTAATTTATCACACGTAAATATTAGAATAGTATAATCCAAGTTGTGGATTCATTTTGATTCGTTTCATCGGGAAAAAAGTGCAACAACCTTTGGAAGCTCAACTTAAATACTGTATTAAAAGTTGTTATTTTTACAAAAAATTGAGTCTTAGATTAGGTCTCTATCATCAGTATTGTGACAGAGATATCGAATTTAACACAGGTCAGGATACACCAAAGTTAGACTTTTTTTTAAATTGTCAAAAAGTGATGTCAAACTTGAGAAACGGACCAAGAACCATATCCCAAAGGATGTAAAACGAATTACGGGACACCCTGTGTATTCTAAATCGGTAAGTGATTAGATCTCCTAGTGTTGCAACGAAATTTATATTTGAATGTTTTCTCTCCGCATTCAAACTTATAAATGCTCACTTTCGTGGTTTATCTTAAATTAATATCATAATACCAGGAAAATATATTAAGATGCTTTTGACAAAAGCAGATAAGCCACATTTCCCATTAACCACTTAATTATGTCCAACTCTTATGACAAGTCATTCGTATCGTGAGTTGCTTTAATTTAAGCTCCAACTGGTTTATGTTTATTGCACATTTCCACATGGTTTTCGTCACTTTCTTGCCCAAGATTCCGATTTGTGGGTAAACTTAACCCCAGTCAATACGAATGTATCTTCAAACCGCACATTCCACTCAGAAATATCTGTCCAAGTCACATGGCAACCATTGTGTATGGTTTTTGTTTAAAATTTTCGATTGAATCCACAACAGCAACCCACAGAGCTATCCGAACAATGCCATATTTTTATTTTGCAATTGACTTCAATTAGTTTTACGAATAGATCTTCCTTCATAACACAGAAGGCTTTAAATTAATTCTTAGAACAGTTCAATCTGATGCCTTGAATCGGATTTGTTGAGGGGTAGTCAGGAGTTTCGATGGAATGGAAACTTGTTTTGTATGTTACGAAAGCAGAAAACCAACACCTTATAGCTATGTACGAGTATATACACACATAGGTTTTATGATCCCTAGAGGAGTCCTCGTTTAACTTCACTGTACGAGAACATTTGCTTTACTATAGAGTATTCAGAAAGCCATTGTTAAAGTTGCTTGCTTTTGGGATTCAACTTAATTCTCATACTCGCATAAAACATTATTAAAGACTTAGTTGTGATATCATCAATGAAAACAACTACTGTACCACATACAGGAGCATCAGAGTTAAAACGACACAAAAGATTGCAGTGGGGAGGTGTGGGGTTGATGGTTTGGAGTGACACGTTCCGTCGCACCAGCAAAATACTGATGATGCTGACAACAAAACAGCAACGGCGAGAAAGGACGTCAGCCATACAAGAGGAGCATATTATCGACATCAACAAAAGGATGCAAATCCTATTGGAATTGGTGTCCATACTCATGTTGCGACACATGCTGTCGCATGTGGGCCCTATCCATGTGCTGTGAGACGGGCGAGAGTGAATTTCCTGAAACTCATACTCAAAAAATGCCCCGGGGGCCAGGGAATTTACAAATATTTATTTTAAACTGCTGCAATGAGTGGTTTGGTTTGGGATGACAAAAGACTGTTTAGCCCTCAACATGGCCGTACTTGACAAGGGATATAAGCAGGAGAGGGCCGCTTATGGAATATTTGAGATATATTTGACTTGACCTGCCAAATAAGTCTGTCTTCTTCCTTTTTTAAGGCAATCTGAGCATCGTATCCTCAAAGGGATCACACCTCTCCCACTTATATGCTTCACATTACTGACATACGTCTGGTTGACCACAGCAAGAGCTCTTTCGTCGATTAGTACCACTTCACTTAAGTTTTATTTAGAGAAGAAGATCCGAAATGGCACCCCCACGGTCGAACTTATACCAAAGGCCAAAAAGTGTCCCAGCACGACCCTGCTCCCAAGACAGCCAACATATGCCAAACAAGTATGAACATAAGAAGGGATGCTGCTGCTTTTATCAAATTTGCATGCAAATATTGTGAGTGCATATGGGAGACCGATGCCGAGCAAGGATCCCCTTTATACATAATATGTGATGATAGAGCTCTCTACTACTAAGCATTCACATCCCAACCACTTCATGCCGTGTCGGTATAGTAGTCCATGCGTGAAGGTTTTGTTATACGTTTCTCGCTGTGGGTTTCAAAATTTTTGTGTGTCATAGTTTTTCAAAGAATTACTAACATTCTTCTTCCATCAGACCCGCTTATATTCATTCATTCATTCATTCCATACTGTGGCTGTGCTGTGGGTTTTGTGCAAATTTTACTAGCAAACAATGCAGCACCACAACTGAACAGAGAAAACGTGGCTGGTATTCCTTTTATTCTAATTTCTGCATCCAAGTAGATAAACGTAATTTCGGTATCTAGAAAATTTTGTACAAACAAAGATGTTTGAAGAGTTGCGACGAGAGTGACATGACTTTGCTGCCGGAATTGTCCAGTTTATGGTAAAGTGACTGGTGTTCCCGAGTCGATGGCTTCAAAGGATTTTTTGAAAGGACGATAACAGAATAAGTTAGATTTGAATGCAGGAATTTTTGAAACGTTTTCATTGTACTCTGTAAATAGAATGCAGTGTTTTATCGCAAGACTAAGAACACTAAGCAGTTTCAGCCTGAAGTGGTCCGAATATGATGCAATCAACGACAACTATTTTAAAATAATTTCAAAAAAGCAGTACTTTTTTAGTTTTAAGTTTTGAAACTTGCTAAGCAGTGAGAATTCCATGTTTACCACACCGTGGCTACAACTTTGATTCCTAGTCGTTCATTTTTTATATATACTAAAGGGTCCGCCAAATAACTTCTTTTTTTTTTGAAAATGCTATAAAAAAAACTACTGAATATTTTCTCAAATTTGTTTTTTATTTGCAAGTACAATCCTTCCGGTTAAAAATGGAAAATAGTCTCATTCAAATGGCTGCCTCGGCTGGCAATACAGTAGCCTACATAATCGGTCCAATTTTTAAGCACATTATCGATTGTGTGCAGCGGTATTTCACTAATGGCTTCACGAATATTGTCCTTTAAAGCGTCAATTGTCTCTGGCTTATCGGCGTAACACTTAACTTTTACGAAACCCCATAAATAATAGTCCAACGGTGCCAAATCGCAGCTCCAAAGTGGCCAAACAACAACAGCTCTGCGGATGATAATGCAATCTTCAAAAACAGGGCGCAAAACATCGAGTGTAGCTTCGATTGTGTTGCACGTAGCGCCCGCACGCCATCCTGTTGAAACCAAATATTGCCAGTTTCGTCCTCTTCAGTATTTGTGAATAAAAATTAGTTCAACACGGCCCGATAACGATCAACATTGACTGTAAAGGCCACTCCTAGCTCATTTTCGAAAAATGGCCCAATTATGCCTCTGGACCAAAATCCGCACCAAACAATGACTCATTTTGGGTGTATCGGCTTTTCAATGTATGCGTGCGTGTTTTCTGTGCCCCAAATGCGACAATTTTGCTTGTTTACATACCCGCCAAGATCAAAATGAGCTTCATCTGAAAAGATGATTTCTTTTTTGGCAAAATCGGCATCGGCAAAGTCGATCGCAGGCGTTGTTCAAGCGTATACACAATCATATTCGTTCAGCGGAAGGATAAAATATTTATCTGTGAAATCAGACATGAGCTAAGTGTTAACATTCACGAAATAAGCACTAGTTAAAAACAAAACGTTAGATGGCGGAAACTATTTATATATCAGAGGTTAATGTAAATGGTTCAAATAAGCAGAACATTTGGTAAAAGTGACTAATTTAAGAATGTTTTCAAATTCTACTTCAAGGGGTTGTGACTTCCCTTATAATGTATAAAACACAGTGCGGGTGTTAGGAAATAAGGAAAGGATAGGAAGCCAGATGCCGATACACAATATTCTTGAATTTCTGTTGTGCATTGTAATGCGTAGAAAAAATTGAGTTGGGAAAAGCATTCAACATTCGGGCGGAGCGAATAAAATATAAATCTCTGTACTTAAATGTACGTTCGAAACAGGGCTGAAGAGGGAAGTTATGCACATTCCTTACGAGGCGGGTATTGGGGATAAATTGTTTCAAGGGATGAATGTATTTAGATATTTCACTAAAGCACTCTCTGTAAAAATTTAAAGGAAAGAGACATGAAACGATACGACAATTTTCCATAGAATCAAATTGGCATGTCACCTATCAATTTTAATGCTCTATTTTAAACCCTATTAGTCAGGCGCAATGATGTTTGAGGAACATCTGATCACATATGGCAGATATACTCCAGGCAGATGTAGGCCTTATAAATTGTAGCCAGATCAGAGGGGGTAAAAAGTTTCCTGGATCGTTTTAAGAATACTGTGCATTTATGATTGGGGTTGTTCAACCGAAAATGTCCGTTATGATTTTTGTTTCCTCGACTTGCTTTAAAAAAAAGTGTCTAAAGACATTGATTCAGACGTTGAGCTGATGTGAGTTACCAGGACACGCAGTACTCAGCAAATTTACTCGTAGTTTTAATCGCGGCTGAGGTACAACAACTCAAGTGAGCTTAAAGTCAATGGGGGAAGAGCTTCTTGCACCTCATGACTATATCCTCCCACTCGGAATAGATCGTTGGACATAGAGTCATTTGTCGGACAAACATTTAAAAAGAATGATGCAATTTGAATTGAGTTCGCTAAACAACATATTCAAAACAGTAAAACTACTTGAAATTCTCAAATAATATTGGATCTCATTGTCGTCTCTTACGACTCAATATGAATCTCAATTAGATTTATTTTTATATCATTTTCAATTAAATCTTTAATGAGGCATTTAAGTGAGTAGCTTATTATTTATTTGATTCTGATTGAATGTAAAACTGTTGCTAATTGGTGGGTCTGCGACGCATTTTTTTAATGAAACAACAACATGAGTTATTGAGAAGTGAAGAACGGGTGTAAATTAACTATTAAAAAAAAGTGCATGGAAGGAATAATTACCTATATACAGACCAAGTAATAAGTACTTCAATCAACTTTTTAAAGGAAGGCTGAAACTCAAACTAATTAAATCCGAAAAAAAAAAATACAACAAAGTGCAACTCCGTTTCGTTTTAACACTTCAATCTTCAAGCATGAAAAGAATGATGCTATGATTTTGTTCAATCATTAAATTTAATTAATTTCCTTCTAGCAAAATGGTTCAGAGAACTGGGTACATAGAGCCCATTTATTGGTTTAAGCGAAAAAAAGGTGATTGAGTGAAATAGTTAGGTGGAATCTTTAGTCATTGAATTAAAACAGTCGTGAATAAATAAATTGAATTGTGGTGCCAGTGGTGCAATGGTTAACATATCTGCCTGTCACGTGAGAATACAAGATTCGAATTCCAGAAACATAAAACATTTTTCGTGAGAAATTGGCTAGTCTTTCAAGAATATTCTCACTGGCATGAAAAAAAGCATTCTCACTCAGTTATTCGACAAAAGATTCTAAATATAATAATAAATAAATAAGGCGAGGAGCCCCAGGACCTAGCGCATTTCTCACAACCATGCCTTGTGAGGGAATGGAGGGGACCTACAATTTTCTGCCGGTTCCGAACGGCTATTTGAAAAAGAGCTTTTCATGGCAATGAATTTACTAACGGAGGACTTGCCAATTCCTCGCGAAAGGCGATACCCGTGGAAAAACATTTTTGCATTTCTGCCTCTGCTCGAACCTCTGGGTTAGCAGGTGGACATGCTAACCATTACGCCACGGGTACCACTTTGAAACGGTTCCGAACGGCTAATTGATAATGCGCTGTTCATGGCAATGAATTTACTAACGGAGGACTTGCCAATTCCTCGCGAAAGGCGATACCCGTGGAAAAAACATTTTTGGCTCTCCTGGGATTCGAACCTCGAACCTCTGGGTTAGCAGGTGGACATGCTAACCATCACGCCACGGGTACCAACAACAAAAGATTCTAGGTTCCTTAAATACATTAGTCCTTAAAGTTCACCGAGATTTGTTGTGCCAGTCCATTTAATTTAAATACATAAATAGGGTGGCGTAACAGATGGCGGAGACACGGAGCCAAGTGTATTTCTCACAACCATGCCATGTAAGTGAATGGAGGAGACATAAAGTTTTCTATCGACTAGGAACAGCTTATTAACAATCGTTATCATAGCATGAAATTACTGTCGGAGGACTTTCCAGTTCCAAGGCAATAGCCGTGAAAAAAATTGTTTGTTTTCTGTTGCGATCGAACCCCGATCGAAACTAACCATAACGCCACAGGCCACACACTTAGCTATTGAAACTACAACACTTTAGTTTCATTTCCAAAATAATGACTTAGAAATGAATGAAGTTTAGAAAATAATGTTTTCCACTTTAAATTGACAAATACTCTCATGTGTGCTGTCTGTAAACACACAGGTAATGAGAATTAGTAGGATGACCAAGAAGATGGAAATTTCTTGATTACCTCAAGAATTATAAGAAGGTTGACCCAAACACAACTTCTGTGCTTCTCGCGGCTTTTCGAATACAATGATTTTTAAATTCTTAATTTTTCAAACATGTGCGAATTCATGTTAACTTCGGTTAGGTTGAATGGGGAGTGCAGACGCAAGTGGCAACACCTCAGCTACGATAAAGAATTGTTGTGTTTTCCCGGTTAACAAAGGATGGCAACGTAGCGGGAAAGGGGAAAGGGGTAGAGGAAAGGAGGTGATGAATAGCGGATGATTGAGTTAGTGACCGTAACTAGGGGTTGAAAGAGCTCACTGAACCATTGGAAGCTCTAAAAGAAAAGGATGTTGTTCAATGGAAGGTTAGAGATGTAACCCGGGTTGTCGAAGAGGTATTCTCCAAGGTTACTTTACGCAGAATGGGCCAAGTTTTGGCACTCACAACGGAAGAAGAATGATCCTTCTTCTGCTTCTTCGTCTTAGCATCCTTTACATAAGTCGGATGTGTTAATGCCCATTCTGATCATGTGCGTACCAAATGAATTGTGACAAATGCGAATGGGAATCAAGGGAGAGAGCCGAGACCTCCTAAGCTGAAGTAGTACTTTTATATTCTTCCTGGAAATATCTGATCATAGGTTTCGAATACCATTAGCGATTTTTAGAAAGTTTTGTCAGATTCTGTTGATTTCTTGCTCTAGTGGCTTGTGTACAGATGCGTTAGTTTAGCTAAATTCGAGTGCTGACCCGATTTGGTTTGTCCACCATTTCGCTACCAGGTTTGTCCTGGACAAATGACAAATGACAGATGATAGATGACAGATTACAGACGATAGATGAAAGACGATAGATGAAAGACAATAGATGACAGACGATAGATGACACATGACAGATGACAGATGACAGATGACAGATGACAGATGACAGATGACAGATGACAGATGACAGATGACAGATTACAAGAATCAAAAGCCAAAAAGAAAAACTCACAAAAGTGCACCTTTTTTTGGACGGACAGGCAGGAATACTCTCTCCAAAGCAGAGCGACCGCTTTTTTAGCGCTTTTTTACCAATATTTTCTGAAATATTTAACGAAGTAATAGTCTCGACCATTAAATCAATACAAAAACTTCACATTAATTTGGAGCTATCTGATTTTCATTCTTCTGTCAACATTAAACATCATTTCCACGATCTTTCATGTCAGGCCATATCGAATGTTGAATTCAACTATTCTCATTTTTATCGTAGCCTTGCATTACTCTTTTATTTCGCACAGAATCGTGTAGACTGTAAAGTCATAAAAAGTCAAATCAATAAAACGAATCCCAATCATTGAAGAACTTTAGACTCAAGCTCAAGAGGGAAGCGTGAAGAGAAGTGAAAAGTAAAGTCCTTTATTTATAAATTTTTAAAACGAAAATCATACGCTCATTTTGTTCGGAAATCCAAAAATATCATTCGTTTGCCCGCCATGCAGTCGTGAAAGTACAAATCACTTTAATTAAAATCAGCATTTGCTCCTTCGTTCTTTCTTTTCTCAGTGTTAATTAATGATACATACTAACAATTTCACACTCACACATAGACACAGAATGGTGCCGCCACTATGCCTACATCCCTGGACATATAAGTCCGCAATAATTACAACTGAGTCCTTTTCACAAGCAATGCAATTTTATACTTCTCAACTAAAGATCTGAAAAACACGTGCACAATGTGCAGATGCACCTTGTTGTCCGCCTACAACCAACCACCATTCACAACCCCCCATTCTCCTGCCTGTGTCTGTCCGTTCAATGTGAAAACAGCATTCACATAAATCTCATACCGTTTAATTGTACTTCAATTTTAATCACATGAAAAGGACTTTAATTTCCGCTTGTCAAAGGGATTTTCTGTGGTTCCACAACTTTCCCAACAAGCCATCGTCCCTCTGTCCCTCATTCCAATCATCATATCATTCTGTTCTGCCTTGCCTTTCATTTTGTTCGTTTTCAAGGATTTTGCATTAAACATCTCTGCACTTGGCGTCCTCTCTTGATCGCTGCTATAGCTTGGGAACTTCGTTACAAAACGATACGATGACGATGAGTTGCCTGAAGCAGCAGCAGAGGCCTGTATACCAACTACCAACTGAAATCATTTGCTCTTCTGCAAGTGTGTGGAATGCATTTATGTGATGCAAGTTTAGTTTACTTGGTTTTTCCTTCACATTAACTGTGGAGAGTGTGAAGTCCTTGTTAAGTTTTCTATTTGCTTTTATGTTATTTTTATTTTGTTCGCTTTCTTCTCTAATGTTAAGTTTTGACACTGTCCGGTTACAGATTAAGGCAAAGGACTCGTTGGTGTGTTAGTGTTACTCCTGCTCTGTAAGGACTGAGGAATTATGAAAGCCACTGCAATATCCGGTGTTGACAGAAAAATGTTTTAGACTTCTCAAATCGCCATAGCATCGTCGTCAGCAGGATGTGATGTCGTTGTAGTCTTTTACATCAAATCGACAGCAACACGAGAGGGGTAATTCTCAATCTCTTTCGGAAAACATCTCATGCGATGGTATGGAGTGTGTGTGTGTTGGCGATGATGATGGGGCTGCATATGTGACATGCCATGACTGAGTTGGTGTTGATTTATGCTTCCGCGTTAAGGATAATGATCCTAAGTGGAATGACACATAATTCCCGTGTACACTGATCACGGAGGTTATCTCGGTGTAAGTTACGTTATCACTGGCAGGTACATGTGTGATGCGACCCCACTTTGGTGTCATGTTATGAGGTCGCGACGAAGAAGGATGATTACAACGTGATGTGAATTTTAAATTGATCCCAATGGATTTTTCCTTGTTTTTTTTTTTTTGTTTTTTTGGTTATTTTAGTTGGTGGTGAATGTTGACTGGTGACTGAAGATGGCAGGAGATGGCGCACACGGAATCAAGGTGAACAACTCCGACGGGAATATAATTTTTAATTAATATGCATTTGAATGTTTGTGTCATGCCAGGTGGGTTGTGTTGACTGTTGACTCACACAGCGCCAGCGAGTGAATTGTCATCTTCTTCTTCTCCTCATATAACAGATTGAGCTTCACTGCCGGTTGCGGGAGGGAGGATTACTCGTACTTATAAAAGTGCGTGCTTTGATGTTCTCTCACATTTCAATTAATGCCATAAGGATACGACTTCGAATTGGAGTTGGATGAAACATTTGGCGAATCAAATAGAGCCCCAGCTTGTGTTCATTGTATGAGATTATAATCAGGTATGATTTATGGTGAAGAAACATTCGTAGACTTCTCATCTTCTGATGGCAAATGGTGCGAGTTGATTCTTAGAATTTGGTAGGTATGAGGCAACAAAGCTGGCGGGTGAAAGGTCTTAGTAATTTGCTGCTCTTCAAGCTGTAACACTAACGTTCTATGACGATAATTTTCCACGAGGTAGCAATAAAGATTGTCATAAGAATAGGTAAAGCTGATTTAATGGAGTGTTTTTGAAGGGTCTTTGCTCCCTGTTGTAAATGTTTTGTAATCAGTTTCCTCGCACGTGTTTTTAGTAACTTCCTGTGTCTGCTACAAGGGTATTAAACGTAAGTTTTTTTTATTTAATGTCGCATCTAAAAGCTGGTGGGTTGAATTTGGTGAAGGTAATTTCCTAATTAATATGCTTTGGCTTAATTAGGACGAACTTTGAAAGGCAGAGGCTGCAAATGTCTTATCTAGAACCAGACATATTTACTTACCAGCAAAAGATCGATTGTTTCAATCATTAGGAAGTAAGTTCAATGCAACGAACATAAGCCAGAGTAAGAAAAAAAAAAGCTGGGAAGGATCATTTATTCAACCGGTGAGAAAAGGGTGCCACAAGAGTAGTAGATGGGACCGATTCTGTTTAGACGCTATTCCTCAGGTTAATTAAGAACAATACAAGGAAACAAGGCCAAGAAACAAGTCTTTTTTCCCGTAGGTTTCTAAAGAACTGAGATCACAAATAAGAAAAGGGTGCCACAAGAGTAGAACATAGGGCCAATTCTGTTAAGAAGCTATTCCTCAGGTTAATTAGAAACAATAAAAAGAAAACAAGGCCACGAACCTTATCACAGTTTTTTTTCACTCGATGGTCTCTAAAATGTAAGCTGGAGCACGCATACCACAGATGAGAAAAAGGTGCCACAAGAGTAGTTACTAGAACCAATTCAGTTGAGTCGCTACTCCTCAGTTTAATTAGAAGGTCACGGACCTTTCGACAGACTGTTTTTCACTCGGAGGTTTCTAAATTTCAAGCTGAGGCACCCAGACCACAGATGAGAAAAGCGTGCCACAAGAGTTGTTCAATCGTCACTCCTCAGGTTATTTAGAAAGCTTACAAGGCCATGAAGCAGACTTTTCTTCTCTCGGGTGATTTTAAAATTCAAGCCGGAGCACTCAGACCTAAATACAGATCCATTGTACTCCCAGATAGCAGCCTTTTATCGTTATAACTCTCCAGACGATTGTAGCAAAGCCAGAAAGACACTGCCATTTTAAGGACTCTAGATCACCAGCTCTCTCAATGGCTGCACCGAGTATCTGTAACTTAATTAGAGAACAAGCTGGGCATTCATAGAGGTAGTGCTCCACGTTGTAATCATCTCTTCCACAGGACTTACAGAGTGTGGCATCTCTTAAGCCTAAAAGCTTGGAAGAAGTGCCCCGTGACAACATCAACAAGCTTTCTACTGTAGTTTTTTGCTAAGGCACACCAAAAATGTAGCAGTTTTCTAGTAGACGCTGGAGACATACGTTTGGTTTGCGTGGATCCAATAGAGACGTACCATCTACCATTGTGCTCTCGACAGCAAAAAAGAAAATCGTTGACTGAAGTCCTCACTGAGGATCTAGACAGACCAAACGCTGCTTCAAGTCTTGAGGAAGCTCATCGTCAAACTCGTTTTCTGTTATGCCATGATGGTCTGGAACCCAAAAACGACTCAAAGAATTTAGTCTTTCGACCATATTCCGAAAGGTCTTGCAATCCTGGATCACTTTTGAAGTAGTTAGAGGATCGAGTAGAACCTACAGCACCGCTTGGCTGCTTTTTATCCAACCGTTCTTCGTGAAGTAGCTTACGGCCGTTTCGATAACATAATCAACGGCTGGAACACAAATACGTATGTGAATAATGAGGCATGCAGTCGAATTTAATCGCTCCTCACTAAGACACCAGAGCCGGATTTATCATCGGTTTTGGAATCAACTGTGAGGATACGAGTACAATCCCCTCCTAGCTCAAATCCAGACCTGAACCGACGGAAAGTTGACCGTGTGTTTTTGGGTTAATCGTATCGGATTACATATGCATTAGACGTGAGTCAAAAGATATACAGCTTGCGAAAGCTCCAGCACGGATCATACCAGAGACCACATCCCTTTACATGCGGTCTTGATAGTACAACCCGTGATATAGGTATCAAGGGAATGAAGATTCCTTTGATAGGAATTTCCCTTCAGCAGAGGCTGAAAATCCGCCATATGACAAAACTCCATCAAGTATTTAAACTCAAATAGATACACAACTCGAGTTTCGTAGCAACTTTGATGCAAGCTTCACTTCATACAAAATGAAGACCAAACTATTCCCAATAACACGATATCCTTTTAAAAACTTCACGACTTCATGCACTCAATTAACTGTTCACAACGTTCTTTGAGCTAAAACTTCCTTGACTACAAACAAGAGCATGAGGATCCTTATTCAACTTCCTTCAATGCAATTAAAACGGCCAAACATAGTTTCGCAGTCAACAAATATCCGCACTAGGTTACTCGGCCGTGACTTTTCTATCGTAAGAACTTTCTATCGTAAAAACTTTTTAACTGAACACTCTTTGAACCCACACACACAGTTTGTAGTCCTGCATATACTTTGTTCAAAACATCAACACTCATTTCTAAATGCAAGGAATATCATCAAAAGCAGAAGAGCCAATCTACCAAAAAAGGAACTGCACGATTGGGCTTTGAGTGTTGTTTTTGGCTGCAAAATGATGCTCTCAACACTCTAAACTATGAAAACTGCAGTGGATACTCATAAAATGTTTTGGCAATTTGGGTTAAATTTAAAGCAGCTTTTAGCGCGAGTCCATTAACCTTTTGGAATTTTCATTGAGTTGCAGGTGCGCTTTTGGAAGACTTCGAGTGGAATTAAAGTTCATTTCAAAAGGGGTTCTTTAAATGCGATGGAGTGAAATGAGGGGATTTTCACAAATTTGCGTTCAACATTACAATTTACACACACAAGAAAAAACTCATTCTCATTCTATACATCATTTAATTTTAACTTGCAATTGAGGCAAATGCCTCATTCTTCTTGGAAAGCTACATGAATTCGGTACAAACTGTCGTAAGAAAGAAAATAACAGGACAAGAAAGTGTATACAGTTCTTGTTAAACTTTATGTAGCATGTGCCATGACTACCCAGTGGGGATTCCAGCAGCTATGATGACTGGTGAGTCGAACATATGACTCGTCTAGACAGTTTTGGAGTATTTTCTGTGTGTGGTTATTTCTTCACAGTGGGAATTGGTAGATATTTGGTGTAAAGTGTGTAAATTGGCATTTAGTGATTTCTATTGTGTAAATAGATGATGTGCTTTATTCAGTCTTTTTGGACACCAAGAAATGATTTATTCAATTCTTTATTTACTTGGCCAAAATAGTTTTGGTATGGGCGTACGAAACGTTGTCTTAATGAATTTCGCGAATACTTAACACCATTCCTAACAAAGTGGTAGATATGACATAATGGTAAGCATTTTTATCTGTTACGTGGAGGTTCAAAGCGTGATTCAAAGTAACATCGAGTTCATTTTCCACAGGTCAAGAATTGAAAAACCTTCTGTAATTACTGTCACGAAACAGTTTTCTCACTTAGCCGTTAAAAGTCGGCAAACAATTGCAGGTTCCTTCGATTCCCCACAAGATGCGGTTGAGAGAAATGAGTAAAATCCCAACCTTCTAAGAGCTAATTGCGATCGTCTTATCATTTCATTGTTTTCCCTAACCAAGAAAGTCAATCATATTTTTGACGTTTGCAAGGCGCAAGGCACTGTAGATAAAATAAATGGCAAAGATGAATGTTATCACGTCAATACACTTCTGCAGTTTTGCGTAGATGTTGATTTTATAAAATTCTGAAATTAATAAAGAATCCTTAAAATTTACAGTCATGAAGTAGCGAAGTGTGTGTTACATATTAGTAATGGTCATTTTAAAATATATACATATTGAGTTTCTGATACTTAAATTCTACCCTACCCTCACCAGTGTTTAGGTTGCTTTATTGTAAAACAGCGCAGATAAGTGCCTACATATGAGGTTGCTGTAATCTCAGCGTGACTATGTCTCTGAGATGAAATGAAAAAACTAACAAATTGGAAAGAGAAAACAGATTTTTTGAATTATTACGATACTGATCTTTAGAATAACTTGTCCCTGTTTGGTACGGCCGTCCATTCCCGAAAGATAGTTTCCAGTTGCCATGTTGATAACATATTAACGTTCGACTTATAAAAAAAACGTTTATGGGCTGGAGTTAGCCTATGCTCAAACCGAGAAGCATTCCAATGTTTTAAGTGGTCGAAAGCTTTGCCGGTTATTAAACCGTACAATGACCCGCCCGTTAGATAAAAATCAAAAATTAACAAAAGTGCGGGGTTTTAAAAAAACAAAAAAAGTTGAATTTCAACCAAAAGTGTAGTAGTTTTTGGACTGGCGAGGTTCGACTTTTGATCAGATCAAAAAATCGATAGAGAACTATAAAAGAACTCTGGCTGACCCGCCCTTCGTAGCTCGAGTCTAACTTATTTTAAGCGTTGTTCACCCGAAATTTCCAAAAAAATATCCTGAACATCCGCTGGACTGAGCTGAAGATTGCCTCAAAGTTTCTAGTTTCCAGTTTCCGTGGGAATACGGTCATGAAATATAGTCTACTCGTGTGTAAGAGATAATGCAACATCCTCATATCGAAAAAATTTTTGATATCGTATCAGAAGTTTTAGAGTGGGAAGAAAATAGTTATAAGCCTATTCTCAGAGCAACCAAATATAATTATAGATTTTCAGTCAAGCCGTTTCGTAAAGTACGTCCCTGATACCAACTGCAGCGCCATTTGCCGGTATGACATTTAAGGGTATGAAAAAAAAGTTTGCACACAAAATCTCATCAAAATCGGTTTAGCGGTTTCGGAAGAGTTTGGCAAGAAACACCGCGACAAGAATTATGATAAAAAAATAAGTTTCTCTGAAATTTCAAACTAGGTGTGCCCGTTAAACTTAGCTATTATCATCTTTGTGCCGAGACTGCTGTTTATTGACTGATCCTATATGACAATGATTAAGAACATCACAAACTTGAAATGTAAAGTTTCCTTCATACCACTTCGCCATTATTAGAACAATAGGTTTTTGATCAATCATTTATTTTGAAGTCTCCTAAGATCGTCGAAGAGAGATTTTCTTAGGATGCTACTTTGTGTTGCTCTTTAGCGAAGCGATTAAGCTTTCTTTTAGTTTTGATATCATTTGAAATTTTGAACTTTTTGTACATTTTGGAAGCACGTTAGGATTCTTGCACTTTACCTTGTACTTTGTACTTTTGATACCTTGTACTTTTGGTACTTTGTATTGAACAACGAATAAAAAACACGGACTTGACAGCTTTGAATGTAACGAACGCACCCTTTCCCCAATCATCAAACTGTCATCGTCAATTTATTGAGTTAACTCGACATTTTTATCAAAGTAAAGTTCAAGAAAGAGAAACGTCTGCAAACTAAAAAAATTTTACACCAAAATTCGAAGTTGACTACTGCAACTTACTGAGAGTTGAACCCAATTTTTAGTCGAAATTCTTAAGCAGTAACAAGTTTAGTTCAAAAATTTGAGACTATATATTCGTTGTGTCATGTTGGCGTGTTAGTGAGACAACGGGTTATGGTCGCAATATCGCTGTCATACTATACAAGTCATACCAGCAGTCACTGAGTTGAACTCATATTCAGATCCTTCGGGAATAGTTACAACTTACAAAGGTACCTTAAATTGTACCCTTCGTGCCAGCCCTTAATAAACCTGCTGACCAACTAGAGCTGTCGCTTGATGTTTCGAGTTCCATCAAGAGCTATGAATAAAAGTACAAAGCTTTATCGTATTAGATATACGAAAATCCTTGGAAGGCTTCAGACTTCAAAAATACCATCATGGAAAAGAAAGATCACTACCGGGTATTGTCAAAGGAGAGATTCAGACAACCCCATCAAAAAGTCAAATTCATACAACATTCAGACACGATCGCAAAGGAAGAAGAATAAAGGTAGACCAAAACACTTTTGGTAAAGACAAATGAAACGAAGTCAAAACCGGGACGTTTGCCGACTGTCCGACGCATTACTAACAGTGTGCCACAAGAGCAGATCCGCTAACTAATGTAACAGGTAACAAGTTTAGATTAAAGTTTACTGATCATACTTTATAAGACATTTTGTTTGCGATTGAATAGAGAGTTTTGTAGATTGGCCCTGAACTTTCGTACTTTCTTCAGAAAGACCTTGTCCGAAAAGCCAAGCCTGGAAAGCAAAAAGCATATTTGCAGCCTTGGCTTGGCTAGGAGACACCGATGGACATTGCTTTTAAATATTTGTGAAATTGTGGAGAAACATATGGCAAAGTTTGCACATTCGGGTGCAAAACTACGTTCTCGAAGCTGGACTCATACATGCCGTGCAACTTGAGAAACTTCTTAAGTATAAAGAAGTTTTTTGAAGAGTAACTTGATGTAGGAACATCGATCATAATGGCTCAATAGCCAGCAGGGAATAGTTGACGTACTAAGTACTCTTATTCTACTTGTAAGTCTAGCAGGATTGACCAAAGATTGTAATAAGAAGCAGGTTGGTATTGGTGGTATCAAAACGTTCCTGCTTTTGTAGCAAATAAGAGACAAAATTCCAAATTTTTTGGTTCTTTTCGCGATGATATGGTTTGCATGGTTGGGGAAATTTGTATCTACCAACACATCAAATACTTAAAACACTACCCGACCCCTTTCGTAGAGTACCTAGCTCAAATTTTAATTTTCTAACTTGGAGAACACCCGAAATTCTTCTTGAAACTCACTGACTATGATAGATCTATAAAATTTTTATGCAGTCAAAAACGCTTCTACGAAAAACTAATTAGAATTTTGTTAAAACTCTTCTATGGAAGAACGTGTTCTACGCAAGGAACGTAAGTTCTTACTTTATCACATACGTACGTTAACTATTCCCACTTTCAAATTATTTTAATTCAAATATGTCTCAACTATCTCATTTTCAATTCATAAAGCCTCGAGAGCTCGACAATGCTTTTGGGTATCGCTGTGCTGTGAATGTATGAATTTATCTCTTTACAGCAATTAGTGGCAAGCCTAGACTTTGCATATTCATATTTTTTTGTTGTGTTTATTTTACGAACAAATAATTTTCACGCAATGAAAACTTGGCTTGAGCCTTATTATAATAAAACAAAATAAACCAAAACCGCCGTCAGCTCCTGTGTATATAGGGTAATTAACATGCAATTATGTATGTATTTTATTTTAATTGAACAAAAACCGCTCTTTATATAATGTTTATTCTGTTTGGATAAGTTTTTTTTTTCAATTTATGTATTTTAAATTTTTCATCATTTTTTATCTTCTTCAATAACATAAACGTTGCTCAGGTGTTTTAAAATGCAAAATATCCTTTGTAAGCATCCGTGCATGTTCGGAGAGACGTTTTTCGATTTATTGTTCTGTAATTAATAAAAATGTTGTTTAACACAAACGTTAGCTATTGTAAACAGCTACACTACACATGCAAATGTACTCCGAATATTTTCAAAGGAAATATTTGCATGGGGCGGGAACATGCATGCCAACTTTATCAATCGGTTCTGATTGCTTTTTTTTATCTAAGCAGGGACAAAAAGGATGACAAACACTCATTGTGACGTTCAAATAAATTAATTTAATTTTTGAAAAACACAACAACAAAAAATTCTCTAAAATTCTACTCAATTTAAATTTCAAGTGCGGGGCTTTATAATCAGTTTTGTTGAAACGTGGACGGGTTATTGGAAAATATTTTAAATAGTTAAATTAAATCGAGGGTAATTGAGGTAATTTTAGAAAATTTATAATTTGAAAAGAAAAACGTTGGATGATGGCTTTGCAATTCATGGCGTTTATGTGAAAATTATTTCATAGCATTAAAACGGTTTACACTCGTTAGGGCTAGTGCTTTTGCTTTTAATTAATGACATGTAAGTAGTGATGAGTGTAGTTGATTTCGTTTATCATAGGCAGAAATTTCATCATTTAGTCTTTTAGAAACAGGCGAGTAATTTTGGAATTTTCGGGTCAAAAATAAATAAAACAAAGTTCCCACAATAGAGCTCAATCATCCTGGGGGCCTGTCGCATTTCTGTCAAGTATGCCATTTATTTCTGCCAGAAGGTTTAAAAGTAATAACTGGAGAACTCTAACCTGTCAATTGTACTACCAGATGCCAAACTTCCCTTGTTATAGCCTTCAAGATGTCTGAAGAAAAGCCAACTGACGCTAACATGATAAGTAGCCTAAATTACCAGTCCTCCCCATATCTGCGCCGGGTCCCTTTGACCCAATTCAGCGAAATGCAGGACAGTCACAAGGAAATGCTTCGCGCTGCCATGTTTTATTTCACGGATAAGCCTTTCACGTTCAAATGCTCGGCAAAATCGAAGTGGCTGCAATAACAAGTTTTACTTACAGCCGTTTCAACCAGCTAAGGAAGATCAAAAATACTGTAGCTTTCTTACCAACCAACTTTGGGGACATACGTTTAATCTGTTTGCATTCAAGCTTGTCATTGAAGATAATGCTCTTGACAGATTCAATCGCTTACGAAAGCCCTCATTTGGGATTTCACAAGATCAAGCGCTGGTTCAGGTCCTAAAAAAGCTGTCTGAGGTCCATGGCTTGTAAGTTCCGAACGCATTCAGAATGGTCTTGCATTTGTGGAAGTAGTTAGAGGCTTGATTAGGAATAGCTTCAGCGTCGTTGCAAAGACAAATACTTCTACCCACTTAACCATTCTTCCTAACGAAGCTAATTATGTCCTAAAAAAGAGGCTATAGAGTTATAGGGAAAATTGTGGGTTCTCGTTGCAGGAATCGGTTAATGGCTTAGTTATAACGAAAAAACTTCGGAGTGATATTAAATAAGAGGGCTCAAATTGGAAAAAAGGGTGGAGTCCACCTTTTTCACTATTTTCGATCAATATCGCAAGCGAAGCAAAATTTCGACAATATTTCAGAAGACATTTTTCATAAAGGAATTAATTCTCCATCGAAATGGTTCATTTCAAAAACAAAAAAAGTCAAAAGTGGGCATCACAGTTCGGGGTGAACCGGAGCCTCAATCAAAATCTTAGGATAAAAACTTGGATTTCGAGCGAGCTCTTTCCAGTTTTCCACTCTTAGTTAGAAGCTGAGGTCTTCTTCCACTTGATTGCGCCACCTAAGACGAAGTCCTCCCCGTCCGCAGTTTTGCTGCAATGTACTTTCGAAAATATGTCGAGCCAGATGGTAGAAGTCCGTCCATCCAGCCACTTAGTCTCTTTTTTATAGCTACGACCATGTTACGGTACAGCTCAAATAGCTCGTTGTTGTATCCTCTTCTTCACGCATTGTCTTCACGTACAGGACCAAAGATCATTCGGAGTATTTTTCTTTCGAAACGACCAAGGATTTCCTCATCCGCTTTTGATAAGGTCTTTGTTTCCGCGCCATAAAGCAAGACTGAGATGATCAAGGTCCTATAAACGGGTACCTTGGTTTTTCTAGAGAGGGTTTTATTTCTCAATTGTTTGCTTAACCCAAAGAAGAAATGGTTGTCTGTTTTCCGTATCTATAGCGGATCCTAGGTAGAAGAAGTGCTGTACTACCTCGAAGTTATGACTGTCTTTTGAGACGTTTTCTTTCCAATGCGTCGATGTTCGGTGTCCTTCTTTGATGACAACATATTATCCGTTTTACACTCATTAACCATCAAACACATTTTTTCCGCCTTTACTTCAATGCTCGCTTAAGCACCTATGACATCACGCTTCCTTCTTCCCATTACGTCAATACCGTCTCCGTAAGCGGACAGACTTATGAAAGATTGCTGATTGCTGTGGTGTTGACATTTGAATTTGTACAATCTTTTCTTTTCGATCGTAACAGTTTATCTTCCATTTTCATCCCCCTTATACTAAGATAGTAAAGATCTTCTCTGAGACTGCCAACACGAATGTTCCTTAAGACGCGTGTAGTCGTATGTTATCGCTTTCCACCATAGCACCATCGCCTAATCCATCATTGGTTCTGAAGTTATCCGTGAAGATGCGTTTAGAATTTTTTCTTGGTTCAGACTCAGATTATGCTGCCGCAGTTTGAACTTTAGAATCATCGTTTTGGATATCAGTTCTATTACTTGTTAGTCAAAGGTTATGATGCTTGCGAGATCCTCAAAGCGCTAATGCGAATTACAACAGAGAAAATTTCTTTTTAAACGGGAAACAGTCCTGAGTGTGCATCAAAGTGTTTAGGTGCCATAAGAACAGGAAGATTTAGCAGTGCGGTGAGTGTAGCACCCAGTTTGTTGCGGGAGGCCAAAGTACAGCAAAGACATATTGCTTTTGGAAAGAAGCCATAATGTCTTTTAAAAGCGTTTGTTCAACCAAGCCATTGACGCAAATGAGATGATAAGCCCAGTAACAGCCGCTTTAGTCGAAAGGGCCCTTTGCAGTGACATCTCAGTGGGAGAGTTGTGATCTCTTCGAAAAAAAAGAACGAAGAAGATGGCACTTTTAGATGACTGACCCCATTTCATTCTGAAAGCTCTCTTACATAGCAAGAAGATGGACATTGTTTTCGCAGTATTCGAAACGAAATGTTTGGACAAAAGAAGCAACAAATCTATGCCGATTACGAATGGGCCAAGTGAGAAGGGGTTTTCCATGGCAGTGAATGTATACTCGAAGGACTTACCGATTCATACCTAAGAGCAAAACATCATTAAAAGGCATTTGAATATTTTTGAGTTCTGAATTCTAAATCTTGAACTTCATTGAACCATGGGCAACTCAAGCAAAAATTTACACAGAGACAGTTTATTGTGAAGATGCCTGCTGCGTATATGTTAGGGTGTCTGCCTACTATGTAAGAGGTTTGAGGTTCAAATCCCAGAAACAAAAAAAAAAACAAAAAAAAAATATTTTTCCATGAGTGTCGCTTTTCGCGAGGAATTGGTAGTTCCGATAGTAATTTCATACCATAAAAAGCGATCTTACGAAAAGCCGTTCGGAATCGGCAAAAAATTATAGGACTCTTAGCTTCCCTTACATGATGTGGTTGAGAGAAAAGCGAACCCCTGGGCTTCCCGCTTTGTTCTGCCACCCTATTTGCTATTTATTTTACTTAATACTTCCAATTGTCTGACTAGCTTTTTCCATTTTGATGCTCCTCTACCTGCAGGACAAAGTATAGCGATGAGGTGAAGTCTCGTTGAGAAAAGACCCTGATTGACTATCTCGATATTAAGCAACCACATACTTAAATTTTCAGCTTTATCAAAATATTCCAATAAACCGAGTGCCGTATTTTCTAGAGAGTTGAGTAAAAGCGAATGTCTTATCAAGGAATTTAACTGTCAAAGGTCAAATCAAAGCTGATGGAGACATATACGATTATATTAACAAAACACAGCAAAAGACTTTCAACCAAAATTTTCTTACACTTTATCACACACACACACCCAAAGGCAACATCCTTCTATCTGCAGATTAATTACGATTAAGTATAATTTACAGCAGCAGCAACGCTTACTTTGAAGACACACTATGGCTCCAAAAGAAGAGTCGTAACTCAATTTTGCGCTTTAGCTTTACGTGATTGGGCCGCATTGGGAATAACCTAGCAGTTCCGCTTAGTATGTGAGCCACGTTTCATCAAACAAAAAAAAAACCACATACAAACAAACATTCCAACTTTGCACGCACTTTGGCTCATCCCATAATGTAATTCGAATACACTCCTCTCGCTCAGTGTCGTTTTCATTCCCATCCCAAGCGCCAAATGGAAGCAATTTTTCTGGTTTAACAACCTTATACCACATATATTTGTAGGTATGATATACTTTACTGGGTTTTCTGATGCTGATGGTGTTGGCAAGGAAAGAGACTACAGCTTTTTAGAACACGAATTTCCATCCTTTTTCAAGGTATTTATAGAATTGGGTGAATGAATTCCTCTGAGGGATTTGAGGTAACAGAAAATAGGTCAAAAGCATGTATAATTGGTCTGGTTGAGCTTTCGAAATTTCATATCCTTGAAACATTTTCCTTTTATTTTATTTTTTTTAACGAGTCACATTTTAATTTCTGTTCCGTCGCGAAAGGTGCAGTGATGTTGATGAGTTCGTATGCAAAGTAAAAAGTTTCTTATATTTGTTGAGTTGATTGGGGAGTCAATAGACCCGAATGCTTCTTAAACATCTGACGATAGGA
Organism: Melanostoma mellinum; assembly: GCA_914767635.1. Taxonomy (NCBI): domain Eukaryota; kingdom Metazoa; phylum Arthropoda; class Insecta; order Diptera; family Syrphidae; genus Melanostoma; species Melanostoma mellinum. The sequence goes on from OU612059.1 coordinate 206,591,957, forward strand.
TATTTTTCCTGTAGATATAACTCGTAATGCTTCTGAAAATTATCATGACGCGTTGCGACGGCGACGATGCAACGAAATTCAAATATTTTCGTTACTAAAGACAGATAACTACAGGTTCTTACCCGGAAGGCACTTTTAGTTACATGCTCTTCGAAAGACGAGGAAAATATGCTCAGCTTAAAACGCGTTAACGTTAACTTAACAGTTTTGCAGTAACTTAACGACAGGAAAAATAGTGACTGTCGATGACGACTGACGTTGACGCTATATTATGAATTTGGCACTTTGCGCCCGATGTTACATACTCATCATGTGGATCTTAGTTAAAAGCAACAAAATAACATGTTTCTTCCAATCCAATCACAAGTAAATGCAATTAATTTGGAGTTTTCGAACTCAAAATGGCAAATCCCTTAGCAAGGGATGGTTAAGCGGAGATTAAAACCAGTCCTCATCTAAAAAAATGTCCCTTTCTGTGTACATTTCTAAAACAACTGCATAAATCCCTCATGACGTTACAACGTAAATTCGTTGTACAGCCTGGAAAAGAGGACGTCATTCAATATGTTCATGAAGAACCATCACCCGGACATCGTCCTCATAAGTAAAACAAATGTGACAAGGCGCAACAACATCGACATCATGGGCTACAAAACCTAACGACAGGATAAGTCCGATGAGCACGTTCGAACAGCAATTTATGTTAGGAATAACATTAGTGCCAGCACCAATAAAATCTTCGTCACAGGCCTACTGACCAGCGAAGCAACAGCCATCACCATTCAAATAGGAAACGAATCCCTCACCATTATTGCACTGTATATCCGCTGCAACTCAACTAGAAGAAATATCCAGAGCGATCTCCACATCCTCAACAACGTCATCTCCAAAAGCACGTACGGGCTAATCGGCGGCAATTTTAATGCAAGGCATACCCGTTGGAACGACACGGTGATAAACATAGAAGGCAGGGCGATTACAGACTGGTTGGATACGTTCAGCGCTCAAACCTCACTAACAGTAGTATCCCAACGTATACCAACATTCCCAAGGACGCCATCTACACTTGATTTCTTCCTAATAACAGCAAATTTTGTCTTTCTCATTCCATTCTTACAAAATTTCACCTATACCCTCATTCCCAGCGACACGGACCACGAAGCAGTTCAGGTGAACATAAAATGGCGCCAACCTCTCCTTCTTGCCATGGAACCGCCGGAACACTTCATAAACTACAAAAGACTGGATGCTGAGAAGTTGAAACGAGACGTTGAAGAAGCTTTGATTCTGTCAGCAGAAAACAGGAACATGTTGAACTCTGAAATCGAAGCTGCTGTCGGGTCGTTGGAACAAGCGATTTCCACTCCACTTGACTGCAAAAAGCAACCAAAGAAGAGCAATGTAAGATACCAACACCTCCCTGATTACGTGCAAAATCTGTACAAGCACAGGCAAGTACAACGTAAGAAGCTGCAAAGGATACACCAAAGGGAACTCAACACAACCAATGTCAGCTACCAGACTGTTTGGGGCGAACTTCAACAAGCCAACAAGCCAATGTTGGCGCGATCCAGCACTGCAACGACGTCCACTTCCAAAAGAGACTGGAAAATATAAGACCTGGACCAGATGTTTTCAAGAAGATAAACAGGATAGTTGGCACAAAGAACGCAATACCGGAAGTCATCACATCCAACGACGGAAAAGTCAGATCAGATCAGGAAAAGGCGGAGGCATTCGCTTAACATTTCGAAGGCAACTTCGAATCAACAGGCCCAGACGATGTCTCAAATTACGGCCTGAAGAGGCTCCCACAGACAGTGATGATTTTTCTGGCTATTATCTTAAACAACTGCATCAACAACAGCTACTTTCCCAGGAAGTGGAAAACGGCCAAGATAGTGGCGATACCGAAAAAAGGTGATCCGAACCTCATCGACAACTACAGGCCCATTTCCCTACTCAACAGTCTAAGTAAGCTCCTGGAGAAGCTAATGCTTAGAAAGTTGAAAAAGTTCTGCGGGGATAATAATATCATCCCAAAAATTCAGTTCGGCTTCCGGGAAAAACATTCAAACCTTCATCCCGTGATGAAACTACACAATGTAGTCACCGAAGACCTTAATAGCCATCGTGTCACCGTTGCATGCTTTTTGGATGTCGAAAAAGCATTTGACAGTGTTTGGATTGAAGCACTCATCCATAAACTAAATCTTCTAAACTTTTCAGCTCCATTAATAAAAATAATTTTTTCTTTTCTCTCCCACAGAAACTTTTTTGTCCAAATTGGAAGCGCAAAGTCCGCCACTAAGAACATCAAAGCAAGCGTCGCTCAGGAATCAAAACTAGGACCATTCCTCTTCAACATCATGACGTCGGACCAACCTACCCCAAGGGACTGCAAAAACCTGATTTACGCCGATGACTCTCTGACATATAGCACATCTATATCACCAATCATAGCTGCCCGGAGAGTGGAAACTCATATCCACAAACTGTACTCTTACTATAATAAGTGGGGTATCCGGATCAACTCAGCTAAGTCAGAGCTCGTCTGCTTCAGAATGACCGGAGGAAGAGGCCGTTGTTCTGCTGGTAACTGCAGAGCCACATCCATTACTCTACCTGATGGACCCAGACTGGAACCAGACTGACTGCATCAATTTCAATGAGGTGCTTAGATTCAACCCGCACTCACGCACTGTACTGAAGAAGGCCAACTTCGCTTTCCACCGACTATACCCTTTGTTGAGGAGAAGGACAGGACTAAGTCAGCAAACAAAACTACTGATGACAAGTAGCTGCTGAGACTCGTCATCAACTACGAAAGCCCAGTTTGGTTCACCATCTCGAAGACCACGATGAAGGGTCTCCTAGTTTTCGAAAGGAAGATTCTGAGACTCTGCATCGTCCTCACTTTCAACCACCAGCGTCAGAGACATAACAGTAACCAGCATCTGTACGAGACAGCCAAGACGACGCCCTTGGACCAATACGTCTTATCGACTGTATTGAAAACGACTGCAAATATCAGCAACCACCCTAAACCCCTGGTGAGAAGGATGACCACTGAGGACCGACACCCTGAGCCAAGATACCTAAGCGTGATGAACACTTTGGACGAAGAAGTAATACCAACCAACGACGAAGCCACCAACTTCTACGCTGACCCTGGGTCAGCATACTTCCGTGGCTGATGCCACCCCACAACCTCCTCATAAAGAGGGACACCAGCGAAAACCGGGACGGAACATCCCGAGATAACTCAAGTCAGCCAACTTATAATCAAGAAACTCCTTTCTTTTCAACTATATAATATTAAGTTAATGTTTTTTCTAGACAGTGTATTTGGTTAGGCCCCCTATGTGCCAACATTCCTACATTATTATCATTTTCTTAATTTTAAAATTACATAGTATCAACTGTATATATATATATCGTTCAATAAACATAATGTTGATGTTAATGAACAAATCCCAATACTCTATTAACTCTATTCGTTTGTTTATTTTAAGGAGCACAGTTCGATTCTAGGTGCATCTAGGATGACGTCAAGCTTACACTGAATCACTGAATTGCTCTTCAAAATATTTAAACAGAAAAAAAGAAGAAAAAACCCTGCCAGCGTTTTGAAAAATAATAAAAATAAACCATCCCGCCCACCAGAACTCCCTATAAGATTCCCTCGAAGCATTTATCGTCATCAATTTCCGACTTGACCCTACAGTAATTGCCTTCGCAACAAACACCCTCGTCACGCATTCTAACAAATTAACAAATCCAATCGACACAACTTGAAATAGTTGCTATGCTGAATGAACGCAAAGGACTAAAAACCCATTACCCATTACCCATTTCTGGCGCTCAACTCGCCACCAAAAATACAACACTGTTTTAATTACTTTCAGAAGAAATATCGGGTTGCTTTTACTTTATAGAAACAAAACAACAACTCGCCCCTACACCTACACCCCGACCGCACAACAAATTCCATCAAAGAAACTTCATTCAAACCACTAAAAACAAAACAAAACAAAAAAAAAGGACTTTCAACACGTTCCCACAACCAAATGGAAGTTGGCAGAGAGGAAAGGGGGCGATGAGTGGGATTGTCTCTCATTTCGAATTCTAGTATCATGTCAGGCATTAACTTTCAAGCATCACGTCAAAAATCCATTGGAAGAGAGCAATACATAATACGACCCTTGGCTCTATTGGCCTGTACCTCGGGAAATTCTGTCGAATTAGCGGTAATAGAGCATAAGACAATTTCTAAATTATATCCCTTCGATGAGCAGACCATAAGCCGTGTGCGTTATATCCTCGAATTTCGAGGCACCACGAGAAAATTATCCGTTCCCCATACTTCAAGACATTTGGCACTTTGGCAATTGTTCAATATAAAGGGGGCCCCAAAAGCGATAAGGAAGAACAAGGAAAAGGAAGGCTAATCAAAAATATGAGCTATTTGGAAAGTTTTCCCATAAATTTCTCAATTATCCTACAATCATTGGCTTTAATTACGCATCCATGCGGAGGCTACAAGTTTTGGTTCACACTTTTGAAGTACGGTTGAGCGCGTACCCCTGCCATATCCGGTCCAATCAATGTTTCGGTTAAGGTAATCGTCACGTTCTGTGTTTTGGGCATGGCAAGGTGTCTTCTTTGTTTCTCAATTTCTCCTTAGGTAAAATATACGAACGACGATGGCGGCGACGCCGACGGTGAAATTCACGAACTCATTGCTTACTAATCATTGAAGAAGTTTCTTTTCATTGGTTGTTGTTCTTGTAACCATTTGCAGAGGGAAGTAAGACGGTTGTTATCTGAAGGCATGGGAAGACCGATACCATTCAACAGAAAAACAATTAATCACAACAATGACTTAAAGATCCTCTTCGGCACACGTAGCCGTCGCTCGTTGTCGAAATGCAGATGTTTGACGTGCGATAAAAGTTTCTTGGCTTTGAAGTGTTGTATTTTGTATACCAATGTGCGTTGTAATGCCGCATGTTTATGTACCACAAGACAGGGGATGGATTGTGTTTCGTTTTACGGTTTGTTGTTTCGCAGAGACGATGTTGTAATTTAGATTTTCAGCTTTTTGCCAATCAATGCACAAACTTGTTGCTAATTGTTTGATTGGAAATAATATTCTTCAATTCAAAAGATGGCGGAAGGAATTATTCATTTCCGGAGGATGTTTTCGCTTTAGATTTAAGGTTGCGATCAATTTTGAAAATGGTGTTAGACTTGAAGGCGACAAAAAACCCATTAACGGCCCGGAACTTATCAGCGTCAAATGGAGACTTGAAGCCGTGAAAGGTAAAAGATGGTAAAGATGGACCCACTGGTTTCAAGCTTAAGCAATTGACTTTGGAAACTGATGACAGGAAGACAGCAAATAGCACAACTTGGTAAGGAAATTATGGGATTAAATTGAATGCGGCATAGAATCAGTTTACTTGATGCAAGGAAGAATCCAAAATTTGTTTGGAAAGGACGTTCAAATAGTTGACGGAGAAAGCCATTGACCCAATTGTAGTGTGCGGTGCAACTTATGCGGTCAAAAATGTTTTTCCACGGGTATAACCTTTCGCGAGGAATTGGCAAGTCCTCCGTTAGTAAATTCATTGTCATGAAAAGAGCTTTCTTGATTAGCCGTTCGGAATCGGCAGAAAATTGTAGGTCCCCTCCATTTCCTCACAAGGCATGGTTGTGAGAAATGCGCTAAGCCCTGGGGCTTTACGCTCTGTTGTGCCACCCTATTTTTTTTTTTTTTATTTTTTTTTTAACAATTCAGCTGCAAAATATTTTGGGAATGTTAAAGAATAGCGACGCGATGAATAACGCTGATCGAAATTTAATCAGTTTACGTGATTAACAAAGACTGCCATTTCCTTTCTGATGTAAAATGCAAATGCAGTAAAATATAAAAGCTAATGTAAACGACGATAATGGAAGTTTAATTACAAAAAAGAAATACAAATAGTTATTCAAAAACTGAGAGGAATGAAGTGTACAGCAGCGTACAAACAGCACCATGTAGCAGATAAGAGATCGTTAAAGAAACAGACTGGCCTCTGCGAAAAAACTTTAGTAGCTCTATTCCGATCCCATAAATAGATACACCTCTTCCTCATGCCATCTGGAAATTGTTTTAAGAACTACAAAAAGCAAAGGATGGATGATTTTCCACACCAATAACAACCTGAATTCCGTCTGGCCTATGGGCTAGCGATCCGTAATCGTCAATAAAAACGAATAATGTGTCTTGGAACTCATGGAAGGAACGAAGTATTGATTTTTTAGTGGAATCAAATTCAAATTCAATTTCATTCAAATTCAAAGATTCATTTATTGCAAGTTAACATTACATTTACAAAAGTTTTTATGAATTTTTTTAAGCATTGGCTTAGCCGTCAGCTCGACTGGTAACTTTAAAAATTTAATATAATTGAACAAGTTAGTGTACATTATGATAAAAGAAGTAGATACAAATATCTTTGCATATTATTTATTTGAAGGATAATGAGTTTTGAGTTAAGAATATTCCGTTATTAGAAGCATTCGGTAGCGGTAGCTATTTCGGGCAAATTTGACAAGTTTGATCCAATCTGATCCATTTAAAATTTCAATTGTTTCTCGGACTGAAAGGGTAGGTTTACCAAAGTATGTCCTTCTTTGTTCTTTGAAAATGGGACATACACTAATGAAATGAAAACAATCTTCTTTGGATCTTAAATTGCACAAACTGCAAAATTGGTCAAAGCTTCCGTTGTATGGTGTTCCATTTAAATAGAGAAGTTCGCATCTTATTTTAAAGATCATTGAAATATCTTTGTAGCTATGAGAATCTTGAAAATAGTTCTTGCCACACAAGTTATAATCAAGCTGGCTATAAAGTATTCTGCTCTCCGATTGACATGCGTTTTCTATCATCTGATTTCGAGTAAAGTCTTCAAGTTTTTGGATGATTTCGTAAAATTTAACATTCATCGCATCAATGTTGTTGGGGATCATCTGCACATTTTCACCGCAGAAAGCAGCAATATTTTCCCATGTCCTCAGCCACCAGTCCTTATTTCGAATTTCGTAACGCATCATTATTTTGCATAGGCGAGTTTCCTGGAGACCAAACACTTTAATTAAATAGTCGGCTTGTAACTTGAGAGTGAAAGTAAAAAGTTTTGGCAGTCCTGTTTCCAAGTATATTGAATAGTTTGGTGCGTTTAAGGGGATATTAAACATTTTCTTTAAGAAATTTCTTTGTAGCTTTTCAACTTCCTCGTATTCTTCCATTCCCCATACTTGTGCAGCATAACAAAGAGAAGATTTTACAATCGCATTAAAAAATTTATATTTTGTTGAAAGATTGATATGTTCGTTTGAAAAAATCTTCTTCCAAGTCAGATTAGTCAAGCTTTGTGAAGTTTTAGCTTTTTCTGCAAGGTGCTTTCTAAAATCCAGTGTTGGGTTGAGCAAAACTCCCAAATACTTGTATTCTTTCGATACATCTAAACGGCATCCATTAAGCATCCAGTTGTTTCTCACTTCACCTCGAGAGGAACGCGAGAAGACCATTACTTTTGATTTTTCATTGTTGATTACTAAACCCCATTTATGACAGTAGTCAGTTAAACGATTTATCATCAATTGAAGGGTCTCTGGTGATTCGGATAGTAAGAGGAGATCATCGGCATAGAGCAATATATTTATTGTGATACCCGCAATTCGGACACCCCCTGGAATGTGCGCAGCTATATCATTTATAAAGAGAGCAAACAAGAGAGCACTGAGCAAGCATCCCTGTTTTACCCCCGTAAGTGACTTAAATGGATTTGAGTACGTTTTGCCATCCCAAACTGCTGCTTCGGTATCTGTGTACAAACACCTGATTATTTGTATAAATCTTGTTGATACTCCAAGTTGAGAAAGCTTATAAAATAAAGCATTTCGATTCACCAAATCAAATGCAGCTTTAAAATCGAAGAACAACGTGTATATTTTTTTATTTCTGGCTTGAAATGCTTTTATTATTGATGTTAAAGTAAATATGTGATCAACCGTCGAATAGTTTTTTCTAAAGCCTGCTTGTAGTTCCGTAAGAATATTGTTTGTATCAACCCAATCTTCAAGCCTGTTAACGAGAACACCACAAAATATCTTCGCAATAACATTCATGAAGGATATGCCTCGGTAGTTTTCGACTGCATTTAAATCACCTTTTTTATGGATGGGAAAAATCACAGATTTCTTGAATGAGGACGGAACATCACCATTTTCGAAGATCTTGTTAAAGAGTGTGAGTAGATGGTTGTAAAAAGTAGGAGAAGCATTTTTAAAAAACTCGTAGGATATCCCGTCTTCGCCTGGGGCCTTTCCGTCTCCGGCTCTTTGAAGGACGATTTGTATTTCATTTATTGATATAACTGAATCTAATATTTCATCACAAATGAGTGGCTCTGCGTACAAGAAAGTAGTAGATAAGTTGTTTTGAAGAAGGTTTTTGAAGTAATCAGAGAGATCATCTGCAGAAACACTTTACGACGATGTTATTTTCGATTTCCACAAAATCATAGAGTTTCAGTTTTGCTGTTTGTATTCCATAAAGGCACCCACCGCTAGCACGTCCTCTTAAATATGTTTTAGTTGCAGGAATCCAAAAAAGTTTATATCCGTTAAAATATTTAGTAAATTTACTTGAATTTTCAATTGTAATGTGAGTTTTAAAAATAAAGAATATTTCGAACGATTTAATAAAATTAAAAAAGTCTATAAACATGATCTTATTGTTAAGCCCTGATACATTATATGACAATATTTTACAAACATTAATACAAAATGAGCTGACGGCGGCTACATCTCAGTTTCTCATACTACAACTACTACTACTACTATTTTGTAAAAGTGGCAGCTTTGGATGACGATCAGTTGTTGTCGATCTAGTACTTTCAGTTGACAGGTTGATTTTTTTGACAGCATCAAAGTTAATGTCACCTAACATTTGTTGTAGCTCGTGTTCTCCATCAGTTTCAGTGCCATTAATGTTATAAATTAGATTATTATTATGATTTAAATAAAATGATTTATTTTCAACTATAATTGCGTTATTTTTAATTCGAACTATAATATTTGGTTTAAGGTTTCTTATTATTTTTCTGTAGTGAAGGAGTATTCGTTGCTTTGATTGCATTTTCTTTGAAAGATCACGTTGTAGAAACACACCTGTGTCTTTAAGTTTGTATGCATTCTTAAGCATTCTTAAAGTAATTTCGCTTGAGCCGGTGTTTACTTTCATTTTGGTTGCGGAGATATTTTCGCTTATTTTTACGGTGTCAGAAAACTGTTGTTCGAACTCATTACCAAGTAAAAGCCGGAGTGGAATCGTCATTGTGAGGCCGCCATATTTGAGCAATAAAAATATAAGATACTAGTTATACTCTGTTCAACTAAAATGTGCAGTACAAGCCTTATGGGACAGCTATTAAAAGACCAGTGAAGTGCACACAATTTTCTTTTGGGAACCCCTCTGAAAAAAAAAATACTTCAAAACGCAACTGTATTGCCATAAAAATAACTCCACAACTGACAAAGGTTCCCCACTACTGCTGTCGATTGATTCTTCTTCGTTAAAAAAAAAACATTTGTAAGGTTTCATAAGCCGTAAGCTTGAATACTGCAAAGTTTTTTAACATTTGTAGGGTTTCATAACACATAATTTTCAATATTCCAGAATTGAAACCCACACAATACAATCGTTACTCTTCTTCAAACTCGCAACTGAGGGAGTTTTCATCATACCAGGAGCGTATACTAAATCAATGGCGACAAAGAAAATCAAATGCAAATTGTATGGCCTAAGTTTTTGATAAAACACACAAAAAAAGCTCAGGACTTGATCTAAAAATTAAGTTAGAGAACAAGACATTCAATTGTTAATAATTCTTTTAGAAAATTAATTAGTGTAATCCAAAATAGACCCTCCCGCTTAAACGGAGGGAGATGGACCCCCTCCCATGCGATTTTTTGTCTTTACCAAACCTTTTCGTCCAGAGCTTCTGTCGCATCTTATGCAAAACACCCCGCACATGTATAATTTTTTGATGCCAACCTTTCAAAAAAAAAACATATGGCCTTATGACGCTAAAGTGAAACATCATAGGGCGGGAGTAATTACATTTCAATGTATGGAATAAGTTCGCAAAAAAATGGTTTCTTGACGTTTTAAAAAAGCATCAAGTCGCATGGCCTTACATTAGGCCAGAGCACCGATTAGTGCCATCGTGGTACCATTTATGCTTTAAATAATGAGCTTAGCTAGGCATTGCTCCAGTAAACATCAAGGGACGAGTATCAACGGTACCCAACTTCAATCAAATGTGAATCTGCTTACGATTTGAAAAGTTTACAACCTTAGTTCAAAAAGAAGTCAGTGAAAGTTTATAAAACTCGATTGCGCTCTCTGAGTACCGAAATTCCACTCTCGTAGTAGCCTCCAGTCGATACAAAAAATACAGCTGCAAAGAAAGGCTTTAAATCAAACACAGATTAAAATCTTGTTATAGCTTCCTAGAAGGAAATCACTTGACTGCCAAAGAAAAGCAGCGAAACTGAAGGGAGATATGCCGTCAAATGTCAAAATAACAGCAAAAGGAGTTATGGGCAGAATGAAAAGAGTGCGCAATTCAATTCTTGACGTTTTCGGTCAGGGTATTTTTGCATCGACCTGTAATGCATATCAATTTAAAGCAATCAATTGAGTTTTTAATGCAGGTTTTACTTATCCTTATGGAATTTGAGAAGATTCGAAAACCGAGCTAAGAGCTTATATGGAAAGCTCTGTGTAGGAGGAATATTGCTGAAAATCATCGCTTTCTCTGTTATCAGCCTATGTATACGAAGACCATGTTGTATAATGATGAGCCGTCATCAAACTCTTGCAGCCCACAGAGGAGTTCCTCAGGGTTGCTTGCTATCATCACTTCTTTTCCTAGGGACTAGTTATTAACGCAGAACTGTGAGTCTAATGGGATCTTCCTTTAAAACATCATGAAAAACTGAAGACACGTCTGTTTGTTTGTTTAGAGGCTGTGAAGTGGGACTAAAAACAAACATTTGAAACCAAGCCAATACGTCAAAGAAGTTCTTCCAGTCAACTTATAACTATCGGAAGAAAGAACTCAAAGTTCAGAGCTTCCATAGTTTAGATGAATCGTTTCATCTGAAGGCGGCATTGAATGAAGCAGATAAATTCATTTTTTACAACAACAAGTTTGGATTGTTCCACTCCGGGTTTGTAAGTACAACCTTATGGATTCACTACACTGATATGATGATCACCGCAATCCCTCGACCCGAAGCTCAAAACTAAAATACTTTGACAACTAATGTTTATGTTCGGAGTAATCTTACCAAACCGATATCTCAATACTAAAGAAGTCGCAGTGCGCACGTCAGACCTTAAGACGTGAAGATAATTCCATGCCTAGTCTAGAAGAAGATCGGGCCGCCTCAAGCATGTACATGGCGCGTTGAGAGTGATGGATGTCCTTCGATATGAATTGACACGGGCTGTAGTAAGCGGATCAAAATGCCGAACAGGTTTTGTAAACACCCTATGCCCCGCCAAAGGTGGAGGATCCTTACACCATAAAGCCTCTTTTCAATTCATCTACATTGTGTTCAATGAAATGTTAATAAAAGAAACACTATCACTGATTCATGTGTGTAAACTGTAAAGTCTTTTGGACCAACGGTAGACTGCAATCAACTTCTTTGCACTTCATATGCACAACCATAGATACACCATCGGTGGTGTGTATTACACGTATCAGATTAATTGGATTTTCAATTATAGATGGAGACGGCAGACGGCGCGTCCTTCAGGGAACACCGTGTTCTGCGAACCGATGAATTGTTTATATGCATCATCAAGCAAGAGTACCATGCGAAGGAGAGAGAGCTGATATTGTTAAACGCTCCTTTGTGTAGCATCACGTCATGTAGGTACTTCCTCTACCATTTCACATTTATTCTATATGTTGATATACCTACCTAGGTCCTAGGTGCGCAGATTATTAGTTATTCTGCTGCAATCTCAATCTACAAATATACATACACATATAGACAGCCCCCTTCTATACTTACACACATTCAGAAGACAGGACTATTTATGGGGTGTACTTAACGATACAAATATTGTCCTGGAGTAAATTATTTAACATGCGGTACTTGCTCCAGGTAGGCATAGGCATCATTGCTTCATCGCTTCGACATGATTTTGTGCCTACAATCGCTCAACCACCACCAGAAGAGCTATCTCCTGACGTTTTCTAATCTCTGAAAGCTTGACAAGAACTAATTTGACATCGAAGTTGGTTTTGAGCAAGATAATAATAAAATGCCAACATGTAGGATATACGTTCACATAATACCAGTACGAGTATGTAGATGTGGCTATGACTATGGATGTTATTGAAACAAATGCAAACAAATTTAATTAAATTGCCAAACTATGAAGTTTTTGGGGGGTAATATAACGAAGAAGATATCCACTTGGTGTATTGTAAGCCAACAAACGTAAGATCTAACGTGGGATTCAATTGTGAGCTGCGATGTGAGAATAAAACAACAAAATTGGATGCTTTATTAAACAGATTCAAAGAGAAAATAATCAAAAAAAGAAAAAGGAGAGAATCAAATTGATCAGATCGGGATGCCAGTCAGTGGTGCATGAAATACCAAGTCGTTAGCAGCTGGGAGTATGTTCTGCTTAAGTAAGGTAGGGTGTACAATTTGAATGTAGCAATTGAGAGAGTATCCGCGAGGTGTAAGACGATTTAATAAAACTGTTTGACAGGGAGAATCCCCCTTCGTTCTGTTGAATTAGACGTCTCAAAGTTTTAAAAATTGTAAGATGCACGACTGAGTCACATCTACTTTCTCATTCACCGACAAAGAAACCCCTTAAGTTTGGACGGTAGGGCAAAATAACTTTTTTGACAAAATTTGATGTAGACTTCAAGTAGTTCATTCATACTCATAACGTTAAAACAAAAAAATATATATATTTATGAATTTCAAGCCTTAACCATTACCAACTCGATGGCGATCTGGGCTAACTTCATGTTCCATGTAAGGAGTAGGAAAGCGGCAAAGGGTGCACCTAATATAAAACGTTACCAAACAGATCTCATTATTGGTCTCGTTCGATGTTCCTCTTTTCTTCTTTTCGGTAAAAAATACTTTTGTATGTCACTTACTTCTTAGCTGCAAAAGTGGTAAGACATCGGAAGGCATGATCACAAGCAATAACAAAAATTTAGCGTTTTTTTTGGGTAATCGCATTTCTTCCTCTAAGAAATTAGTTGTTTTATTTGTTGCGAAAGTTAATTAGGTCGTCCTTCTTTTTTGCTTAAATAAAAACACTTGTAAAGGTAATCTACATAGAGAGTTATTTACCTCACTTTCTCGGCGCTCCATCTCCGATAGAGCGACGAAGTCTCTATGGACTTATCGCAGTATATGCGAGAAAAACTGGACTTGAAACCATAAATGATTTATGATCTCTACACCGTGGTAGTCAGACCAACAATGGGGTATGCTTCTGTGGTATGGTGGATGGTGGCCAAAATCAATAGAAATACAAAATGGCAACCCAAAAGGTAGTAAAACTTCAATGACCAGCAACGACATGCAACTGCATGCGTAAGACATGCTCTATGTGCTGTCCTAGAACGCTAGGACTACCACCAATACATCTTTTTATAAAAATGGAGGCAAAAATGGCAATCCATTGTCTCTTCCTTTAAGATCACTTCATCTCGACTCCAAACCGACCCTTCCACGATTGACAGCTTAGAAATACTTGAAACCTCTAGTATATGCTCAGATATCAGCAATTCCACGCACAACTTTAACTTCAACTTCTCCATAGTCATCCCTTCTAGGGAAGACTACGAGAACATAAAACCCCGCCCTTCAATCCAAGATGGTCTGGTATATTGAGTTTAAGGCCCGAGAAATGATATAGGCTATATTTCATCCCCATATTTCTACGCCAAAGGAATGGTAACGGAAGCTTAACTGGGAACCTGGAAAATACTGAACCGATTTCAGTACTTCATTCATCCTCGAGTAGCATCCACTATATTTCATCTCCATATTTTCACGAGAACGTAAGACTGCACAGACTTCATAATTCTTTCAACATTCGAATGTTTCAATATCCCTCATTAACAAAGATTTTACTTTATCTAAATATTGCGAGCAGAGTCGATGCTATACGCTAGATCACCGTAGAACCCGAGCGGGTCGGCTAGTTCAAAACAAAAAGATAGAAAAGCTTGAACAAGCTACATTTGCAAAACTATTTACGCATACATAAAAAAGATCAATCAAGTCTTCAGATACGCCCGTTTGGTATTATGGGCATCACTAGAGAAGGACTCAACCTCAAGACCATGGCCGAAACTTAAAGGCTGTCAGTGTCAAGAAAACGACACCAACTACAGCACCAGAAACTTTATTGTCGATAGTGTAACGAAGTTACAAATACACACCCAACCGCCAGCCAATATACATACCATTGTGTTCATATGATATTTTCACTCACGCCAAAGAGCTCACACTCACTAGTTACAGATAATTTTATAAGGCACCCTGAAAAATACGAGAAGACCGAAGCCAGCCCGTGTTGAAAGGTACCAATCTCGTGGACAGGCTACTTCCACTAGAGGAAAACCAGGGGTACGCAGTGTACCCAGAGATTCCCAATTTTACGCAAGGTCTCCTTGGAGTTCCTAGCATAAATCCCCCCACTAGCCTCTTAAGGACTTTTGGGTTTTATTTTGCCGGCTATTAAGCCGTTGATGCCAGTGTTTGACTGTTGATGCCAGTATTTTACTGTTGATGCCAGGATCTGCCTGTTGATGCCAGTGTTTGACTGTTGATGCCAGTATTTTTACTGTTGATGCCAGGATCTGCCTGTTGATGGCAGTGTTTGACTGTTGATTTACCAGCGATTAAAAACCCGTACTCGATGACCGTTTTATCAGCATAGGATTAAGGATCTACCAGCATTGGAACCACCGATCACCAGAATTAGCGATAAGAATTAATAACCATTATATTAGATTAGCTTTAAGACAAATAAAAGGATTGGACCTTCTTTATAACCGAAGTTTTACGTGTTTTCTTTGGTCAAACCTGGACCCGACAAGCATACCCCAGCTCTAAAGAAAAAAGTACATCACAATAGCTCCACAATACCAAAACCAAAACAGGCCTTTCAGGTCACGGTACCATTAGGAATCATACTGTTTTCAAGCAGACTACACATATCCCCGTACTGATTTCAATCCAAACAAACATTCAGACAAGGAAATGATGGGAGGAAAACAGGGTCATTAAAGAAAAGTAAAGTCTTCTTTCTCACAGACGGTTCCAAAGCGGAGGAGGGAGTAGGGTCAGACTCTCGCATTATCCTCCAATAACTACAATAAAGCTTCCCTTCTGTGGAATTGGGAAGTTCACTACTATAGAAAGTGCTTTATCAATGAGAAAAGGGACAAAAATGTAGGTAACCTAAATTCCCTTTCAAACCAGAGCTATCCGCTTTCTTTCCGCATTTTATTTATTTAAGGCTCACGAATTTAGGAGCTTCTTCCAAGCAGAAGTACTTGCAGTCTGCGAAGCCGTAAAACACCAAGCTACACAAAAATTGATCTAAAAAAACATCAACATTCAGGTGGCCATGGCTGTCATCCATTGTCATGAAATCCAAATTAGTAGAAATCTGTCGCAGTAATTTAAGGTTGCTCAGCTCAACGACCACCGTCATCAACCGAATCCACCGAAACAAACACAAACACAAAAAAAAGAAAGCAGAATCCAACTGTTTTAAAACCGCCAATAATTTCCAGAAACCTATAACCAGGGTTGTAAAAGCTAAAGCTTATTTCAGTCGTGGTGGTAACCCTATCGTTGCATCAAGTCTTAAATTTGTGCTCTCGATCATTTACCGATTTTCTTTTTATAGCATTCGCTAAGTCTGATATAAAAGTTCTTACAATTATATTTAAACAGTGTGCACCTATAATTTACTATAGTAACTTTAGATTCAGTGCTTGCGTGCGAATTATAGTAATACAAATAATATTGTTCTGAGTAGAAACTCATTGCAAAAAATAACAGTGTCGTTACATCGTATTTTTTATTTTCATTACTTTTGATACAACTTTATTCATTCGCTTTTAAACACTTGAATATTAAGTGATTTGATTTGTGCTTCATAACAAGTGGTCATAAATAATTGTGTGAATAGTATTTCAAAAGTTATTTAGATTTTACTAAATTTTCCATTGTTAACTATTCTTGTGGTTCATATCATAGGGCTGCCAACAAACTTTTCTATAAAAAATCAATAATAAAAAAAAATTTTTATTTTTTTTTTGTGTCGCTCACTTTAAACGCCCATATCTTTTTTGTGTAGCTCACTTTAAACGCCCTTATCTAGATATATAGAGCGATAATGAGTGAACTAAATTGTTTAATCTGCAAAAAATTCTCAAATGATATCATGGTATCTTGCGCTGTATGTCTGCAGCAAGTTCATGCAAAATGCATTGGGATTAAAGGAAAGGATGCAGATAAATTTATTTCTGTTCGTGGACTACAATATTATTGCACGATTCATGAAAATATTTCTAAAGACAGGATCCATTGGAAAATAGTGAAATTGAAGAAGTTATTTGACCGTGCTAACTCTATATTTGCGGAACTAAAAGATGTCTTTGATTTTGATATCACTAACAATGAACTCTTGTCAAATTCTTTTAATATCGTAGAACCTGATGGCTTAAGCCCGTATCTGTCGTTTCAACCACCTTTAATTCAGCTAACCCCTTCACCTAAGCCCTCATCTAATCACCTAAATCAGCAAATACAGCAGCTAAAAGAACAGCAACAACAACAACTACAACAACAGCTTGAACAGCAACAACCAAAACAACAACAACAACAACAACAACAACAACAACAACAACAACAACAACAACAACAACAACAACAACAACAACAACAACAACAACAACAACAACAACAACAACAACAACAACAACAACAACAACAACAACAACAACAACAACAACAACAACAACAACAACAACAACAACAACAACAACAACAACAACAACAACAACAACAACAACAACAACAACAACAACAACAACAACAACAACAACAACAACAACAACAACAACAACAACAACAACAACAACAACAACAACAACAACAACAACAACAACAACAACAACAACAACAACAACAACAACAACAACAACAACAACAACAACAACAACAACAACAACAACAACAACAACAACAACAACAACAACAACCACAACAACAACAACATCAACAAAAACAACAACAACACACCAACAGCAGCATCAAGATCATTCGCAGCAACAACAACAACAGCAGCAGCAGCAGGATCATTCGCGGCAACATCAGCAACAGCAGCAGCAGCAGGATCATTCGCGGCAATATCAGCAACAACAACAACTACAAGCACAACAACTACAACAACAACAACAGCAGCAGCAGAATCATTCGCTGCAACAGCAGCAACAACAATTACATCAACAATTACATCAACAACAACAGCAGGATCATTCGCAGCAACAACAACAATTACAAAATCAGCATCTTCACGAGCAACTACAACACGATCAGCACAAACAACAACAACAACAACACAATCAACATCAACAGCTGCAACTAATACATTCTAAAAAGCAACAACGCCAACCTAAAGATCAACATCCTACATTGCCTGTAACTAGGGTACTTCGTTCTGGAGCGATTGGGAGCTCGGAAACTTCAACTAAAACTAGTAGTAGTTCTTCTCTATCACGCTTATCGAGTGGAATTATCACTAGTCAGACACTGGAAACCTCAACATCTCATCAACATCTCCTCAACCTCAACAGCTCTAACCCAGTAGCTGTCTCATCTGCTGAAAATTCAATGCTTAATCCACCCAACACTGATGAACTTATAGCTTTACCACCAATTAAAAGTATATTTGTCTCACGTCTTTCTCCATCAACATCTGAAGATTCGGTTCGCAATTATATTATAAAAAAACTGCCCTCAGTCGATGGATCTAAGCTTATGGTAAGAAAATTCAATGTGGCTCCAGAAAAGGAATATTCCTCTTTTGAAATTAAAGTTGGGAGGGACTTTGAACTTTTTTCTTCAATATGCAACGCGACACTCTGGCCGTTGCACACTGTTGTCCATGAATTTTTTCGAGGAAAGAAAAGAAGGACCAACGTCTTGTAATGTGAACTGCTTCTTCAGTTAATTTTTCTTATTATTACCAGAATATAGGTGGCATGAGAACTAAATTAGACTCTTTATATCTAACTTTTTCATCTAGCTCATTTGATATAATTTTACTAACTGAAACATGGTTGACTGAAAGTCATCTACATCAGAAATATTTAATTTTAATTATACTGTTTTTAGGAAGGATAGATCGAAGCTTTTGACAGGTAAAGATAGAGGAGGAGGCATTCTAATTGCTATTCGATCGTCTTTAAATTGTAGGGAGATTGAGTTGAAATCTAATACTGAAATTTGTGCATCTTTATTCGATATTGATCAATTGATTGTTTGTATATCTATATATGTATATATGTATAGTTTCTATAGCTATTCTAACATAGAGAATTGTGATAATACTCTAATACCAAACTTCAATTATGCGAACTTTGATGCAATGAATGAATATTTTTCGTCTTTTCCGTGGGATATACTCATTAGTAAAGTCAGTTTATCTAATGCTAGTGATTCTTTCATGGCTATTGTCAATGAAGCTGTACGTTTATTTGTTCCTCATAAAAAGTCTTTATCAAATTCCAACCCAGCATGGTTTAATAAGAGACTATCGAATCTAAAAAACAAAAAAAAATAAATCATTTAAATTATATAAAAAAAATCTTCAGAATTTTCAACTTCGTTTGAATTACTTAAAACTTGAATATGAGTTCGACACTCTCAACAAGTTTTTGTACAAATCTTATATGTTCTCCTTGCAGCATAATATTAAGAGTAATAGTAAATGTTTTTGGAGCTTTATCAACTCCAAACGTAAATCTAACGGCTATCCTAGTTGTATGAAAAACTTAAGTACGGTTACTAATGATGTTGATGAGATCTGTAATCTTTTCGCAAATTTTTTTCAATCCGTCCATTCTACTAACTCTTCTACTAACCTAGAACCACCTTATATTTCAGTTTCAGCAACCGTGGAATCCATGAAGCTTGAGATATTTGAAATTAAAACTGCTTTGCTTGGCTTGGACCCAACCAAAAAAGAGGGACCTGATGGCATTCCACCAATTTTGCTTTCAAAATGTGCTAATTCTTTAGCTAAGCCTTTGACGGATCTGTTTAACCTGTCTTTATCTAGTGATGTCTTCCTGGATTCTTGGAAATTGTCTTTTATAATTCCCGTGCATAAATCTGGTTCTAAACAAGAAATTACTAACTATAGACCTATATGTAAAATCTCCGCGTTACCTAAGCTGTTCCAAAAAATTGTGTGTGATAAACTATCCTTTAAATTAAAGGAAGAGATTTCAGAACATCAACATGGTTTTATGTCTGGTAGATCTACTAGACTACAACTAATCTTTCCTTAATGACTAATTACATAGTAAAAAATTTTGAAAGTAATTCCCAGACTGATATTATATTTACGGATTTTGCCAAAGCCTTTGACCGTGTTAATCATCAGGTTCTAGTTAATAAACTGAAGCAGTTTGGGTTTCATTCAAGATTTCTTGATTGGCTGCAATCCTTTTTAAGATCCAGAGTTCAGAGAGTTAAAATCAATAACCATTTTTCACACCAAGTCCTAGTTCACTCCGGTGTCCCTCAAGGAAGCCACCTGGGTCCATTACTATTTCTCATTTTCATTAATGACATTCCCAAAATATTCAACAATTCTCTTTGTCTTCTTTTTGCTGACGACCTTACCGCACTATCAGGAGTGTTGAAGATTGTATTTTGCTTAATGATGACTTAGGAAAACTGGCTGATTGGTGTCGTATAAATAATCTCCATTTGAATGTTTCAAAATGCCAAGTTATGTCCTGTTTCCGTAAAACTCTACCTGTTCAGTTTAAATATCAGATTAATAATTCTGACCTGGAATGTGTTACTCAAAAAAAGATTTGGGGGTAATATTAGATACTAAGCTTTCATTTTTACCTCATATTAATTATATAATAAATAAATCTAACCAAATGCTTGGGTTTATTATCAGAAATACAAAGGAATTCACTAATTCATACGCACTCAAATCTCTTTTTAACTCTTTGGTTCGATCTGGACTGGAGTATTGCTGTACGGTTTGGAACCCTTGCTACAAAAACTCGATAGTGAGAATCGAAAAAATCCAAAGAAAATTTACTAGATATACGTTCTATAAACTAAATTGGAGAATCGATACTCCCTCATACAAAACCAGGTGTTTGTTATTTGGCATGCAAAGTCTAGAAAATCGACGTACTTATTTTGAGATAATGCTTGTTAGAGATTTACTGACATACCACATAAAATGCTCTCCTTTACTTTTGTTAATTACCTTACGAGTTCCGAGTAGAACATCTCGTAATAACTGTGTGTTTCATGAGCAAATTCATCGAAAGAATTATGCTCGTAATGAATCAATTGCTCGTTGCATCAGAGTAGCCAACTCAGTTTGCAGTGGATTAGATTTCTTCGATAATTGAAGTAGAGATTATTTTAGGCAGTACGTATTTAATGTATTAAACATGCCACCATTTAGTTAACTTAAAGTTCAATTCAAATTCAAATTCCTATTTTATCAATACTATTGTTGGTCTAATTCTTAAGTAGTCTGTAAGTGAATATTGTTCTCTGATTGACGAAAATAAATAAATAAATAAATAAATAAATAAATTTATAGCTAGCTTGAGTGTGGGTAATTCACAAGCTATTTTGTGAATTGTGACTTGGAATATATTAATAAGCTAGCTCATGAATTGGTAAATATTAAATTCACATGCTAGCTTATGAATTATCCGGATTATGAATTGGAAAACATTCAGGTAATTCATAAGCTAGGTTGTGAATTGATTTTTTCCAATTCATAATGAACTCATAAGCTAGCTTGTGAATTGAATCTTTCTCAGTTCATAATTCTCAAATTAGCTTATGAATCGAATGTTTATTAATTCGTAATGCACAAGCTAGCTTGCGAATTAAATGTTTTTCAATTCTGAAGCTTATCATTAGCTTATAGCTTACGGATTTTTTTATTCATAAGCTCGCAACCCTGCCTATAACCAGATATTTCCAAGAAAAAAGCATACTTTACATTTTAGATAAGCAAGGGAACAATCAACGCACACGTGATCGAGTAATCCGTGACTGAATTATGTGAGTTTGGCATTACTTCTCAAGTTATCGAGCACTATAGTACCATGATTTGAGTTTCTTTTCATCAGCATTTGAACGAATGGCAATCAATAAATAAACAGCAGCACTGACAATACGTAATTTGAAGCGAATTTTGAAAAAAAAGAAAAAAGCCAGTCACTCACTCCATTACTGATGCGGTAAAATGGCACCAGGCCTTGGCTTACTCAATGTATTGCCATTCTTACTGGTCACAACTCATTGCGTATTTACATGATCAGAATGGGCATTAGCACATCCGACTGATGTAGATGTAGATGGACCAAGAAGTCGAAAAAGGATCATTACAATTCTTCTTTGAGAGCCCAAGCTTGGCCCACACTACGAAAAGAGGAGAATACTTCTTTAACGAGCTGGTGACATCTATAAGTTTCCGCTGAACAGCATCACAAAGTTCATTTAGACCATCTGTGTTCCCAAGTCCAATAACCTGCTTTTCATTACCTCCTAAAAACAAGCAACCCAGAACATCCTCAATACTATAAAATACTAAAAATAAAAATAGAATGCTCGGGGCTGTGTATTTTAAGGAGGTGATGAATAGCATCTGGAAGAATTTAACAAAGCTTGATGTGACTCCTTTGGTCGAAACTGTTAAACATTTGTGGTGTTAGAGTATGCTCTTAAAATATCGAAATTCTTGAAGGACCTCAACCAGTAGAGCCTCAAATCTTACGTACTGACATATGTTGATGTTTTGAATCAGGCATCAAGCAAAATCTAAATTCAGCACTTATCTCATTCGTCAGAGTTACGTATCTTTAAATGTACTCAAAAATTCACAATTCTGCATAAAGTTTCACTAACTATTTGTCAACTCTTATTTTCTGGAATTGCGTCCCAGCAAACCAAATGGTCTCCTGCTTCGTGTTAAGTATCTCCCAAATATCTAATTCTTGTTAATTCAAATAGCAACGGTGTGTCCATGTTCCAATACAAAATATTGAAAACACAGCTGTGCATCTAATGCTCTTTCCCTAATCTCTAAGTTTTTTACTTTTCAACCAGGAAAGTGCATGAACATTTCAAGAAAGAAAGAAAAAAGTCAAAGAAAAAAAAAAAAAAAAAAAAACAAGAAGTGTGTACTGCATCGATGTATTCCTTTTGCAAATACTCCAGAAGGAATTCCCCAATGTGCACGCCAGCAGCATCATCAGAAACACATCCGCTGCCTGCAAGGTTATGTATCTCCTTCCAAAACAACTCTTTCCTTTATTTTGAACACACATAGCTGCGACGACACGGTATCACAAAACTACAATCTTATTGAATCGAGTTTGAGTTTTATCAGCGTTTTGTGCAGGGTCATGCCAGGCAATAGCACAGAACCGGAACCAGAATTCAATGCGAATCCTTTTGTAAGTTTTACAAAACTTTTCCTTTACGTACAAAATGTTCAAACATATAAAGTCAGTCCCTCTTTGTCGTCGTTGTCATCATCGTCGTACGTCTGCTCCTTGAAGATCCTTGATTCCCTGGGCTTTGTTCACGGTTGATGTAATTTACTTTCAATAGTCCAATTTGGCCAAATATTCTGCTTGTGTGGCTGTGTTTCAATTTGGGCCCAGAGGGAGACATTCCAGTGTTGTTTCTTCCTCGTCGTCACTAAAAAACTTACAAAACTTATATATATTCAATTTATTGCAATTCGATCAGTACCTTCCCTGTCGACAACAGCACATAGCCTGCTACGTACCTGCTTGGTTTGTTAAAGAAGAAGAAGAAACAACTCAAAAATTGAGTTATTGAGGCACCATGTTAGGTCCGGGCGAGTCGTCAGTCCATCTAGGCTTCACTTTGTCGATGACAAAATGCTGCTGACGTGAATTCAGACAAAAGTCATTTCATCACATTTCCCATTGTAATTACATTGAGCCCATATTCCTTGTCTGCAATTGATTTCTCTCTCATTTGTCATTATCCTGCCAAGGATCTTATTTGTTTGCCCACTTCGATGCAAAAGTTCATTTCTTTTCGTGGGGGTATTTTAATTCCTTCGAGGCTCTCAAAAATGTCCTCAGAGCTAACCGACCAACTCTCATCCCGATGTCCATTGCCCATGCCAGTACACAGCATTGATTGCTGTCGGCTGTTAGTTCTCTGAAGGACCAAAAACTTTGTTTCTCATTCAAATTGTTGGCCAAAGATTCCGCACTGCCTCTGACAAACAAGCACAGGACAATTACAGAAATGGATTGTGAACAACCACGGCAACGATAAAAGTTGGCAAACTTAAAAAAGAAAACCAGAAGTAGAAGAAGAAGAACCCTAGATGTATTTAAAGGACTTTGATTGGGAAGAAATGGCGAAATTTCCGATATGGCAATAATGCTCCCTGTCTTCGTTTCTTCACGCGAGCGGTATGCTGCTGCATTAGAATAGATGCTGCCATGACAGTAAAAGTAAATGTCTGTGACAACACTATGAGCAGAGCAGTAGCAGCAGTAGCAGTAGCATCTGAACAAAGCATTTTCCGGAATAAGAAAATCAAAAAATAAAAAAAAAATAAAAAAAACCTTCGACTGACGGCAAACTTAGCAGGCTGAGCAGAGAAGAGGACTTCAGGCATTTTTTTTTGCTTTACTAAGAATGTCCTTTTGGTTTTCGCAAAGAAAATTATTTTCTAAGAATTGAGTGTAATTTAATTTTGAATTGGCAATTCGCTTCCTTTTTTATTTTAGTTTTATTCTTTGAGTTGAGAGATGACAGCAAGGCGCGCGCTTGATGGGAATCTCTTCGGTTTTTTTTCTTTCCATTTTTGCTTTTCAATTGTAACGGCGTATATCGAAGGAGAACAGTCGTCCTGTCGATGTTGTTAAATTGTTGAAGATATTAAAATAAAAAGGACGATAGGAAGGAAGGAAACGGTAGAGTTTCCGATTGATAATGTTATCGGATGACTGTGATGAGGTTTTGTTTTACATTGTCCTCCTTTCGGTACTTCGATTAGAAGCTAGAGTATTATTATTAGAAAGGGCAGTTGTAATTGGGTTTTAATTTTTTTTTGTTTTTTGATTTCTTATTTTTTTTACTTTGAGTTCCGGTGTGGAAGGAGAAGGAGGTAAAGAGCAATTGATTTCATATTGGCGGAAGGACACATTGAATGTGAAACGTCAGTAGATTATTAGATTGGTTCTTCTTCATCATTTCAATTGTTTTCTGGGTCGTATAGTTTTGATTGGGTATAATCCTCTTAAATATTTCCAGCAATATCCTTTCGTAAAATTTATTAAAGGAAAGAAATTGTAATGGTAAGAGTGCTTAGCTGAGCTTTTCTGGTTTTGTTAATTTTATTTATACAACGGTTTCCTGAAAGTGGTCGTTTTTAGAAAGTTAAAGATACGAATAGTCTTAAAAGCTTTTCAAGCATTTCAAGACAACATGATATCAACTTGTTTTTAAAGCTTTTCATTATTAAAGTATCCCTTAAAGTGATAAGACATTCGATATAGTGGTAAGCGTCAATGTGAAGTGCCTTAACGCTACTAACAGTAAAAACGTTTCTTTAGCACTCAACACCTTCATCACAGAAACGACTTCTGAAGCGACATTTGGCGATATAAGCCCATGGCTCTGCACTCTGAATGGACAGTAACTGCAATACAGAAGGAACCGTAATTGCCAACTATAGGGAGTAGAGTCACAACCTCAAAGTTGTATTGCCCAACCCAAGTCAGCATGCCCAAACTATGGTGAAAAACGTATTTGAATCGAGTGAATAGTAATACCCCAATACGAGGGCCAACCACGAGGCAGTGCAAATTATACATCTTATTCATCAATCGGAAGATCTTGAGTGGTTAAAGCGACAAGGCAACTTTTTTATAACTTCGAAAGACATTCTCAAATTGAATCAAAGTAGGTGCACTATGAAATTAAGTGCACAAAATATTCAAAGTTTTACTTGGGAAGCTCCCTCGAGGGCTATTTCCTCCTTCATCAGTGCTGGAAAAAAGCAAAGATGGTGTTTCTGGATACAATTCATTTTCTCTTCAAACAAATTTTGTTTTATGCAAACTCAAGGTATTCACACATAACATCATGCCACTTGGATTCTAGAGAAAAACTTCTTATGTATTCCTGAAACTCCTGAAACGTGGCTCAGCAATAAAACAAACCTCAAGTCACTGTCAGATGGGTCGTTGAGAAAGCGTTTCATAGTGCGTAGTACGTCATCTTCTCCTCGGGCTAGTCACAGCAAGTCCATACAATGCAGATGAGTTGATGAGTTGAACCAATTCACAGTAATTTGTTATTGCAGCTTTTTGACCAGTGAAGTACAGTTTCTAAGAAATCAAATGCCGCACAAACGCTCAAAGGAAATAGAATCAGCCAGAAGGTGACGTACTGCTTCTTGTTCAGGAACAGGATTTTCAAGACAAGATAGCTAGAACTGAGGGTATTTGAGTTACCTATGTATAAGGAGGGTCAAAAAATCATGGAGCACCAAGAGATCCAGTGAGTTCAACTCCAAATATTAGCGTTTTACCCAAGTACGACAGTGGGTCCATCAGGAAGATGATTTTGTACGCTTCTAAGCATTATTGTTTAACACTTTGGCTTATATTAGGTTAGATATGGCTGTCAGTATACGAAGGACAACACACTTAAACCACAAAGGGTACATTGTGATACCACTGAACGACATGTATTACTCTGCATTCACCTAGTGCTCATCTTCTCAGAAGCGTCCTGCTTTAACAAAACTTTACATGTAGCGATAGTAGAGAAGTATTTTCATTTTTGGCGAGTTTTTCTGCCATGCAGTTGACTAGTAGGTATGTCCCTGTGACCCGGCACCCTTGAAAAGTTAATGTTGAACTGTTCATCTCATCTCCTTTAGAGACGTGAGTTAAGTTACGAAACGTAATATACCATCAAGTTGGTGTCCAAGTAATGACTGATCTTTATTGATAACTTAAATGTATCTTAACACATAGCTAATACCTAATTTGCTTATTCCTAGTTTTATTGGCAACGGAAACAACAGGTACGAAATCGGAACCTTTTCGTTTCCGTTCCCATCAATAATTACAGTGTCTAGAATTTCATGGTGGCTTTTCTGTTAGTGTCATCAGAACTTGGAGGTTCGATGACACTTTCTGAGCTATACATAACACGTGCGACAAAATTTGGACCGTCTGAAATTTAATACAGACAGAGGCAAGAGCTTTGAGAGCAGCCTGGCCGTACGAGAAGATACGAATATCCGTGGAGAATACAAGTTTTCTCTGAGCCAGGTTAGGAATTCTTTTATTGCAAGAATTTCGCTTGGAACACACGCAGTAGTCAGGTAGGCGGAAGAAAAGGCTTTAATTTAGCCCTTTCGAGAAACTTTTTTTTCCTACACCACAGCCCCGGATCTAGGGGGGGGGGGGGCAGACCGGGGCACTTGCCCCGGGCGGCAAGTGTAGGAGGCGGCAAAAACAAGTTCGAAATTCCGAGAAGTGGACAATTTGTCTACCTTTCGGTTTCAAAGCAGCATCGGTTGCTGCGACCGAGAAGTGGACAACTTTTCTTCTTTTCGGTTTCAAAACAGCCACTGTGGTTGCGAGCGAAGGGAAGCACAGTCAAAAGGAAGTCAAAAGTCAAAGTGGACAGATCGCATTTTACTATCATTATATGTTTTTGTACTTTCTTGTTGATCACCTAATTGTGCTCATCTCATCACACAATGTCCTCAGCCCAATAAATTTAACTTCTTGAACTTGATCTCTCTGCTCGCCAAACATAGTTCAACTCATATGTTTCAATTAAAACACTTAAAAAAGGGACAAGTATCATATTTATCAAAGACAATTCAAAATGAAATAATTGACATAATGGCAAAAACAGAAATAGAAATAGCATTTTAAATGAAATCAAAGAAGCAAAGAAGGCAGAACAAATGAGCCAGGTTATTCGATATGTAAAAAGAACTGGCGATGTGTGTGAAATAAAAGAAAGTTTCATTGATTTAATAAAAGTTGGCTGTTGATGATTAAGATATTGGACAATGTCGTGGCCAATCTTATGACAATGGGTCCAATATGTCCGGCATCCATAAAGGAGTACAAGCCAGGATTGCAGAAAGAAATGAACTAGCCGAGTTCGTACCGTGCTTGGCTCACTCCTCAAATCTTGTAGGTGTTCATTCTGTCTCATTATGCCAGGAAGCTATTAACCTATTTGGACTGGTTCAAAAATTTCTTTTTTGTTGGCTCCACTACTAGGTGGGACATTGTGAAAAGAAAATGTTTAAGCAAATTTAAAAGGAAGAGACCATCTCGGCGAAACATGTTGCTGTAAATGCTCTATTGAATAATTTGCAAGAAATAGCGGAAGCCTTAGAAAAGTTACGCAAATTTCTCATGCTCCAGAAACTAAGTACGAGGCAGGAAATATCTTAACAGCTATAAAGAATTTTAATCCTCTGGTTCGTGGTCTCAAACTGCAAATAAACAATAAAACCATAAACACAGCACATGATGGAAAGCTCTATTGTGATAATCGAGATGGGATGGAGGTACTGAGAGAGATGTTTGGAGAGCTACAACTTGATGAGTATAAAAACAAATATAAATCAAATCTTGTGGATACTCAAGTCAACTTGTCAAATGAAAATTCACGATCAACAAACTTCATGTCAACGTCAACAGCAGCTGTCATTCCAGGGATGTCAACAACTCTGCCACCTGGCAGTCACCATGGAAAACAATGAAAAAGTGTTGCCGTCTGTCAAAAAGCAAGTAGTACCAAAAAAAGTAGTATCGTAAATAGTAGTGAAAAAAATGAAATTATAAATATTAACTTATTAGCTTATAATGTTGCTGGGCTTAGTAACAAATTATTATTTGTAGATTTTTTCAATTTTGTAAAAAAACATGATATATTTTTTCTATTCGAAACATTTACAACAAGTGAAAAATTTGAACAGTACTCTAAATATTTCTCTGGATATGAATTGCGTTGGGTTTCAGCAATAGAATGAACTCAATTTGGAAGAGCTAGTGGTGGACTTTTATACGGTTTTAAAAAAGAAAAAATTAACGCTGTTTTTGTAGATGTCAACAACATACCTTGTGTTAAAATAGTATGCACAAACTTATCTTTTTATGTATTACCCACGTACCTTAATTGTAATAATTGGGAAAATGACTTTGCTGCGTTAGAAGATATTTTAAATTTTTCGCTTTACCAAAATGTTTTACTTATAGGAGACGTTAACGCTCGAGTAGGTACAAACCAAATTATTCCAGCAAATATCCAACCGAATTCAATACCCTCCGAGTTTCGGGAAACTCGATCCTCTAAAGATAAAACAATTAACAAAAATGGACGTCTGTTTTTAGATTTATGCCAAAATCATGATCTGTTCATCCTTAACGGTTGCTCCAATCATGATAGCAATGGAGAGTTTACTTTTATAGGGGGAGCGGGAAAATCAGTGATTGACCTTTGTGCTGCATCGGCGGAATGGAGAAATCGTATTTTGTCTTTTAAAGTTGACTCACAGATTTTTTCAGATCACATGCCCTTGGTTGTCCAATTTACACTAAATAAAACCACAAACTCAAATTACTCTGAAATCACCTTACCACCCAAAATTATTTGGAAAGAAAGTCAAAAAGAGAACTACCAAATAAAAATCTTGAATGAACTTCAGAGACTAACAGATACTTCTTTGTGCCCTGAAACAAGACTAGACTCTCTCTGTAAATGTATAAAAGCTGCCACAAATATAAGAAACAACAAAAAAATTGTCAACTTTAAACAAAAATGGTTTGATAAAGACTGTTTGGATGCAAGAAATAATTCCTTCGAATTATTAAAGGAAACCAGAAAACAAAGAAATTTAAATGAAACAGCCTCCAAACAGTATATTGCTGCAAATAAGGCTTACAAGGATTTGTGCAGATCAAAACGCCAGGAATATTATAAGTTAGCTCATGAACTTTCAATTATCAAAGATAGTAAAAGTTTCTGGAATAATATCAAAGAATTGAAAGGAAGTAAGCTTATTTGCGGATCAAACTTGAAAGCAAGTTGTCTAGCTGATTATTTCAAAAATTTACTCAATCCTGATCCAATCTCCAATCATTTTTCTTTTGCGGAACCTTTAATTTTAGACCAAACTCTCGATTGTCAAATTTCAATGATAGAAATCCAAACTGCATTGCACTATGCAGCGAATAACAAAGCGCCTGGCCCGGATAGGATAGGCAATGAGTTTTACAAAAATGCGCCAACTGATTTTTTGTATGAAATTCTTCACCTTTTTAATAATATTTTCAATACCGGATTGGTTCCACAAGCCTTTCAAGATTCTCTGGTCTATCCAATTTTTAAAAAAGGCGATGTTAACCTGGCAAATAATTACAGAGGAATATCGTTTATGAATTCTATTGCGAAGCTTTTTGCATCTGTACTCCTTAGTCGCATCAACATTTGGTTAGCAAACAATGAAGTGCTTAGTGAATTCCAATCTGGTTTTCGTAAAGGCTACTCCACAGTTGACAACATTTTCACCTTAAACTCAATTGCACAGTATTTCCTTCGACAAAAAAGAAGTTTGTACATATTTTTTGTGGACTTTAAAGCTGCTTTCGATTCGATAGACCGACAAGCATTGTTTTACAAACTGTCACAAAAGGGATTGTCGACGAAATTTCTTTTGGTCCTGAAAAACATGTACAAAAACACTCGCTCAGCGGTTTGGGATGGGATATGTATGTCTGAATGGTTTGAAACTACATCTGGTGTCAAACAAGGTTGTCTTTTAAGTGCAGTTCTCTTTGCTATATTCATTGATGATATTTCAATGTATCTACCCGCTGGAATAAGTTTTGCAGGTCTAAACGTTAAGGTACTCATGTACGCAGATGACATTGTGCTTTTAGCAGAATCGCCCCAAAGTTTACAACTTATGATAAATAAGCTAGTTGATTTTTGTAGAGTCTGGAAATTAACGGTTAATCTAGAAAAATCAAAAGTAATGATAGTAAGAAATACACAATCAAAACTTAAGTCGAATGAAAAGTGGTTCTTTAATGGTGAGGTCATTGAAATAGTGACAGAATACAAATACCTTGGACTTCTTTTAAAACCTAATATGAAGTTAACCCCACATCTTGAAAAAAAACTGATTGCATCAAAAAGTATGATTAACGCGTCATGGAAAGATGTTATGAACAACAAAGATGTACCAACCTCAGCTAAGTACAAGGTATTTGACGCTGTTATGCGCTCTGTTATGTGCTATGGCTGTCAAACTTGGGGATATCAGTCACACGAAGAAGTAGAAAAACTTCAACGTTACTTTCTCAAACGACTTTTTTACTTACCATCCAATATTCCAAACTATGTGCTACAACTAGAAACCGGCCTTCCTGCTCTTTTTATTCATACTCTGAAACTCCATTTTGACTACATTTTGAAAGTTCTGGCATATAGACCAAATAGAATTCAATTGTCAATAGCAAAGTACATCATGGATAACAAAGTGGAGTGGATAGGAGAATGGAGACAATGGGCAACGAAGTGTGGAATTGAGCTAAATTTCCAATATACTAATTTAAACCTACTAAAAGAACAACTCTACGGGTTATTACATGCTGTCGACATCTACCAGCGGAATGAAAATTTACAAAAAATGTCATCTTCAATCAACAGAGTCATTTATCCCGATTAGAAACATGATCTCATAAATAACTATTTTAGTGATGAATACAGTACAAGGGAAATTTCGTTAATCTGTAAAGCAAGAAGTGAGCAACTTAATTTAAACGGCTCGCCATATAAGGGTTCATCCACTCCACATTGCACCCTTTGCAATTTGAATTCAAAAGAGGATACTTTTCATTTTTTATCAATTTGCCCAGTTTATAAAGAACTTAGAATCCTCTACTTTGGGAAACCTACTCTAGCTATGGAGCAAACTTTGTCAATTTTAAATGGTGAAAATTGGAAAAACCTATATAATTATCTTGAAAAATCAATCCGTTACAGAGAAATGATTATAACAGAATTTTCTTAATACTTAAATTAAGAACGGTACAATTATATATCATGTTTTTTGTAATTACTATCAAATATTATTGTTGTATATTATTCATTATTATATTATTATTTTTAATAATTGAAATTTTGTTTTAACTAAACTAAAAGTCTTCAAACAACGCTTAACTTTGAATGGATTCAAATACCCTTTATTTTTGTTTTAGCCAAACTATTAGCCCTTCTTTTTTATAATCTTGAATCATTTTTTTACTCAACTTTAATTTTGTTCTTTGCCAAACTAAAAACTCTTAATTCTTTTGCCAAAAAAATTATGTATTATCTATTAAGTAATTTATTTTTGTTTTAGCTAAACTGAAAGCCCTATTTACAACTTTGTATAATTTTTGCGATTGTTCATTTACATTTTGTCAAATAGCAAACATTTTCTTTGAATAAATTTGAAAACACAAAGTCAATCTGGCAGACGGCATTGCCACAGCCAAAACACTTTTATTAGTAATAAAAATCATCTATCTATCTATCTATCTATAAAGAATTTTAGATTTATTCTCAATTTAACTATCTGGGCGAATATTCTCCGCGAAATCAATCGAGTGAATATTGAGATTCAGAAAGAAGATATAATCCTTGCACTAATCTCGCTCTAATGGATGGTCTGCTCAAAACTTTACAAAAAATGAGACAAAATCCAATGGAGTATTGGATAAATGAGGCTAGAGAAGTGGCTGAAAAAAGTGGTGTTGACCCTATATTGCAAAACAAACGAATTCCGCAACATAAAAACATTTTGATGGGATATGTGAAGATGAATTACACAAACACTCAAACCAGTTCAACTCTTTTCTAAAGAAATAATGATGGTATTTGATCGAATCATATCAGAAATTAAAAAGAGGTTTGATTGTGCTACCATGCTGAATATGAACTTCCCTTTTCTTAATGGCTCTAATATTTTGAAAATGTCAATTGAAGAACTGAAAAGTATGGAGCGGATCTGTGGCTAAAAAATATGAGCGAGATGTGAGCACTGTTGAATTCTATCAGGAACTCTACGTTTTTAAAGAGCAAGCTTCGCTTTTATTTGGTGATATTGAAAAAGCTAACGGTTTCTATCTCTTGCAAAAGAGCTATGCGCATGATTTGCAGCATGCTTTTCCAAATATTTGTGTTGCCTTGCGAATTTACTCTACGCTTCCCACTACATCCGTAAGCTGTGAGCGAAGTTTTAGCAAACTAAAACTAGTTAAAAACTATTTGCGATCATCTATGAGTCAGGAACGCTTATCCAGTCTAGCAATCTTAGCGATAGAAAATCGAATCGCACACGAATTAAATTATGATAAGGTCTTAGATTTATTTGCTGAACAAAAAGCTCGAAGAGTAAAATTGTAATTGCAAATGATAAATACAATAGTAAATTTGATTTTGTCTTTATTATAAACATTTCTATTTTAAATCCTATCCTGTGCTGTGTATAAAATAGTTGGCCCACTGAGATTTGACTTTTAGTCGAGTAGCTGCTGAATGTTTGCAAAAAATGTCTAGGGGTGTAAGGTTTAGAAGTATGTTGTAAGACCCATGATATAATGTTTGTGAGCTTTAGTTCCTATTTATGCACCCGAAAGACCACTTAGACAACGTGATTTCCTCTTCCAACCTCGTCATAGAACAAATTACGGGTCCAATGAACCGCTAACAAGAACCTTATCAAATTTTAACTCTGTCTGCAACTTGGTAGATATAAGCCAATCCAGATTATTGTTTAAAAATTCTCTGCGTGGCATTACTTTGTAATTTCTAATGTTATCAACTTGATCTTATTTTTATTTGTACAAATATCTATACATACATAAATTTAAGCTAGTTAATCTGTTAGCGTTAAGCTGAGATGATAAATAAACAAATAAATAAATAAATAAATGTCTAGGTCATCCGGAGCTATCTCTCTAGCCCCACGCTGATGTATGTATGTACAGGACATACAGGACATATTCCCGTTCACTAAACTTTGACAAGCTGGTTGTAGTTTACCAGTTTGTCAAGTGTGGTCCACCGTGTTACTAACCCATAGGTAATTATAGATCTTATAACCGATATGTATTGCCATCGAGCAATATTAGGGGGAGAAACTCCATTTGTCGAAAATTTGCTGCTAAATCCTAAGGTTGTTTAAAACGATGCAGAAAATTCTTCAGCCTTTTGATCTAACAACAGTTTATAGAGCCTACATCCGTTCAAAACTAGAGTATCATTTCTTATTTGTGGTCAGGTGCTCCTGAAACATCTTTGCGCCTACTTAAAAGGGTACAATACAAAGCGTTAAGGTTGATAGGTGATTGTACAATTGTAAAAATGATTGATAAGATTGAATTGATCATCGTCGAAAGGTTACTTGCCTCATTTGTTTTTATACCTTTTTTCAAAAACAATTATCTGGCGAAGTAGCCAATCGCACCCCTTTCCTGAAACTACTTGGGCGCAACCACCACCTCACTACAAATACTCATCAATTTTTTTTTTTGAGTACAACTTCAGGTGTACAGTAAAGCATAGAAATTCATATTTTAGTCGCACCACCGGAATGTGGAATGCTTTACCTAACTATGTGTTTTCCCTGCATTCCGTTTCACAAAAATCAAAAATCAAATTCAACGTGCATTGATGTATCTTATTAAATCCTCTTCTATTTTCCCAAATGCTCGCACTGTGTTTTAAACATTGTAAGAGTATTTTTTTTTTTTTTTTTTTTTAATTTATAGGGGGAAGGTGAAAATTACCTTTACAAGCACGTCGACCTGAAAGATCTTTTGTGCTGTTCCCTTAGGTTTGTAAGAGTATTGATATGCGCTTTAAAAAAATGTTGTTTTTTTTAAGGAAAGAAGTTGCGGGTTTCGGTTCCTCATCTACCCTTCCTTGTTTTTTTTTCAGGGTCTGCTTCAAAAACGTGCTAATTCAAGGTTCTTTGTTTCTCAGCATTTTCAGTATGATTTTGCTCCGATACTTCTGTTTATTTCCTCATGGAGAAATTCCATTCTACTGCACTCGCTCACTGGTTGTACAACACTGCATATTATCTGTATTATCTGAGGCTGTTTGAGTCTGGACCCAAAAACACTGCTTAGTTTCAAGCTTCTTTTAACTTCAGTTTCGATGTGGATGTCGATGAACTTTGGAGTTGGTTTGTTATTTTTTTTAATTATTAGAAGCACCATTTCAGTCTCTTTAGTAGCCAGACACACCATATGTTCCTCCATCCTTACCATCTCTTCGTTCTGTTTTCCCTGTGCGCTTTCAATTACCCTTGCAGTCACAGTCATGAACGCAGCAGCGTCATCAATGTATCCATCTAACAACCAGCCTTCTCATAATCTCTATAGACAGAGAATGCTATCGTATGATATGTTCCAGAGCTCCAATGACAGATCACAGTGCTGCTCCGGTTTTGATGTCCTTTCGTCTCATTTCTTCTGTAGTTCGGTAGATACGTTCTCGTTCTTTGAGATAATCTTCTTTAATCCATAAACGATACTCTGAAAAGCGAAAGCTTCTCTCAAGCGCATCAATCACTTTTGAAAATTGGCCTTAAGTTTGTGGTTCGATACATCAAAGAAAAAATGTTTTTCGCGAGTTTCGCCCTTGCCGATGAATTGGCAAGTCCTTCTCTGACTCTAGAGTAACTGCACACTGACATGAAAAACTTAGCCGTTTGGGATCAGTATGAAGTTGTAGGACCTGAACTGCGTAGGTCCCGATATTTCCATAGCCTTGTCGCACCACCGTACTTTATTCTTTATTCTTTTTATTACGAGACGCTACCAAAGATTAATTTAATCCCATAAAGTTTCCTTATGAAATTAAAAATTTTTAAAAATTAAATTAGAAGTGCAAAGTTTTATTTTAGGCTCTTTTTTTAGACTAATGGAGGTAGAAGAAGATAAAATAAATAAATAGGGTGACGGAACAGAGTGAGGAACCCCAGGGTCTAGCGTCTTCCTCACAACCATGTGGGAATGGAAAGGACCTTCAATTTTCTGCCGGTTCCGAATGGCTAATCGAGAAAGCACTTTTCATGGCTTTTCATATTTACTTACAGAGATCTTGCAAATTCCTTTCCAAAGATGATACCCGAAGGAAAACATTTTTGCCTCCGTTGGGATTCGAACCACGCACCTCTGGGTTAATGTAGGCGGCCATGCTAATCATCACACCACGGGTACCATAAGAAGAAGTAGTGTAAAAGATGAAGTCATTAAAATAGTATTTCCGTGCTATTCCAGCATAATAAAATATAATAAAATTGTATACCTATACTGATGATGAGCTGTGTGATGTGATTTTTTCTCTAGAGCTGGGGTTTGCTCGTCGGATTCAGGGTCGACCAAAGAAAACACGTAAAACTTCGGTTATGAAGTCCAATCCTGTTGTTGGTCTTAAAGCTAATCTAATATAATGTTTATTAATTCTCATCGCTAATTCTGGTGATCGGTGGTTCCAATGCTGGTAGATCCTTAGTCCTATGCTGGTAGAACGATCATCAAGTACGGGCATTTAATCGCTGGTAAATCAACAGTCAAATACTGGCATCAACAGGCAAATCCTGGCATCAACGGCTTAATAGCCGGCAAGATAAGACCAAAAAGTCTTTAGAGACCTTGCTAAGATTAGGAATCTCTTAGCACACTACGTATCCCTGGTTTTCCTCTAATGGAATTAGCCTGTACTCTAGATAGGTACTTTTGCAACACGGACCGACTTCGCCCTGCTCGTATTTTTCATGTGACAACATTGTGGTACCCGTGGCGTAATGGTTAGCATGTCCACCTGCTAACCCAGAGGTTCGAGGTTCGAATCCCAGCAGAGAAAAAATGCAAAAATGTTTTTCCACGGGTATCGCCTTTCGCGAGGAATTGGCAAGTCCTCCGATAGTAAATTCATTGCCATGAAAAGTGCATTCTCAATTAGCCGTTCGGAACCGGCGAAAAATTGTAGGTCCCCTCCATTCCCTCACAAGGCATGGCTGTGAGAAATGCCTAGGCCCAAGGGCTCCTCGCTCTGTTGCGCCACCCTATTTATTTATAACATTGGTATGTCTATTGGCTGGCGGTAGGGTGTACATTTAACTGATAAGCTAGATAGCGCTTTTCATGTCAGTGTAATTACTCTGTTCCGACTTGCCAATCGCGACGAAGAAGAAGAACAGTTCTATAAGCCTTTTTTCTCTAAATAACTCCTTTTAGTTTGAAATTAACCGTGATGTCGAAGGGTTTACAACTCTCCTTTTCACTCATACACTGCCGTGTCATACGTTTTATGCGACACCTAAAAGTTCACTGGTCGCTGCGTCGCACGGTTTTGTGCGGCACCAACTGCTTTCTGTGACGGCGGCGGGCGGCGTTGAGGTTTTCATATGGGGCTAGTATTGTCAGACCCTTACCGGGCATCTTGAAATAACCTATGTGGCCATAGTATAAGTATTTTTTTTTTCGTACGACAACGAGGCCATTTTATACGAAAACGGTTGATACACAAAAAACGGTACCAATTTGATAATTACTACTGCAGTGTTTTGTTGGAAACACACATTAAAAAAAATACCTCACCGCCTCACCCAAAATACGAAAATAGCTTGGCATTCAAAGTGTAAATTGCTTGCCATTTTACTTTAAGTTTTTAACCACCAGTCTCCAACGAAAACCAAAAACACTTCGTTCAAAAGTCAAATTTCATTTAAAACACTTCCTAGGCAGGCAAGCAGCCATCATTAAATTGTTAGCTTCCAATTTCAAATTTCTTTAAGAGGCTGCTAATTGCGTCCGTAAGCCGAAAGACCTAATCCCGTATATGCATTTTTGCTCCTTTTTTGTTCACTCAAACTATAAGTTCGCCCAACTAGAACTGTACACGAACCTTGTTATTATAAATGGCACACTGTCTGGGAAATTCATCCCGCATAAAACCCTTATGTTCCACCTCTTTGCACGTGCATAATTATGTTATAAATGTCGACCATGCCCCATGACCCACGGACCGAAAACACAAGCCGTACACGGTACACCGTCCGTGCCTTTGAAGGTATATTCCTACACACTACTCGTAATTTCGAAAAATTAAAAGTAAACACACAGAATTTAGGAAACCCCAAAAACCAACGAGCCAAAACCACCTAAAACGAGCCTTAGCTATGCTAAACTCATGCTTAACTCACACTGATGTTGGGATGGCACCATGGCCCACCTTTAATTCTAAATTATGAAAGGTCCCCGACCCACTGGCAGTGTACCCACCCACCAAAATAAGTAAGTAAGCTTCTGTTTCCTTCTTTTTTTCGTTTTCATTTTCATAACTAATTCCCTGCTGCATGAAATAGAACCAGGTCTATGGGGGGAAGAAGACTTAATACCTACTACGAAAAAACCACATGCCATTTGGAAATGCTGAAACATTTTGCACTGTGGCTTCGGTCATTTGGAAATCCTCTAAATAAATTGCAGGATTATGTATTAAATAAAATAAAATCGAAAGTTCTTCAACCGATTCAGGAATCCAGAGTCAGAGAGAGAACAACATGCCCAGTGTGACTGTACTACAGAATGAAGAAGAAGAGAAATTTCGATGCTTTTGTGGAAAAATCTTTTCAACCCACAAAAAAAAGAACCAACCTGTGAGAATGTCAAGGGGAGAGGGGGACAACGACGAGGATGTAAAAAGTAATTGAAATTGCGTGCGTGTGGTAAAGAAATGCTCCGAGACTAATTGCCTTGATGAGTTACACTCTCTGCAATGCCAGAAGCAACCATATTGTCAAGGGTGCTCAAAGGAAAATTTCTTTTACTTTTTTTCTTTCTTTTTTAGTAAAAAAAAAACTTATGTCTCGTGCACAGCCAGGAAATGATTCTACATCCAGCAAAGCAAAGACAACAACCAACAGAACGAAAAAAAAATCTTTAAACACAGGAGATAAGGATAAGAATTATGAGAAAATTTCTTCATTAAAGGGAATCCTTCTGCCATGTTGTTTGTTAAATTTTTAGGGTGATTATAGTAGTAGACCACGTTTCACTACGAACCCCGAGGTGAGTCAGGCGCATGTCCTGGAATGTGGTCAATGAACGACATTTAATTCAATGTACCTGAAGGAAATGTGTTGTTGTATATTCGTGGGAAAGAACATCTGTTCCTTGAATATGACTGGAAGGCAAAATAAGAACAAAACCGTTCGGAGGGGAATCGTCATTATACCGTTTGGATGGTAGATGCCTGGAATACCCCTACAATGTCTGCAAATATCGTAGATTTCCCTTGGCAGGAGGATGTTGTTACCAAAGGTTCTTGCAATGGTGTTGTTTTTTTTTTTTCTTCTATCCTTCTCAATTGAAGGTACATCACGATGATGGTGGAGGAATTTTTCATCATTGAGGTATGGTGAGAACATATTGATTGATAGGATTTTTGAATGGATGGAGTAAGTTTTTTTAGTGAATAGCTCTTTTTATATAATAATGTAAGGCAGGTAATGGCAGACATTACTCAAGAAGCAGTCAAAACTCGGGAGGTACTTGTGAGAGTATATTTTTTTTTTTATTACAATTTGTGCGTTCGGGTATGTATAAGGAACTTTGAATTTAACTTGGCTTCACTTAATGAAGACATTTCGTTTTCAAAGTTGGCACATAAGTTGTTTTACTTTATGTGAGTCTCAATAACGAATACTTAAGTTTAAAGTCTGTGGTAGTGGTTGATTCTAAAGTTTTTCAAAAAACTTTTCGATTTTCACGGCAAACAGGATGTTGGGGTAATGACGATGAAACTACCGGCCTTATAAATCCATTTTTCCTTATTTTTATGGTCAAAAGGTTACAATGAACCGCAGTAGAAGTTGTAGTCGTCAGTGATAAGCTATCATTTTAGGGTCTTTACTGTTATTTCCGCCTCTTTCTAAAATTTCACAACTGAAGAGTCAGCAAAAGCAGGATGGAGTAATGGAGAAAGAAAGAGGAAAAAGGAAGGAGATAAGGGCAAAAACCTAGGAGCAAAGACGAAGGATGAGATATGAAAGAGGAAAGCGGAAAGAGGAAAGAGGAAAGAGGAAAGAGGAAAGAGGAAAGAGGAAAGAGGAAAGAGGAAAGAGGATAGAGGAAAGAGGAAAGAGGAAAGAGGAAAGAGGAAAGAGGAAAGAGGAAAGAGGAAAGAGGAAAGAGGAAAGAGGAAAGAGGAAAGAGGAAAGAGGAAAGAGGAAAGAGGAAAGAGGAAAGAGGAAAGAGGAAAGAGGAAAGAGGAAAGAGGAAAGAGGAAAGAGGAAAGAGGAAAGAGGAAAGAGGAAAGAGGAAAGAGGAAAGAGGAAAGAGGAAAGAGGAAAGAGGAAAGAGGAAAGAGGAAAGAGGAAAGAGGAAAGAGGAAAGAGGAAAGAGGAAAGAGGAAACAGGAAAGAGGAAAGAGGAAAGAGGAAAGAGGAAAGAGGAAAGAGGAAAGAGGAAAGAGGAAAGAGGAAAGAGGAAAGGGGAAAGAGGAAAGAGGAAAGAGGAAAGAGGAAAGAGGAAAGAGGAAAGAGGAAAGAGGAAAGAGGAAAGAGGAAAGAGGAAAGAGGAAAGAGGAAAGAGGAAAGAAAAAAGAGGCAAGAAGAAAGAGGAAAGAGGAAAGAGGAAAGAGGAAAGAGGAAAGAGGAAAGAGGAAAGAGGAAAGAGGAAAGAGGAAAGAGGAAAGAGGAAAGAGGAAAGAGGAAAGAGGAAAGAGGAAAGAGGAAAGAGGAAAGAGGAAAGAGGAAAGAGGAAAGAGGAAAGAGGAAAGAGGAAAGAGGAAAGTGGAAAGAGGAAAGAGGAAAGAGGAAAGAGGAAAGAGGAAAGAGAAACAAAGAAAGATGAAAGAGGAAAGAGGAAAGAGAAACAAAGAAAGATGAAAGAGGAAAGAGGAAAGAGGAAAGAGGAAATACTAAAGATGTCATAAGAGAAAAACCGCCATGGTTTAATAATCGCATAAAAAATCTTATTTATGAACGAGACCAAGCTTACAAACGTTGGAAGCGCTTTCGACTAAACACATTGTATGATGTATTTAAAGGATTAAGAAATAAGGTAACATACGAGATTCGTGAAATGAAGAGAAGTTATTTTGCTCCAAGGTTAGACCCCTCACAAGCTGGACGGAAATTGTGGAAAAACCTACGGGATATTGGCATCGGTAAGCAGAAAAATAAAAAATAAGAACGACAACGTTGATTGCAATGACCTAAATAGAAAATTCTTGTCACTTGCAAGTTCAGAATTGACTGATGAAACATCGACTTTACCCATGTTTTAGTTTTTCACTGGTAGATGAAGCTGATGTTTTAGAGAGTTGCATTCACGTAAAATTCAGTTTGATTGGATTTGATGCAATTCACCCCGTTTTTGTAAAAGCTATACTTCCATATATTTTGAAATATATAACCCACCTTTACAATACCATCTTAATGTCAAATGTTTTTCCATCAGTTTGGAAACAAGCAAAGATCGTTCCAATTCCAAAAAACCAAAATTAATTTCGACCTATTGCAATTTTACCATTTCTTAATAAGGTCTTAGAGAGGATAATGAATTGTCAGATAAGCAAATTTCTAACTGACCACAACTTACTAGGTACTAATCAGTCTGGTACTAAACAGCTGTAACACAACCCTTATAAATGTAGCAGAAAATATTAGGCAAGCCGTTGATTGTGAGAATGTCACGTTTCTAGTTCTTCTAGATTTTTCTAAGGCTTTTAACACGGTAGACCACCAAATCCTGGTTAGTAAGTTCGTTAATCAGTTCAATTTCTCTTCCTCTTCTGAAATGCTAGTTCATTCTTATCTGAATCTTCGATCTCAGGCAGTTGTGGCA
This sequence comes from Melanostoma mellinum, assembly GCA_914767635.1. Taxonomy (NCBI): domain Eukaryota; kingdom Metazoa; phylum Arthropoda; class Insecta; order Diptera; family Syrphidae; genus Melanostoma; species Melanostoma mellinum. Next base: position 206,633,329 of record OU612059.1, read on the forward strand.
AATCGTTCCGTTTCCGAATTTTTATTGTTTAAAAGAGGGGTTCCACAGGGTTCAATACTTGGAAACTTTTTGTTCTCTATGTATATCAATGATTTGCCTCTATATATCCAAAACTGCCAAGCAGATATGTACGCTGATGATGTTTAGATGCGAAAAAGTTTCCCCATTGGTTTGGTTGAAAATGCTACTGTTGAGTTCAATGTTGACCTAGCAAACATTCAAAGTTGGTCAGAAAATAATATGTTTTACCTTACAAAGTTAAATGTTTATTAATCTCGAGGAAATTCATTGACACGTCTGGTTTTCCCGTAATTTATTTATATAATAAACAAATTGAGTTTGTCGAATCAGGCAGGAATTTAGGTTTGATCTTCACAAAAACACTGTCTTGGAATTGTCACATAAGATCAGCTATAGGAAAAATTTACGGAGGCCTTCGTTAACTTTGGAGTAATCACAAAATAACACAACTTAAAACTCGCATTATCTTGGCCAAAACATTATAAGTCCCTATAATGCTCTATGCTCTATGGCTGTGAAATCTTTCAAAATTGTGATTATGAGCACAAGCGAAAACTGAATGTTGCTTACAATAGCATAGCTAGATACATTTTTGGACTGAAAAGATACGACCACGTTTCTGATTTTTCTAAATCCATCTATGGTGTATATTCTCGAAAACCATTTCAAGTATAGATCGTTAACTTTTTTGAATAATGTCATACAAACGCGCCAACCGCCGTACCTTACCTCTTTATTAAAATATGTTATTTGCGTTCTAATAGATCATAGAATCATGTGCCTTTGCGTTATACGTTTTTAACATCTGAGCGCCAATTTTTCATAACTGTGATACGTCTGTGGAACTATCTACCATGGTCTTTAAGAATGATAAGCCATACTAACTTTTTGGGAACTAAATTGAAAGAATATCTGGCAACGTTAAGGTAGTAATGATATATGTAAATTGAACAAATTTTAATTTAAATTTTTAATTTTTTATTTCCTGTTTTCTTTTCTTCTTAATTTTAATTTTTCGTTTATATTTCTTAAATTCTTACTATTTCAAAACTTTGTCTCATAAATTGTTGAATTTGAACTAAAAGAATAACAACACATCTTTATGAAATAATTAAGTTTATACTACTTTAAAAGATATTGTATCTTGCTGTATAAATCTACTAGCTGAGCCGCCCGGCTTTGCTCGGGTATGTAGTTTTAAGGTTCCCGTTCTCGTTTTCCATCTTCCGTGGGAATTTGTGGATCAAATATAATCTTTCTTACTGTAGGACTATGCGGCATCCTAATGCTGAAAGAATTTTTGAATGAAATATAGATCTATGTCACTGAGGGATAACATCCTAGAGTTGAAAGAATTTTCGAGATCGGTCAAGTGATATTTTAATGTTCCCGTTCTCGTTCCTGTTTCCGATGCTGTCGGGTTATAGGGATGAAAAATATAGCCTAAGTTACTGACAAAGGGTAAGGGGGATAATGTAGCACCCGTAATGTTGAAAGAATTTTTGAAATCTATCCATTAGTTTCTAAGTTTTCGTTCCCAACCCCGTTCCTGTGGGAATCTTCTGTTCTCATGGAAATAAGTGAATGAAGTCTATGTCACTGAATGATGATGTAATATCCCAGAGTTGAAGAATTTTCAATTCAGTCAAATAATTTTAAGGTTCTCGTCCCTGCTTCTGTTCCCGTGAGATTATAGGGATGAACTCTACGCTTAGTTACTGAGGGACTACGTGGCATGCCAGTGCTAAAAGAATTTTTGAAATCTGTCCAGCAGTATCTAAGCTTCCATTTCCAACCCCGTTCCTGAAGGAATCTTCCGTTCCCGTGGAAACATGTGAATGCAATATAAGTCTATGTCACTGAGGGATAATGTAACATCCTAGAGTTAAGAGAAGTCAAGTAACGTTATGGTTCCCGTTCTCGTTCCCGGTTCTGTTCCTTGTGGGATTATAGGGATGAAATATAGTTAAAGTTACTGATTAAGGGAGACAATGTAGCCCCTCTAGTGCTGAAAGAAATTTTGAAATATGTGGAGTAGTTTCTAATTTTCCGTTCCCAACCCCGTTCCTGTGGGAATATGGGGATCAAACCTTGAAAGGAACCAACTCTGGACTAAACTATGTCTACCCTAAAAATTTCATAAAAATCCGTTGGGTGGTTTAGGAGTTTACACCGGACATACATACATACATACGTACATACATCTTTACATACACATATTTTATATATATAGATAGATAGATAGATAGATAGATATATAGATTGAAATAAATGTATGAAATATGAAAAAAAATTAAAATAAAAGAGGAATTATAAAAAAAGATGGAATAAATATAAAAGAGGAAAGAGGAACAAAATGGGCAAAGTGGAAGGAGATAAGTGGTAGCAGTTTCCGTTCTTTGAATTCTCCTAAATTCTTGTTTTTTCTATGGCGTTCAATATTTCAAAGATCAAATCACTTGATTGAGTTGAGAACTTCAAAATATTAAAACACTATTGCACATTTAGATCTTGACATAAAAACTGATAAAATCGGTTTAGAAAATCGTAGGGACTTTGCATTTTCAATGACAGTTCGTACGATTACTTCTCTTTTTGAATTTTTTTTTTAAAGTTCTCAAGCATACGGCTACAAAATAAGATTCACGCACTTATGTAGTTCTAAGCCCTAGCAATGATTTTGGATCTTCCTGCCTACCTTTAAAACGCTTAGCCTATATGCTTTTTCTTACCAAAATGCACACTCTTCAAACTTGTTTTATTTACTTAATTTAATTCCTTTCATTGTTGCACATCTGAACAATCTTTAAAACAAAATCATCACTCAAATTCATAGTGCAAAGTAAATTAAGCCCTCAATTGCAACACAAACCTGCTTGAACGTTTTCGAAAAAACGTCGCTTGTGTCCATAAATGTCAGTCTTTTCGAGTGGATACCCACCAACTACTTTCCACAGCAACTCTCAAAAGTCTGTTGAATGCACCGAAATTGATTTCAATGATGCAACATGGAAAAGATTTCATGAAAATGCGTTGCCCATCAGAGTTTTTTTTTTAAATGTCCTCCTACCTGATCACAACATGCATTTTTTTTTTTAATTTTATAGAATATATTTTCCATCGTTAATAAATCAATTAAATTAATTGAATTGCGTCGCTTGGTCCCGCCTGGTCCTTTCGTATATCGCTCTTGGTGCACCTTTATTATAGAAAGAGTCGACAGTCGACACTATACACCCATCGCCGCCATAGATGAAAAAAAAGAGTAACACAAATATATGTACCCAGCCATACACATCTACGTAAATTTAATTTTATTCGAAAATGGCGCAAACGATTGCCGGCAACAAAAGTGCTTTCCATTCTTGGATAATATTTTCGTGCTACGGTCAATTTGTTCGCCCTCGGCCAACCCTATTCCTCCTGTGGGTTTCACTAATTTCGACACTGAATTGGTTCATTCAGATGGTATACCTATAGGCTCCACAAATTGATATGTACAAGCATTGAGTTCAACAAATTGGCGTCAATTTTGTTAATGGAAATCCATTATATTGATTTAAGCAAATATTTTGAAAACTATTTTAATTTTCAGTTTATTTTCAGTCTTATTTTTTGCTAGCGATTGTGTCAGGCAGATGGAGAATTAAAGTTTTTAATTTGGATCAACTATACTAGCTGGTAAGTCTTTAGTCACGTTATTCAAAATTACTTTAAATAAAATTTGGAGTTAGTATGACGATTAAAATGGTTTCGTTTGCACTCACAGTAGAGTTACTGAACGGTAATCGAAACGAAAATCTGAGTTGGACAGATGCATTATCAGAAGACATCTCGGATTTCAAAAAACTTCAAACTGAGAGACAAGTCTTCACATTACATACACCATCTCTTATTCGAATCTATTTTGATTAGTACTTTACGGAGTACATATTGTCAGTGTGCAATAAGGACACAACTGGAGCAAATGCTTTTGTTGTGCCTCTTTACTTTTATATCAAGGAATTAAATGGACTCTGACAAAAATAGCGGAGGTCGGAGCAAATATTTAAAACAAAGAATGGTGATGTGTGACGACCACTGTGCGAAGCACACTGGGGCCGCTCCATATAGATCGGTGCGTTAGAGATAATTTTGTCCACAAACAAAAACGCCAAGCTTTTGCCAGAAATATTTTTTTCTTTTTAACGATTTTACAAGAGGGCGCAAATAGTTATTTTTAGGGATATCCATAATAAGATATGCGTGGCCCCGCAATTTAACAACGAATTTGACATAATCACGCCAAAATAAGACAAAAATGTTGAATAGAATTGTTCGATATCTCGCTTCATTTTCGAGATATTGATACTTGAAGTCGAAAAACTTCCTTTGTTTTATTTTGTGGCTTCAAGTAGTGACACTTACGATTTATTTTGTCTAAGTTAGGTCAAGTGGTTCCCGTGGCGTGATGGTTATCATGTCCACCTGCTAACCCAGAGGTTCGAAGTTCGAATCCCATCATAGGCAAAAATGTTTTTCTACGAGTATCGCCTTGCGCGAGCAACTGGCAAGTCTTCCGTTAGTAAACTCATTGCCATGAAAAGAACTTTCTTAATTAGCCGTTCGGAACCGGCAGAAAATTGTAGGTCCCCTCCATTCCCTCACGAGGCATGGTTGTGAAAAATGCGCTTGGCCCAGGCGCTCTCTTGCGCCACCCTATTTATTTATTTAGTTAGGTCAAGTTCAGATTGGGGTGCCACGGATATCGTACTATACCGAAAATAAAAACCAACGATTTTCTTGGTGTAAACAAGCAATTTTATAACTAAACAACCCCGCAAATTCGTCTTTTCTCGAAACAAATTCAATTTTAACTCTTTTTTTCTCATATACAAGGCTTTAAAATGCAACGAATCACTTAAAACTCTGATATAAATAATTTATCGCACAAAACAACTACTACTGCCCCACTGTGCGGCGCGGCCCACGGCCCAACGCGACGCTACATGCGTCGGCTACACGCATCCGGAAGTAAACAAAATCTTTAGGAGAAAAGATCAAAATGACCTTCAGAGTATCAAACTCCAAAGGACGACAGAGACCGAAAACTTACTTCTGACACTAGGAATAGATTCAGGTGACGCTATCTTGGATGATGACCACTTTACAGTGGAAGATGTTCAAGAGGAGGTAGAGACTGTGGGTGTTGTATTCGAGCTAATTAACCTTATAAAGGTTAATTAGTGTATTCACCCGAATTACGACCTTGAAAACAGAGCCTCCGTCGGACACTTCTGTCTTAGAGACGAGATCTCGCACTGGCGATCTGAGAATCCTGGTTTCACTAGGTTCAATGATGACCGACTTGCAAATGCAGTCATCGCCGAGCGAAACGGGGATAACACCCTGTTCGTTTCTAAGATGGACCTCGAAGACATCTTTCACAAAATAAAGAAAAAGAAGTCAGCAGAAGTCGACGGCATACCCAATATTGTGCTGCAAAACCTCCCTTCGCTTCGGAAGCGGTGGACATATACACCACGTTGTTCAACAATGTGCTGAATAATGCATATTATCCAGTGCGTTGGAAGACGGCAGTGGTCCATCTTCTCCTGAAAACAGGGAAAGATGGTTCCGATCCAGCAGATCTTCGGTCAATTAGTCTTCTTCCGAGTATCAGCAAAGTATTCGAGAAAGTTCTCAATAGAGCTCTGTCCACATGGACTGAGGACAAACATATTATTCCTGAAAATCAGTTCGGTTTTAAAGCGCGTCTAAGCTAGTATCTGATATTCAATGGAACAAAGCTAAAAAGCATTGTACGGGTGCATGTCTGGTTGATTTGGAGAAGACATTCGATATCGTTTGGTTAGACGGCCTTTTCTATAAGTTGATCAGGTATGGCATGAGAAAACCACTGCTATATATATTCTGAATGACATGCTTCATGGTAGAACGTTTGTTGTGAAAAGTTGCAATAGAACTTCTACCAGAACTTTTAAAATACAGAACGGTCTACAACAGGGGGCGGTGAATTCGCCTATTTTGTTTAGCATTTTCACCGGCGATCTAATTGGTTCCCTTCACCATGCTATAGCGTACGCAGACGACCTCATTGCGTACAGAACAGGTCCAAAGATCGAGGTCATCAGAACAATCTTGCAGCGTGACTTCGATAAGATTCAGCAATATTGCGATGACTGGAAGTTGAAAATCAACTTTCAGAAATCGGAAACAATTGTGTTTAGAACCCCGTTGGCTCGGGCCTCATGGGATACGAGAAAGAACTGGCGAAAGCTGGTGATCGTTGATCTACATGGCCACCCACTGCCAAGCAAAGTAGTAGTCAAGTATCTCGGCATCTGGCTAGATCAATATCTATATTTTAACAAACATATGGATGCGGCTCTGGCCAGGGCTAGAGGAGCTTTTGCTCTGACAAGGCGACTGTTTCACAGCAGTCAACTTGATAGCAGAGTGAAGGTGATTTGCTACATGGCCCTCATAAGGCCAATGATTGTCTATGGGTGCCCTGTGTGGTTCAATGTTACAGCGTCTCAGATGGAAATGATTCGGGTGTTTGAGAGACAGTGTCTGCGTACCTGTCTTGAATTGCACAGAACATAAGAGTCGGAGTACAGAAAATATTATCCTAATGGGGTCCTTTACAACGGGGCTCAAATAAACAGAATCGACAACTTCTTGATAAAACTGACTCGGGGTCACACTGCAAGGGCGATGACTTCGAACAATGGCCTGATATTTGGACTTACTACCCCAACATAGAATATATGGAGAGAACACGTTTTAGTGGATTTGTCCTACTGGAGGCTTTCCTCTATTTGACATGAAAGGTATGATTCAGGATAGGTTGGCGGTATCTACCACGTCTGCCGTAAGTCCGTAAAACGACGGTCCTTTACAGCCGAGACGTTGCCACAGTAGGTGGAGAAGTTGAAGAGCTCCTCCGGTTTAGTAGGGCGGTCTCAGATCTCGATCGACGGAACGTTATTAAAACGTCAAAACTGTTCTGATGGTTGCCTGAGCAAGAAACGAGTAAAATAGGTATTGATAGCGAGTCGCCAATGGCTGGCTTACACAAGTTTACCGTGTAAGTCTTAGGATATAGGGGGTGGGCACAGTGGCAAACAAAAAAATCAAAAAAAAAACATAACATCCAATAAGAGTGATATGATTTCATTTTCGAAAAAAAACACACTTTTTGTAAAGGAAATTGAAATAATTTTTATTTGATTTGCAGTTCAATCATTACAATTTAGTTTTAAATAAAACGTCATTCAAATGGCCACCACGACTTCTCTGCAGCAACAAATTAGATGAACCCAATTTTTTAACACTTTTTTCCACTTAATCAAGTCGTTTATCATGAATGGCACGTTCAATATTGACTTGTAAGGCTTGAAGAGAATCTGGTTTATTTTGAAAGTCCAATGACTTCAAAAAACCCCACAAGAAATAGTCTAATGGTGTTAAATCACGACTTCTTGGAGGCCATTCAATATAACCATTTTTTGAAATAATCGAATCTCTAAATTCTTCTCGCAATAATTCAATTGTTACATTTGCTGTGTATGTCGTCCAAATCAGTTTCTTCCAATTTAAAAAGTTGGTTATCATCGATCTATGCCGCTCTCCATCGACACTGACACTAATGGTGTTACCAGCTTCATTTTGAAAGAAGTACGGACCGATGATTCCACCAGCCCAAAAACCACACCACCCAAGTAACAATTTTAGCTCTATATAAGCTCTTGCAGCGCTTAAAAAGCTGGGTTAACTGGCCGAATTAAATTCATGTTGCTCTGTAAGCGCTTCTAGAGCTGATATAACACTTATTAAGAGCATTTTTTTCGACTTTGAGAGCTAGAATAAGCTCTATATCACTTCTTGTATAGCAATTGTAGTCTGCAGTAGCATTAGTGCCAGCGTTATCACCATTCTAGAGCTGCTTAAAAGCTACTTTCGTGGTATTGAAATGCACGAATAGGGCTCTAAATATGATGCTAGAATGGCTGTATGCTCTACAATAGAAACAAAACGACATTAGTGTTTTGATTTAGAGCACTCTGCTCTATTAAAGATTTATAAAAGCTAGTTGTATCACATCTTGCTGTAAAATGGAAATATAAAAAAGGTTTACTTAAGTGTGAGTGAAAAAACAATAATACTAATAAAGACAATGAAAATTGTTTGCTGGTATTAGAACTTTGCAACAAGTTACTTTTCGAACATACACTCATAAATCTTGAGAGAGAGAGAAAATGTTCGAACTAATGAATAGAAAAACTACGAAACATATTATTATCGTGACGGTAAAATATTAAATAACACGATAAAGACAATGCTGAGTAATGATTTCATGTGCCACTCTATTTTCATCACAAACTTAGATGTTGCACTTCGAAAATTTACAACGCGCCTTAGAACTATTTAAGTTTTAGTAATAAATAAAAACAAAATCAAAAAAAATTTTATGGAGAAATTGATATGAAAATTGGTAGTCTCTACCAAAACCACCATTTAAATGAGGCCACAAAAACATCTCTTTTAGAGCTACTATACAGCTCACAGTGCCTAACACTTTTGTCTTTCTAGAGCAGAATAACCAGGAAACAGGGTGCCTCGTTTAAAATTTTTTTTTGAAAAAAAGTTTTTGACGACATTTTAATATTATTTACACACATGTTTCATGTTTATTTAATTTGTTCGCAGTGATCAATACACAACAAAATTGAAACTTGGAAATTAGTTATACATATTAATTTGTGACCACTTTTTTGGAGGTATGTATTATGTTCACAAAGTACATGTAAAATCAAACGTTTTCTTTCAATAAAAATTCAAAAAATACATTTTCCATGTTCTTTTTGCCAATAAAAAATTTTACAAGAGAGAAAACTACACACAAATACAGGTCTCCAGAAGCTCATTTCACAAAGTCAACTTCATAATTAGAACCTCAAAAATAGTTTGATCCCGAGCAAAAAATTTTTTTATGTCAAAAAAATCTCGTCACATGTTGTAAATGTGAAAACTCAAATTGTTATGTCATAAAAGCAGTGTAATTTTTTTTGACTTAAAATATTCATTTTTTCACATTACTTTGACTTTATGACCCTGTCGCACCTGGAACGTCGAAAAAACTCGTTTTTTCGTGATTTTTTTCACCGCATACAAATATTCATTACAACTGAACTTACATGTCCTTCTTTTGACAGCTGAAAAACAACCTAAATATATAACAGTGCAACTTTAGATATAGTAAATACTAGAGTGAAACAATTCTCTTTTCAATAATTATGATCCGAATGCAAAGTTAGAAACGAAATATATTTTATGTAAGAGTATCACCCTGTACACTACTTCTACACCATTCAATTATTCTATTTTTTGACACAATTGTTTTATTCTCAAGCTCCTTTAAAGGTAAGTTAACCTGCACTGTAAAGCGTTAAGCTCTCGATTAGCTCTTAGTACGTCTCTCGAGCAGATATAATGCCTTTGTAGAGCAAAGAGATTTAAAATGAGTTTGGCTCGTAGAGTGTTGCGATAAAGGTTGTTATAAAGCATATTTATAGAGCAACCAGCCTTATAAGGTTTAAGAGCTTGGAGATGTTGTAAGACACACATTTAGAGCATTAAATAAACTAAAAATTGCTAGAAGCTGCAAGAAAGTTCAAAATAGAGCAGTAGCCACAGAATTAACTCTTTTAAAGCATTTCTAAAGCATATTTAAAACTTGCAGCTCCAAAAATGTTACTTGGGCAAACTGTCAATTTAGGTGAATGTAATGGTTTTTCATGAATATTTTGAGGATTTTCATAGCCAATTTTGTTTATTTACCGCACCAGTCAAATGAAAGTAAACCTCATCGGCAAAGATGATTTTCTTAAAAAATCGTTATCGTTTTCAAGTTGTTCCATGGCAAAATCAAAAAACTCACGACGCGACGCTTACGGTAGTCCAATGGTGAAATTGTAAACACTTCTGAATGCAATAAAAAACAAATGACAGATTTAGACATACTACAAATGGCCGAAACGCCTCTGCAATATCATACCATACCTATTGGAAAACCCTTTAGTATAATAATAAATGCAATAAAAAAATCGATTTTTTGAAAATGCCCAGGGTTTACCCCTACCTTAAATCTCTCCGCATGAAAGCATTGGAAATTTTTTTAAGGAAAAAACAATGTGCCGATATCATAATGCGTTCAAAAGTTAGGATTTTGCCACGACAAAGGTCAATTAGGACCACAGTGCGGCAGCGTCGGCGTGGCATGGTGGCGAAGCTTCTCGGAATCGGCCGTGATTAGTAAAAAAAAAAATATGATCAAACTTTTAATTAATGCTCCAAAAATCACACTCAATGCAATTCGAAGAAATGCCACAATTGACAAAATTACTATTGATTCAGTTCTACTACCCATCGCAAATTAACCTCTTCATCATAAATTCTAACCAAGCACCTCAGTACATTTTTGAATATCTTAAGCAGCTTTTATCAATTGAGTCCCTTAAGTGAGGAGAAAAAAAAAACATATTTCGACCTAATGACACAACTCCCAAAACCGATAATCTCTTCGTCTTATAAGCCCTCTTATCTGTTAAGCCCTCTTCCTGTTGAGGGGGAATAGAAACTTACTTCCAAAACAAAGTTTTGTAATTTACCCTGTGTCAAAACCGAAAAAAAAAATATATATATATACAGTAAGACACCTTCACTTCAATGCCTCTGTGAGTGAGAAAACATTCGAAAGGCTTTACTCTCCTACCTATTCTTGGCCTGCCTTTCATTCTTTAAGACATCCGAATGACATTGATAATCAGATTATGGGTTTTTCTTCATCTTCTTTCTTCTGGTGCCATCAGTCTTTCAAATTTAATTGAAAACTGACCCTGTACCATTAAAATTCTTTGCTCGAACGCTCTCTGCAAACCATTACTCTGAAAACCAGCGAAGAACATAAAACAATTCCGACATCCATCTTTGTTTTTCTCTCTGATGAAGAAAAGTAGAAAGCGTGCAAAAAGGGTTTTGGTTTCTTTTTTTCTTCGGTTCTTTTCCCCCTTTGCTTTTTTTTCTGAGAAGTAGACGATAACCCTAGGGCTAATAATAATTTCAATTTAATTTCGAACTACACCCTTAGCTCTTATCGCTCTCCGATGACTATCAGCTCGAGGAGAATGGGTTAAAAAGGAGAGCCTTCTTCAATTCATTTGGCCCTGTCGAGCTTCAGATTGTGGGGCTTTGTTTTTCGCGTGTCTTCGTAGCTGTCCGTCCGTCATTCCGAATAATTAATTTTGAAAATTTTCAAATGACCCTTTAAGCTAATTTGAAATTCTTGTGCATGGTTTTTACTTTATTTTTTCTTATTTTTTTTTTTTTTTTTTCTCTACTGTTTGTCTTGTCTGTTTATTTTTAAAAGTTTTTGCATTTTTATCTTGTGGTTGTCAATTTTAGTACAAATATATTTTAATTTTTTTGTCTGCTTTTATCCTTGTGGAACCTGAACCCCATCATCTATTGGTTTGGTGGGATTTAATTTGAAGAGCTGAATTCATTTAATGGAAGATCAAGTCAAGTGCGGTTCTTGACTTCGATTATTTATCTGTCTGTCGATTTATACCTCAATCTTACAGCTCAGGCTGAGGGCGACGACGACGAATACGGCTACGGCTACGGCAACAGCATACCACAGCCAAAGAGGATGAAAACAATGACGATGACGATAGTAGTAGATGTAGGCATCTTCGGGAGGATAGAGAGAGAGCAGCGAGGCTTTGTTTGTTTATCTTGGGAAGTATACGTAGAAAAGAAATCGCTTTGGCATTGTGGTCTCCGGAATTAATCCGGGTTCTTGTTTTAATTTGAACTATTTGTTCCGTTTGCGCTGCTGGTTACGTTCAAACTGAAAATCGTATACCATACCACCCCTTACTATGCCCGTCCTTCTATCCACTCAAAATCTTCTTTCTCTTTTTCAATTCCGTCTCAACGTCTCAACGCTACTACGAGAGAAAAGAATTTCCACAGACACCGAACAACACAAAAAGATGGACTTAAAGTTTGGGTGATGAATGAATAAACCGCACCGCAGTGGCGGTAGAGGTGGATTGATAGGAATTTTATTAAGAAAATTTGTTGATTTTTATCTCCTTATTCGAGGATTTTTGTATTCATTTTTGTTTTTCTCCGTTTTTGTTGTTTCTTTTTTATTGTGGAAAGGATGATCAAAATAATAAACAGAGAGTAACACAGAAAATATTAAAATTAATTTGTGTTTGAAGCTGTTGCGCTTGGAAGTCTGAGTCTGATGATTATAGACTATGGAAGGAAAGAAATAAAGAAAGGGATTTCTTGTTTGTTGTATATTGATCTGTAATGGAGACAAGGATATACGATTGGGAAAGAACTCGATGTCTTGTTTTGATGGCAACTGTCTTCAAATTGTGGAGGTTTGTGTAATTATATTTGAAGTTGGCTAGAGGCGAAGACTCATTATATTACTGCAGTTTCCTAGTGACATGTTGGCATCGGCATTCAAAGATTCAAGAGAATTTGAATTTCGTTTCTACAAATTATTGAAGTTTTATGATTCACCAGAAATGCTCTCTTGATATTTATTCTAAGGTTGCCATGCAAGCGTTACAACAAAGATGACAAACGAAGTGAACTCACTTGCTATTTTCTGGCGATATTGACAGCATAGAGCCTATATAACAAAATGCATTACGCTTAGAGCTACGTTCAATCATCAAAACCTAGTTTTATGGAGAATACTATTGTAAGCATTTCAAAAACAAAAAAGGCACGACTAAGTCACACGTCTTGGTTTGTTAGTGCTGGTACTTCTTGAATAAGAAATGATTCATCTGCGAAGGCTCATTATCTTAAGAATATATATATTTTAAGAGCGAAATTCCTTCAGGGGCGCTGTGGATTTAGTCGATAGAAAACCACTGATTTCTGCCTCTGGAAGCCTTCGTGGTATAGTGGAAAAATCATTCCCTTTACAATTTTCGACTTCTTGAGCCGATTTCAAGCTTCAAGTTTAAAGGCTAAGTTGAAATGATTTCTCACTCCAGAGCGTGCTATAGTTTCGCGTTAGGCCTTATAATAAATAATATGAAGATTTTTTCCGCAATATCATCATACAAAAAAAGCACTCATACGCCAGAGTGCTTTAGCGAATTGAGTTTCAATGAACGAGTTTATAGTGAAGCCAGGTTGTTGACTCTCAACTTCTGAAAGTGAAAATGCTTTAAAATCTAAACAATCTTAACACTTTCCTTTTTTATAATTCACGCGCATTTAAGGAGGTTGTGACTACCCTTATAATGTTGAAAAACACAGTACGGGTGTCAAGAAAAAAGGAAAGGATTAGAAAAGAGATGCCGATGCACATTATTTTTAAGTTTCTGTGCATGTTAAAGGGTGGGGAAAAGTTGACTTGAGTAAAACATTCCACATCCGGATTGAGAGGCTTAAATATGAATCTCTGTACTCAACTGTACGACCAAAACGGTGCAGTGAAATAAGGTTGAAAATAAGGCCGTAAACAACAACAAAAATATTTTTCTACCTTATTTCCTATTGAAAAAGTAATAATAGCCGCGTTTTATTATCACAATGATCCAATCCGGATCAGATCTTGATAATAAAACAGCTTTGGATCATCATATTTCCAGTTGGAAGTTGTGAGAGACTCGCTCTTTCAACTGACTTTTCAAAAGAGTTGCAGAGTTGCCCTACGAACTTTTTATTCCATTGGTTAAATTTCTGTTCTTTTTTTTTAGGGAAATATGATACTCATGCACTTTGTCAAATATATATTTTTTTGCACTAATTCTTATTAATTTCACGAATATATGTTTTGTTTTGTAAAATTTTCTCATTATGTCAAGTATTATACAAAGATGAATAAATGTGAAGTTTCTCGCTATCTATCTAAAATATATTTCATTTCACACAGATAAAAATGTTCATGTGGCAATACTGTTGTTATTGGAAATATTGGAAATGATACCAACGTTTTCAATGGAAAGTCTGCTCTTGTGTGAAATAGAAGAACTAATTTTTAGATCACAAAAATAGATCCAACTATAAAGCAGGATTTCGCTTTGTTGTTGTAACGCTAATAAACCCATGATCTGATCCGGATCAGATCAATAATAAAATGCGGCTAATGTAGAAAAGAAAAAACCGAAGACATTTAAAAAAAATAAGAATGCCAAAAGTTGAGAAATAAAGTCGAAATACGTTGAGTATTAAAATCGAATTTAATCTCTGTTGGATAAAGAAGAAAGAAATTATTGGCAATGACATGCGTTCGTATTTATACATTTCAATATTATATCCTATATTACTATAGGAATATCCTGCCATATGACAATGAACCGAACAACAAGTTCTTTGGAAGAATTCAATATCATTCTGTCCTCGAAATTGACAGAAACTCGGTTTCAGTTAGTTTTCAAGTTTCTGGAAGTGCTCCTTGAGCAAGATGCTAGCAAGAGTATTGATTTCATCAAAAATGTTTGCACGGTTTGGAGATTAAGATAGATAGACTGTTTTACGAAAAATGATAATTTCGTAATTGAAACAAAATATAATTAACTATTTTGGCTTCGCATTGTTTTTTTTTTTTTTTGTTTTTTAAGTATACTGGAGATAATGTTCATCTAAATTTTGATAAATTGTATGTTGCTATGAAAGTTGGCTCTAGCTCATCCATTTGGAATCTAAATGAAATTGTTGGCCCATGAAATGCGTTAGTCGCAGAGTTTCCTGACAAAACGACTGTTTAACAGCAGACAACTTTATAGCTGGATGAAAGTGATTAACTACATGGTCATTATAATTCCGAACGAGTTTTTTGAAAGTAACTCTAAAGTGGCCAGCCTTTTCTTTCACTGTCGAAGATGACAGAATTCAAATACACATGGGTGTTCTAGTTTTCGACCGAATTTAATCAAAACTCTGAACTGTAGAGCATCTTCAGCACTATTGCAAGAGAAGACGCAACGATTTCTCTATCGCTTAACTCAACTGCAACCCTTCGGTTGTTAGAATACATGTTTTATTTTTCCGCTTTTCTCAACATTTGACAAGCAGGAAAAATACAATGTGTAAGGCGTAAGATGCGACAAAAGCTCAGAACGGATAGATTAGTTATTTTTTTTATTTGCTTATTAAAAAAACACACAAATATGTGTCAACATAACGACTATTTCACGTTTATTTCTTGTTGGACACACCGACAGTGCGACTATGACGACCAGTTGTGGTGTGTTGACCACAAACACGGAGACCCCAATAATGACGCATACCACGATGGGCACGGATATTCTTCAAGCATTCCAAATCATCACGGAGTTTAAAATCCAATGATGAGGATGTGTACTGAGTGTACTTGCCATCGATAACATCCTTTTGTCTGTTGAGGAACCAGTTGGAGATTTTGTATTGCCTTGGGTTCTGGATAATGGTGACAGTTTTGTCGACCTCCTCTTCGATGCACTCTCTCACGCGCTTGGTGAGATCAACGTCGGTCTTCTTGAGCACAATGTTGGCATAACGACGACCAACACCTTTGATGGCAGTCATAGCGACCTTTAGTGTACCATCAATGTTCGTATTCATAAAACGAAAAATGTGCTAAAACTTTTCTGGAATAACGAGAGACATTTTGCCTTCAGAGTCTACCAAATTCAAGCAAAAAAAGTCAAGACAAGAAAATAATCGCATGAGAAGAGGGTCTTTCTCCCTCCATTAAGGCAGAAGAGTCAGTTTTATAAAAAATTGACTCGACTTTTTGAAAAAAAAATTTAAAGCTTTGTTCTTTAAATGACAATTTGAATGAAGTTAATTTCATGAAGAGTCATTGAAAAATCAAGTCTTTTTCTTCAAATATTCAAATGCCCATATAAATTTAGAGTCAAACACGGAAATCCTTTCTTAGTTTTTGAGAACTTAAAAAGAACAAAAGGCAATTTGTCCTGAAAACCCCATTTTTGCTCAGCGAATAAAGTCCTATCAGGGGAAACCCTACAAAATCTGGTTTTCTAGAGAAAAGTAGATTCTGTTTTATCAAAATTTTATTTGAGGGAACCAAATTTAATCATTTTTCTTCAAAATATTTGATTTTGAATTACCGCACACGTCATCGAGTGAAACGTTACTGAGCTACATGCGTATGGCAATATCACTCACGCAATCGAGCAATCTAGTAACATAATTTGATATTCTCTCAACAGTAATCGAAAGGAATTTGATTCGATAGATGAACAAGGAATTGAAATTGTGTAATTTAGAAAAAATTTCAAGAGAAAAATGTCCCTCAGTAACTCGATTACTGATGCCCCTGATTACGAAAAAACTATTCAGAAAATCAACTCAAACTAAAACGCCATTAGCAGAATAAAATACTAGTTTCAAAAACACTATTGTATTAGTATGTTGTAGATAGTGGCTTACTTGATTTTCATAATTTTTTCTGAGTCAAGTCAACTTTTTATTAAACTGCCCGCCTTAACCGACCTCTCTCATAAGATTTTTTTTTTTTTTTTTTGTCTTGACCTAACCTATCGTCGTCTATTGTCGCAACGTTTGCAAAACACCCTGTATATCAGTTGGACATGGTTATAAAAGTAATCTCAGGAAACCATATCCCAAAACTGAACAAAATAACTCTCAATACTAAAGTCTCAAAAAACTAACTCTGAAAGGACAGACACTCGAGATAAACTCTGGAGAGTTTACTAATAAAAGAACTCTTAAGTGGACACGCACTTTACAATCGGTGAAAGTGATAGCGAGTAGCCAATAGCTGTTTTGTACAACTTTAGACTTAAGGCCCAATAAGTCTTAAGGACTAAATTCTACAAGACAGTCATTGGCGGCAAAAAAAAACAACAAACATAAAATGAAAAGCCAAAAAATAAACAAAACTAAATACATCTCAACACCCAAAGTAAAATACGTGGCATGTTCTCTATAAATTAAATGCTGTCACTTTGAGAAAATAAGCATTTCACTCACACTCTCGCGTTGTCACTTTGAGAAAATTATTGAGTACTAAGCTTAAACTCGCAAAATTTTGACTCATGCCAATTCGGTTTTCAAGAAACGAAATTTCAGAAGCAGTTGGCAGCCCTAGACTAAAAAACATTGATTTAAGTTGATCAGAAACTTTTGCATCCATCCTCTAGTCATTGAAATTGCTATTATAAGAATTACTATTCATTAAACTAACTTTCATTAATCCCAACCTAAAAAAAATATTTGTTGAGCTACGTTTAACGCTACAAACAAAATAATCTACCAATATTGTTCTTAGTATACAAGAACAAGTTATTGCTTCCAAATTGTTCATATATTTATTCTATGGCACATCTTTTTAACATTATTTGAATCCTTACTTCCCACACTTCATCACAATATAAAATATCTTTTCCATATGCTATCCCTTTTGGTAAACTAGGAAATTCTGTAAATTGTTTTGTGGTCGATTGCTTTTGGGTTTCGTAGTGTGATGCGAAGATTCCCTAAAACTAACCAATATTTCCAAAGAACCACTTACATTTTCTTCAACACTTTATCAACGTTTAACTTAATTTCTTTGGGATTTTGGTTCAAGGGAGTGCTAAGGGTAATTTATTTTGTTTTTCTTCCTTTTACTGCCGCCTCTGGGAATGCCAAAATAGCAAAGCAACCATCGAGTGGCGACCGCAAGCAATTTCAAATAGCTATTTTAGAGCATTTTTGCGATTGTAGAGTTTATCGAGTGAAGTGCTAGTCTGTATTTCTCAAAGACGTTGCTTAAGTGAAACATCTCAAATCGACGTCTCTGTTAATCAAAGGAAAATTGCCCTAAAGTGTTGATTAATGTCACCAGCTCCAGCTTTTAACAAAATTGAATTCAATTCGATTTCACACAGCATCGGGACTAGACTGGTGCATAGTTAACTGTATGTAAATTGAAAGCAGATGTAGAATCTAGGGGCGCTATGGGAGAACATACGAGGTTCATATTTGGTTGGTTGAAATGGTGGTTGGCTTAATGGTGCGGTAAGACAACATGAAATTTTCCGATGATTTGTTGATAACTTGCGGGTAACATGGGTGTCGAGTGGGGTTTTAATTTGGCAATTCGCTATTAAAACGAGCTCATTAAGGTTGCTCTAATGCTTTTTTTATTGCAGTTAGTAATGTAGTAGTGACATCATGCGTCAGTAGTTTTCAATGACAGGAGACACATCAGAAGTTTACAATGACACGAGCTGTGAATGTTCTCGTACTCATCAAATACTCGTATTTATTTGTCGATTATTATTTATCCTGGCCTCAAGCGATCAATCAGCAGAAGTCGCGAGTGATTTGAAGGTAGATGAAGGTAATTATCCCAGTGAAGATGACGCTGAGCAAACATCAGAAATTGTTTTTGAACGGATTCAATTCGGACGTTGTGACAAGCGTAATATGGGCACCGCATTTGCCTTCCACATTCCAAGACCGAACGAATGCAATGGCCTGGTGCTCAGCTTTTCGTGACACTCATTTCCAAACGCATAGAAGCTTTTGCAGTTATGGAATCGATATGTATTATGAAGTCTTATTTCGGATCGCAAATCCACGAAATAATTTGATATTTGAAGTGTTTAGTTACTTATGAAGTAAAAAAAGCAAAAGCATTCTTAGTTTTAGCGAAGGTTTTTACTTTGCATTTCTTAGAGTTCAGTGTGCGTCTGTTGTTATATCATTAAATTAAATTGTAGTTGGATCTGATCAGCACTACTTTTGTATGAAAACGGGATTTTCACATCGTCACCATATGGATGTTTATCACAGTCTCTTATCGCAGAAGGAAGATCATCTATAAATATCACAAAAATAATAGTGGTCCCAGGTGGCTCCTTTGAGGTATCCCGGATCTAACTTCTATTGATAATTTAAAGTCTGTCAACTTTAATAAAGCTAATTTTGTTAAACTTAGTAATTATTTTCAAAACATTGAATGGTCTAATGAAATTATGAATTTGCATCTTAAAAATATTTATTGTACATGTACGCTCCATTGAAATTCTTAGAATAGGCTTAGATAAAAAAATTCAATTTCTGCTTGGAGCAACACGCAGCTGCTTGTTAAAAAAAAAAACTGAAATGCAAAGCTCATAAGTTATTCTAAAAAATCCAAGGCTTTAATCAGATTATTTAGAATTTAGTCAGCTTCGAAAAGAATTTGTGTTTCAGAGTAAGTTTCCTTATGGAGACGTAGGTTGTATTTGCGGAACTCGCTTTTTAATCTGCAGAACTCTTGAGCGAAGGAAGCATTAAACTTAAACTTTAGCTTCTTGTGTAGTCTATTTTTCTTTAGATTTCGAGTCTCTTAAGGAAAAGTATGGACTAAGGAACACAACTATCAACAATTTTGATGCGACGAACTTTTACTGTTTCTTAAAAGCAGTCATGTAATATGTCATAGAAGGTATCTGCTGCTTTGCTGGCATCCATATCGTGGAAAACAATACCCCATCGAAATCCATATTCAGTTTTACAAAATCAGTTTTTTCGAAGTCATGGGTGTTGACTGGCACAAGCACTGCTAGGTATGTCCAAAAAAATTAAAAAAAAAAAAGAAAAAAACTGAGGGTGGAATAACATCATTCAATAATTTTTTAATTTTTTTTTTTTTAATTTTGGCAAAACCCTTATTTATTAGGCTTAATACAAGCTATTAACTTACAAACTAAGAAACTTAATAGCTAAGACTTTCTAACTAGTTGGACGGCTTAGGAGACGAAGTTTTAGGCAGGGAGTGCTCATATTGAAGTCAAATATGAAATTGGTGAACCCGATGTGATAATTGCTTCCCTCACCAGCAGTAAGAAGCAATGTTCATCATTATAAGCGTTGCCAGGGCTGAAACACTGGCAAACTTGCAAACACTGAAATCGGCTCAACTCGTTGCTTCCCCTCATCAGCAGTAAGGAGCAATTGTCACTACCATACGCGTTGCAAAGGCTATAACATTGGCATCTACATTCAACGTATCTTAAAGCGTTGCCAAGGCTATAACATTGGCATCAACAAAAAAACATAACGATGTATATCATCTTTAAAATCTATATACATCATAACCACACCGGATTTTTTGGAAACCATGGAAGAAATAGACGAATATAGAGTTGTAGCCAGGCAAAAGACCATCACGGATAAACTGCTACGTTTGCAGAGCAACATTTCTAAGGATGGACCTGAACGGAAGACAGCAGAATACGCAAGGAAGCGGCTGGATTTGATTGAAGACCTTTGGAGTGAGTTCGAAAAGAATCACAGAGACATCGAGGAGGTCGTCAAACACGATACACCATATATCCAGGGTGACACAGCTGGGAAGGTCAAGTAAATCCACCAATCGCTTACACAACACCTTCTGTCCGTGATGAAGGCTGGGACATCGGAAAGACAAGCTGAAAAAGAATCAGCAAAGGAAAATTGTGAAGCTACGTCTCATTCGCTAACCTCAACACCGAACCAGGACATAGACACAACAAAAGTGTTTGAAAGGCAAAAGGCAATCGTGCAGCCATTGAAGCGATTGCTGGAAAACATAGAGGAGAGCTCAGAAGATTATTCAGGCACATGTTGCCGCCTAAAGATCGACCGAATAAAAAGCGTTTGGTCACAGATGGAAGAGGTTCATCAAAAAATTGCTGAACTCCTAGAAGACCCAGAGAATGCAGGTTATGACATCGAGGAGTACTTCGCATTTGAGGACAGAGTCCAGAACAATCTCCTCATGTTGTCAATCAAACTTGAAGGAAGCCATCCTGATCCCCGTCAATCCGACACATTGAGGCAAACGGTAAAATTACCTAAAATAACCTTGCCAAAGTTTGACGGAAACTACCTGACCTGGAGAAGATAGCTACGAAACTGAGACCAAGACTTTTAATTCGTTTCTTCCAGTGAGTCTGCTGGAAGCTGTTTTCAATTCTATTACAAGTGAACAAGGTGTTATAGTGTTTCACTGTAGCCACCTTGCTCAGTCACAGTACAAGAACTATGGTCTGGCCGTCAATTCACTTGTAAAGAAAAAGGTTATCTCACTAGACTCATTACGATAGAAGCATCGTAAACATTTGGTTAGGAGAGAATCTACCACTGCTACAAAATACATTATTAGGATGGATTGTTACTGGCAAGTTAAATGAAGGATCGCCAACAATCAGCACATGCGGAATACACACCGAAGAAGTAGCTCTTGAACAAATCAAGAGCAAATTTTGGCAGACAGAAGAATTACCGTGCTCCACATCAAAACGAACAATTGCAGAAGAAAAATGTGAAGAATATTTTAACCGGACAACTTCAAGAGATACAACTGGAAGGTTCGGTGTCAATCTACATTTTGCTGACGACCCAGAGAAATTAGGAGAATCTAGGGATATAGCATCGTGAAGATTCCATGCTTTGGAGCACAAATTGGAACGAGATCAAGAATTATACCATCAATACATTGGCTTCATGGAAGAGTACATCAAATTGGGGCATATGGTAGAGATCAACTTCAAAACCAGTGAAACGCCACACTATTTCCTGCCTCACGTTTGCGTCTTCAAACCAGAAAGCAGCAGCACTAAACTAAGAGTTGTTTTTGATGCCTCGGCAAAAACATCTTCCAATGTTCCAATCTTTCGCTTAATGACATTCTGTATGCCGGCCCAGCTATTCAAGATGAGTTGTTCACCATACTATTGCGTTTTAGATTGCCAAAATTCGTCATTAGGGCTGACATTCATCGAAAATGTATCGGCAAATACGCGTAAGAGAAGAAGACCAACACTTCCAGTTAACATGGTGGCGTGGCGACCCAAATCAACCCAAGCTCTAAAATGTTACAAGCTTTGCACTGTTACATACGGCACTACATCAGCTCCTTATCTCGCCACAAAATGCCTCCAGACTTTGGCTCAAGACTATTCTTCAAAGTATCCATTAGGCTCCCAAGTGCTGTTAAAAGATTTTTACGTCGATGACGTGATGTCAGGTGCAGACACTCAAACCAAAGCACATTCAAGCCCAACTATCAGCATTGCTGCGGGAGGGAGGGTTCGAATTAAAAAAATGGTGCTCCAACACTCAACAATTACGCGCACACGTTCCATTAGAAGATCAAGAGATTCCTCTTTCCGATGACAACAATGAAGGCACGGTCAAAACTCTTGGATTGATATGGCGGCCTAAATCAGACGTCTTCAGCATAAAAACAAATTGCAGACCCCAGAAAAAATTCACCAAACGATCAGTAGCCTCAGATATAGCTCGTCTTTTTGATCCACTTGGGATTAAAGCACCTGTAGTTATTTTGGCAAAATTGTTTCTTCAAGAACTGTGGGAGTTAAAGTACGATTGGGATGCAGCGCTTCCAGAAGAAATGTACACCAGGTGGAAGAATAGAACTTCTTCAAGGACTGCAAGAACTAGACAAGTTCAACATTTCTCGACATGTCTTCAGCGATACGATCCCTTCATCAGTTCAAATACACACATTTGCTGATGCTTCAGAAAAGCAATAACGGGCACCGTCTTCAGTAAACAATAGGTCGAGAAAGTTGCCTATTTTATTTTCAAACGGGTTTACTTGATTCAAAGCTAAAGAACTCGTTAAGTCCACGAAAAAAATACTTGCTTCAAAGGTAATCGATGTTGCTGATCCTCCATTCAATATCAGGTTAATTAAAGTCCAAGTTTTCTAAGCGATCTTTCGGTTTCATCATAGAAACGATATATTTGATGTTTACTATGCATTGGTCGTAAACTTCAGAACTAATTTTGGGTGGAATATAAACGCAAACAATAAATAGATGGAAACCATTGAGAAGAGCTGTTACACATACCATGCAACAATTTCAAATAGTACTCCCCCATTCGACTGTTTACTGCTGGCTAGATGAGAGCGAGTCACCCGAAGTTTGGTATGAACTACAGAGTATTACACTGTCTAGAATAGATTTATGTTCAGTTAGAAGTATAGAGCATCACAGTTGAGTCCAAGACTTGAAGAAACAATTGATTTAAGCTTTGTCTTCAATCAACTAATGTTTAGTTTTATAATCCCCTTTTTTCGTGTACAGATTCGGTACTCTACACCAAACAATTACCTTTTCTTGACTTATGCAGACATTAAATCTTTCCTCTCCTATTGACCTTCCGGTTGGATTGGTGTTAAAAATTCACACACAAAAAAAACACAATCACATGATCCAACTGACTTTTTATGGCTGCTATTGTTGTTTTTATTAAGTAGAGCTCTGCTTGTGTTCTGTATTAATGATATGGCACTTTTAATTCCTCATGGAGTAATTTTATTTGTTTGCTATATGGGGGACATCTGTGTAAAAGTGATTACAATGAGAACGTTTATTATTCATTTCATTTCAACTCCATTTATATTTAACAAGAGCGGAAGTCTGTTTCATATTCCGGGAGTTAAACTGCCCGAATAATTTGTGAGCAATTAAACTCAACAATATGAGCATACAAGTAGGCTGATAAAAATTACACAAGGATATTTGTCAATTTGTGTCCTAGCGGGATGAAGAAGCCCAAGTTAAAAATATTCAAGTATTCTTTCAACAACAGAGTATTAAGCCCACACTGACTGACTGTGAACGAGGAAGGAAAACTCTGTAATCTAATTCCATTACCACCAGAGATGGCTGCAGTATCTGCAATCCTACATCTACAATCCTCTCAGATATCACATCCAAGGAATCAAAAAATAGAATAGAATCGCAATTTATTCCGTTTAAAGCCTTCACTCATTCGAATAATGCAATTAACCATGGGGATACAGCATTAGCACACAGGATTACACTGAAAGCCCTCCCTATTTTTGTTGTATGGGGCTCTATTTGGTCCTCATTCATTACGTACGGTGACGATAACTCCGCTCTTATCCAATTATCTCTAGTCATGTATTTTTTTTTCTGGTGCTACTTGCTGCTTTTCTGTGTAGGAGTGTGTGTTTTGTTGCTCCCCGAAGAAGAGAGCTCTGCTCCTCAAAGTGTTCCCTCCAGCTTCCAGCTTGACAGACCAAACAATGTGAGGGAATAAATTCCACAAAAAAAGAGGATACAAACAGAACACAAAATGAAAAAAAGGATTTTCCATTGAAATGGGACCCGGAAATAACATTGGACACTTATTCTCCGCTCCAGATCGCACGCTCTGTCTCTTTCGTTAATTTTTTTTTTTTTTTTTTTGTTCTTATTTCGGCTATCCGTGGTGTTGTTTTTCGTCGACTCATTGTGAATTCATCAGAATTATTCAGAATGGAATTAAAATTATTTTTTTGTACTTTTGCTAGGAAATTTATTCCATGAATATTCAAATGGAGGTAATTCCTGGTGCTTTGCCTTGTACATCGAGAAGGGATGGTGCAGTAAAAGGATAGAGGAATGTAGGGGATTGTTATATATGCTGTAGTGAAATTTGAATTGGATGCAGCGGTGGATGTAAATCGCAGTTGCTAGTAAACGGGTTGTATGCACAAGTTGAAACGCATTCGACTATTTCATGCTGTAAGTGTGATCTTCTTGGATATAAAATGAGATTTATTAATCTGGGATGGTAATACGCAACTCTGGGCTACATGCACTTTAGTGCGCTTTTTTTCTCTTAAACATTAATTCATGTTGAGATTGAGGAATTATTTGCATTTGCGTATGAGGATGCAGAAGAATATGTGCAGAAATTTCCTCGTTTGAATTTTAGCGCACACAATTTACGAGTATGTTGCTAAGATATGAATACAACACCACCTTGGTAGTTCAAGGACTAAGGAAAGTGCTCGGTTTGTTTGAATTTTAAAGTATTTTCTCGCTTTTAAAAAACTTCAGTTGATTATCAAGAACCCAGCTTCAACATAAACTCGTTCATTTGAGCTTAATTTTCTAAAGCACTCTGGCGAATGAGTGTTTTTTTTTTGTAGGATACCGATGGTGATATTACGGAATAAAGAAACTCGATACCAAATTTCTGGTGAAGAAAATAACATAGGGAGTTGTAAAGCCCAACGCCAAATTATAAGTGCGGTTAAAGTAGTCATTACAACAACCAGAGGGCGCCAATGAATGCGCCGGTAAGGTGTAGGAAGGTGGGCATAATCGATAGGTCGGACGATTGGGTGAAAATCCAGCGGCGGGTGTTTTATTCAGCAAGCCTCCTAGTTTTCTCCACACCGCTATTAATGTTACAGGTAGAATTTAAAAAAAATGTACATCCACCTTCTGTCTCACGAAAATAGGAAAGATTGCTGGTAGTAAAATGGACCGATAAATTAAGTGCTCCATCTTAATATTAGCCTACACTTCGGAAAGAAAAAATGGGCACGACTGGGTCGCACGAACATGCGATTGTGGGCTCAGTGCAATGTTTAAATTTTGAGGCGGGGAACGAGTTTCTAGCAGTCGCTTTTTTTTAATATATTTGGTGGTACAGGGTTGCCAATTAAATATTGTTGAAAATTGAATTAGTCAAATTGTCTATTGAAAACAAATATTTTATTAGATATTCTAAAAGTTTTGGAAGAAAATATAAAAACGCCATTTTCTGCAGTTGCTAATATATATAAGCGCTGAATATTTAGTAAAAATCATAAAACCATTTTTTTGGGTCTATGAAATAACTCCCACGAAATAAGTCCCACTTTTAAAAACGAAATAAGTCCCACCAAAAATTGCTATTTTGAAAGTGGGAGTTATTTCGTTTCAAAAGTGGGACTTATTTCGTCAATTGGTGGGACTTATTTCGTTACGCGTTTTTATTTTAAGTGGGAGTCATTTCGTTTTGAGTGGGAATAAATTCGTTTTGTAAAGTGGGAGTTATTTCATACCCCTAAATTTATATTTTTTCTTATGCAAAAAGTTATGGTTGTCCCTTTTACGAAATGCCCAATGTTTCGTAAAAGGGACAATCATAATTTTTTGTCCTTATCTCTCATGGCTCTTCTTGCTTGTATAAGATTTTTCTTTATTATTCCTCTGCTTTGATTATTCATATTATTCGACGTGTGTTTTTTTCGAAGAGCCAAATACTTCTTATTTGAAATCGCATTAAACAATGAAAAAGTGGGACTTATTTCGTTTATGAAAGTGGGACTTAATTCATTTAAGAAATATATTATTCAAGGGGGAGTTATTTCATATTGAGTGGGAGTTATTTCATTTCAAGTAAGTTTTTAAATCATTTCATTTTGGTGGGACTTATTTCGTTTTCAAAAGTGGGACTTATTTCGTGGGAGTTATTTCATTTTTTAAGCAATTTTTGGTGGGACTTATTTCGTTTTTAAAAGTGGGACTTATTTCGTGGGAGTTATTTCATAGACCCATTTTTTTATGTACCAGTTTTCTATTTCTCACTTTTATTTAAAACAATCAGGTTTATAAATTTTAAAATCTAAACAGCAGATGCTTTAACAAAAAGTTTTTAAAAATTCAAAGATACCGTTTTGACAACATTCGTAAGAACCTAAAAATTTTTGAAAAAAAAATTATTAAAAATTTCAAAAATTGAAATTATTTAAATGTTTATAGGTACGCAAACTTTCTTAAACAACCAGGGTTTCTTAATGAATAAATAAATAGAGTGGCGCAACACAGCGAAAAGCCCTGGGGGCTAGTGCAATTCTCACAAGCATTTCCTTTGTAGGGGGTTCGAAGGGACCTACCATTTTCTGCCGATCTGTACATGGATCGGAGGTGTGGGAAATTCCTTGCGAAAGGCGATATCCGTGAAAAAACATTTTTGCTTCTATTGGGAACATAGAGCTTCTAAGGTATAATATTTCGTCAAAAGTGTGTCAGCCATTTACGCGATAGTCGGTTTTGAAAAAACGATACTATGAGGAGTACAATTTTTAGACTTAAAAAAAAAAATTATATCGTAAGAAAAACCACCAAAAACTCTCACAAAAAATTTAATCGAAATCGTTAGAGCAGCTTACGAGAAAAACAAGTATGATCAAATATGTTGTATCTCAGGTGCGGTTATTTCAGGGCCTAGAGACCCAATTCCAAAAATCCCTCCGTCGGATGCCCCACAAACTCTACACCTTTATCGTATTCCCTATCATTGGAATGTCATTATATTTTGCATTCTCTAAATAGTTTTGTGCGTGATTGCAAAACTTTCGTTATAGTTCCAATAATCCTAGCTCGGTTTGTTAAAGCAAGTTGTTAAACCGATTCAACTCGACTTGTTAACCCGATTCAACTCTTTCTGCTTACACGAGTCAACTCGGTTGCTAGCCCGAGTCCACTCGAGTTGCTAACCCAAGTCAACTCGAGTTGCTAGCCCGAGTCAACTGGAGTTGCTAGCCTGCAAACTCGACTTACTAATCCGAGTCAACTCGATTTGCTAACCCGAGTCAACCCGGTTTACTAACCAGAGTCAACTCGACTTGCTAACCCGAGTCAACTTGACTTGTTAACCCGAGTGAACTTGACTTTTTGACCCGAGTCAACTCGACTTGTTAACCCAAGTAAACTCGACTTGTTAACCCGAGTTTGTTAATCCGAGTCAACTCGGTTTGCTAATCCGAGTCAACTCAAATTGCTAACCCGAGTCAACTCGAGTTGCTAGCCCGAGTCAACTCGAGTTGCTAGCCTGACTAAACTCGAGTTGCCAGCCCGAGTCAACTCGGTTTGCTAACCTGAGTCAATTCGGTTTGCTAACCCGAGTCAACTCGGTTTGCTTACCCGAGTCAACTCGGTTTGCTAACCCGAGTCAACTCGGTTTACTAACCCGAGTCAACTCGGTTTGCTAACCCGAGTCAACTCGGTTTGCTAACCCGAGTCAACTCGGTTTGCTAACCCGAGTCAACTCGGTTTGCTAACCCGAGTCAACTCGGTTTGCTAACCCGAGTCAACTCGGTTTGCAACTTCTCTCGAAACTTCTCTCGAAACTTTTCTCCAAATTTCTCTCGAAATTTCTCTCGAAACTCCTTTCGAAACTTTTCTCGAAATTTCTATTGAAATTTCTCTCGAAACTTTTCTCGATACTTTTCTCGAAACTACTCTTGAAACTTTTCTCAAAATTTCTATCGAAGCTTCTCTCGAAACTTCTCTGCAAACTCCTGTCGAAACTTTTCTCGAAATTTCTATCGAAATTTTTTTCGAAACTTTTCTCGAAATTTCTATTGAAACTTTTCTCGAAATTTCTCTCGAAACTTTTCTCGAAAGATCTTTCGAAATTTTTCTCGAAATTTCTACCGAAACTTCTCTCGAAACTCTTCTCGAAACTTCTCTCGAAACTTCTCTCGAAACTTCTCTCGAAACTTTTCTCGAAACTCCTCTCGAAACTCCTCTCAAAACTTTTCTCGTAATTTCTATCGAAACTTCTGTCGAAACTTCTCTCGAAATTTCTCTCGAAACTTCTCTCGAAACTCCTGTCGAAACTTTTCTCGAAATTTCTATCGAAACTTTTTTCGAAACTTTTCTCTAAACTGCTCTTGAAACTTTTCTCGAAATTTCTATCGAAACTTCTCTCGAAACTTCTCTCGAAACTTTTCTCGAAATTTCTCTCGAAACTTTTCTCGAAAGATCTCTCGAAATTTCTCTCGAAACTTCTCTCGAAACTATTCTAGAAATTTCTATCAATATTTCTCGAAACTTCTCTCGAAACTCCTGTCGAAACTTCTCTCAAAACTTCTCTCGAAACTCCTCTCGAAGCTTTTCTCGAAATTTCTATCGAAACTTCTCTCGAAACTTTTTTCGAAATTTCTCTCGAAACTTCTCTCGAAACTCCTGTCGAAACTTTTTTCGAAATTTCTATCGAAACTTCTCTCGAAACTTTTCGCGAAACTTCTCTCAAAACTTTTCTCGAAAATTTTCTCGAAACTTCTCTCGAAACTCCTGTCGAAACTTTTCTCGAAATTTCTCTCGAAACTTCTCTCGAAAGTTCTCTCGAAACTTTTCTCGAAAGTTCTCTCGAAACTCCTCTCGAAACTTTTCTCGAAATTTCTATCGAAACTTCTCTCGAAACTTTTCTCGAAACTCCTCTCGAAGCTTTTCTCGAAATTTCTCTCGAAACTTCTCTCGAAACTTCTCTCAAAACATTTCTCGAAAGTTCTCTCGAAACTGCTCTTGAAACTTTTCTCAAAATTTCTATCTAAACTTCTCTCGAAACTTCTCTCGAAACTTTTTTCGAAATTTCTCTCGAAACTTCTCTCGAAGCTTTTCTCGAAAGATCTCTCGAAACTTATCTAGAGACTCCTCTCGAAACTTTTCTAGAAATTCCTATCGAAACTTTTCTCGAAACTTTTCTCGAAATTTTTCTCGAAACTTCTTTCAAAACTTTTCTAGAAATTTCTATCAATATTTCTCGTAACTTTTCTCGAAACTCCACTCGAAACTTTTCTAGAAATTCCTATCGAAACTTTTCTCGAAACTTTTCTCGAAATTTCTCTCGAAACTTCTCTCGAAACTCCTCTCGAAACTTTTCTAGAAATTTCTATCAATATTTCTCGTAACTTTTCTCGAAACTCCACTCGAAACTTTTCTCGAAATTTCTCTCGAAACTTTTCTCGAAACTTCTCTCGAAACTTTTCTCGAAACTCCTCTCGAAGCTTTTCTCGAAATTTCTCTCGAAACTTCTCTCGAAGCTCCTCTCGAAACTTTTCTCGAAATTTCTCTCGAAACTTCTCTCGAAACTTTTCTCGAAATTTCTCTCGAAACTTCTCTCGGAACTCCTCTCGAAGCTTTTCTCGGAATTTTTATTCTCTCGAAATTTCTCTCGAAACTCCTTTCGAAACTTTTCTCGAAATTTCTATTGAAATTTCTCTCGAAACTTTTCTCGATACTTTTCTCGAAACTCCTCTTGAAACTTTCCTCAAAATTTCTCTCGAAACTTTTCGCGAAAGATCTCTCGAAACTTTTCTCGAAACTTTTCTCCAAACTTCTCTCGAAACTCCTCTCGAAACTTTTCTCGAAATTTCTCTCGAAACTTCTCTCGAAACTTTTCTCGAAATTTCTATCGAAACTTTTCTCGAAACTTCTCTCGAAATTTTTCTCAAAACTTCTCTCGAAACTTCTCTCGAAACTCCTCTCGAAGCTTTCCTCGAAATTTCTATCGAAACTTCTCTCGAAACTTTTTTCGAAACTTCTCTCGAAATTTCTCTCGAAACTTCTCTCGAAACTCCTCTCGAAACTTTTCTCGAAATTATCGAAACTTCTCTCGAAACTTTTCTCGAAACTCCTCGAAGCTTTTCTCGAAATTTCTCTCGAAACTTTTCTCGAAACATCTCTCGAAACTTTTTTCGAAATTTCTCTCGAAACTTCTCTCGAAACTTTTCTCGAAAGATCTCTCGAAACTTCTCTCGAAACTTTTCTCGAAATTTCTCTCGAAACTTCTTTCAAAACTTTTCTCGAAATTTCTCTCGAAACTTTTCTCGAAATTTCTCTCGAAACTTCTCTCGAAACTTTTCTCTAAAGATCTCTCGAAATTTCTCTCGAAACTTCTCTCGAAACTCCTCTCGAAACTTTTCTATAAATTTCTATCAATATTTCTCGAAACTTTTCTCGAAACTCCACTCGAAACTTTTCTCGAAATTTCTCTCGAAACTTCTCTCGAAACTCCTCTCGAAGCTTTTCTCGGAATTTCTATCGAAACTTCTCTCGAAACTTTTCTCGAAACTTCTCACGAAATTTCTCTCGAACCTCCTTTCGAAACTTTTCTCGAAATTTCTATTGAAATTTCTCTCGAAACTTTTCTGGAAACTCCTCTTGAAACTTTTCTCAAAATTTCTATCGAAACTTATCTCGAAACTTTTCTCGAAACTTCTCTCGAAACTTTTTTCGAAATTTCTCTTGAAACTTCTCTCGAAAATTTTCTCGAAAGATCTCTCGAAACTTCTCTAGAAACTCCTCTCGAAACTTTTCTAGAAAATTCTATCGAAATTTCTCGAAACTTTTCTCGAAACTTTTCTCGAAATTTCTCTCGAAACTTCTTCCAAAACTTTTCTCGAAATTTCTCTCGAAACTTTTCTCGAAAGATCTTCGAAATTTTTCTCGAAATTTCTATCGAAACTTCTCGAAATTTCTCTCGAAACTTCTCTCGAAACTTCTCTCGAAAATTTTCTCGAAACTCCTCTCGAAACTTCTCTCGAAACTCCTCTCAACACTTTTCTCGTAATTTCTATCGAAACTTCTGTCGAAAATTTTCTCGAAACTTCTTTCGGAATTTCTCTCGAAACTTCTGTCGAAATTTCGCTCGAAATTTCTTTCAAAACTTCTCTCGAAGCTTTTCTCGAAATTTCTATCGAAACTTCTCTCGAAACTTTTTTCGAAACTTCTCTCGAAATTTCTCTCGAAACTTCTCTCGAAACTCCTGTCGAAACTTTTCTCGAAATTTCTATCGAAACTTTTTTCGAAACTTTTCTCGAAACTCCTCTTGAAACCTTTCTCGAAACTTTTCTCGAAATTTCTCTCGAAACTTTTCTCGAAAGATCTCTCGAAATTTCTCTCGAAACTTTTCTAGAAATTTTTATCAATATTTCTCGAAACTTTTCTCGAAACTCCAGTCGAAACTTTTCTCGAAATTTCTCTCGAAACTTTTCTCGAAACTTTTCTCGAAACTTCTCTCGAAACTTTTCTCCAAACTTCTCTCGAAACTCCTCTCGAAACTTTTCTCGAAACTCCTCTCGAAGCTTTCCTCGAAATTTCTATCGAAACTTCTCTCGAAACTTTTTTCGAAACTTCTCTCGAAATTTCTCTCGAAACTTCTCTCGAAACTCCTGTCGAAACTTTTCTCGAAATTATCGAAATTTCTCTCGAAACTTTTCTCGAAACTTCTCACGAAATTTCTCTCGAACCTCCTTTCGAAACTTTTCTCGAAATTTCTGTTGAAATTTCTTTCGAAACTTCGCTCGAAACTACTCTCGAAACTTTTCTCGAAATTTCTCTCGAAACTTCTCTCGAAACTTTTCTCGAAATTTCTCTCGAAACTTCTCTCGAAACTCCTCTCGAAGCTTTTCTCGGAATTTCTATCGAAACTTCTCTCGAAACTTTTCTTGAAACATCTCTCAAAATTTCTCTCGAAACTCCTTTCGAAACTTCTCTCGAAACTCCTCTCGAAGCTTTTCTCGGAATTTCTATCGAAACTTCTCTCGAAACTTTTCTTGAAACATCTCTCGAAATTTCTCTCGAAACTCCTTTCGAAACTTTTCTCGAAATTTCTCTCGAAACTTCTCTCGAAACTTCTCTCGAAACTTCTCTCGAAACTTTTTTCGAAACTTCTCTCGAAACTCTTCTCGAAACTTTTCTAGAAATTTCTTTCGGAATTTCTCGAAACTTTTCTCGAAACTCCTCTCGAAACTTTTCTCGAAATTTCTCTCGAAACTTCTTTCAAAACTTTTCTCGAAATTTCTCTCGAAACTTCTCTCGAAATTTTTCTCGAAATTTCTATCGAAACTTCTCGAAACTTTTCTTAAAACTCCTCTTGAAACTTTTCTCGAAATTTCTATCGAAACTTCTCTCGAAAATTTTCTCGAAACTTCTCTCGTAACTTTTCTCGAAATTTATATCGAAACTTCTCTCGAAACTTTTCTCGAAACTCCTCTCGAAGCTTTTCTCGAAACTTCTCTCGAAACTTCTTTCAAAACTTTTCTCGAAATTTCTCTCGAAACTTCTCTCGAAATTTTTCTCGAAATTTCTCTCGAAACTTCTCTCGAAACTTCTCTCGAAACTCCTCTCGAAGCTTTTCTCGAAATTTCTATCGAAACTTCTCTCGAAACTTTTTTTGAAACTTCTCTCGAAACTTCTCTCGAAACTCCTGTCGAAACTTTTCTCGAAATTATCGAAACTTCTCGAAACTTTTCTTGACACTCCTCTCGAAGCTTTTCTCGAAATTTCTCTCGAAACTTCTCTCGAAACTTTTCTCGAAATTTCTCTCGAAACTTCTGTAGAAACTTTTCTCGAAATTTCCCTCGAAACTTTTCTCGAAAGATCTCTAGAAATTTCTCTCAAAACTTCTCTCGAAACTCCTCTCAAAACTTTTCCAGAAATTTCTATCGAAACTTTTCTCGAAACTTTTCTCGAAACTCTAGTCGAAACTTTTCTCGAAATTTCTCTCGAAACTTTTCCCCAAACTTCTCTCGAAACTTTTCTCGAAACTTCTCTCGAAACTTTTCTCGAAACTTTTCTCGAAATTATCGAAACTTCCCTCGAAACTTTTCTCGAAACTCCTCTCGAAGCTTTTCTCGAAATTTCTCTCGAAACTCCTCTCGAAACTTTTCTCGAAATTTCTATCGAAACTTCTCTCGAAACTTTTCTCGAAACTCCTCTCGAAGCTTTTCTCGAAACTTCTCTCGAAACTTTTCTCGAAATTTCTCTCGAAACTTCTCTCGAAACTCCTCTCGAAGCTTTTCTCGGAATTTCTATCGAAACTTCTCTCGCAACTTTTCTCGAAATTTCTCTCGAACCTCCTTTCGAAACTTTTCTCGAAATTTCTATTGAAACTTTTCTCGAAACTTCTCTCGAAACTATTCTCGAAACTTCTCTCGAAACTCCTGTCGAAACTTCTCTCGAAACTTCTCTCGAAACTCCTCTCGAAGCTTTTCTCGAAATTTCTATCGAAACTTCTCTCGAAACTTTTTTCGAAATTTCTCTCGAAATTTCTCTCGAAACTTCTCTCGAAACTCCTGTCGAAACTTTTCTCGAAATTTCTATCGAAACTTCTCTCGAAACTTTTCGCGAAACTTCTCTCAAAACTTTTCTCGAAAATTTTCTCGAAACTTCTCTCGAAACTTTTCTCGAAAGATTTCTCGAAATTTCTCTCGAAACTTCTCTCGAAACTTCTCTCGAAACTTTTCTCGAAAGTTCTCTCGAAACTCCTCTCGAAGCTTTTCTCGAAATTTCTATCGAAACTTCTCTCGAAACTTTTTTCGAAATTTCTCTCGAAATTTCTCTCGAAACTTGTCTCGAAACTCCTGTCGAAACTTTTCTCGAAATTTCTATCGAAACTTCTCTCGAAACTTTTCTCGAAACTCCTCGAAGCTTTTCTCGAAATTTCTCTCGAAACTTCTCTCGAAACTCCTCTCGAAGCTTTTCTCGAAACTTTTCTCTCGAAACTTCTTTCAAACTTTTCTCAAAATTTCTCTCGAGACTTTTCTCGAAAGATCTCTCGAAATTTCTCTCGAAACTTCTCTCGAAACTCCTCTCGAAACTTTTCTAGAAATTTCTATCAATATTTCTCGTAACTTTTCTCGAAACTCCACTCGAAACTTTTCTCGAAATTTCTCTCGAAACTTTTCTCGAAACTTCTCTCGAAACTTTTCTCGAAACTCCTCTCGAAGCATTTCTCGAAATTTCTCTCGAAACTTCTCTCGAAGCTCCTCTCGAAACTTTTCTCGAAATTTCTCTCGAAACTTTTCTCGAAACTTTTCTCGAAATTTCTCTCGAAACTTCTCTCGAAACCTTTCTCGAAATTTCTATCGAAACTTTTCTCGAAACTTCTCTCGAAATTTTTCTCGAAACTTCTCTTGAAACTTCTCTCGAAACTCCTCTCGAAGCTTTCCTCGAAATTTCTCTCGAAACTTCTCTCGAAACTTTTCTCGAAACTTCTCACGAAATTTCTCTCGAACCTCCTTTCGAAACTTTTCTCGAAATTTCTGTTGAAATTTCTTTCGAAACTTCGCTCGAAACTACTCTCGAAACTTTTCTCGAAATTTCTCTCGAAACTTCTCTCGAAACTTTTCTCGAAATTTCTCTCGAAACTTCTCTCGAAACTCCTCTCGAAGCTTTTCTCGGAATTTCTATCGAAACTTCTCTCGAAACTTTTCTTGAAACATCTCTCGAAATTTCTCTCGAAACTCCTTTCGAAACTTTTCTCGAAATTTCTCTCGAAACTTCTCTCAAAACTTTTCTCGAAACTCCTTTTGAAACTTTTCTCAAAATTTCTATCGAAACTTCTCTCGAAACTTCTCTCGAAACTTTTTTCGAAACTTCTCTCGAAACTCTTCTCGAAACTTTTCTAGAAATTTCTTTCGGAATTTCTCGAAACTTTTCTCGAAACTCCTCTCGAAACTTTTCTCGAAATTTCTCTCGAAACTTCTTTCAAAACTTTTCTCGAAATTTCTCTCGAAACTTCTCTCGAAATTTTTCTCGAAATTTCTATCGAAACTTCTCGAAACTTTTCTTAAAACTCCTCTTGAAACTTTTCTCGAAATTTCTATCGAAACTTCTCTCGAAACTTTTCTCGAAACTTCTCTCGTAACTTTTCTCGAAATTTATATCGAAACTTCTCTCGAAACTTTTCTCGAAACTCCTCTCGAAGCTTTTCTCGAAACTTCTCTCGAAACTTCTTTCAAAACTTTTCTCGAAATTTCTCTCGAATCTTCTCTCGAAATTTTTCTCGAAATTTCTCTCGAAACTTCTCTCGAAACTTCTCTCGAAACTCCTCTCGAAGCTTATCTCGAAATTTCTATCGAAACTTCTCTCGAAACTTTTTTTGAAACTTCTCTCGAAACTTCTCTCGAAACTCCTGTCGAAACTTTTCTCGAAATTATCGAAACTTCTCGAAACTTTTCTTGACACTCCTCTCGAAGCTTTTCTCGAAATTTCTCTCGAAACTTCTCTCGAAACTTTTCTCGAAATTTCTCTCGAAACTTCTGTCGAAACTTTTCTCGAAATTTCCCTCGAAACTTTTCTCGAAAGATCTCTAGAAATTTCTCTCAAAACTTCTATCGAAACTCCTCTCAAAACTTTTCTAGAAATTTCTATCGAAACTTTTCTCGAAACTTTTCTCGAAACTCTAGTCGAAACTTTTCTCGAAATTTCTCTCGAAACTTTTCCCCAAACTTCTCTCGAAACTTTTCTCGAAACTTCTCTCGAAACTTTTCTCGAAACTTTTCTCGAAATTATCGAAACTTCCCTCGAAACTTTTCTCGAAACTCCTCTCGAAGCTTTTCTCGAAATTTCTCTCGAAACTCCTCTCGAAACTTTTCTCGAAATTTCTATCGAAACTTCTCTCGAAACTTTTCTCGAAACTCCTCTCGAAGCTTTTCTCGAAACTTCTCTCGAAACTTTTCTCGAAATTTCTCTCGAAACTTCTCTCGAAACTCCTCTCGAAGCTTTTCTCGGAATTTCTATCGAAACTTCTCTCGCAACTTTTCTCGAAATTTCTCTCGAATCTCCTTTCGAAACTTTTCTCGAAATTTCTATTGAAACTTTTCTCGAAACTTCTCTCGAAACTTCTCTCGAAACTATTCTCGAAACTTCTCTCGAAACTCCTGTCGAAACTTCTCTCGAAACTTCTCTCGAAACTCCTCTTGAAGCTTTTCTCGAAATTTCTATCGAAACTTCTCTCGAAACTTTTTTCGAAATTTCTCTCGAAATTTCTCTCGAAACTTCTCTCGAAACTCCTGTCGAAACTTTTCTCGAAATTTCTATCGAAACTTCTCTCGAAACTTTTCGCGAAACTTCTCTCAAAACTTTTCTCGAAAATTTTCTCGAAACTTCTCTCGAAACTTTTCTCGAAAGATTTCTCGAAATTTCTCTCGAAACTTCTCTCGAAACTTCTCTCGAAACTTTTCTCGAAAGTTCTCTCGAAACTCCTCTCGAAGCTTTTCTCGAAATTTCTATCGAAACTTCTCTCGAAACTTTTTTCGAAATTTCTCTCGAAATTTCTCTCGAAACTTCTCTCGAAACTCCTGTCGAAACTTTTCTCGAAATTTCTATCGAAACTTCTCTCGAAACTTTTCTCGAAACTCCTCTCGAAGCTTTTCTCGAAATTTTTCTCGAAACTTCTCTCGAAACTCCTCTCGAAGCTTTTCTCGAAACTTTTCTCTCGAAACTTCTTTCAAAACTTTTCTCAAAATTTCTCTCGAGACTTTTCTCGAAAGATCTCTCGAAATTTCTCTCGAAACTTCTCTCGAAACTCCTCTCGAAACTTTTCTAGAAATTTCTATCAATATTTCCCGTAACTTTTCTCGAAACTCCACTCGAAACTTTTCTCGAAATCTCTCTCGAAACTTTTCTCGAAACTTTTCTCGAAACTTCTCTCGAAACTTTTCTCGAAACTCCTCTCGAAGCATTTCTCGAAATTTCTTTCGAAACTTCTCTCGAAGCTCCTCTCGAAACTTTTCTCGAAATTTCTCTCGAAACTTTTCTCGAAACTTTTCTCGAAATTTCTCTCGAAACTTCTCTCGAAACCTTTCTCGAAATTTCTATCGAAACTTTTCTCGAAACTTCTCTCGAAATTTTTCTCGAAACTTCTCTTGAAACTTCTCTCGAAACTCCTCTCGAAGCTTTCCTCGAAATTTCTATCGAAACTTCTCTCGAAACTTTTTTTGAAACTTCTCTCGAAATTTCTCTCGAAACTTCTCTCGAAACTCCTGTCGAAACTTTTCTCGAAATTATCGAAACTTCTCGAAACTTTTCTTGAAACTCCTCTCGAAGCTTTTCTCGAAATTTCTCTCGAAACTTCTCTCGAAACTTTTCTCGAAATTTCTCTCGAAACTTCTGTCGAAACTTTTCTCGAAATTTCCCTCGAAACTTTTCTCGAAAGATCTCTAGAAATTTCTCTCAAAACTTCTCTCGAAACTTTTCTAGAAATTTCTATCGAAACTTTTCTCGAAACTTTTCTCGAAACTCTAGTCAAAACTTTTCTCGAAATTTCTCTCGAAACTTTTCCCCAAACTTCTCTCGAAACTTTTCTCGAAACTTCTCTCGAAACTTTTCTCGAAACTTTTCTCGAAATTATCGAAACTTCCCTCGAAACTTTTCTCGAAACTCCTCTCGAAGCTTTTCTCGAAATTTCTCTCGAAACTCCTCTCGAAACTTTTCTCGAAATTTCTATCGAAACTTCTCTCGAAACTTTTCTCGAAACTCCTCTCGAAGCTTTTCTCGAAACTTCTCTCGAAACTCCTGTCGAAACTTTTCTCGAAACTTCTCTCGAAACTCCTCTCGAAGCTTTTCTCGAAATTTCTATCGAAACTTCTCTCGAAACTTTTTTCGAAATCTCTCGAAATTTCTCTCGAAACTTCTCTCGAAACTCCTGTCGAAACTTTTCTCGAAATTTCTATCGAAACTTCTCTCGAAACTTTTCGCGAAACTTCTCTCAAAACTTTTCTCGAAAATTTTCTCGAAACTTCTCTCGAAACTTTTCTCGAAAGATTTCTCGAAATTTCTCTCGAAACTTCTCTCGAAACTTCTCTCGAAACTTTTCTCGAAAGTTCTCTCGAAACTCCTCTCGAAACTTTTCTCGAAATTTCTATCGAAACTTCTCTCGAAACTTTTCTCGAAACTCCTGTCGAAACTTTTCTCGAAATTTCTATCGAAACTTCTCTCGAAACTTTTCGCGAAACTTCTCTCAAAACTTTTCTCGAAAATTTTCTCGAAACTTCTCTCGAAACTTTTCTCGAAAGATTTCTCGAAATTTCTCTCGAAACTTCTCTCGAAACTCCTCTCGAAGCTTTTCTCGAAATTTCTATCGAAACTTCTCTCGAAACTTTTCTCGAAAATTTTCTCGAAACTTCTCTCGAAACTTTTCTCGAAAGATTTCTCGAAATTTCTCTCGAAACTTCTCTCGAAACTCCTCTCGAAGCTTTTCTCGAAACTTCTCTCGAAACTTTTTTCGAAATTTCTCTCGAAACTCCTGTCGAAACTTTTCTCGAAACTTCTCTCGAAACTTCTCTCGAAACTATTCTCGAAACTTCTCTCGAAACTCCTGTCGAAACTTCTCTCGAAACTTCTCTCGAAACTCCTCTCGAAGCTTTTCTCGAAATTTCTATCGAAACTTCTCTCGAAACTTTTTTCGAAATTTCTCTCGAAATTTCTCTCGAAACTTCTCTCGAAACTCCTGTCGAAACTTTTCTCGAAATTTCTATCGAAACTTCTCTCGAAACTTTTCTCGAAACTCCTCTCGAAGCTTTTCTCGAAATTTCTCTCGAAACTTCTCTCGAAGCTTTTCTCGAAACTTTTCTCTCGAAACTTCTTTCAAAACTTTTCTCAAAATTTCTCTCGAGACTTTTCTCGAAAGATCTCTCGAAATTTCTCTCGAAACTTCTCTCGCAACTCCTCTCGAAACTTTTCTAGAAATTTCTATCAATATTTCTCGTAACTTTTCTCGAAACTCCACTCGAAACTTTTCTCGAAATTTCTCTCGAAACTTTTCTCGAAACTTTTCTCGAAACTTCTCTCGAAACTTTTCTCGAAACTCCTCTCGAAGCATTTCTCGAAATTTCTCTCGAAACTTCTCTCGAAGCTCCTCTCGAAACTTTTCTCGAAATTTCTCTCGAAACTTCTCTCGAAACTTTTCTCGAAATTTCTCTCGAAACTTCTCTCGAAACTCCTCTCGAAGCTTTTCTCGGAATTTTTATTCTCTCGAAATTTCTCTCGAAACTCCTTTCGAAACTTTTCTCGAAATTTCTATTGAAATTTCTCTCCAAACTTTTCTCGATACTTTTCTCGAAACTCCTCTTGAAACTTTCCTCAAAATTTCTCTCGAAACTTTTCTCGAAAGATCTCTCGTAACTTTTCTCGAAACTTCTCTCGAAACTCCTCTCGAAACTTTTCTCGAAATTTCTCTCGAAACTTCTCTCGAAACTTTTCTCGAAATTTCTATCGAAACTTTTCTCGAAACTTCTCTCGAAATTTTTCTCGAAACTTCTCTCGAAATTTTTCTCGAAACTTCTCTCGAAACTTCTCTCGAAACTCCTCTCGAAGCTTTCCTCGAAATTTCTATCGAAACTTCTCTCGACACTTTTTTTGAAACTTCTCTCGAAATTTCTCTCGAATTTTCTCTCGAAACTCCTCTCGAAACTTTTCTCGAAATTATCGAAACTTCTCTCGAAACTCCTCGAAGCTTTTCTCGAAATTTCTCTCGAAACTTTTCTCGAAACATCTCTCGAAACTTTTTTCGAAATTTCTCTCGAAACTTCTCTCGAAACTTTTCTCGAAAGATCTCTCGAAACTTCTCTCGAAACTCTTCTCGAAACTTTTCTCGAAATTTCTCTCGAAACTTCTTTCAAAACTTTTCTCGAAACTTCTCTCGAAACTTCTCTCGAAATTTTTCTCGAAATTTCTATCGAACTTCTCAAAACTCCTCTCGAAACTTCTCTCGAAACTTTTCTCGAAATTCCTCTCGAAACTTCTCTCGAAACTCCTCTCAAAACTTTTCTCGTAATTTCTATTGAAACTTCTGTCGAAATTTTTCTCAAAACTTCTCTCGGAATTTCTCTCGAAACTTCTGTCGAAATTTCTCTCGAAACTTCTCTCGAAACTCCTCTCGAAGCTCTTCTCGAAATTCCTATCTAAATTTCTATTGAAACTTTTCTCGAAATTTCTCTCGAAATTTCTCTCGAAACTTCTCTCGAAACTCCTGTCGAAACTTTTCTCGAAAGTTCTATCGAAACTTCTTTGGAAACTTTTCTCAAAACTCCTCTTGAAACTTTTCTCGAAATTTCATCGAAACATCTCTCGAAACTTTTCTCGAAATTTCACTCGAAACTTTTCTCGAAACTTCTCTCGAAACTTTTCTCGAAACTTCTCTCGAAACTTTTTTCGAAACTTCTCTCGAAACTTTTCTCCAAACTTCTCTCGAAACTCCTCTCGAAACTTTTCTCGAAATTTCTCTCGAAACTTCTCTCGAAACTTTTCTCTAAAGATCTCTCGAAATTTCTCTCGAAACTTCTCTCGAAACTTTTCTATAAATGTCTATCAATATTTCTCGAAACTTTTCTCGAAACTCCACTCGAAACTTTTCTCGAAATTTCTCTCGAAACTTCTCTCGAAACTCCTCTCGAAGCTTTTCTCGGAATTTCTATCGAAACTTCTCTCGAAACTTTTCTCGAAACTTCTCACGAAATTTCTCTCGAACCTCCTTTCGAAACTTTTCTCGAAATTTCTATTGAAATTTCTCTCGAAATTTTTCTCGAAACTCCACTTGAAACTTTTCTCAAAATTTCTATCGAAACTTATCTCGAAACTTTTCTCGAAACTTCTCTCGAAACTTTTTTGGAAATTTCTCTTGAAACTTCTCTCGAAAATTTTCTCGAAAGATCTCTCGAAACTTCTCTAGAAACTCCTCTCGAAACTTTTCTAGAAATTTCTATCGAAATTTCTCGAAACTTTTCTCGAAACTTTTCTCGAAATTTCTCTCGAAACTTCTTCCAAAACTTTTCTCGAAACTTCTCTCGAAACTTTTCTCGAAAGATTTCTCGAAATTTCTCTCGAAACTTCTCTCGAAACTTCTCTCGAAACTTTTCTCGAAAGTTCTCTCGAAACTCCTCTCGAAACTTTTCTCGAAATTTCTATCGAAACTTCTCTCGAAACTTTTCTCGAAACTCCTGTCGAAACTTTTCTCGAAATTTCTATCGAAACTTCTCTCGAAACTTTTCGCGAAACTTCTCTCAAAACTTTTCTCGAAAATTTTCTCGAAACTTCTCTCGAAACTTTTCTCGAAAGATTTCTCGAAATTTCTCTCGAAACTTCTCTCGAAACTCCTCTCGAAGCTTTTCTCGAAATTTCTATCGAAACTTCTCTCGAAACTTTTCTCGAAAATTTTCTCGAAACTTCTCTCGAAACTTTTCTCGAAAGATTTCTCGAAATTTCTCTCGAAACTTCTCTCGAAACTCCTCTCGAAGCTTTTCTCGAAATTTCTATCGAAACTTCTCTCGAAACTTTTTTCGAAATTTCTCTCGAAACTCCTGTCGAAAATTTTCTCGAAACTTCTCTCGAAACTTCTCTCGAAACTATTCTCGAAACTTCTCTCGAAACTCCTGTCGAAACTTCTCTCGAAACTTCTCTCGAAACTCCTCTCGAAGCTTTTCTCGAAATTTCTATCGAAACTTCTCTCGAAACTTTTTTCCAAATTTCTCTCGAAATTTCTCTCGAAACTTCTCTCGAAACTCCTGTCGAAACTTTTCTCGAAATTTCTATCGAAACTTCTCTCGAAACTTTTCTCGAAACTCCTCTCGAAGCTTTTCTCGAAATTTCTCTCGAAACTTCTCTCGAAGCTTTTCTCGAAACTTTTCTCTCGAAACTTCTTTCAAAACTTTTCTCAAAATTTCTCTCGAGACTTTTCTCGAAAGATCTCTCGAAATTTCTCTCGAAACTTCTCTCGCAACTCCTCTCGAAACTTTTCTAGAAATTTCTATCAATATTTCTCGTAACTTTTCTCGAAACTCCACTCGAAACTTTTCTCGAAATTTCTCTCGAAACTTTTCTCGAAACTTTTCTCGAAACTTCTCTCGAAACTTTTCTCGAAACTCCTCTCGAAGCATTTCTCGAAATTTCTCTCGAAACTTCTCTCGAAGCTCCTCTCGAAACTTTTCTCGAAATTTCTCTCGAAACTGCTCTCGAAACTTTTCTCGAAATTTCTCTCGAAACTTCTCTCGAAACTCCTCTCGAAGCTTTTCTCGGAATTTTTATTCTCTCGAAATTTCTCTCGAAACTCCTTTCGAAACTTTTCTCGAAATTTCTATTGAAATTTCTCTCCAAACTTTTCTCGATACTTTTCTCGAAACTCCTCTTGAAACTTTCCTCAAAATTTCTCTCGAAACTTTTCTCGAAAGATCTCTCGTAACTTTTCTCGAAACTTCTCTCGAAACTCCTCTCGAAACTTTTCTCGAAATTTCTCTCGAAACTTCTCTCGAAACTTTTCTCGAAATTTCTATCGAAACTTTTCTCGAAACTTCTCTCGAAATTTTTCTCGAAACTTCTCTCGAAACTTCTCTCGAAACTCCTCTCGAAGCTTTCCTCGAAATTTCTATCGAAACTTCTCTCGACACTTTTTTCGAAACTTCTCTCGAAATTTCTCTCGAATTTTCTCTCGAAACTCCTCTCGAAACTTTTCTCGAAATTATCGAAACTTCTCTCGAAACTCCTCGAAGCTTTTCTCGAAATTTCTCTCGAAACTTTTCTCGAAACATCTCTCGAAACTTTTTTCGAAATTTCTCTCGAAACTTCTCTCGAAACTTTTCTCGAAAGATCTCTCGAAACTTCTCTCGAAACTCTTCTCGAAACTTTTCTCGAAATTTCTCTCGAAACTTCTTTCAAAACTTTTCTCGAAACTTCTCTCGAAACTTCTCTCGAAATTTTTCTCGAAATTTCTATCGAACTTCTCAAAACTCCTCTCGAAACTTCTCTCGAAACTTTTCTCGAAATTCCTCTCGAAACTTCTCTCGAAACTCCTCTCAAAACTTTTCTCGTAATTTCTATTGAAACTTCTGTCGAAATTTTTCTCAAAACTTCTCTCGGAATTTCTCTCGCAACTTCTGTCGAAATTTCTCTCGAAACTTCTCTCGAAACTCCTCTCGAAGCTCTTCTCGAAATTCCTATCTAAATTTCTATTGAAACTTTTCTCGAAATTTCTCTCGAAATTTCTCTCGAAACTTCTCTCGAAACTCCTGTCGAAACTTTTCTCGAAAGTTCTATCGAAACTTCTTTGGAAACTTTTCTCAAAACTCCTCTTGAAACTTTTCTCGAAATTTCATCGAAACATCTCTCGAAACTTTTCTCGAAATTTCACTCGAAACTTTTCTCGAAACTTCTCTCGAAACTTTTCTCGAAACTTCTCTCGAAACTTTTTTCGAAACTTCTCTCGAAACTTCTCTCGAAACTCCTCTCGAAGCTTTTCTCGGAATTTCTATCGAAACTTCTCTCGAAACTTTTCTCGAAACTTCTCACGAAATTTCTCTCGAACCTCCTTTCGAAACTTTTCTCGAAATTTCTATTGAAATTTCTCTCGAAACTTTTCTCGAAACTCCACTTGAAACTTTTCTCAAAATTTCTATCGAAACTTATCTCGAAACTTTTCTCGAAACTTCTCTCGAAACTTTTTTGGAAATTTCTCTTGAAACTTCTCTCGAAAATTTTCTCGAAAGATCTCTCGAAACTTCTCTAGAAACTCCTCTCGAAACTTTTCTAGAAATTTCTATCGAAATTTCTCGAAACTTTTCTCGAAACTTTTCTCGAAATTTCTCTCGAAACTTCTTCCAAAACTTTTCTCGAAATTTCTCTCGAAACTTTTCTCGAAAGATCTCTCGAAATTTTTCTCGAAATTTCTATCGAAACTTCTCGAAATTTCTCTCGAAACTTCTCTCGAAACTTCTCTCGAAACTTCTCTCGAAACTTTTCTCGAAACTCCTCTCGAAACTTCTCTCGAAACTCCTCTCAAAACTTTTCTCGTAATTTCTATCGAAACTTCTGTCGAAACTTTTCTCGAAACTTCTCTCGGAATTTCTCTCGAAACTTCTGTGGAAATTTCGCTCGAAATTTCTCTCGAAACTTCTCTCGAAGCTTTTCTCGAAATTTCTATCGAAACTTCTCTCGAAACTTTCTTCGAAACTTCTCTCGAAATTTCTCTCGAAACTCCTGTCGAAACTTTTCTCGAAATTTCTATCGAAACTTTTTTCGAAACTTTTCTCGAAACTCCTCTTGAAACCTTTCTCGAAACTTTTCTCGAAATTTCTCTCGAAAATTTTCTCGAAAGATCTCTCGAAATTTCTCTCGAAACTCCTCTCGAAACTTTTCTAGAAATTTTTATCAATATTTCTCGAAACTTTTCTCGAAACTCCAGTCGAAACTTTTCTCGAAATTTCT
Organism: Melanostoma mellinum; assembly: GCA_914767635.1. Taxonomy (NCBI): domain Eukaryota; kingdom Metazoa; phylum Arthropoda; class Insecta; order Diptera; family Syrphidae; genus Melanostoma; species Melanostoma mellinum. The sequence goes on from OU612059.1 coordinate 206,677,965, forward strand.
CTCGAAACTTTTCTCGAAACTTTTCTCGAAACTTCTCTCGAAACTTTTCTCCAAACTTCTCTCGAAACTCCTCTCGAAACTTTTCTCAAAATTTCTCTCTAAACTTCTCTCGAAATTTTTCTCGAAACTTCTCTCGAAACTCCTCTCGAAGCTTTCCTCGAAATTTCTATCGGAACTTCTCTCGAAACTTTTTTCGAAACTTCTCTCGAAATTTCTCTCGAAACTTCTCTCGAAACTCCTGTCGAAACTTTTCTCGAAATTATCGAAACTTCTCTCGAAACTTTTCTCGAAACTTCTCACGAAATTTCTCTCGAACCTCCTTTCGAAACTTTTCTCGAAATTTCTATTGAAATTTCTCTCGAAACTTCGCTCGAAACTCCTCTCGAAACTTTTCTCGAAATTTCTCTCGAAACTTCTCTCGAAACTTCTCTCAAAACTTCTCTCGAAACTTTTCTCGAAACTTCTCTCGAAACTTTTCTCGAAACTCCTCTCGAAACTTCTCTCGAAACTCCTCTCAAAACTTTTCTCGTAATTTCTATCGAAACTTCTGTCGAAACTTTTCTCGAAACTTCTCTCGGAATTTCTCTCGAAACTTCTGTCGAAATTTCGCTCGAAATTTCTCTCGAAACTTGTCTCGAAGCTTTTCTCGAAATTTCTATCGAAACTTCTCTCGAAACTTTCTTCGAAACTTCTCTCGAAATTTCTCTCGAAACTCCTGTCGAAACTTTTCTCGAAGTTTCTATCGAAACTTTTTTCGAAACTTTTCTCGAAACTCCTCTTGAAACCTTTCTCGAAACTTTTCTCGAAATTTCTCTCGAAAATTTTCTCGAAAGATCTCTCGAAATTTCTCTCGAAACTCCTCTCGAAACTTTTCTAGAAATTTTTATCAATATTTCTCGAAACTTTTCTCGAAACTCCAGTCGAAACTTTTCTCGAAATTTCTCTCGAAACTTTTCTCGAAACTTTTCTCGAAACTTCTCTCGAAACTTTTCTCCAAACTTCTCTCGAAACTCCTCTCGAAACTTTTCTCAAAATTTCTCTCTAAACTTCTCTCGAAATTTTTCTCGAAACTTCTCTCGAAACTCCTCTCGAAGCTTTCCTCGAAATTTCTATCGGAACTTCTCTCGAAACTTTTTTCGAAACTTCTCTCGAAATTTCTCTCGAAACTTCTCTCGAAACTCCTGTCGAAACTTTTCTCGAAATTATCGAAACTTCTCTCGAAACTTTTCTCGAAACTTCTCACGAAATTTCTCTCGAACCTCCTTTCGAAACTTTTCTCGAAATTTCTATTGAAATTTCTCTCAAAACTTCGCTCGAAACTCCTCTCGAAACTTTTCTCGAAATTTCTCTCGAAACTTCTCTCGAAACTTCTCTCGAAACTTTTCTCGAAATTTCTCTCGAAACTTCTCTCGAAACTTTTCTCGAAATTTCTATCGAAACTTCTCTCGAAACTTCTCTCGAAATTTCTCTTGAAATTTCTCTCGAAACTTCTCTCGAAACTCCTCTCGAAACATTTCTCGAAATTTCTCTCGAAACTTCTTTCGAAACTTTTCTCGAAATTTCTCTCGAAACTTCTCTCGAAACTTTTCTCGAAACTTCTCTCGAAAGTCCTCTCGAAACTTTTCTCAAAATTTCTATCGAAATTTCTCTCGAAACTTTTCGCGAAACTTCTCGTAACTTTTCTCGAAATTTCTATCGAAACTTCTTTCGAAAATTTTCTCAAAACTCCTCTTGAAACTTTTCTCGAAATTTCTATCGAAACTTCTCTCGAAACTTTTCTCGAAACTTCTCTCGAAACTCCTCTCGAAGCTTTTCTCGAAACTTCTCTCGAAACTTTTCTCGAAACTTCTCTCGAAACTCCTCTCGAAGCTTTTCTCGAAATTTCTATCGAAACTTCTCTCGAGACATTTCTCGAAAATTTTCTCGAAACTTCTCTTGAAATTTCTATCAAAACTTCTCTCGAAACTTTTCGCGAAATTTCTATCAAAACTTCTCTCGAAAATTTTCTCGAAACTTCTCTCGAAACTTTTCTCGAAAGATCTCTCGAAATTTCTCTCAAAACTTCTCTCGAAACTTTTCTCGAAACTTCTCTCGAAACTTTTTTCGAAATTTCTATAGAAACTTCTGTCGAAACTTTTCTCGAAACTTCTCCCGAAACTTTTCTCGAAATTTCTATCAAAACTTCTCACGAAACTTTTCTCGAAACTTCTCTCGAAAATTTTCTCAAAATTTCTCTCGAAACTTCTCTCGAAACTTTTCGCGAAAGATTTCTCAAAATTTCTCTCGAAACTTCTCGAAAATTTTCTCGAAATTTCTCTCGAAACTTCCTTCAAAACTTTTCTCGAAATTTCTCTCGAAACTTCTCTCGAAATTTTTCTCGGAATTTCTATCGAAACTTCTCGAAACTTCTCTCGAAACTCCTCTCGAAACTTCTCTCGAGACTTCTCTCGAAACTTTTCTCGAAACTCCTCTCCTAACTTCTCTCAAAACTCCTCTCAAAACTTTTCTCGTAATTTCTATCGAAACTTCTGTCGAAACTTTTCTCGAAACTTCTCTCGGAATTTCTCTCGAAACTTCTGTCGAAATTTCTCTCGAAACTCCTCTCGAAGCTTTTCTCGAAATTTCTATCGAAACTTCTCAACTCAACTCGGTTTGCTTACCCGAGTCAACTCGGTTGGCTTACCCGAATCAACTCGGTTTGCTAACCTGAGTCAACTCGTGTTTCTAGCCCGAGTCAACTCGAGTTGCTAACCCGAGTCAACTCGAGTTGCTAACCCGAGTCAACTCGAGTTGCTAACCCGAGTCAACTCGAGTTGCTAACCCGAGTCAGCTCGAATTGCTAACCCGAGTCAACTCGGTTTGCTAACCCGAGTCAACTCGGTTTGCTAACCCGAGTCAACTCGATTTGGTAACCCGAGTCAACTCGATTTGGTAACCTGAGTCAACTGGATTTGGTAACGCGAGTCAACTCGATTTGGTAACCAAAGTCAACTCGATTTGCTAACCCGAGTCAACTCGGTTTGCTAACCCGAGTCAACTCTGTTTGCTAACCCGAGTCAAATCGGTTTGCTCACCCGAGTCAACTCAGTTGGCTTACCCGAATCAACTCGGTTTGCTGACCTGAGTCAACTCGAGTTTCTAGCCCGAGTCAACTCGAGTTGCTGACCCGAGTCAACTTGAGTTGCTAACCCAAGTCAACTCGAGTTGCTAACCTGAGTCAACTCGGTTTGCTAACCCGAGTCAACTCGGTTTGCTTACCCGAGTAAACCGGTTTGCTAACCCGAGTCAACTCGGTTTGCTTACCCGAGTCAACTCGGTTTGCTAACCCGAGTCAATTCGGTTCGCTAACCCGAGTCAACTCGGTTTGCTAACCCGAGTCAGCTCGACTTGCTAACCCGATAGACCAGGCTCGATAATTTTTGAGACCAAAAAATATTACGAGTATAGTAGGAAGAGGTAGAGAATATAACAAAAACGAAAGGAAAAATAAATAAATAAAATAAAAAAACGGTTAATCTCGATTTCCGATAAAACCGCAAGTCTTATGAAAAAAAGTTAAATTGCAAAGTTGTAGGTAATAAAAAGATATACAACTTTTGTATGGATACTTTTTACACAGAACCTCAAAATTTATGTGAAAAATTCGAATAACCAAGTTTTTGGTTTTTTATTTCTATCTTTTGCAAAAAAATTTATTTTTTCACGAAATTAGGTGAAAACTTACTTTTGTGTGTGACTGACTATGAACATGAATATGTTTTTGGTGAGTTCACGCTGCTCTATTAATGTCGGTAAAAATTTAATCTATGATGACAAAAAAAGCTTTTGACAAGACGATAAACTGCTACGCAATTTCTTTAATATTAGGACTTGAAAAAACTGTACAAACGTTCAACATCAACACCAGACAGAATCTTTCAAAAGCCCGTACTGTCACGTACGCAGAACGCAGATTATATTGAAGTGTGTGGAAGAAGTAAGCGTGATTTCAAATGTGCTTCTGAGAGCAGCGAAGCAGAGGCTGCGATAATAGGTTTAAGGGTTATTGAAAGCAAAACGAGGTATATGCTGTCATCAAACAACGACAAAAAACATCGACAAATTGGACAGAATAACATCGAGATAGTACAGGACGTGCTATAAGCACGGGTCACACAGGGCCTCTTGGCAGCCGTTTCTTACCAGCAGCGGCTGCCAGTAGCAGAAGCAGACAGCGGCTAGCAGCCCGGTCACACTATCGGCTGCTAATAACCAGCTTCTCTTAACAAACAGCTACAGAAAACACAAATTTTGAAAATTTTCAACTTTGCCAGCCTCTGCCAATTAATCGCCGGCTGGCAACGAGTATGGTGAATTTCGTAGTCACACAAAGCTGATCAGCGGCTGGCAGTGGTGGTTACTCGACTCGCCGCTGGCAACCAGCCGTGTGTGACCAGTGCTATAGACATATCCTAATCCGCTTTAACGCGGATAAGAAGGTTGGAACTTATCTTGAGCCGATAAGGAGAACCTTCATCGCTTCGAAAGAAAAATACAGGAAGTGATCTTTGGTATGTGAAGAAAGTGTGTGGAGAAAAAGATTCAACAACGAACTTTATATGAGCTATACCGCGACATGTACACAGCTAGAATAGTACGCCACTAAATTACGATGACTGGGATATTTGGGGCGGATGGACAACAACGCTCCGAATAGACAAATTTTTGAAGGTACATTGCACCAAAATCGTTGTAGAAGAAAACCTCGAAACCATCAAAGTGTATTGAACACGGCTGGTCCAAGAACACTTCCTTGTGGACTACCAACACTAATTCCCCACTATTCTGACTATACTTTATTAATTTACTGTGGATTGTATGTAAATTTCAGTGACCCTAATTTCCATCTGTTCATCTCTTTGATTCTGTTGCAACATTAATCTGCCTAGTCCACTTAGGTTAATCAACAAAGCTACGATAAACACAGTCAACTAACAGTCTAATTAGATTATAAAAGACTGACTACAGAGCAAGGACCTTCGTTCACGCAGCAAGTAAGTAGCAAAAAAAAAAAAACATTTTTTGTAGCAGAGGCATCCAACGTTAAAAAGTAATTTTAATCGAAAAGGAAAATAGTTTAAGGACTACGTGCCCTGCGGATGCTCAAGAACAAATAATAAAAAAAATTTAAAAAAAAACACACAGACGCACAAAAACTCTACCCTTTTAGAAATGTCTTAAGATATGAACGCAAACTGTATAACAGTAGATTGAGCAGTATGCGAAGAAGTTCCTTTCATTCCTAACAGAACAGAATTACCTAGATTAACTTTTGTTCAGGATAATGAGATAAAGATGAATTCAAGGCAATTTAATTTTAGTAAAACTCTCTTGCAAAGTCCTTGAGGTGTTTTCATTAATTAAGCTGTAAGCTTTGCCTTCATTCTTCATAATAATTTAACTTTGTTGCCCCTTTTTCTTAAGAGAAGTGGCAAACACTACGCAGCAGCTTCAGATGTTCAACATGGCGAATATTCTTGCTTCTTTCCATACAATTAACTTGGCCAAAAAAACACACAAAGAAAAAGTTAAACAGTCGGCGCGGCAGCGGCGGCGGCGTGTAATTCCACGACGGTGGTGGTGATTAAAGTTAAAAGAAAAATCGTCTAGATTAGTTTTTTTTCTTCGTTTTTTCTTAACATAAATGGTGTAGGTACAGCAATGCGGTCGGTTGGAAGAGTTCCTATCAAAAGTACGAGTATAGAGAACGGTTTCCTCTTAGCACAGAGAAAAATCTTATTTCTAGGGCTGCAGCCAAAAGGATGATTTCCTTCATAAACACCTTAGATGGATTCGAAAAGTTTTCTTTTCATTGCCAGACAAACATCTGTCTTGGGAGCTCGTTGTGTGGCAAGGGGAGAAATATATGGTGACGTTGGTTTACATACGGTTTCCATCTGTGATATTTCTTCGTCGTAGTACTCAGACATGATGCTTTTTTACAACATAAGATAAGATATCGATGGATAAAGTTTTTACACACATATGAGAGCTCAAGTGGTTGAAGTTTGAATGGGATTTTCATGGAAAAATAAAATATTTTCTTTGTTAAGAGTTGGTAGTGCGAATGCCTATGAGTATGGGAAGGAGTTTCACTTATGAAAGTTGAACTCGGATTTTATTCATAACAGATGACCCTTGATAGGGAAGATAGATATTGAACTTCAACGAAGTACAAGTACGTTGCTGAGGACGACTAAGTTAGTAAAATTATAATTAAATTATTATTAAATATCACTCAACACAAAACTTTTAGTGCAAATGAGATACATTCGTATACATTCATATGGGTAAGGGTCTTTTCCAAAAATCACTTCCATAGTAAATAGTTAATGAATTTTTTATCCAAAAGCATGCAAAATATCAAGATTTTCGGTGTTAAAAATATTAGATTTTCAGGAAATGAATAAAAAGAAAACGGAGATATAAACAAAATTTAGCTTCGGATAATCTTTAAACCAGACTTAATAACAACACGTATGGCACGAAGAACAAATTCAAATTTATTTCAATTCAGTAATCGGTGAGTGCGCACTAAGAAAATGCGCGCTCCTTTCATTCCACTTTCTGGGAGTACAAAAGCGAGAAGTGACGTTCATTCTATTACGATACGACAGCCAAAAAGCGACATGATGAAGACACACTTACAGTCAATAAATGACTTTGTTAAAGTACATCGATAACCACAAAGCGACATGATTGAGGTACAACAAGAGACAAACTACGATGGTATGTAGGTGCATAGACAGCCAAAAAGTGAATTCATGGATTCAAATCGACATGATGAAGGTATATCGACAAAATGAACTTACACCATGACGAGAGTCTAGAAGCGATATAATGGTGGCAGATGGCACACCACCAGACAACAAGCGAAATGATGAAGAAACACCGAAAGTCGATGAATGACATGATGGAGACAGAGCGAGAGCCAAACATCGACAGCCAAAAAGTGAAAACATTAAAGCACACCAACAGTCAGAAACCGAGATAATGAAGTCGCATCGACATGACGAACGGACACCGAATTTCAGAAAGCGGCATAATGAAAGCCAAAAAACAAAAGCAACATAATGATTCCACACCGACAGTTCAATAGCGACATGATGAAGACACGCCGAAAGACAAAAAACCAAAATTATGAAGGCATGACCACCGGGAAAAAGTGAAATGGTAAAGGCACACCAACAGTAAAAAAGCATCATGGTGAAGGCGCATTTACATGATGAAGGCACATCAACAGGCAAAAGCGACATGATTAAATCGCACGATGAACGCATATCGACAGCCGAAATGAAATAATGAAGGCACACCGATAGACTAAAAGCGACATGATGAAAACATTCTGAGAGTTAACAAATGACTTAATTAAGGCTCATCGGCAGTCGAAAATTGATATTATGGTGATGACTCCCCGAGAGTCAAAAAGCGACATTAATGATAACAGAATATCCAGACAAAAAGCGAAGTGATGATGGAACACTGACATACTCAAAGCGACATTATATAGGAAATAGTGTAGACACACAAAAAAACGACGTGATGAATGCACATCGACAGCCAAAAAGCAACATGATGAAATTAGCTGTGATTTGAAATTATACAAATTGGTAAAAGATTTTAACTATTGTGAAGGAGTCACAGCCAACGACCTCTTAATTAATTGCTCTATTATTACTATTAACAGGTTGTCAACCCTCGGCTGTGCCTCGATATCCGATCCTCTCACATTCAGTTGCATTGCATAGAAATACATAGCACTTGACTTGCTTGTGTATCCATGGAGTGCATTGTACTCAAAACAATATGATTCCCAACGGCAGGCCACTGCCAGCCGACAGAAATAATAAGGGATCATATTGCTTTGACTGCATGCGCGCTGTTTATGTCACAGCAATAGTCTTTGGGTATGAGCATTTGTTTATGACATAGGTCATTGGCGCTCACCCAAAAGAATGTGATGATGAAGCGTTTTAATCGGATATCGAAGTGTGGTCGATTGTTCGATAACCAGAATTGGAGCATAACAACGTTGTATAAATAGGGTATGAATTGTCAATAGTGATCGTGGACTCGATCTGAACGAAACCTCTGGCATTTGTTAATATAAGGCATTGAGCCGACAACAATTCCTGGATAGTTCTAAGTGTTTCCAAAACCATACCTCAACTTTGCAGTTAGTGCGAAGAGGTTTGAGCCTACAGCAGTGAATGCTTGGCGAGTTGGTAGTTTGGGAACCAGGGAACATTACACTATGAAGACTTTAACAAAGCTTGTAAAGCGGAACAAAAGGTTCAAAAAGTAAAATTAATATTTCATCGATTTAATGGTTACAATTTTTACACAAGTTTCTATTTTCATTTTGGCATTTTTACTTTAATTGTTCTGTAACTCCAAAAAAGTACAGCTTCTAATGTGCTTACATGCTTCCCGAAATTTTTCAAAAGTGCTGGAGACTGTTGATTTCAAATTGAGAACTACGCGTTATTAATTTCGTTTTGACTTTGCATACACCGTAAAATTATGGGAGAGTATAAGGGTTTTTTACTGAATAAGAATAAAGTCACAGCAGAGAAATTTTTCAATGCAATTAAAATTTAAGAATTGTGCTATTTGACAGCTTCGCCCAAAAAAATTTTTATTTAAAGCAAATGAGGGAAATCACTTAATTTTACCTAAAACTCTTTTGTACGTAACATAAAGATGGCGAACAATAATATAGTTTATGAAAATTCTCAGACTCACCTGTTCAATTTATTTCAGTAAATTGCTCTCGAAGTCCTTTTTTGCACAACATTCTTCGCTCTGTAACGAAAGATTACATTTAAGTTTAATTTATTATATTTTTTTATCTACGCAACTATGTTTTAAAAGGCAAAGTAGTAATGAATAGAGATATACTAGCTGAGGTCATGTCCTGAGTATAAAACCAGGTCTTGATATTACGGAAGTTGAGAGAACTTACAACGTCTTCTAAATATGGGGGTGGATTCGTTTTTATATTTTTATGCCATTGCATGTGCAACCAAGTCTACGATATCAATTTGTTGGAAATGAAATTATCTATGAAATGAGAGTGAAATTAGGTATATGTCATAGGTCAGTTAGGTCAATGGGCCAGTTGCTTTTCAGGTAATGGGTTTCCACAAATCACTTGAAACCAAAAGTTTTCTTCTAGAATCGTAGAAAAAGATTTGAAGTACTTCAAGTCTTCTACGAGCGTGCGTACGTCACGTCTTGTGTCTTTCAAGCTATACCAATAACGAACTGTACAGCGATGTGAGCATTGCTAAACAAACACCAACGTCACAGCTCCACAAGAACTAGCAGGTACACTGGAGGCCTTGTAGTGAGAGGGAAGAGGTGACCTTGTCTCAGTCACCCCAACCCTTTTGATGAGCAAAACTTAAATAAATAAATAAATAGGCTGGAGCAACAGAGAAGAGAGCCCGAGAGGCTAGCGCATTACTCTCTATCATACCTTGTGAGTGAATAGAGGGGACCTAAAATTGTTTACCGATTCCAGACGGCTAATCGAGAAACCCCTTTCCATAGCAATAAATCAGTATTGGAGAAATTGCGAGGAATTGGCCCTCGTGAAAAAACTAATATTTTATATTTCTGGGATTCGAATCTCGAACCTGGCAGGCAGACACGATATCATTACGCCACGGGTACCAACAAAAGCTATGGGAACCTAGGGACCTAACACATTTCAAAATCCTGCAATTTGATGCAAATTCAGAGCAGCGAAGAAAGCCCTTTTCATGGAAGTGTTTTATTCTCGAAGGACTTTACAATTACTCGAGAAAGACTATTCCACCTTTTTCCAATGTTTCTGTGATTCGAACCAAAAACTTCCCGCACAGTAGGTACACAGACTGAACCATTACGGGCATCAAACGAAGTTTTTTGCGAAAATTGTTGTTTGAAGCTTTGGTTCACTCAGAACTTCAATACCCCCTAAGCCAATGAGTTGGTAATTAACCTTTGAAAACATAATTTGGCCTCCTGAAGAAAGAGATGAATAATTTACTTCCGAATACGAGTCAGTACTTCATTCAAAAATTAAGTAGCAACAAGCAAAAGTTACATCAGGCTTAAACCTTCATACCCATACAGAGGTATTAATAACGGGTAATTTTTTAGCTGGTTTGGTTTTGGCAACACTGGTTTTGACAGCTGACGTGTGTTTAGTACCTTGTGTCACTGTCAAACAGCTTCAGTTTGGTTTGCAATTTAACCATGGATCGTCTTACAAATGAACAACGCTTGCAAATTATTGAATTTTACTATCAAAATTCGTGCTCGGTTCGAAATGTTCAACGCGAAACAATGGCGCAATTGCGAGGCGAGTTTGGTGAACAGTTAATTTCACGTTTCGGGCCGGTCAATTGGCCGCCTAGATCGTGCGATTTGACACCATTAGACTATTTTTTGTGGGGGTATGTCAAGGCTAATGTCTATAGGGACAAGCCCGCTTCGATTGACGCACTGGAAGCCAACATCCATGCATTCATTCGTGAGATACCGGCCGATATGTGTGAAAGAGTATGCCAAAATTGGACTCAGCGGATGGGCTACCTGAGACGCAGCCGCGATCAACATTTGCATGAAATTATGTTTAAACATTAAATTGCAAGGTTCAAACTATCGATTCAAATAAATATTTCATTCATTTTTTCGAATTTTTTGTGTTTTTTTTTAAAAAAAGTTCTCTTAAAAAATCACCCGTTATAATTTACTTTAAATGAATGGGTTTTATTCTTAAAATACGATATAGCTGGACTACCAAAAGAGTTCTCAAGCAAATTACACACATAGGTTGGCGCTACTGAGCGGAGCCTACCACTTTTTTCGCAGCCACGCTTTGTGAGAGAATGAAGGGGACCTATGATTTTCTGCCTCGTTTTCAGTGAAATATATTTGCTATTAGAAGACCTGCCAATTCCTGGCGAAAGGTGACACCAGTGGAAAAAGCATTTTCGTTTTCTGTTAGGATTCGAACCCCGAACCTTCCGCGTAATAGGCAACCATGCGAACAATTACGCCACGGGCAGGCACCACACTCTAAAGCAACTCAAAGCTCAAAAAATGTGCATCATTTTCCATCGCGATAATTTCGATTCGCACAACTGTGCTCAATGCTCATGTTAGTCACTTGCTTTTTTTAGGAACATCATTCGCCTTTTTTCAAAACTCATTTGGCAAAATCTGCAATTAAATTAGACGACATTCTGGAGATTGAAACTCACGCAACATGAATCAGTTGACTTTCAGTGTACTTTAAACTTTCTTCTTTGGAAATACACAAAACTGTTTTCTCAAATGTCTTCCACCGAAGTCGTCAGCAACGCAACGTCATGCAGCAATCTGCCGAAGCAAGCAAATCATATGTTTATGTTAATATTTTTAGTTTGAGAACTTGTAGCGAAACAGACAAGGAATTCGTTCCTCATATACCAAAATCCATAATATTAGAGATAATAATTACTCATTCGTTGAACAATACCAGGATTAGCATTCATCAAATTTTAAAATCAAATGACTATAGCTCGCTTCAAAGGATTATATTTATGTGCTTCTGTTTACTTAGGAACACATGCCGCAGTTTCCACAAATTTGCATTAAAGGATTTCAAAATGTTTGTTCCATTGTTATTCCATCCCATGTGCACGCATTACACATTCCTGTCGACATCGATGGATGGCAACTCAAGAATTTTCCAAGGAGCAGCAACTTGTAGTTAAGCAGTTGCAAGTTGCCATCATCATTTATGTCATGGTGTATAGTAGTACATAAAGTACATCTCATATACTGCCGATGCCTTAGGCTTTTATAACTCTTTCCATCACCCACTCACCTCCTCCGCCTCACTTCGTCATAGAGACAAGAGGTTATGTGTTTGGAAGACCTTCTGTGCTGTAGAAAGGGAGCAGCTATTTTAAGAGTTCAAAAGTTGGATATAATACACACACACATAGTATTTTCAAATCCAAGCAACAAAAACACACCAAGGATAACACTCAAATTTCCTCTTCAAGAGTTTGTTGGCATTGCTATTGTGGCGCATAAGCATCATCATTGCTTCATCTTGAAAATCTGCCGGAGCTCTGAGCTGTGGTATATGTAAATTTATTGAATGCTCAGATTCATTTATTTATTTATACCTGAGGGCATTTTGTCAAGAGTTATATCATCTCACCCCCCACTCAATGAGATGCGACGATATGGGATGTAGAAATCAGGATTGGGAAACAGATTATGTCGAGGGAGAGAGGGAGCAAGCATTTGCCATCAGCAACACTTAGTAAATTGCACCCGAAAACAAACTGCGATGAACTATAAGGCAAGTTTTAGAGATTTGCTGAGAAACGCTTTCAAAATTCATTATGCATGAGAATTACTGTATCTGGAATCACCCATGGGAGAGCTGTAATCTGACCTGAATTTTGTTGAGAGTTCTTTCATGTTCCTCAATCTCTCTGTCAAACATTGAATGGAGTTGCAGTGTTGGGGATTTACAAGAGAGAAGCGTTTATGGATGCTGTAGCTTGGGATGTCTGTACCTGGTGTTAACTTGAATGTTATGACTTGTCATATATCCGACCAGCCGAGCGTGCGAGGGGTTTAGTGATAAGAAAGGCTCTTATGAAGATTCGTTCGGTTGTTTGAGTTATGATTCTGTGACAGGAAAGAGTTTATAGGCTTCGCAGATTAACAGGCATCCTTTGATGAAGTGATTGACAAACAAATAACCCCACTCAATCAAAACTATGAGGACACGTCTAAAGAAGAAACAATGTTTTTTTAACATCCCTTCAAGTGTTAAAGCGAAACAATAAAAGCGCAACGCCTCACTTCACTAATCCCAAACTTCTGTGCAGCATCCCAACCACAACTGCAACCACAACTGCAAAACATTCCGATTACAAAAACCAATCTCCTGTCCAAACCTTCACAAAATTTCTCAAGCAATACTTAGCCAACAACTTTTACAATACGCTCTTTAAAATGTGCTAAAAGATGCTCGAGGATATGAAAATAAAACTCGCATCCATCAAACTTAATCTCAACGAGAAAAAAACCAAACAGAAAAAAATAAAATTCTGAGTAATGCAATGCAAGCAACTTCTGTGGAACGCGGCAACACAAAGCGCTACAATCCTAACCCCCGCGATAAAGAAGTGAAATTACAATGTCCATGGCAATCCGAGAAGAATGCAAAAAGAACTTACGCTCAATGCAAAAACTCTTTTGCCTTTGAATGGAAATAGCTGGGCAAGACCGAACTTAATTTTCCGTTTCTTTTAACCAAAGAATAAGTTTAATTAAAGAAGTTTTCCAGCGTAAGACAAAAAGATAGCGGAAGCCAAATAATACACGCGCGTGCATATAAAAGAAGACAAGCAAAAGAAGAAGAAAAAAAAAACTTTAATCACGAAGAAGGGATGATAATTGTTTGCGGTCGCAAACAACCAATGAAGCGGTCCCTGCTCAAGGATTGGCTTTGTGGGCAAAGAAGTCCTTAAGCTTAAGCTAGCTTAAGCGGGCTGCTCGAAATATTCAACCACCTTGCCTTGTCGAGGCTAAGAAAGTTTTTGAATTGAATTTCAAATGCATTATCGTGATTATGATGGTTCCACTTTGGTCTTCGAAAAGTAGAGTGGCTATGGCAGGAGGGGCTTACTGCATCAATGGAGAGAAAATTAAAAAAAATAACAAAACGAACAAGACGCTGCTCTATTGAAGGGTTGTGAGACAAATGAACTTATTATATCTGCTCCTGATGTCTGGAGTGATTCAATTAAAAAGCTTCTTGTCTCCGTTGCATTTAGTTTAGATGGTCAATAGGGCAACTTATAGTTTTTTCTTCTGCGAAGTAATTGCTTAAAGCTCCTTCTTGGGTAAAATATCTCATAACCAGCACGATTATCTATAATATGATCGCCTTCCTTACGTTTATACCCCTGGCTACACTTAAAAAGACGGTAAAACATTCAGCAGCTAAAAGGACAAAAATCTATTTTAGTTTTAAAATCTACCAAACAAATATTTGTTATGTGACTTCCAAAACTTCTTTCTTTACAATGTTTTGCAATGGCAGCACCTTTCAACTCAATCCAATCACGAAGTTCCAGACATAAGACGGAGGATACTGTACGAATTTCCCAACAGGTGGATGATTGCGTGATTTGATGTGTACAAAAATTCAATTCAAATTTTATTCTATAATCTACAACTCGCTGTTATTAGTCTATGTCTGTAGTCTGACGCTGAGCCTCTATAAAGGCTCCTACCCATTTTGACATACTCATATGATTCTCCCTCAGTATTTCCAGGGCCGATTGAGAGGTACTGGTACATAGTACACATATGTTTGCAAAACTCAATTTCTTTGAAATTATAAACCTTGTTGGCCTAACTTCTTCACTTTTCTTCGAAGCGATCGCAACACTTCCATTTGTCTATTTAACGATCAGCGTTATCCACATCAAGTTCGGACAAGTCTCCCTGTTTCGAAGTTTTCCATGGTTAAGATCAACCAAATGCTGACGAGAACCATACTATCTCTTTAAGTAAGTTTGCTGCAGGAAATCGATTAGCCGATCGTGTCGCTTTTAACTCAAAATACGAAGAGAAGGACAGCTTTGGATTAATCAATATAAGAAGCAAGAAAATGCAAATGTCTGCACTAGGAGTGTTTTGATGAGTTTTTCTATTTCTTGTTTTATGATTATTTTGCATTTTGGGTGGGGTCCTATCGATCTCTCTTTTTAAACTCGATAATACGAACTAAGCCGATCGAGCTCGATATTTTCCAAAATGGTCTAGACGTCGATCTTTTCAAAGCAGCTGGAAATCAGCTGAAAAAGACAACAGAACAATAAAAAGGTGCCCTATGAATGGAACCTCAGTAAGGTATGTCCGACCCCTGTTAAAAGAGACTACTCGGTATGTAAGATCTCGCCTGCTGTAATATGTCATTGTCTGGAACGACCGTGGTGCAGTGGTAGAGTGTTCTGTAGGTAAGCCCGAGGGTTCGAATCCCAATCCGGGCATCTACTTTCCTTTCAGTCTTCCACCTTTATCTTTGAGGTTATGTGTGAAATCACCACTACCTTATTTCCAATTACTGCACCACAAAAAAGGGAAGGCTGCTAGCCGGTAGTAAATTGGACCGGCGATTAGTGTGAGTGCCTCCTCTTTATTTAAAAAATATATAGATGTCAAAGTCTGAAACACCACGTAAACAATTTGATTAGTCTTTTTCAATGCGGTCTTAGGCCGAAAAAGTCCACGATCGACCAAGTTTTCACATTACAGAAGATATTGGAAAAAAAACGGAAAAAATAATATCTAAATATGAAAAAATTAAATAATAAAAGAGTTTTATTATTTTTAGTTGGAGTATTTTGATTTTAAAAATCAAAAAAGAAAGTTGTTTGTGACCTTCACTCCATTTATGCGTTTCGCCCAGGTACAACAATGAGCTCATCAGTTAGATGTTGTTGTACCCTTCTAATACGCAATGCTTTGGTCGATGTTTACCGAAACCTTTGTTTGCACTGTAAACTTTATATAGGTGTCGGTAAACATCGACCAAAATATTGCGTATTAGAAGGGTACAATAATATCTAAATAGACCATTTTTCAAGGCCGCGTAAGACTGTTAGTACTATAGAGAAAAGCTTTACAGAGCTGCGTCTAGTTTTGATATCCGAAAGAACTTTCCGAAACCTTCGATGTCGCAAAATGCTTTAGATAAGGAAACACAATTACATGTGGTTTTTTTACCATCACTAAAAGACTCAATTATAAACGTGATGCCATAGGTGCTCTTGCGATCATTGAAACAGAACTGACAGTTAATGGATTCAATGATTTATGAGAACTATAAACGAAGTTTATGCTGTCATAAAGCAAGAAAAGAGAAAATCGTCGAGTCAACAAAACGTTACAACAGACAGACTTCGAAGAAAAATAGGACTTCGGCTATTTAGAATCCGCTATAGACACGGAAAATAACATCAGTGTGGAGAGCAAACGAATAAATTCTTTGGCCAATCTTTTAGACTGAATAAACTGAAGAACTGGAAACAAATTTTTGGAATGGAATAACCAAAATTCATGCACAAGTATTTGCAGATGTAGGTATACGCAGCATTATAGCAAAAATAACCGTCTGGTAGTTTTTTTTTTCAGCCGTTGGGGGGGGGGGGTCCAAAATCGTTATTTTCCAGATCTTGATGACGAAGTGATGACCACATGAGTATTACATAAAAAAATCAGAAAATTTTTCCAAATCACAATGAAGTGTGTCCCAGACGACCTGGTTTCAGCCTTCTGCTTGCCAGACGCATTTTAACACATTTTCAAACGCATTCTTGAAATTAAAAAAATCATAACTTTTTTTCGGTTACATTTAACCAAGAGAATTCTTTTCAGTGATCGAAAGAGTATTTCTGTACATGTTTATTGTTTTGCTACCAGCTCTTGGTGTATTTGCTATTTAGGGTTAAGATGGCGATTAAAACAAAAAACCCTTATGGGAAAAACTAATGTAACCCTTAAACCTGATCCTAATCATACCAGGTCTTCTATATGGAGCAGAAGCGTGTTCCTTATCTAAAGCCCATGAGTGATCGTTGGTCCTGTATGTGAAGACGATGTGTAGAGAAGAATATTCAACAATAAAATGTCTTAGTTCTACCGCAGCATGAGCATAGCTAGAAGAGTATTAGCATTGGACATGTAAAGCTGACATGGGACATGTAAAGTTTCGGCTCGACGAACAACAGGGAAGCCGTCGAAAACCTCGTGGCGCAATAAATTCGAATAGTTCTAAAGAAGCCAGGTTCACCTCAAACGAGTGTAGCTCTCATTTCATTTTTTTATACACCTTTTAGTGTGAAGGAATGGAAACATTGGCAACAGCATGGACATCATGAAAAGAAAACCTTTTCTTCTTTTAATTCGAGTCCCGATACAAAAAAGGCGATATTGTGATCAGGGCTCTAATATTTCCACCAAACACATACGCAAACACATGTTCACTATAGCCCTTAATGCAAGGGAACACGTATAAACGCGTTACACCCGTAAATGAATCATTATTCGTGTAAGACTTTAGTAAATATAACACTTGTATTTAGTAAAGCACCTGAATTTATTAAACGTGTAATTATGTAAGAAATATTTGTATGAGGGTTTCTGTAAGTAGTTGTCAGGCGTTAGGTGCTGCGTTAGTTGTGGTCGCATTTCACAAGTTCGTCAAGAGTTATATCGCCATTGAAAGTACTTTCTGACCTAGTGTTTTGCAACCGACAGAGATTTGTAGATAATCTCTAATCATCAGAGTCATAGTTGAGTGAAATGCACTAAATAAAAACGAATTAAAAAATGAATAATATCTATATATAATGAAGAAAATCCCAAGCTTATTGAGCCCAAATATTTACTTGCTTTTTTTATAGGCATGTCCTTGGTATCACATCATTTTTTTTATTTTTAAATCAAAAAAGCGTCCTGCCATTGGGAAGGCATGGCAAAGCTATAGATTTCTTTGATAAGCTTCCGAACCATTCTTCCCGAATGGATTTTATAACTATCAACAAAAACATATAAAACAGGGACGGAAAAGAAGAGCTTATTTTTGGGGTCTTGTAAGAAAACAATTTGGGGTGTAGGGGAGGTGTTGTGATCTAATATTTACCACAGACAAACACACCCAGCCAAAAAAATACAAAATTAGAAAACACTTTCAACATAAAGCGAATCAACTGAGTTCATCACACAGCACGTGTTAGATCAAGGCTGAAATCTTTGTAGTATTTTCACTTTAATGGGGTAAAGTAAGCCATAATATTCTCCCTTACTTATCCTATGCATTTAACTGCACAGAAAAAAAGTATTTTCACTTTGTTTGCTCATAATATTTTGCACGTTAATCAGCCCTAGGAAGGTAGCCATCCAAACGAACAAATTCAGGGAAAAAATATTTCGTAAGAAATTCAAATTACATCAGAAAAAAAAATCCAAAAATGCAGTTGCGCTTTGTTCTTATTAATAAATTTCGCGAATAGTTTTTTTCGCCGAAAATTATCCAAATTTTCAGTCGAAAATATCACAATAACATGCGCCTTATCGCACTGCAACGCAGTTCTCAAATATGCGCTACAAATTGTTGAAAAAACATTCCGAATCGAATACAGCGAAGCGGAGAATATTCCACTACGACGAATAATTTATTAGGGAAGATTGTCTCTACTCTCAGATTTGACTGCAAACGAGGGTGGTATTTGTTATGGACTTTTGATATTTTCGGTTAGTTTACAATTTGATATAAAGGCTAAGAAGCGAAACGTTCGTGCTTGAGTCAACGTATTAGAATTTACCTTTTCATCTTCACTTTTTCGCTTTCATGGGCCATTTTAAGGACCTTTGTGATGTGACCAAGAAATCTCGCACCATATGTGAATAGCACTCAACTTTTAAACACCTTTGTCGTGAAATCAACACCTCATGTCTTTTTTTAAGAAGTTATCGATAAAAAGCCAGCTTAATTGCCTGCTCCAATTTGCTTGTATAAATACAACTGCCGATGCCGTTTTGTCAAAAAAAACCTTTGAACTAATTTTATACGTGAAAACAGAACACTTGGGTCCTTTTCAGGTCTGTTGAATGAAAAGCAATTGTAGAAAGCCAAGTTATTCGGAAGGATATCGCTGTGATGAACCTAGAAATGAATCTCTGCTTCAGTAGCTAAGCTGCTTTTCTGCAAAGCGCATGCATTGAAAAGCCTATGTTTGCTTAAATACAACAACTCCGCATTTGGGACAAATTCTGGTAACTAAATCAACGACTACCTATCATTACAATCTGTTGACTCAGTTAAGTTATCGACAATCACAATATAACGATACACATGTAGGTTGCACGACACTATCAAAGAATTAAGAAAATAAAGGATCATTTGTTTTTGAGTTAGTAGATATATGTAGAATCAAGCGATTTCTTCAAGTACGACGACATTAAACTGAAAATCTGAAAAGGAAAAGAATTGAACCCACACGTCAAGCGTAGCCTTAAAAAATTCATCACCACCAACTGGCCATCACAGCTGTCGCCCACTTTAAGTTTGGATAGATTTCAACAAGAAACAACTCTTCTTTTCTTCAGCACGTAAATAAACCTACATGTAGTACAAAAACCATACTCATTAAAAAAAATACCGAGTTCCAGAGTCAAAACAGATCCAACGAATGTACCATGCTCCTTGCTATATCCTGTTTTCTCTACTCTCATTATTTTTCCCGTCTACATACGGATAACAAAGATCTGTATCTATTCCATTGAAAGCACTAAAGTCCATGAATTGTGTCTTTGCTGCAAACCTACAACATCCAAGAAGATTGGTTATTTTAACGGAGTCTAAAGGAATTACTTTTACGTCTGCAATCAAAGTTAATGTCAACATTAACATCAGATTGGAGATATTGAGAAAGCGCATTACACTCCCCCAAAATACAACCTGTGGTTGGCCTCCTCTCAAGCAAATAGAAAAATCATCATATTCATGCGTGATCCCTTGTTCCAGAGAAAAAGTCCAATCCACAAAGGGAACAAATTAAGCAGACCTCACAACCATAAATATCTGCCCAAGTAATTCCATTCTTTATTCCTCAATTCATTTCAACTTGTTGTTAGCCGACCTCAACAAATGACTACTCACATTTGTGTCCCCTGAGGCAACGAACATTCACTCTCCAGACAACATAGTGGCAAAGTTTTTCAAAAGGTTATTGAAACCACTCGCTGTACTACGAGTATTTCTTTTATACAAGACTCGAGCTCATGATAACATTGACACACCAAACCGAACCAAAGAACATCTCAAAAGCTATTTATCGAATCGAACGCCACACACAGCTTATGTCGGACGGTCGTCGGTGCAGGAAAAATGAAGATGGCCTGGCCATATGGTGTGGTAGGGGGAGGAGAAAAGGACAAACGACAGCAAAATAAGAAGGAAAACCTTATCACCCTCATGACGTTCTCAGTATCGTAAAACGATTTCTTGTGTTAGTTTCATGGTGAATTTATGATTATTACAGAAGGACTGATATCAGGGGTATGCCACCACCATCATATCTTTCGGCCAAACACACCGTTGCAGCAGTAGCAGCTTTTTTTTAATAAACCAACTCACTGCTGAATTGTTTGAAAGGAGAAACTGGGACTGTGCTTTTATCTTCTGGGACGTGTCCTTAAATGTATTCGGAAAAAGTTTGTCCGGCACTTCATTGCTGTCATTACAATCCAACGCGGCTCGGTGCGAATCTGGGCTTAGTTTATTGGCAAGTTGTGATCCTTGGTCAAGCAATTGCAATTTATAAAGATGAAAGGTGTGCACAGCACTCTATTCTCTCTGAGATGGTTCCTGATTGTGCAATAGGAAGTTGCAATTGTGAAGTTAGTTGAAATGGAATTAAAGTTTAAAATGTGCGCATGAAATTTATGGAATATTAAGTGCTACTTAAATCGAGACTGTGGTCTGGCCACATTAATTTTGATACACGCTGGTTATAAGAAAGAAGTTCATTTGAATTATTTTATCGGACCGACTTTAGTCTTAATTCTCAAATGACTCAGAGTCGCAGAGTCATTTAAGAATTAACAAGCACATCATACATTTATCAAACTGAACGAAAATTTCACAAAAATAACATCTTCTCTATAAGAAAAATATAAATTTGATCAAACATCAATTCAGTAGAATAAAATGTTTTATGAGTATGGGTGGTAGGTATTATAAATAGGAACATCAACTCTTCCTCTAAGTTTTCGATTGGAAACCATTGATAATTGATTGAAAACTAGAGTCATATGAAAGGAATGCCCACAGTATTCGACTATTCGAAATTCACCAGACCAAGTCTATCCAGAATAGTGTACAGTATGAACCGTTTAGGCCTGAGGTTTTCTGATTCCTTGAAGATTTCTACGCATTAGTTTAGGTAGTAATCAAATCAAATAACAAATATTTTCTAATCTGTCATATGTCACATTGCATCTATCGCCATCATCAGCTATCATTACTCATCTGTATCTATGGTTTTTTTAGACGTCTGGCTTTCAAGCAGAATTGAAACGCATATAATTTAATGTTATTTAATGTTTAACAACAGATTATTAAATCTTACTAACAGATAATCAAAAGCCGCTGTACGCAACCAAAACGGCACACATCTCCTGGAAAAGGTACAGTTGTATGATTGCCTAGTGCTTAATGGATGTAAGAACGGTGATAACGATGGTAACTTCTGTTTTTACGGTGGACAAGGCAATTTTGTCATCGACAATTGCGCGGCAAATTACAATTGGGTTAATTTAATAACAAAATTCGAAGTGCGGCACCAAAACTTCTCCGACCACGTGCCCATTACTGTCGTTTGGACCAGTAAAAAGTCTAATCAAGAAAAAAATCTGAAACTTATCCCTAGATTGAAATGGAAGCAGGAGGATGCTGAGAAGTTCCAACAAAATGTAGATCACCATCTACCAACGTTATCAACTTATGCGTTGCACTAGAAACTCAACATCATCTACGGCTCCTAATAGAACCTTAAAGTTCAAGCAAAAGTAGTTTGACAATGAATGCATAAAAAGTCGTAAAAAATCATTTATTCTTTTTAATGCTATGCAGAATTCCAACCGTCAAGCTTTAAAAGCATTGTATGTTGAAAACTTTCGGTACAAACAAATGTGCCTGGAAAAAACACTGCATATGAAAATAACCAAGCATTCAAAATTGGTCATACAAAAAGTTATAAGGAATTCAGGAAGATCACAAGGGAGATAAATGGATCAAATTTCGCGATAGGCACAGGACTAATTGCTGAAGTCCTATCAGTGCACTTAAAAAAACCTTTTTTAAGGCAAATCGATACTGAGCTACCAATTTGCGGAACCAATGAGAGCTTGAACCAAGAAATCACAGTTCCTGGAATACATATATGCTGTCCTTCACAGAGCGAAAAATGGAAAAGCCCCGGGTGAGGATGGAATCACATACGAATTTTTCAAGAACGCTCCCCGAGCTATATTAACCAACTGAAGATCTTATTCAACAAAGCATTCCAAAACGAGGACATACCTAGCTCATTTAAAAGATCAGTGATCTTCCCGATTCACAAAAAAAGGAGATATGGACAAAGTTGAAAACTACCGAGGAAAATCATTTATGAATGTCCTGGCGAAATTGTTTTGTGGAGTTCTCGCAGCCAGGTTGGAATCGTGGGTTGACGACAACAATATCTTCCCTGAATTTCAAGCTGGTTTTACGAAAAACTATTCAACCACTGATCACATTTTTACAATTACTTCAATTCTCAAAACTTTTCAAGCTAGGAACAAAAAAGTATTTGCATTCTTTGTTGATTTCAAATCAGCTTTTGACCTGATAAATCGGAATGCTCTGTTTTATAAGCTCTCGCAAATAGGTATTTCAAATAAATTTATACACGTTATAAAGGAAATGTATTTCGATTCACAAGCTGCTGTCTGGGATGGGTCAGATTATTCCAAATGGTTCCCAACGGAAAATGGTGTCAAACAAGGATGTCTCCTCAGTGCGCTTTTGTTCACATTATTCATTAATGATATAGTGAATTATCCTCCTGCGGGAATTCGGATTTCCGGAATGTTAATAAATGTACTGCTATATGCCGATGATTTGGTTTTATTGTCAGAATCAGCCGATGTACTTCAGCTGATGATAAACCGTCGATCAGAGTATTGCTGCAAATGGGATCTTGTGATTAATACTAGCAAGTCTAAGATTATGGTATTTTTAAGATCTTCTAGGAGCCAGAACCGTTATAATGGGTACTACAATGGTAACCTTCTAGAAATAGTTCGCGAATATAGGTATTTAGGAGTGAAACCTAATACGAAGCTGGACTTTAACGAATATGTACATAATTGAGAAAACCAACTCAAGCCGAAGTATGTTTAATCTCTCGTGGAGAATTGTCTTCACAAACAAACGAGTTCCACTCTCTGCAAAATACAAAATATTCGATGCTGTTGTGAAGTCTACACTTTGTTATGCTGATCAAGTGTGGGGTATGGATGAGTACGAAGCGATCGAAAAATTCCACAGAAACTTCTTAAAAAAACTTGTTAACCTGCCTCTTCAAACCCCGAGCTATGCGTTATACATAGAAACAGGACTTCTTAAACTTTTTATTAGTACATACATTGAAGACCCAAGCGGACTATATCGTAAAAGTTTTTGATCAACCAGGCGAACGGCTTTCCAAAGAAATGCTTCGATGGGAAATTAGAAATGAAGATTGGTGGATGAGCAGATGTTATAATAAAAAATGTGAAACTGTTCTTCAATAAAAGAGAAAGACCGAGTTATAATATTCCTTCGTTTAATTCAAGTTATTTCTCTGAAGTACAATATCGAACTGAACTAAATTTATAATTAACTAGCTGTACCCGCGACTTCGTCCGCGTGGAATAGTGGCTTTCGTCAGCATTCTTATTTTTTAGGTTACTTAATTTGGAAATAAGACACATTCATGCGTTTTAGTAAACGATTGTTATATTTTTTTTCTTTAAATGTTTGCACACGACGTTCTAATTTTTTCCATTTTTTGCGAAATAAAAAGGTTTTGTGGGATTGATACATGTGATCCTGCCACATGAAGTTGCCATGGGATTATTTTCTAAACGAACACCTGCAACTTAAAGCGCCTGAGACTTATTTATAAAGACCAATCAATGGGAATTAAAGGAAAACGGGGAATCAAAACGTTTTAAATTTGTAATATTAGTAAGGATGTCCATCTTCGGGTTCTAGACTGTCTCTGTACCAGAATTCATTTAAATAGGTTCAATAGTTTAGGCGGTAAATATAAACAAAGAAAAACAGACAGACAGAGTTAATTTCGGATTCATACTGTTACTAAAGTCTTCCATTCCCGTAGGAATATGAGGGCCGTTTCCGGAGGATGACTTATAGCTTATATTACTCGAAAATAGTGTAGTATTCTAACAGTGGACATTTTTTGACAATTCCAAGTTCCCGTTCCCATGGGAATACACGAATAAAACATATTGCTTAATATATTTGTCCATCCTCATATAAATAGGTTCAATAGTTTGGGTGGCTAATGGTAACAAAGGGAAATAGATAGACAGATTTAAGTTCGTACTTATAATTTTAGTAAAGACTCCGTTCCCGTGGAAATATGGTGACCGTTCCCGTAAGGAATATGGCGATGAGTAAAAGTTAATGTTGCTACGGTAGAAGATTTTTTTAAATCGGTGCTGTAGTGTCTAAGTTCCCGTAAACTTTCCTGCTCCCGTGGGAATATAGGAAAAAAAAATATATAGCCTATGTCCTTCCTCAGGTTCTGAACAATCTTTGCAAAAAATTTCATTTAAATCGGTTTATTAGCTTCAGGATTTTTGAAATCGGTGTTGTAGTTTCTAAATTCCCGTATACGTTCCCGTTCCCGTGGGAATTTAGGGAAAAAATATATAGCCTATGTCCTTCCTCTGGTTCTAGACTATCTCTGTACAAAATTTCATATCAATCAGTTTGGTAGTTTGGGCGGGAGATGGTAACAGACAGAGGGACTTTCACATTTATAATATTAGTTAGGATTTTAGAAAGCGTAATTCAAAAAACAAGTTAAATGACAAGTTAGAAAGAGATATGTCCAGGTTTTGCATCCCAACGGTTATCATATTATGGAAAAAGATCGCTAACAATGCATGAAACAACAAAACTTTTGAAAGAAACGAACTGTAAAAATCTCGCATCATTCTTGAAAGAAATCTCCATGTATCGGATGTTGCTAACATCAGAATTTGAATAGTTATACTTTTTAATTATTTTGTAATGAAAAGAATCTTTTATATACATTTATTCAAAATAGCTAACCGAGCTGACGGCAAGACCATAGCTTAAAATGCATTCAAATTGTTAACAAATGTATCAAAAACATCGAATCAATAAATGAATACTTACTTACTTACCACTACTTAATTTAATGTTATGGCCAAGAATTCAGTGTAATTATAAAGGATTTCTGGCAAAGTAACCCCCGCGTTTGGTTCCGATAAATTCAAACCAAGAGGACCAAATTTCCGAATATTAGCAATAACGTGCCGAACATTATCTTCCAAAGCGTAAATCGTCTCAGGCTTATCTGCATAGACGAGCAACTTCACAAAACCTCAAATCCACCGCACGATCACGACGCAAGACAATGCGCTCACTAAAAGTTGGCTCCAATAAATTGATTGCTTCGTTGGTTATAAGCGCTGCTGTCATGTTGGAAGCCGTTCACATCAAAACCCTCCAATTCAAGCACCAAATTAATCAAAGATCTATGACGTTCGCCATTGACTGTAACACCGGCTTCAATTTTGAAGAATGTGGATCAATAATTCACCCTGCCCATAGACAACACCAAACAGTGACTTTTTGAGGAAGTAACGGCAGGCGTCTCAATAATGCCATGTGGATTATCATGGCTCAAAATGAAACAATTTTTTTTATTAACTTACCCTTCATCGGATTAAAATTTAATGGACAAAATCGGGATCAATAGCTATCTCGTTTTTGGGTCATATTTGAGGCGAAATGAACTCATTCGAGTCATCTTCGATACTCTGCTCCACAGCAGCAATAGCGCCTTCTACATATGTCCACCATACGTGGTCTCTGAGGATGTGCATTATCCACTCGATTAAACACGGTGCAAGACCGATCGATGGTTGCGAACTATTATTTTGTTAATAAATTTGTAACGATTTGCAAACGTTGTTCCGGAGTAAGTCTATTCATTATGTGGCAAAAAAGGAGCATAAATCAAGTGACAGCTGTCAAAAGATCCATCACTGAAAAAAGTACTGTCAGATTGAAAAACACACTTCTAAAAAACACCCTTTTTACTTGAGTTATTCTACTTTTACTTATAGGTTGTTTGAAATCTCTTATATTTTTGAGCATTCTCAAAAAATGTTTGAAGAAAGTTGGTATCTCGAGATTATGCCTTTCGAAATGACAAATGTCTACACTTTTGGGTATTCTATTTTGTGTCGCATATCTCCTCAAAATAATTTTCAGTGACAGGAGAAAAAAATTGAAAAATTAAAAATCCATGACGTCCGCATACAACGCCGCACCAGTTCAGCATGACTTCCTCCTCTGGGACATACATATATCGTTATGCACTGCTGCGAATAATTGTGAATCAATAACAATTCCAAAATCAAAATATTCATTCCGAATGCAATGAAAATCCAATGCATGGCCGGTTCACTCTTAATTGTCATGAAATCAAAACAGTTTAACGAAATGGTGACATTTTCAAATAATTTATGAGCTCGCAACTCTACATGGGGGTTTGGGATTGGGATAAAAGTGCAGCATTTGGCCAACAGCAGCTTGCATACGGGCGCATTTATGTAGCATTTCAATTATTGGAGGAGGTCGGTCCATTGAGAATAAACAGGAAGGACAAATGCCAGTGAATTACTCAAATTGATTGAATTTATCCTACAGGGCTCCGGTTGACATATCTGTCAATAGGAATTGACTGAAGGCCTCGCATGGCATAGCATACCAGCCAACTGGTACCTACTGTGTGGTAATGGAACATTTGAATTGAAAATGTTCGATGGAAAGGGGTTGAGTGTGTTTTATCCCCTACCTAAGTTTCATTCACCGTCGTCGAGAGAAGAGACCCTTCGTGTGGCGCTTTTTCGAGTGTAGGAGGCAAACTCTTGA
This sequence comes from Melanostoma mellinum, assembly GCA_914767635.1. NCBI lineage: Eukaryota > Metazoa > Arthropoda > Insecta > Diptera > Syrphidae > Melanostoma > Melanostoma mellinum. Next base: position 206,704,822 of record OU612059.1, read on the forward strand.
ATAAATTGACAGCAAATGAGTGTAGGATAATCAAGTAGACTTGATTAAGTGGCTCTGAGTTTTGTGTGTTAACCGAGTTCAAGTGGGGACCAGTTAACGATACGATGGTATTTGGCAGAGTGCTGTGTTTGTTTTCGATCTAACTGAAATCAATTGGATATCGCAAGTTATTTATGAGTTTTTTTTTGTGTTTCGAAAAAAACGGTCAGTTTTCTACAAAAATTCTTGAGACTTCTTTCCGACCAACCATCTGCTTTAAAAGCTGTGTTTTATGGCTTCTAGTCGAGCTAAAGCCAACAAAACACTAATCTTTCAAATCCCTCTTCAATATTCAAAACAATCTGAAATATTTAACTCGCATCAGTCTAGTGTCCGACTTCTCACCGACTGCGACTCCATCCTCCCCTCATTCTCATTAGAACAAAAAAAAAACATCAATTCAGTGGCTGACATCCACCGAAACACACCACACACACCCCAGAGACATAACAACAGCGACGAGTATTGGCAGAGATGAAAAAAAAGAAAAAAGGAATTACTAGGAAAAAAGAGCTCTTCAACTTAATAAAATATCCTGGAACAGTTGCCCGCACACAGACGTAATGCGGACTCTCTAATTACAAAACTTTTTTAATAAAACAAAAATGTTCTTCTTTTCTCGCAGGCACCCTTCGTCATAGCAATAGCAGCCAGTACCCAGTTGTAAGTAGTAGTACAGTGGTATATCCATTTGTAGTTTACACCATCAATGCTTACTACTGCATTTGCAGATCTATCTCTGGCTGAAACAAAAACAAAAAAAACAATAACAACAAAAACAATCCTAAGTTCGGCGGACAAGAGAATCGAGTTAAAGCGTAGGTATCCTGTGTTGCTTACTTCTTCTTTTTTTTTGCTCAACCTGCCGCTGCCATTTTGGGAGTGTTACTAGGAGAATAATAATAAATTCCATTCGAGTGTTAAAACTTTTCGTTTCGGTTCCGCTTCGTTGCAGTTAACGAAAGAACCTGCAGCGCATCCGATAACCGTTGATGAGGTGATCTATTGCGAAAGTTTTTTTTTATCACTGGGAGATGAGTTCGAGCGAAGTTTTGTGTTTTGTTTTTATTTTATTTTGAAAGGGTGAGCGCTGAGTGGATGGAAGTATCTCACAAGAGGATACCGTAAAGTGATTTCACTTTTAACCTATTATAGGTTATACTCAGAGGAGCTTTAAGGAGACGGTGTCCGCTTTCCTTTTGACAAAGTTGTTGTTTAATTGAAGAAAAGGAAAATACCTCGCTCTTCTTAGAATTTGATTGTTTTGAAGCTTTTAACTCAACTTACCAGGACACAACTTACAGTGAGACTGAGTTTTTTAAAAAGTAATTTTGAAGTACTGAGAATTTCGTGTTTGTCAGTATCAATGATTTGGTATTATAAATTGCAGAGATCGTAATAAACAAAATTGTAATCAGGAAGAAGCTCCATTTCGTTGCGATTTTATCGCTCTGTCGCTTAGTCGCTCAGTTCCTAGCCGATCCAAATGAGATCGAAAATCGGTAAGAACCCACTAGCAGTTGGTTAAAATTTGAATCGAACAGTATTCAATTAGTGAGAATTCAATTGTAAAATTTAAAATTTCTGCCTCAGTTAGGCCAATGTCAAAGATAACGCATTTCGGCATTGGTCTGGTAGTTAGCAACTAGTCATTAGTGTCTTTTATATCGTCTTTAAAATGAACGCTGTCCTTCGGAATAATCCTCGATTGCTTTCATCAAGATAGAAATGCACGTACTTTACTAGTCCTACATAATGCCCTTGAGACAAACAGACAACATTTGTAGGGTTTCAGAAGTTCGAGAGCTCTTGTTCTTGTTGTACTTTTATCTGTTGGAGGATTTTAACACAACTTACTTTGAACATTGTGATACAATGGACCAGTTTTAGGTCTGAGTGCTATTGTTAGTGTTTTAAAAACTTCAGAAAGAAAAAAGTACACGAGCTTGCTATTCTAAACCATACAAATGTTCGGAGAAAAGCCCAAAGACGATGGCACAATAAGGGGGCTAGGTAACCTGCTCTCACCGTGTCTGGACCGTGTATATACTACCTGACTTGAGAAAATGCAGGCCATTCACAGGAGCAGTGCTCTGCGGTGTCGTCATTTTCTCCAAAAAAATCACAGAGACTGGTATCACTGAAACTTAACACGATTAAATTCTTTGGAAAAAGAAGTGCCCCCTGGCAATGCCAACTAACTTTCTACAGTATTCTCATTTCGTAGCAGAAAAGACTGTTGAAAGTTGCAGTTTTCTTATTAACATTAAGGAGCATATGTTTGGTCTGTCTGCATCCAAAGAAGGTATGTGATCTAGGGTTCTGCTTTCGACAGATTCAATTGTTGCTTCAAACCCTCATAGAGGACCCCGGCAGATCGAGCTTTTTTCAGGTGCTGAGAAAGCTGTCTGAGATCTTTGCCTTTCAAGTTCCTCGGCGATATAGTTTCCATTTATGCCGTGATGGCCTGAAACCCAAGAGAATTTCCAAGAATTTAGTTTTTCGATAGCATTCAGAGTGGTCGTGCACTTGTGAACCACTTTCGAATTAGTTAGAGGGTTGAGGACGGACTCAAGACAAGCTTGGCAGTCGCTGCAAACACAAGTACTTCTATACACATCCAGCCATTCTACGTGACGTGGCTTGAAGCCATTTGCAAAGCGTAAGTCTTTTCTTTTAAGATGGTCGCGTAAAAGCCTAATGTCACGGGCAGTCGTAAAGCTCTCCCGAAGGCTATAACGCCAGATCTTGAAACCGTCCTTGAAGATACGATAACAATCCTTTCTGGTTGGATTCTAGAGAGAGCCAGTCCTGAACTAACGGAATTTGAGTCCTGAGATCATCGTATCGAATGGTGTATCCATTAGACGTGAGTTCCTAAAAGTTCCAGTGCGAATTGTGCCAGAGACCACATCTCTTTAAACGGGAAATGGTCTTGGTAGTACATCCCATGATGTAGATATCGAGGTAAAGAAGATTAAGCAGTGCGTTGGGAGCAGTGCTGGGGAAGGCCCAAAAACAGACAGGACATATTGTTCTTCGAAATTTGGCGAACGAGGCAATAACGTAGTAACGTGAGAGCCCGTTCCACCAAACAACTGACGCAAAGAAGATGGTTGGACTTATCATAGCCGTATAGATCCAGAGGACCCTTTTCGGTGACAGACTTCATGTCTTGCCGAACGCTCCCTTATATTGCCAGAAGACTGACAGTGCCTTAGCAGTTTGCGACTTTATTGCTCTCCAGAACTAACTCAAGATCGTTAAATTCGTTAGAAAAGGGAATGTTGACGCCACACCTTTAAGTGAAAGTTGGGTCAAACCAGTAAATTTTCTACGTCTCGTAAAGAGAACAACCTCGGTTGGATTTAACAGGACTGACGGAGAGACAGTTTCTAGTACAACGCCAGCTGTCAATCAAGTTTAGTGTAGCCTGTGCTCTGAAACAAACGTCGCGAAGGCTGGATCGGCATATGCTTGAAATTACTTTTTTAGCTTAGCTTTTTTTGAGTATTTCAAGTAGAGATGCGATCAGCATGCACAAAAGTAGAGGACACAGGACGCCACCTTGTGGACATTCCTTATTCACTCCTCTTGCAACATATTGTCTTAACTCCGCTTCAATGACCACTGTTCTACTTTAAAGTAATAATTTAATCCACAAGACTTATGATTCATCTACACTAGTTTCACTGGGAACATTAGACATGTCGATGAAAATGCCACCTGCAAAAACTTCATTGTTCAGAGGACATTCAACCCTGGAAGCAAGATTTCGAAGAGCGATCTCTCAAGGTCTTTCGAGTTGGATCCAAGACAGAGGCTGTATTTGGAGGGAGGTGTAACGAATGAAGATCTCAACCATCCTTTCCAGCGTTTTAAGAGCGAAGGTTATCAGGCTGATGACTCGAAAGCTTTTGGTGTGAGCCTTCTGTATCATTGTCACTATCAAATTGCGCAAGCTTCATTATTTTTACCATATTTACTCTCGAAAATTTTTACTTTGCATTTTAACTAATTAAAAAATTTCAACCGGACAGACCTTCAACCTTTTGCCGATAAGTTCTGGGAAACATGAGCTGAGTTCAACATTCGCCTTTGCTGGGTTCCGGGGCATAAAGGTATCCCAAGAAACTGAAAAGCAGATGAAAAGGAAAGTTGTTCTACATATAACGCAACGCGAAAAAAATCTTCTGTCTACCGCAAACGTCTCGCAACCATTAATCTTAACTCCTTAGTAATCCGAAGGAAAGTTTTTGACATCATATTCATTCTCCGGCTTCTTACTGATAATACTCCAGGCTCCCTCCTTTTAGACCTTATCTCCTTCGACACTATTCCCCGAAACGTGAATCATCCCACCTTTTCCCTATCTGTTCATATTACATCCTATGGTCTGAACCCTTAACTCCTTTTAAATCTATTCGCGATACCGTGATTCCAATGCAAAGTTAGCTTTCCCCCACCACACTTTTATCTCTTCTCACAATTTGTGTAGGCAGTTCCTGTCCATATTTTCGTTTCCTAATGACAATACCAAGAACAGTTGCCTTCAGACACTATGATATCTTGTCCTTGTTCCACCTATTTGTAACCTCAACAAAGATTTTAGGATTTCAGAAATCGAATCAATCTCATCATCTTGATGCTTCAAAAATAATATTTCGCAGACGTAGCTCTGTAAATGTATCCAAACTCAATTTTTCCCCAAAAAAGAAAACGATGCCAAACAAAAATAAAAGGATTAATTGAATTCCAAAGTTCCAATGCCATCCAACCAAGAGCCATCAAGCGCAACTCTGCAACTTCTTGTATTAAACCTTCCTCTAGCAGGACAACAGACGACAAAACAGGAAGAGGTAAATTTTAACTTCTCGATACAAAATTGAAACAGCCCAACTACCAATTTACCTTTTTAATGGAAGGACGACTTTGGACAAGAACTAATAGCAATTTATTAAAGTGAATCAACTTGGAGAAAGTCCTCAACTCTTATAGTCGCATATTGCTAGTCCCAACCATCGTCGTCATTAACTAAAGTAACCTCTAAAGTTTGGGAAAAGTGTACCTACCGACGACGACGACGACGACGACGTATAAAATGCATCAGCATGGACAACACCATACTGACAACACCCTCATCGACCGCCCTCCCCCATGTATAGCCAGAGTCGACAGCATATCAAACCAGGATTTGCCCAGAGACTGATACGCTTTCACCAAACACTCACAGTTGAGGCCATTTGCTTCTTCAAAAAGTCAGACTGCCTCTGTTTAGAAAATGGAGAAAGAGCAGGGTTTGCTTTCATGACTTTCACATCGCACTATAGGTATTTCTATCAGTGCAGCTGTAGGCAATAATTTGGTAAGTTTCCTTCATGAGAACGCTATAATAAAGTCCTTGTTGAAAATTGCACAATTTTCCATTAACCACTTGAATGGTGGTGCCTCTCCTGTCTATGTGTATTTTTGTGTGGCTAAGAAGTTTGAAGCTTGACGAAGCCAGACGATGAAGATGATGACGTCGACTGGAACAGGAGAAGTTATCCAGTGTGGTAGTCGAAAAATGAGTTAAATTTCAAAATGATGCAGACTTCTTGACAACTTTGAAGTAAAATTTTAAATTGCTGCGTCGTTAGTAGGATTTCTGGAAATCAGGCTTCAAGCTGCAACGCAGGTTCGAGATTTTTCGGACTCTAATTAAATGCTCACATAACTAAAATCGCAGCTTGATTACACAGGGAACATGCAACAATCGATCAATCTATGATCATCCGAAGTTGAGGAAATCCTCCGCCAATTAACATGCTGGCTGAATGCACCTTCAGTCGAACCATCTGCAACTCGGCTTCATAAAGTCATCAGCCTAGCATCCTTTCATTCTTTACCAATTTTAAGTGGGCAAAATCCTTACAAATCTCACAAAAGTTTAACACAACACAATTACGATGGAAATTATTGTTATGTCGTTACTGTATAGTTGTGTTTGTTGTTGTTGTAGTGCAACTTCTATCAAATTGCAAATTGTGTATAGGAACCACTGCTGTTTTCTATGAAGCATAAGTTTTTATTGTGCCACAATAAAGGCTTCTTGAGCGAATCACGTCGATGGTGGTTGCTGCTACTCGATGGATATTCGGTTTATTTGTGAAAATGCAAAAAGCCCTTATCGAAGTAAATTGGGAAAATCTTAAAGACAACACCATTTGCCGAAACAAGTTTTCCATTCGATGTACTTACAGAGCAGAGGAAGAGAGAAAAAGACAGCCGAGGACGTATCGAGTACACTACGCTACGTGCCGTGGATGGGAATCTACGTTAGTGCTGTGTAATAATGCTCAAGTGCAACTAATTAGCATTATGTTGTGTTTTTTTAAGGGCTACAACAACGAGGAGTTTTCGAAAGTTTTCTCCACAAAACTCGATATTGAAGTCTGAAGTCCTTTGGTTAGGGCTGGTGCTGGTGCTGGTGCTGCTTGGTGTATATAGTAAGTCGTTTCATGTGGCGTTGTTGTGAAAATATTATGTAATCGCCTTTGAGTGATTTTGAAGAAGTTAATTAATGACGATGGTGCAAAGGCTTTTGGGGGAATTTAAGATTCTCTTAAGTTCTTCTTAACGGGTTTGGATGAAGTGAAGACACTCGAATTGTTGTTATGCTTATAAAATATTGGTAAGCAATTGAAGAAGTCAAATTGTGACGGGTTGAAGTACAACTCGTTCTAATGTTTACCTTTAGAAACTTTCTTCAGCAGTAATTAATGTAGAATCTTTAGTTTTCTTGGGACTGGGTAGGTTTACTTACGTACTTAGGTGGACATTACAGTTCGGGGTGAACCTGGGCCTCAACCAACATCTTTCGATAACAAATTCGACTTTGAGCAAGCTCTCTTCAGTTTTGAACTCAAAGTCGGTTCAGATCTTCTTCCAATTGATTGCGCAACCTACGACGAGGTCTTCCGCTTCCCCGATATTCCATAGCAATCCGGTTTCGAAACACGTCAAACCGGAGCGTTGATGTCCATCCGTTCTACATGTCCGAGCCATCTCATGCGTACTCTTCAAGTTAAGTCGAGGTACAACTCATGCAGTTTGTTGTGGAATCTTGATTTTTTTTATAGAAAGCGGATGCCTTCATAGTCATAGACATGATTTCAACAAGGTGCTAGGCCCTGAAGTCAGGTTTCAAAAAGTCTTGGTAATAATCCATCATGAGGACTGGTCAAAGTCTAGACAGGAGCATATGCCACAAAACAAAACAAAATAAGGGCCAAAAGATGCTGCCCTGACGCATTCCAGTTACTATAACATTTTTAGGGTTAAAAATCTTATCACATGATTACTGAAAATAGAATAATTTGGGCCTGGAACATCGACCTTCTAACAGTTGCATTAGCACATTTTTCTGTTTCACCAGGTCTGTTACAACTGGATGAAAGGTACTTCCTGCTGCAGCCGTTATTCAATATAAAGGTCTTTAATTTTTTCCTTTTTCCCTAGCAACTCTATCAGCATAGTGATCTCTATAGGATCACAACTGTCTTTCTCGACTTCTTCACACTATTGATCTATCTGCTGGGTATGTGGCGCTCACCTTTCCTTAGCTTCAACAAGCCTTCCTAATTTGAATTCATTGCATGCTTTGAACCGATTTTTTATGGTGCCATTTAATTTTTGTGTGCCATAACATTTTGGATGTCCATTTCTTTTTCTAAGTCAAGATCGTTTTGAACCACCCTTTAATGCTGCCTTTTTGACGGAAGAATTCCTTCTTTGAACGAGACAATAAGAGCACAGCTAATCATGCTCTACTTTCTGTTGGTAGTATACTTCTAATACGACCAAGATTTGTTATACCGAAACATTTTTGAAGTGAAAACTTCTTTAGGCGCGTTTGGCACTTTTGCGATGGGGGTAAAGCAATGAGTTCGCGACCGACACCATTTTTTGGCTCATTGTATTTCGTATGTAAATTCGTCATAGCCAAGCGTCTCAGGTTCGATTCCCAGCAATGACTTCCATTTTTTTATTTATTTAAAGTGAAAACATAAACAAAAATTGTGGCCACGGCTAGGATTCGAACCTGAGACCCTTAGTCTAATAGCCATCGACTCATTGAGGAAAGAAACACATTAAAGTTGCTAAATGACTTAAAAGAATAGAATAGCAACATTACCTAGTATGCTTACCGACTCGGAAAAATACAGAGAAGAAAGAAAGGAATTGAATTGAAGGACAGAGAAAAATTTATGCAACGCAGAAAAAATAAAAAGCACCAAATATTTAACTACCATTTCAATGAAGTGGATGAGTGAAGCTGGAATCATGGCAGAGTAGGAGACGCACTGGTCGATGATTCGAACTTTACAACAAATTAAAGAGATCAACAACTCATCGCGATGATTTATCGATGGAAAATAGTTTGAAAAACCATTACTCAAATATTCACTAATTTCGTTTCTAAACTTAATGCATTGTCCTTTCATTTTATTGTCAAAGTTTACGAGCGCAGTTACAAAATCTGTAGAAACTATCGACTATCGTTAAAAAATTGAATGTATTGATTTTAACAGAATTTCACAAGGGTCACGAAGAAATATAGATATGATATTCCAGATTTCAATTTAGTTGCTAGTTTCAGAAGGCACGATCGTCCAGCAGCAGGAGCAGCTATCTGTAAAAGATTGTCTGATACAACTGCCATATTTTGCTCAAATTATATGGATTTGCATACGAGGTACCTACACTAGTATGCTCGTATGTTTAGTAGTAATGTTTTTGATATCGGCGATTTGTGTGTTTATCGTTGCCTTTCTGGAAATGGACAGCAAGTTATAACAGCAGGGGTTTGTAATTCACCGACTACGTTTTCAAGTGCAATGCGACAGCTTTTATATAAAAATTTATTTATTTAGTCTGAAGACGCTTCTGCATACCTTCACGATAAAATTGGGGAGAGATTTGATGATTTCCCAATGATTTTGAGTGGTGATTTTAACATCAACTTCGGCGATGCTACAAATTTGCCACTTTTTCAATTTTTAAAAGAAGAATACTATTTTACAATGACGAATGACCGCAGCCTTAGTACAACGAAATATAAAGCGACAATTGATGCAGTCTTTGCGATATATTTAAATAGATTTGAGACAAAATTGTTCGTTTCCTATTTAAGTTACCATAGACCTATAATTTCAGTATTAGAATACGATGATTGTAGGGATGAAATTGTGAATGAAAACTCATAAGTTTCATTGATGTTCCTCTATATGTACAAGTACATCTACATAAGTATATTATAATAGATTTTCCTGTACCTACATTAAAATATTTACTGAAAATTCAATTCTGTTTTCACTTCCGTCGGCACTCCCGGAGTGCTTCTTTTTTTTTACTCCCATTCTTTTTGTATATTGTCCAACATTGTGAAGCGTACACAAAAGTTGGATGCATAACTGCCGCGCTGCCCGTGTACAGCGTTGCCTTTAGTTCAGGGAGCATTATTTTTATCACACGGCAAACTTGCTCACCGCTTCTTTCACCTTAAGTTAACTCGATGTTTGATGTGGTTTTTCAAAATCACAGATAGTTAAACTTATCTCCTCACTCGAGACCTTGACACACTTCCATTCAAATAAATGTCTGCATCCGAAAACGGCCATCACAAATATTAAATCGTTTTTAGAATTATACGGTACCAACCCCCTCTCTAAACTTTTACCTATAGGTCAAGTGCTAACTGCAGAGATGTAGGATTTTCGCTGCTGAATGCTGATGATTGTCAGCAGAGAATAGATGATGGACTTTGATGATCTTTCTTTTAGTTAAAAGATATTAGATATTTATTTATTTCATTCATCTATGGAGTTTCCTCTTACAGATTGCTTAAAACTAAAGTAGTTATATAACTAAATTGCTTTAATTTATATATAAATTTTCATTTCATTTTCTTTCAAGACTAAGATCTAAGTTAAAATTTAATTCACTAAATAGCCTCATACTTCTAGTGAAAGGTTCATTAGAACCGTAATTACATCTGTGCAGATGGATATGAAAAAAATTTTTTGGTCGAAGATTTCTTCCCGGAATATATATATAGATATATAGATATTAAAAAGACTTAGCAAACCGGGACATTTAATATGATAAGACAATATATCATAAACAAACATTACACAATTTACAAGGCGACGTTTTTCTAAAGAAACTTGGCCAATCAATGCACACCTAGTATAATAGCTGGGCATTTCTGGTAAGTTCCGATTTAGTTGTCTTACCTAAGATTTTGTAAATTATTTTTGAATTCTTTCGATTCTATTTCTTGAGACCGTGTAATTCGGATCCCAAACCACTGATGCATATTCTAAATGAGGGCGAACCAGTGAAGTATAAACAGCTTTTATTGTATACGGTTAGGAGAATTCAGAGCAATTTCTTTTAAGGAATCTTAACATAGAGTTAGCTTTTGCCAATATGTAAAGAGAAATTAAGCTTCTCATTAAACACTACGCCAAGATCTTTCACTTCAAATAATCTTTCTAAAGAAATATTTGTAATGCTATAATGATATAGAATGGAAGTATGTGACCTAAAGAAGGACAAGTTCTTACACTTTTTTATATTGAGTGATATATACTTATCTTTACACCATTCAACTACTTTACTAATATCACTTTGAAGATTAATACAATCATTCCTACTTTTTATAGTTGAAAACATTTTGAAATCATCTGCAAATAATAAGCCCTAGCGGTAGATCATTTACATAAATCAAGAAAAACAAAGGTCCAAGATGGCTGCCTTGGTGATCACCGGATGACGCAGTTATTACTTTTGGAACACAGTCTTGAATTTTAACACTTTGTTTTCTATTAAACAAATAGCTGGAAGTCCACTTAAGAAAATTTGAGTGAAATCCATAGTTTTTTAGTTTTAGTAGAAACATACATAGGTATACATAGACTATCAAAAGCTTTTTGAAAATCAGTATTTATAACATCAACCAGAAAACCTGATTCTAAAGCATCCGAGACACAATTAGTAAACAATGACAAATTTGTACTTGTCGATCTTCCACTGACGAATCCATGTTGAAATAGAGATATGTTTTCTTTTATGTTGAAATAAATTTTTTGTTTTACTATTAGTTCAAACAGCTTTGGTATCGCCGAGAGCTTAGAGATTGGACGATAGTTTTCTATCTTATGTTTCATTCCCGATTTGAAGATAGGACTTACATATATACGAACATTTCCAATCATCCAAAAAAATTTCCAGTTGAAAGGGACAAGTTGAAAATTTTTTGAATGAGAGGCTTTAATATGCGTGGAGGGAATCCCATCAGGACCAGCGTTGTAGCTGGAGTTTAAGGTTGAGATTCCTTCAGTTATATCATTAAGAGACAAAAAAAGGTTTCCTAAATTCATATTAGATGAAGGAATTAGCACTTCTTGGGTTTCAGGAATAACAACATTAGAGTGATCTACATACACGGACTCAAAAAAGGAAGCAAAAAGATCGCAAGTCATTCTCAAATCAGTTGATGTTTGATTATTATACTCCATGTTACTTAACATACCAGAAGTTTTCCTTTTAGAATTTATAAAGGCCCAAAAAGATTTTGGATTTCTTGCAATCTGTGTTTGAATATTCATAATATATTGCCTATGTAAAAAACGATTGAGAAAATAATATTCCTTGCGTAGTTGACAGTAACGATACCTGTCGGAATCTGATTTCGACTTTCTTAATATTTTAAATGCTTTCATTTTGACATTTTTGAGATTTCTTAGTTTTTGGTTATCCCATGGTATTTAAAACTCGATTTCTGTTGAATTTTAGTAATAAATCTAGAAAAACCATCCACAAGATATTTTTTAAAATTGTTGTATATACTTTAAATTTTTGTTCTAGAAAGAATCAGTGACCAGTTCAAAGAAAAAAAGTACTTATTTAATTCTATATATGTAATACCCTTTATGGAAGTTGACGTTATTTATGTTCTAGCTTGTGCAGAAGACTCAACATACTGTGATTGAGGTTTCTTTGTTGATTCCAGTTGCACGCCATATTTCTGTCAGTCAGCCATCCATGTAAGATCTCGTAGTCATTGATCGAATGCCTTCTCTAAGTTAACGAACAACACATCACGCAAATCTTCTTTGTATTACATCCGGAGAACTTCCATAAGACTAGTGACAGTTGATATCAACAGAAATGTATTTTGGATAATTCTGAAACTCGAACCACGACGCGACGTCCCACTTAGCTCTTAGCATTACACCGTAAACATACTTTGACTAGTGTTTTTGGTAAGCAGGAGCCCAACCCACTAACCTCTGCTAATTTACTGAAGGTATGATGTGAATTATCGAAACAAACATCAGAGAAACCTCTGCTGAAACAATTTAACAGTGAAAAAGGTTTTTTTTTTGACAAACCCACCGCTTTTGAATTTTTTCATTTCCGAAGGCAACCAAATGCTGTTGTCGCCGCTTTTACCAGGGCCCTGTAACCCAAAACTTAAAGTCTACAAGTCAAGAGCCACTTGTAGAATTATGTTAATTAAACCCTTGTAGATGAGCAAGCAAAATTGCAGCTTTGTGCTACAGGACTTTTTGACACTTGTCATAATCCACTTGCATTACAAGTTATTTTAGGTTTGTATTGCAAGCCCCACGAGTGTTATGGTCTGCCTTTTTTCTTTTTCTTTCATGATCTAAACGTTGTATAATATTGTTTTTTTGACGGGGTTCTCTAAGTCGCTCCTTTGAACACGTCAACACTAAACTCAGTCGGTCGTGTTCTTTTTTTCCCAACATGTTATTTTTGACAAGAAGGCTTCACGGATCCTCGTACTTCTAATACGATTAAGCTATGTTATTCATGGGCTCTGTAACACAAAACTAAAAGTACTTGTAATACAAGTGAATTGATATGTTAAAAAAGTTTCTGTAGCACAAAGCCACAAATTTTCTTCCTCGTCTACAAGTGTAAAGGACATAATACTGCAAGTGGATCGTGACTTGTAACTATGTAGTTGCTTTGCTTTGTAGCTTTTTTGTACACTTGCAGCTTTGTGTTGTTGCAGACCCCTGCTCTCATACGGAGTATGTTCAGTTCAGCTGCTGTCAACTGACTCTCAGACTTTCTTACATTGTCAAACATTGTGAATCATGTGTAAGTGCTGGAGGCACAACCGCCGCACCGTGTAGAGCCTTCCCTTCAATTTGAGGGCATTTTTCTATCGCTTTTCATGGCAATGAATTTACAAACGATAGACTTGCCAAAAAATTTATGAAATTGTTATAACACTACGACAATTGTCCATAACCGTAGTGCATACTGGGTAGGCACTAGGCACACTCAACTTTTTCTTTCTTCCTATATCAATTTCGGAGTTTTCCTACATTTTTACAGTGCTTAGCTTAGCATAACAAGTTCAAGTTAATAACAAAGGCTTTCATTTCGTCTGAAGGATTTCTCATGGCATTTCCTACTTTTCCACCGTCAAATCACTCTCCACTCAAACCCCTCCACGTATTAAGATTCATCGAAGTCCACCCGTGCGTCCCAGTTAAAAAAAAAAAAAAAGAAGAAATTTAAACCTGATACATTGTCGAATTGTCGAATGAAGCGTTCGTTGGTTCCATCTCGAGTAAACATCTCAAACCAGCAGCATTATTTGACATAATTAGAATCCCACAAACCAATTTGCAATTCTCACATTATTTTGAATTCAATATTAAATTAAAAGAAGTAGGAAAAAAAGCCCACATTCAACAACAACATGCGAAGAATGTATTTCAATTTAAATGCTACTCATAGGTGGGTAGAGAGAGACTTTGGGTAGGTTTATTCTGTTTATAATGAAATTACTTGAAATTTTCGCTTCAATATAAATCAATTTCAAAAGAAATTAAATATCAATCTTCTGGAACAAACAAAATCCTATAACACAATTTAAATTTAAAGTGGCTTCAATCAGTCTCTCTGTCGAGGACCTTTCAGATTGCTTTCTCTCATGTGGTTGTCAACCACAAAGGCGAAATACAAACGCAAATTCGAAGTCTTCTGGGGAATGTTACAAATATTTTTTGTTGATTTTTTGTTTATTTTTTTTATTTTTTTTTTTCTGTCGATCGACCTCTTCTCGCTGAAAGTATACCACGAAAATCAATATACGTGTTTATGTGTATATTTACATTTCATCAATTTTGTGGTTTACAAAACATGACAACGTAAAATCGTAATTTGCAATAACATTATACATAACACGAGCGACAATTTTTCAAAGGACCCCGGCAGTATGCTTGTGAGATAGAGGGCGTGATTTCCTCTCCTATGGTGACGAAGTTGATAAGAATCAACTCAAGAAGTATAAATGTAGACATGGAATTTTTCCATTCGAAAGTTGTTTGCCATACACAGAACTAAGCCTATGAACCAATAAATTCAAAAAAAAAAAGTTATGAATAGCTTCGGAAAGGTAGGTACACTCAACGTGTTTTACCTGCTTTATAGGGCAGGTATTGGCTTCATAGAAAAGCGAAGTTTAACGAAGTGATTTGAAATTGTAAAACGGAAGTTTTCAGTTATTTGTCTAATTGATTATAGGTACTCGTCCTGTGTTTGAGATGGCTTGCGAAAAAATAGTTAACTAACTTAACTTTAAGTTTAAGAAAAAATCGAGACATTGCAATGCATTGATGTGATAAAATGATAACTTAAAATCAATCGATATTACAAAAAAGGGTGTTTCTTAAGACGTGTCGCTTTCAAGAAAGAAATAAAACGCATAGAATTTAATGAAGTGGCCAGTGGCTCTTTTTTGAAGATAAGCCTGAGCCGTGAGACCCAAATTTTGATAACTTTTTCCAGCATTTGTGGCCTTGTTGCTGATACAACGCGCTGAATATTCTATTCTAAGGCGTCAATCTTCTCGGGCGTAGACAAGCGACTTCACATAACCCCACAATAGTTCAGCAGTCTTGAATAACCCGATATTGGAGGTAGCTCACAGGTTTAAAACTTGAAATAATGTAAAAGTCGGCGTCAACAGCGATTTCATTTCGAGACAATTTACCGAACGTACGTAGTGCCCAGTAGTCATGCGCTTTCAATTCTTCTACTACGAAATGGCAAACCAAACTGAGCATAAATCAAGTGTCAGCTGTCAAAAAGGCCAACTCTGAAAAAAGTATTGCCAGATTGGAAGCCATACGCCCAGAAAACACCCTTTACACGCTTACATATGAGCAGCTAATTACATCCTACATTTACATTTAATTATTACATAACTACATTTTTTCTTGAGTTTCTAAAAGATAAAAATAATCAACGGCATTACGGATTCATGCGCATATGCCCCCACAGAGGAAAAGGATGAAGACACCAAAGACGTATTCCACGAGCTCTTGGACAAAAAATATGAGCAATGTCCTAGCTATGACACTAAGATTGTTCTATAGGAGATTTTAATGCCAAGCGAGGAAGAGAGGATATCTTTGGTGGAATAATCGGAAGATACAGCCTGCACGACATCTCCGATAACAGATTTAGGCTGATCGATTTCGCTGCGAGGCGAGACGTTCTTGTAGCTAGTACGCGGTTTCAGCACCTCAATATCCACAAAGGGACATGGAAATCTCCACATCAATCAACCGTCAACCAGATTGACCACATTGCGATCGACGCACGACACTTCTCCAGTATAGAAGATGTCCGAACATTCCGAGGGGCCAACATTGACTCGGAACACTACCATTTTGTAACCAATGCGGATATCCCGAACTAAGCCAAAACAAGGGAATACTGTGAGAAAATTCGACGTTGGACGACTACAATCGCAAGTGATCGCCAAGTCCTTTTCCGGTCGAGTCTCTTACAACCTCTTAAGAAGTTCTTTGCCGCCAGCATCAAGTATAGAGAACCAGTGGCAGCACTGCCAATCAGCCATCAGAGATGCCGCCTCTGAAGTGCTGGGTTTCACACGGCCACTACAACGAAACCCCTGTTTTGACGACGAATGCCGGCAAGCACATGCAGCTAAACAGGAAGCATACAAAGCGGCGCTGCACAAAAAGACTGCTTACGAGCACTACAAGCAGAAGAGGAGAGACGAGCACCGGCTTCTTAGACGGAAAGAGAGAGAGCATGAGAAGCGCGTGATCGAGGAGATAGAAGGGTGCCACAGCAGGAATGAGGTTCGGAAGTTTTAGCAGAAGGTAAAAACAACAGCCTCGAGCTACAAGCCCCGAGCCGAAGCCTGCAAAGACGATCAAGGGAGCATCGTGGTGGAACCGCAGTCAATGCTGAGGATATGGAAAGACCACTTCTCCAAGCTCTATAACGGCGATGATGGACCCAATTCCGCTGTTAGAGAGATAGAACCATTCGATCTAGGCGACGTAGACCAAGAATTCCGCCAACCCGACCTGAACGAAGTGAAGACAGCAGTATCCAAGCTAAAGTCCAACAAAGCTGCTGGAGCTGATGGCCTCACTGCCGAATTGTTTAAATCGGCCGGCGATGACCTGGTCAGGAGTATGCACCAGCTCATTTGCAAAATATGGTCGGAAGAAAGCATGCCCGATGAATGGAACCTCAGCATTGTTTCCCCGGTCCTCAAGAAAGGAGACCCTCTGAACTGCGCCAACTTCAGAGGTATCAGTCTTCTTAACATCGCGTACAAGATCCTCTCTGCCGTATTTTGTGAGCGTCTGAAGCCATTCGTCAACAATCTGATAGGTCCTTATCAGTGTGGCTTTAGACCAGGAAAGTCAACCATAGACCAAATCTTCACACCCCCGCAGATCTTGGGAAAAACGCAGGAGCTTCAAATCGATACCTACCATCTTTTTATTGATTCTAAGGCCGCGTATGACAGCATCTATAGAGAGCAGTTATATAGAGCCATGTCTAGTTTTGGCATCCCTACCAAACTTGTCCGATTGTGTAGGATGACGATGGAGAACGCACGCTGCTCCATCAGCGTCGGAAGGGATCTCACCAATACATTCGATGTCAAAAAAGGTTTTAGACAAGGCGATGCACTGTCATGCGACTTCTTCAGCATCGTTCTTGAAAGAATAGTGCAAAACTCCCACGTCAACACAAGAGGCACAATCTTTCAAAGATCCGTCCAATTATTCGGATATGCTGACGATATTGACATAATTGGAAGAACGCAGGGTGATGTCAATGGCGCGTTTATGAGCATTGAGACGGAAGCGAAGAAGATGGGTTTAGTGGTCAATGAGGGACCAAGTATATGCTGTCATCAAGAAAGGACACCCAACACCGACGTCTTGGACAGAGCGTCACGATAGACAGCTATAACTTTGAGGTAGTTAAGGACTTTGTCTACTTAGGCGCCACTATTAATTCAGACAACGACAGCAGCTCTGAAATCAAACGAAGAATAACTCTTGCCAATCGCTGTTTCTTCGGACTAAGGAGGCAATTGAGTAGTAAAGTCCTCTCTCGAGCAACTTAAGTGTCCCTGTATAAGACACTTATCATCCCTGGTCTTATATATGGCGCAGAGGCATGTACCTTATCAAAGGTAGATGAGAGCACTTTAGGATGCTTGGAAAGAAAATTCTTTGGGTGATTTTTAGTCCCGTGTGCATGGAGAGTGGAGAAGAAGATTTAACCACGAACTGTACGGGCTGTACAACGACACTGACCTGTTCAAACGAGTCAAGGTCCAGCAGCTTAGATGGCTGGGTCATGTAGAGCGAATGGACACCAATGCTCCGGCCCGAGGGACGGCGCAGTAGAGGAAGAAGGCGACTCAGGTGGCGCGCGCAAGTAGGAGAGGACCTCAACCTACTTGGCGTGCAAAACTGGAGGTAGCTAGCTAGGGACCGAGCTGGCTGGAGAAGCATGTTGGTTGAGGCCCTGGTTCGACCCAGACTGTAGCGTCACCTTAAGGAAGTAAGTCAGCAGCTACTCGGTTAAAAACTAATTCTCAGTTGGCCAATAATCAGACTGATCACTCTAACATTTTAAACAATTCATCCCGGATCGATGAGACAACACCACTCCAAAGTTAGT
Organism: Melanostoma mellinum; assembly: GCA_914767635.1. NCBI lineage: Eukaryota > Metazoa > Arthropoda > Insecta > Diptera > Syrphidae > Melanostoma > Melanostoma mellinum. Next base: position 206,722,921 of record OU612059.1, read on the forward strand.
GTTTCATAACAATTTCTAAGTAAACATACCCTCAACAGAAGCTTGGGAGAACGATACTCTCTTGAATAATGAAGCCTTACACTTCTACACTGACGGATCTAAATCTTTTGATAGTGTAGGAAATGGAATTTTCTCGAAAGGGCTGAATTTAAACCTTTTTTCCGCCTACCTGACTATTGTAGTGTGTTGCAAGCGAAATTTTAGCGATAAAAGCAGTCCTATTCTTGCTCAGAGAAAACGTTCTATACTCTCCAGATGTTCGTATTTTCTCGGACAATCAGGCTGCTCTCAAAGCTCTTGCCTCTGTCTCTAAAAAATCTACTACGGTCGCACGTCTCTAAAGGAGATGGCAGGCACTGCATGCTAGACGAACTAGCCAAAAAGGAACCACTTCCCCTCTTCGACCTGAAAGGAACAACATAGGTATAGGTCGCGACATGTAAGCTTTTTGCTAAAGCAGGACGTAGGAGAAGATGAGCCGTAGATAGACGCAGACGTGTCTATGACTAAGCGAATCAGGCCATGTGTAATTTCGAAACGTTCAAGAAGCTTATTGAATCTGAATCGTCTGCATATCTTTTAAAACCATAGGTGTCCTAGTCCTAACAGGAGAATACCTAACAGGTAGACACGACGCCAAAAGCCTTCGTGTCTACTCCAAACACTTCTGTAGAAGCTGCATGGACGAGGAGGAGACAGTCCCACATATCTTTTGCTTATGCCCTGCGCTCGCTAATAGACGGAAAACTCACCTAGGTGATTACTTTTCGACGACACCAGCGATCTAACTAATGAAGACCCTTGAAGTCTCTCCTTTCTCATAAGAACTTCTGAATGGTTTGACTAACTGGTGATCAACTCGCTATTCCAGTTTCGATTAGAGGGTGATTCAACTCTTTAATGCCCTAGATAGGAACTAGAATGTGAACAACCTTCTCGTCTCACTGGTATCACAATGGACCAACTGTCGTCTGAGTTTGTCCGTCTCCATATACTGGCAGCCACATCTAACCTAACCTAAGTTAAGCCTATGAGACTCCTATCGTTCCTTAAGGTCAAATAAAGCAGAGAATCTTCAACCTTCTATTCTTAACTTTCACATTTCCACAGGCCGACTTCTATGGTATGGTTGGCTACAATAAAAGTCCATCTTTAAGGATTAAATGTCAAAGCATCAACGGAAGTCTCATCTATCGAGTCCTTTCCCTTACTCACAACATTCAAAACCACAAATGTTTGAACACAAACAGATCATATTCTTAGGATTTCACTTGTTTCAATGAGAATGATTTCTCCTCTACCATCCACATTCAAATAAATCAACTTTCTGCCTTTCAACATACCAAAAGCTTATCATTTTAACATAGCATTTCATTTCTTAAAAAAAAAAAACTGGCACACAGCTGCCAGAAATGCCGTTTCATCTTAAGCAATTTCATCAGCTTTACCTATCTCCTCTCTCACCCTCTGACTGTCGTCTCCGTCTAATGTAATTAAAAGTTGCCATTCGAAATGTCGATTTTTCCTCAACACAAATTAAACTCAACAATACAACAAAAGTCCAAGTTTATTACTTTGCACAATAGCCATTGTTAATAGTCACAATGTGTAAGCTCCTCCTTCTCCTGTAAGACAAATGAAAACAACCAGAGACGATCAACAATAGGACAAGAAAAGCTATTTGCACTTCCACTCAGTCTTCGTAAGACGTAAAACCTTACTACCTACACAATACAGTATGCCTGATGTTCTTCTGTCTCTGGGCCTGCTTCAATGGGATTGGAACTGGGCTCAAGAAGCTCATTTAATATCACTGAAGCGGCATAAGAATAAAACGAAGCGAATGCAATTTAAAGTGAATAAACTCTTCGAAAATAAACAGCCGAACAGAACAACTTTGCTGTGCAATTTCATTTTTGTTTCTTGGGAAAGGACATTTTACGCTATGCTTGCCGTACGCCGTACCCAACTGCGACTCTGTGCTGCAGCAGGTAGAACAGGTGATTCCAAGATAGTAGACGTCTTTCCTGGTTGTGCCAAGTGGCAAAGGAGTGTATTTCCAGACAAATATAAGACTTGAATAAACAGACAGGGAATGACGTAAAAACTGTACCAACCTACACCACAGAACAATCATTGTACGTCTCTGGTTATTTATCAGAAATTTTAAATCACAAATAATTGCTTAGGGAGGTAGTGGTAGTAATGGTGCAGCAGCCCTCCTACGAGGCTAAAAGAAGGAAGTTTTGTTGCGCTAATATCCGTTGGGGATTTCCCTAAGAAATTAAAATTAACAGCCAGTACAGCAAACTACTACAATGCAGTCAATGGCAGTTGCTGACGCTTTTACTCGCACTACAGAGAAAACGTTTGTTAATGAATGCAAATCTGAAATAAAAAAAAACGAGTACACGAGGAGCAATCTACAGTTCGGTAAGATGTTTTGCACTTGAATTGTTGACGACAACGATCAGAAGAAAGCTTCACTGCGAGAGATTTAAAGTTTTGGAATTAAAAACTCTACACTCTACAGCCTTGGGTTTAGTGTTACTACTGTGCGTCAGACATGAAGGAGGAAAGTGCGATTGTTGTTGAAATTGTAAGGACGAAAACAATTAGAAGGCAGGGGCAGTAGGTATATTGTTTGAATAAAGTTCCAATGAGACGAAGGCTATTAATGGAAGAAGTTTTATATTTGACAAAGAGGGATAAGCTTCGTGATTGTGAGTGTAAATTGAAAGGGACCAGGCAAATGTTGTTGACGAACAGAACCTTCTTATTTTGATCCTATTTTCGCTGTTTCTTTGACAGCTTTGAGTTGTCCCAAATGGTTTTCTTTGGAGGAAGAGAGCAGAATGTCATGATGACTTTCAGTTTACAATAGCTTGACACGCACGACTCGGTTCAAAGAAGAAATGGGGCGTCGTAAGATACCTGGGAGAAACAAGAACTTCTTTCAGAGATTGGAGTCGAATCGAAATATCTTTCAAGCCTCATTCGCTTGGGTTCAGTTTTTTTATAATAAACGCGCACATTAAGGGATTGTTACTACCCTTACAATGTTATAACACAGTGAGAGCATTTAAGGAAATAGGAGCTACCGATGCACACTGCAAATGAACTTTTGTGAGTCGTAATGCAGAAAAAAAATAGAGTCAGGTAAAGCATTCCACATACGGGCTGTGCGACTAAAATACGAACCTCTTGGTCTCAAAGTAAAACTGAGCAAAGATGAGCATTCCTATTGAGGCGGGTGTTGCGGCGAAACTGTTTCAAGGGAGGAATGCAACTGATTATTAAACTAGAGCATAAATATATATATATATATATATATATATATTCAGTTTAACGGATGTAGGTTCTTTAAACTGTTACCAGATCAGAGGGGTGAAAAATTTCCAGCATCGTTTTAAGAAACTTAAGCATTTTGCAGCATTGTTGGCGACTTCAAATATGTGGTCATCGTAACGAAGATCATCGCTTACACATACCGTGTACTGACAGTTTTTCAGTTTCTTGTATGCAGGTACCATTCATAGATAACGGAAAGGGAGGGGATGTTAAGCTTTAACGACAAATGACAACATTGAGTTTTCGAAACATTGAATTCTACTCGGCGTTTACTACCCCATGTAACCATCCTGAAGGTCAGAATTCAATGAGCTTATCATACGCAACCGTTCCAGCTCCACATCCGAAGAGCAGGGACGTGAATATGAAAAGCTGAGGGTTGAGTCGTCAGCAAAACATTTGATAGGATAAGAAGTTTCAGACAAAAACAACGTAACGTGACTCTAACTCAAAACAAAAAGCTCGGTTTGACTGAACTTTTGCTCGCTTTGACAGTAAAAATCAATAACAAAATCGTAATGAAGCCGAATCGTAATTGTTATTCAGAGATTCAGACATTACGTCTTTCCATTACGCCAACAACATCGGCGTAAGCAACGACTTCCTCTCCGGTAACAACTTCTTTTGTTGAAATGGAAGCATGTGGTGACAATCTCTTTAGACGAGACAGGGTGTTGCGGTATATTTTACCACAACAAGTTAGACCTTTATTTTTCTTCCTCTTCCCATTTTTATCCCTCCTTTTGTTGCGGCTTCAAAGTGCTGGCAGAGTACAAAGCAACCCTAGTCCATCAGCTAGTGGTGTACTTCAAAGCATTTTGGAAAAGCAACCCAAATAGGTACCCCTTCATTGAGCCAGTGGACGGCTGGAGACTGAAGCAGCAACGATATTAAGAACCAGGAAGGTTCTGGAGAAATTCCATACATAACAGCAGCAGGTTACTAACAACCTAGTATTTGTCCTTTATAAGGTAGAGATAATATGGCTACCCAACTTTAACACACTGATATATATCAGTGATCATCAGAATTTGGCATTTGAAGCCTTTTTCAATATAAACGGCCAAGAGCCCAACGTAATGGCGGAGCGCCCACCGTAAAGGCCAAGTGCCCAACATTAAGTGCTTTACCTTAGCAAGGAAATGACTCTTTATAGAATTACCCTATTCCCCCAAATCTGCGCGAAGGTTCACCGTAGTAAATTAGTAGTTTTCCCGAAAAATGACGAATCCTCTTTTAACTGAATCCTAGCTTAAATAGTTTTCTTGCACAATGTAACTTGGGTCAGTTGGGCCGAGGGAATTTGTTAAATGTAATGGTTTTTCAACTTTCTATTCTGGAATGGATTGAAATGGAACTGGTATGGATTCGTTCATTCAGGCAAGTTGTTGCGAATCTCTAACGACCGAGAGATACAGCAACGAAATTGTTTAGAAGAGAGCGATGGATGCGTTTCGGCTACGGCGCAGACTCCAGCGAATTTGCTGAGAGCACTGCAGATACCCCGTGACGAACCTTCACGACTCTGATTGGTCGAAGTGAGTGGAATTTGCTGAATGCGCCGATGAACGAAGAGACCGCCAAGAAGATGGCACTTCTTGGTTGACCTCTAAAAAGGACACTGTGCCAAAGAGTTTTTGAGAATGGAAAAACTATTCGGAAATTTTAAAAATCGAGTGATTTCAGAAAAAGCTAAGTATTTTCCTATAAAAGTGGAAAAATGTTAGTAGTGCGATTGTTTTGTTTTGACTATTGAGTCATATTGCATATCGGTTACCCTTCGCCTTACGTAATTTATCCTGAGATTGCAGGACGCGCGACCTCCATTTAACCATCTGTTCGGGAAAATTCCCAAAGAGTCGTTTGTTTGCGGGTGCATTGTGCACTTGCTTTGTTGTTTGCATTTTAACCTGGGTAAAACCCATCTTCGAACTTAAATTTCATACCATTTAAATTGTTAACTGGCCCTTTGCCAGACTCTACATACATTGTACACCCAAACTTGTTTATGAAAATATTTCAGGTTTTATACCTATATTTGGAAAGGTTTCCTAAACAAACTATAATTTTATTTCTTTTGGAAAATAATCACGTTCTTCTTATTTCATTTGAAAACCATTTTCAGCGTTGAAGTTGGTTTGGAAATTCCAAGCAAAAATTTCCTGGTGCCCTTAAATTTGTGAAACACCCTACTGTGTTTTTCTAGAACATTGTTTATATCATTAATTTCTTTTGATATCAATTCTTCGATTTTCTCTAATTAAAACTACCTACAGACCACCCCATGCTGTGCAGCTGGCATCGGCAGCATATTATCTTGCTACCTGTTGCATTCTTTTCCCATCAAAATCCACCCAGCTGTCATTTAACAGTTCATCATAAAATTAAATTCAACATCGCCGCGGCACATCGGTGTGCATGTTTATATTCTTGCGTTTTAAATAATTAATCAATCAATCTTTGTGATTAATTAATATATTTGTTAACTATCATTCAAGTTGTGGATTCGATTTTGATTCGTTTCATCGGGGAAAAAAGTGCAACAAGGGTAGTTTCAATAAAAAAATTTTGTAATGAAACTTGTTTTTTTGGTAATGAGTCTTCAGCTCTTCAGTGGCACCCTGTTTCAAAAAATCCTTGTTATTGCACTTATAAAAGCATCTTACACATCTCTGCGTTCCTCCTATCTTTAGTGAGGTTAAGCCCTTGTTAAAGATTGGCTTTTGGTTTAAACTTGCTCTCTGTTTTGCATCTAACTTCATATGCACCCTCTTATATAATAACAAGTAAAAGAAATTTCCCAAACTTTCGTTTTTAAGTTACTCTACTGGCAAAGGTAGGACTTTTTATTATGCCTCTGTTGAAGTAATTGAGTTACACCAGTCCAATAAAAATAATTGAAGACGTGTCATGGTCCGATTTCCAAAGCTGTATTTTCCTCCAATTCTATTTATATAGGTACACTTCCGAAGATTCAACTCTGTCAATTCCCTAGAAACTCCATTCGAAATCGTTGTGCAAATTAAATTAAATTGAACCAAATACCCTTTCCTCACAAAACATTCACTCCATTTTATATTCATTTGATTTTATCGTCTGACTTCTCGTCTAGTAAGGTAGAAATGAATTTTTATATGCGTTGACTTACAAAAACGACATATGTACCTTGTCGTATAAGAAACGAACAAAATATCCACAACCTTGATAGGATGCGACACTTGCCTGTTGGCAGAGAGTTCGTTCGCTTACGTTCTTTAAATGTCCATGTGAGTAAATGAAATTTCATTGGAATTCCAGTATTCTAACCAATTTTTTTTTCTGTGTTCCTTTTTTTTACATACATTTGCCTTTTCTCGCATCTCGCATCTCTGTATTCGCATGTATTCGCTTCAAAAAGAGAACATCCCCAAATGCAAATGCGACATTATATTAAAACACTTTCACATAAAATGTGGTAGAACAAACAATGTGACATTCAATTTAAATTCCTGAAATATCGTTACATCACTGGTGTGTAAGGATTTGAAAGCATCGCACTCTAGACCTTTTTTTTTTGCTCGTGTCTATTCTCATTTCAACCCTACTCGGAGAGATTTTCTTAAAAGACGCTGAGATTCCTTAATGTGGTGAGCTGTGGTAAGCTAAAGCTTGCTTGTGTGTACAAGAAAGGGAGACAATCTTTATTGACAGACGACCGACGCGACGGACGGACGGTGGCAACTGACAATGTAAATACACATATACGACTTCAGATCATTCAAATGCACTTATTGGCAACAAAAACGAGGAAATTAACCCCGAAACCCCGGTTATATCTGATGCATTCAATCTATGACCCCGATTAATACATCAAAGATAGAGATCCCTCCAGAGGCTTTTGGGAAGGATTTTCATTTAATCCTGTTAAAGTCACTTGTTCTCAAATCAAAGGATTCAAATGCTTCCCAATGCGGTACTCGAAAAATAATCAACAAGGATAGTATATTGGATATCTGCTCTCCTTTTGACTCCCCAAAAAGGGAAACAATGAGGGGGAGATTTTCGTTTTTACAATCGCTTGGAATTAGTTTTTCCTAAGCCATTCTGGGCTTTATTTTGAAGTCCTAGAGATGCAAGTCGAAAGTTATTTTTTTTCCCATCATGAGTTTCTTGGAATGCATTTGGAGAGTAAATCCTTTTTTTTGTGTTGTTGTTTTTGGTGAAAGAGTGAGGTTGATAAAACTACATTTTGCGAATTCATTTCCATTGTGACAGACTGAAAATTACTCGATAGAGAGGATAAGGACAGAAAGGTTCTAAGGAAAATATGCTGGATGATGGTAATGGAAATTGTATCTGTCAGACTGATTTTGTGGGATTTTGTTTCAGTGTTTTAGAATCCACCACATCTTAAGGGGATAACAGGATGGTTGTGGTTTCTGTCAATGAGTAATTCGGATGATTTATGTAAATGTCAGTGAGGGATATAAGAATAAATTTTTAATGTGATGGCGACTATAGTGTCTGGTGCTTTGTGCCTTTGTGAGTTTTATGGGAAGTGTTGTACGTCCTCGTAGGTCACCCAGGGTTTATTTTGCACCAATCCTCAGAGTTGTCTACATTCTTGAGTTTTGAACTCAACTTACGGGAAATAAATTTTTTAGGACTTGAAACCTTAGAGGTGTTTGAGCTGCTTGCACACGTTTCTGTATCAAATTCCATTGAGAACTTTAATTACTCACTTTTGGTTGCAAATGAAAGTTAAAATTTTCAAGGGCAGGTAGCATCACCTGAAGTGCTGTCGCCCTATCCATACACATGTTTTTTCAGTCCAGTAGATGATAGAGAAAAAATTCCCTCTGCGAACAACAACTTATTTTTTTGTTGTAAAAAAATGTTGTATTTCAAGTCATTGATTGTTATACTTCCAATAAAAACCAAAACTGGATCTATATTACTCTGCATTTGGAAGATTGGTTTATTTGAGCCAAATGACATCGATGAGGAGGGTGGTGAAAGTGGCATGGTTTCCGTATATTGCAAGGATTAGTGTTAAGGAAGATAAAATTGAAAAGGGTTGTGCAAGTTTCTCGAAAGGAGTCGATGAATAAAGAAAATGTCGAATATTTCTCTTCGATCTTTCAACGTGCTCAAGTTGAGAAGTTTGATGCGATCTTGGTAAGGAGGTAGAATGAAGGGATTGTTCCACAAGAAAGACCTCTCAAAACAAATCGGAGAAAACGGCCAGTACACACTTGGCAGGCATATCCAAGTAGTGGGCAAACAAAGGAGACGTACAAAGATCGGATTACGAACGGATCGGAGAATTCGTTGGACCATCATTTAATGAGCCCAAGCGTTGAATTGGCTCTACTATAATATTATCATTATGTGAGACTAGCCCGGCTTTGTTCGGGTCTGTAGTTTTAAGGTTCCCGTTCTTGTTTTTCCTCTTACGTGAGAATTTGGTGATGACATATAATCTTTCTTACTGTGCGAGTATGTGGCATCTTAATGCTGAAAGAATTTTTGAAATCTGTCCAGTAGTTCCTAAGTTTCCGTTCTCAACCCATTCCTGTTGGAATCTTCCGTTCCAGTGGAAATATGTGAATGAAATATAAATCTATGCCACTGAGGGATAATGTTACACCCTAGAGTTGAAAGAATTCTTGAAATCGGCCAAGTGACTTTATGGTTCCCGTTCTCGTTCCCGTTTCTGTTCCTGTGGGATTATAGGGATGAAATATAGTTAAGGTTACTGATGAAGATAATGTAGCACCCCTAGTGCTGAAAGATCTTTTGAAATCTTTGGAATAGTTTCTAATTTTCCGTTCCCAACACCGTTCCTGTGAGAATATGGGGATAAAACCTTGACAGGAACCATCTCTGGACTAAACTATGTTTAAACTGAAAATTTCATAAAAATCCGATGGGTGGTTTAGGAGTTTACCCCGGACATACATACATAGGTATATACATACATACATACATCCTATTTTATATACATATTATATATATATAATATAATGTATAATATATAATATATAAATAATATATAATATATAATACATATCTTTATACATTATATATAGATATATACATATATAGATGAAGTTGAGTTTCTGGTCGCAAATGTTCCCGAGATCACGAATTGCCTTAATTACTGAAATGGTTCGATTGTGAAGATGATCGCAATTTGCAACGGAAAGGAGATTTGAAGCTCTTACGAAGGAAGTTCATGGATTGATCCTTGGAACTATTCAATACCAAAACAGTTCTTATAGCACAAAATAGCAGAAAAGTTTTCGAGATCCGGTTGAAAATGAGAGGAGTCAGTAGTTGCAGAAATGGTCTTGTTGAACTTCGTGTCATGTGCGTAGGCAAGGAATTAGTGAATGACCAATTCGAAATCATTAATAGTAAGAATGAAAAGAAGAGGACCTAAATGACTACCCTGGGAGACACCGAAGGAAGTTAAAAAAGATCTTGATAAGAAAGATCTAAAGCCAACAATATGGTAACGGCTTTCATTTGAAAACCCGGGTTGTGCTAGCGTCACCATACCGGTCACACTCAATTGAATTTTTCAAAATTTCAAAGATTTCAAAACGCCATTTAAAGCCTCTGAAAATTTCATTTAAAAAATCGAATAAAATAATTACAGCACTGCCCGCGTTAAATGGGTTCGAAATCGAGAGTAGATAGTTTAAAAAGAATTAGTCTATGGGACATTCTATCTTTCTTTTTTAACATCGACTTCTTTTCCTTTGTCCAAGGCACAAAGGGTGAATGAGACGAGTTCCTCGAGATTGTTGACCTTCCTTTGAGAATGCCACGCTGTCGAGTCGAAATAAGATTTTTGCAACGAAAATCAAAATTTCACACAAAATGCTTTCGAAGATTTTGGATGTATGCGCAAGTTTTGCGTTAATTTTCAAGTTCGAATTTGTGGTCATTTTTGTGGAAAAAGGTTCTAAAAAAGGTTTTCGATACTTAAGAAAGGGATAAGCAGAAAATTTTTGAGAGCAGCCGACAAAAGGAAAGGGTGGTGCCGTTGCGTAACTGTAAGCATTTCTGCCTATTACGCGGGAGGTTCGTGGTTCGAATCCTAACAAAAACCAAAAATGTTTTTCCAAGGGTATGTATCACCTTTCGCAAGGAAGTGGCAGGTCCTCCGATAATAAAATCATTGCCATGAAAAACACTTTCTCGATTAGCCGTTCAGAATCGGCAGAAAATTGTAGGGCGCTAGGTCCCGGGGCTGCCCGCTTTGTGCCACTCTATTTGTTTATTTATGCAGAGAAAAGAAAGAAGAAAATTTTTTAGTAACATGACTAAGATATGATTGATAAGTTCATTCAAGCTCGGAAGAAAAGGCCCACCCGAGAAATTTTGGCGAATACTAAAGATAGGTATCGTTAAGAACGATTTGATGGCGAAAGATTGTTTGAAAAAGGAGGCCAAAAAATTGGCTTAACAGATTGGATTTTTCGTTACTATAAGATAAAGACGATGGGCACTTGGGCACCCATCAGGCTTTGATTTGTACTTGACGAATTTTACAAAGGGTCGTTTGTTAGGTTGAATCGCATTTTGATTTGAAAGCTTTCGTAAAAGGTTTTGTAAAGATAAAGTAGGTACCAAGGTAAACAAATTGTTTCTCTTGTTTCTCAAAGTGGGGAGCCTATGATTATGCTAAAGAATTGATGTAGGTTATGTTTTAAGTGAAGATAGAACCACATTAAGAGATAAAAATTAAAATAGTTCTTTAAAATTACTAGCTTTAATTACTACGCCCGTGGTAGTTCGGACCCTACAGTGATCGAGTTGAGTAAATTAAGTAGGTAAATAAGTTCCCAAGTTTCCATTACAGTGGGAAAATGGGGATGAAATATAGTCTATGTTACTCAGAAGCAATGAAACACTTTAACGGTGAAAGAATTTTAGGAATCGGTCTAGTATTTTCCCGATTCCGTTGCCGAAGGAATATAGCCTCTGCCATTTGCAGGTTGTACATCATTTTTCTTCCAAAGTTAATTTAAATTGGCTAAGAAGTTGTGGAGAATTTTCAATACAAACACTAAGTTCTCGTACGTTCCCGTTCCCGTTTCCTTGAGAATATGGGGATGAAAACTAAATATAAACCTTTCTCTTGGGTTGCTCTATCATAAAAAAAAAAAAAAAAATCCGCATCAAAATCCGTTGCGTAGTTTTAAGGATTTAAGCATACAGACAGCGAAAACGTTGGAGCGGACTGTATTGGAGACTCGTGAAAAAATAAGAGGAGGAAGGAAGTTATCAATGGTTGATTGGAAAACATGACAACGAAGTGTTCATGGAATCTGTTGCAAAAATAAGCTCAAGTAGTTTGAAATCCCACTCATTTGAAAAAGGATAGAATCTGAATTGACATTCATTGGCAGAAGTGGGGTCTGAAGCAGTGTAAAACGATCGGTCATCTGACATCTCCATTTAAAATAGATTAGAAATAAGCAGATTTGAGGCACCAAAAGAAATAGGATTTTGTCCATTGGATCACATAAATCAGTGGTATGATAAATCGTAGTGTTACAAAAAAAAACATCTCATATTTCAGAATTTATTTCAACAAGAAAGTAAAGCACTTTAACACATTAAAACCACATCAAGAGCTGTAAGCTCTTACTCATCCACCGACTCCTTGTTATAATCACTCAATTATGATTTATGGCGCCCGCCATAACAATTCTAAGTACATCTTACACACAATCTTATTTTTATGCACTGCTTTAGTACCTCATTACGTCGCTTAAGATCATCTATGTTATCCAAACTAATTACCCAGCAATTATACCAAAACACTCCATCGCATTAACCAGTGATGTACACAGATTAAATTTATATCAACTCAAATAATCCTAGCGATGCGATGGTGGGTTTGAGTGTGTGTGTTTTTGGTTAACAAATAAATTACCTTGTTTAAATAGAATACCGTTGATTGCCGACATTATGAATCAACTTCAAATGCAACAATTTAATGAAAAATTTAAGTGCATGCCCTGGACATGAACCAAAAATAACAAAAATAACTTGTTTTGGCATTCAAGTGAGTGGTGTTCTCGGGTGGATTTATGTCTGCTATTAATCCCAAGCAAGGAGTACATTAAATCTATGTATTTTTGTTTGTGTGCTGTGTGTATTTTGTTTCTGTTTGTCACCGATTGTGTGTAGGTATAGTGTATCTATACATATACAATCATAAATGAGGACAGCATAAATGTATAGCGAAAGAAATAACAACATCATAGATCCAACAATTGTAGCAATATATAATTGTAGTCGGATGCTTTTGAAAAACTATCATCTTCTCTCCAAAACGCACACAGTGGGCACTCACTTGCTCGCAGTGCAACAGTACACAGTTGGAATTCACTTCATTTCCGGTTGTCGTTGCTTTTCACACACCACAGTTAACATCAAATGAAAAAGTTTAATTTGAAAATTTCGTGGTTTAACACGTATCCTGTCAAATGCAAACTTCTACTTGACAACCGTTTCATACACAAACCAACATATACTCGGATGTGTATTGTGTAAGTCCTTGACACCCTACTCGGCATGACCATCTTTGAATGGGTGTAAAAGCGTGGTGTGTGTGGCTCTGAAGTGTGTTGTAACTTTTTTCTAAATGGTATGATGGATATTATAATTGTTTATTACAGGGAATGTCCTTTTTTGAAAGAGTTTAGAATGTTTTAGACACTCAAAATGCAACTTTTGTATGTTTGTGGTGGAAAGAGGTGTTGTTATGTGTCTTTTCAAGTATTTAGTCAATTTCAAGTAAAACTTAAGTGAGGAAAGTTATCTGTCGACAGAATGGTCACTGGCGAAGATAGTTCCTTGGAACTTGCATTGTTTAGTTCTGAATTTATTCCTTCACTTAAGAACTGTTGTTTAAATGAAACAAACTCATTTCTGGAGCGATGTTCCCTGAGGCGAATTGTTCTTAGCTCAACGCTACGATACGCATTGACTTGGCAGCAAGGAAGACTTCTTAAATATAATTATGAACAAATAACTTATTTAAAAAAAAAACTTAACTTTATTATAGTAAATATTATTTACAGTAAATAAATTAAGTATAAAACAGTGCGAAACTATTTCTATCCTTGTTCAGGCGCAGATTAAGTAAATATTGTGAAAGACCTGTATTTGCAGTATTTTTGGCATTTTTGCCGTGTTTTGCCATTCAGGAAGGTGATCTAAAATCTTGACGACAACCTATTTTCTTTGAAGAACCAGGTGAAACAAACAGGAGTTGAAGGATTTGAGTTTCTATTGATTTGTTGGCGCTTTGGAGTGTTTGAAGTGCTTGAAGTTGAGGAATAGACCAGGGTCGATAATTTTTAAAATGGTCAAAAAAGAAAAAAAATTATAGTAGAATGAAACCTTTTAAAAAAGGTAGAGAATAAACCAAAAAAAAATGGAAAAATAAATTACGGGCGATCTGAGGTCGGGAAGGGGGCGGGGGGCGTATTTAAGGGTAAAAAACGGTTAATCTCGATTTCCGGTAAAACTGCAAGTCTTAGGAAAAAATGTTAAATGGCAAAGTTGTAGGTATTAAAAAGATCTACATTTTTTGTAAAGACACTTTTTTCACATAACCTCAAAATGTATGTGAAAAATTCGAATAACTGAGTTTTTGGTTTTTTATTTTTATCTTTTGCGAAAAAACTTATTTTTTCACGAAATTTGGTGAAAACATACCTTTGTATATTCCAAACATACAGTAATTTTTTTGATTTAAAATATTTATTTTTTCACCTTATTTTGACAAAATTTTGAAAAATTACCCTAACTTTCAATCGAAAAATCTCACGTCAAAATATCTGCTTTTTTAAAAAAATTGGTGTGTTTCTTGTTTGTTGAAATCTCTACTTTCAGATGGTTAAAAAAAAATTTACACTACTATGGTAAATGTTCTCAGAAAATGCAAATAATGAAAATAGCCCAAATCCAATTTTTTTTTTATTTTTTTAAAAATTCAAAATTTACACATTAATTACTAGAAAAACGTAAGTATATAGTATATTTCGAGTAGCAATTTTTTTGTTTATCGGTATAACATGAAATCTTACGTTTTTCTAGTAATTAATGTGTAAATTTTGAATTTTTAAAAAAAATAAAAAAAAGATTTGGATTTGGGCTATTTTCATTATTTACATTTTCTGAGAACATTTACCATAGTAAAAATTTTTTTTAACCATCTGAAAGTAGAGATTTCAACAAACAAGAAACACACCAATTTTTTTAAAAAAGCAGATATTTACGTGAGATTTTTCGATTGAAAGTTAGGGTAATTTTTCAAAATTTTGTCAAAATAAGGTGAAAAAATAAATATTTTAAATCAAAAAAATTACTGTATGTTTGGAATATACAGAGGTATGTTTTCACCAAATTTCGTGAAAAAATAAGTTTTTTCGCAAAAGATAAAAATAAAAAACCAAAAACTCAGTTATTCGAATTTTTCACATACATTTTGAGGTTATGTGAAAAAAGTGTCTTGACAAAAGTTGTAGATCTTTTTAATACCTACAATTTTGCCATTTAACTTTTTTTCCTAAGACTTGCAGTTTTACCGGAAATCGAGATTAACCGTTTTTTACCCTTAAATACGCCCCCCGCCCCCTTCCCGACCTCAGATCGCCCGTAATTTATTTTTTCCTTTTTTTTGGTTTATTTTCTACCTCTTACAACTTGTTTCATTCTACTATAATTTTTTTTTGTTTCAAAAATTATCGACCCTGGTCTAGAAGGTCACCCTCTTTTCAAAGACTTTTCAACTTCCAGCAATTATATATGACTTCCATAAAGACAGTTTTATTTCTTAATCACGTTTTTAACTCAAAGTACCAGCGCATGGACCTTATCTTAATTGAATGAAAAAACCTTTCGTCGTTTCGAAAAAAAAAACATACTGAGGAACTTTGTAAGCTGTACCGCAACATAAGCTTATATTTAGCCAAAAGAGTACGCATCGCTAGATTACAATTGATGGGACATGTAACGCGAATGGACACCAACGCTCCGGCTTGATGGGTTTCCAAAAACTCATTGCAGAGAAGTCACAGAAAGAATAGACCTCGTCTTCGCAGGCGCGGATCTAGAATTTTTTTCCGGAGGGGGTCACGGGATAAAAAAAAATCAAATATAACATAAATAATTATAAATTGTTTATATGAAAAATGTACTTTTAAAAGTAAGAAATGCCTTAGCCAATAAATTTTTTTCTGAAACGTTTCCTCGTGTGTTTTCAAATGGCTTCGCGCCATTTATGGCATCGTAGCTAACTTCACATCAGTTTGCAATCAAAACATTGAAAGCAAAACAGTCCATTGTTGATTTTAGTGTCGTTGAAATCAGGATAGTTTTCATTGTGTTTTGCGATAAACAAAGAAGGAAACGGAACAAAAACCAGAACATAAACAACAAAAGTAAAAAATATAAAACAAGGATTCATTTGACGGATGCTTTAAGGTTAATTAATTCGAATAATATGGAGTACACATCAACACAGTTGGGTGTCGAGTTGAAACTACCACGCGTTGTTTCTTGTCAAAAACATCGAGATAATCACCAAACAGAGCAAACCCCGGAGGAATATTTTAGAAGAGGAGTTTACGTTCCTCTTTTAGACAACGTTTTAACGGACCTCAACGAAAGGCTTTCTCCAGACGTAATGAAGCTTTTTGGGTTGAGAGTTTTTCTGCCTCGGACTTCTTATACAGAGGAGGACATTGAAGAAGTTAATCTCGTAGCATTCATGTACCAGAAGCTTCTGAACACTCCTCCTGCAAGCGTTATTGCAGAATTTGAGTTGTGGGTAGCAAAATGGAACCGAATTGTTGAAAAAGGCGGTGAACTTCCTGATTCGGTTTCTGCCGCCCTTGATGCGTGTGATAGAGTAATGTATCCGGCTATTCATACCCTGCTTTGGATTTTGGTGACGCTTCCTGTTACTGCAGCCACTGCAGAAAGGAGCTTTTCAACTCTCCGTGTCGCCTCAAAACTTGGTTGAGATCGACTATGACAGAAGACCGACTCACCGGTCTTGCATTGCTACACATACATACATATACAAACAAAATAGAAGATTGGATTTTGTGTTATAAATTGTTTTTACTTAAAACTTGTAATCAAATGTTAAGATATTAAGTAAAGCTACTATCCAAATATAGAGAAATTGATACAAAAGTCAGTATTGTGTGAGAAATTTATTCAATTTTGAGTCAGTCATGTTGAGTCAGCCACTTTTTGATTGCAAATTTTCCATAGTGCAATAAAGTAAGTTGATTTTGGTCGCTTGGTTAGTTTCCGTTTTTCAAGTTTACAAAAATTAAATTTTGTTCGGTTATTTTTTTTTTTTTTTTTGATTTTCAGTTTGAAATGCGGGCTGTTTTGGGGGGGGGGGGTCATGACCCCTGTGACCCCCCCCCCCCCCCCCCCCTTGAATCCGCGCCTGCGTCTTCGTTGGCGAAATCAAGTGAAAGAGGACTCAACCGACTTAGAGTGTAAAACTGGAAAGAGCTCGACCGAAATCGAAATTGTGGATGAAATATGTTGTTACTCCGAACTAACGGGTGATTTTTTAGCTGGTTTGGTTTTGGCAACACTGGTTTTGACAGCTGACGTGTGTTTAGTACCTTGTGTCACTGTCAAACAGCTTCAGTTTGGTTTGCAATTTAACCATGGATCGTCTTACAAATGAACAACGCTTGCAAATTATTGAATTTTACTATCAAAATTCGTGCTCGGTTCGAAATGTTCATCGCGCGCTTCTTCCATTTTATGGTCGGCTAAGCGGTCGAAATAAGCGAAATTGCCGCATTTGAAGTGAAGATCAGCCAGAAGCATTGCAACAGCTACCAAAGCATCCCGAAAAAGTCACTGTTTGGTGCGGTTTATGGGCCATATTTCTTCAAAGATGATGCGAATCGCAGCGTTACTGTCAATGGTGAACGCTACCGAGCGATGATAACAAACTTGGATGGGCTACCTGAGACGCAGCCGTGGTCAACATTTGCATGAAATTATCTTTAAACATTAAATTGCAAAAGGTTCAAATATCGATTCAAATAAATATTTCATTAATTTTTTCGAATTTTTTGTGTTTTTAAAAAAAAAGTTCTAAACCTCTTAAAAAATCACCCGTTACTATGGCCACCACAGTAAGGAAATTAGAGATGGTTTTCTTTAAAAACGAAGTTTTCATTGAAGTATAACTTATCACGCTTAAAGTGTTTTGTCATCGAAGTCGAACCTATTTCGTTTATAGAGGCTGTTACAGAGTTGTAATATGTCTCGCTAAAAGAGGTTGTTGAAGAATTATAAAGCGTCTCGTTAAAAGAGGTTGTCATTGCATAGTCACCAGCCTCAGCCTGTGTGAAGCAAGTTGTCATGTTAGTTGGACCGATTTTTCAAAATATTTTTTTTCAGAAATTCAAAACAATTTCCCACTTAAAAAAAGCAATGAAACATTATCTCGGTTCCAGTGGCTGTCATTGAAGGGAAAACTTTTCGCTCAAAGTGGATGCTTTCGAAGTGTAACATGTCTTGTTAAAAGAGGTTGATATTGGATAAAACAATGTTTCTTGTTACATGTTTTGTTTCAAGTGGTTGTCATGAAATTGTAACTGGTTTAGTTTAGATATGGAATATTGTACTATGATTGCTATCGAGCAGTTGCTTTTCTTAGAAGAATATCATTGGAATATAGCTTATCTCGGTAAAAGTAGTTGTCGTTGAAGAAGAACAATCAACTTTGTTTAAAAGTGGTATTTCAAACGTGGACTCATCCATTTAAAAGAAGTAGTCATTACAGTGCTAAGCTAAGTGTAGAGGATTGGTAGGTCTGACAATCATTATCATCAAATCTGCAAACGTCTGACAATGTGTAAAACCGAGCTGAACAATGAGGTGAAAATTGAATTTGTTTGTATACGGTTTGCAGAAATCTACAAATGTCAGCAAATTTGTTGTAAAATATTTGGCCGACAATGTCGACAAACTATTTTGTCCAAATAGCTGACAATAGATTTGCAAACATTTGTAGATTTCTGCAAATCGTGTACACACCAAATCAAATTTTAGATCTGCAAATTAATTTTCAGCTCATTGTCACATTGCATCAGTCAAAAAATTTAAAAGCTGTAAAACTTGTCTGCTAATGAATAACTTTGAAAAACGTTAGCAGAAACGTTCCAAAATGAAAAAAAGATTGTTTACACACGATTGCCACATCTGCAAATTAGTTTTTCTTGAAAACGATTGAAGGACAAATTTTTCTGCAAACTAATTTGGTGTGTACAAGGTTCTCAGCTTGTGTATAAGCGATTTTCAGATCGAAAATTCTACAAACTAACTGGCAGATACATATTTGTCTAAAACTTAGCTACCAAACAATTTTTCTACAAATTAATTTGTTGTGTCTCGAATGTGACACGATTGTCAGCCATTCGAGACCAATTTTTCACTGACAGATCCGGCAATATTTGCAGAGGCAATCGTATACACTTAGCTTAACATCTCTCATTAAAAGAGGTTGTCAGAGAAATGAGACCAGTTTCATTGATTGAAATTGAAAAAAAAAACTTAGTAAAAAAAGGTAGTTAAAGACCTATCGCTAAAAAAAGCTATTAGTGAAGAGCAGAGGACTCGTTTATTTAAAAGAAGCTGTCACTACAGTTTTACATCTCTCTAAAAAGTGGTTGTCTTAGAAAAGTGAGCAGTTTCGTTAGGATAATTTGTCTCTTTACATCACTGAATCAATGGAATCTCGTTTTGAGTGAGGAGTAATCGTGTAATGAAAAGAATTTGTCAATAACACTATATCATCATCATCTCTCGTTAAAAGTTGTTGTCATAGAAATGTGACCAGTTTTGTTACAGACTTTTGGCATAACTAGCCGCGTTATCAGAATTTGCTTTCTAAGAAAAAATGTCATTGAATTGGAATCTCGTTCAAAATTATTGAAATTGAAAAAGGACTTAGTCAAAAAAGTTCGATTTAGAAAATGGACATATTGCTTTGAGGATGAAGTGGAGAGCCATCGTCTATTTAACCCTGGAAGGACATGTATATTTTACGCGCACTAAGGTCATCCTTTGTCGAATCGACGAAGCTCAGCTTTAAACCTATCTTATCCGTACTGAGTTGACCTTGATCTCAAAAATTTTAAATGAAACTCTTGAAAATGTTTTTAAGTAACAAATGCAATTCATTGATATCCAGTATCGATATGTTTTTGGCCTTTAAAAATAAAATTAAAATTATCAGTTTATTTTGTAACACATACTGCCATTGTCTTTAAAAAAAATCAACAAAAAATAGTAAAATTAAATTGTTTATGGAAATAATTCCAAAAACTTAAAGTTTTAGTTCATATCAACTACTGGAACTACAAAAAGCATTTTTTTAAAAAAAATTATATGCAAGAGGCATAAGCTTCAATTTTGTGCTCGCCACAGACAGCTTTTCTTGCGTTTCTAACATGAAGATTTTGCCATTCCCCTATTGGAGTAAGGACAAAATCCACAAATTTTTCTTTTTTTTCGCTAATTGATTTTGAATATTGCCTTGACAAATTCCTTGGCCATCGGCCAAAACATTTTTGATTCTCCTCCTAGTTGTAGTAGTAAGAGTTTGTGTGTCCAGTCTTCGTGACATATTATGTTCCTTGACAAGATCAAAATGTAACTTTTTCATATAGTTCCGACGGCATAGCGGTTTTTTTTTTGTTACTTAACATGTTATGTGTTTGTTGCTAATTGTAACTCATTTTGTTCTGTCATAAAAAGCAACAAAAAAAAATCCAAAATAATAAAAATTAGCAAGCCCAAACAAAAAAAAAAAAGTCACACAAAGGTCATGCTTCGTCGTTTCGACGAGCAAACCTGTAAACAATACGTATTTTTATAATTCACAGGATACCATACGTCTGCCCACAGTTAGATTACCACACCAACTGGTGCTGTACGAAGATAAAATTAAGGGGGATGAATAGTTGAAGAAAAATCATAAAAAATAAGTGAGGTGTTCGTCGATTCGACGAAGGATGTCCTTCCAGGGTTAAAAGAAGTTGTGGGGAGAGTACGATAACTATGGCGACAAAAAATAATAACGGTTTCTGATAGAGGGGTTCAATACAAGCATTTTTTACTATGGGAGGGGGGGTCTATCTCCTTCCGTTTAGGCGGTAGGGGCAATTTTATAAAAATTGACTTAAAATCTAAAAAAAAATATTGTAGAACAACGGAAAAACTTACAGATACAATTTATACTTTTTATGAAAGCCAGAAACTTGCACTTTATAATAAAATTTAAATGAAGTGGTTTCAATTTATAGTTTTTGAAATAACTGACTTCAAAGTCAAAATTTATGAAAAAAAAATTTAAAAAATCACTTTGAGTACTATGTTTCTCGTGATTACAAATGCCAATAAAAAAAAATTTGATGCAGTTAGTTGCTTCAATAAATTTTTTATCAAACGATATAAATTACTTTTTTCTATGTCTTATAGTTTTTGAGGTAATTGAAAAATAGTAAAACTATATTTCTTTTTTAAAATCAAAAAATTTTCTAATTTTAAAAGAAACTTTTCATATAAAAAATTTGCACCCCAAAGATTATGAGCAGCTTAACCCTGCGGAAAAAGGGTTAAAATAATGAGCCCCGCGAAGCGGGCCATGCGGAAAGCTGTTGCATACGGAAATTAATTGCTATTTTCATATTTAGCATGAGCAGCTTAACCCTGCGGAAAAAAGGGTTAAAGTAATGATTCCCCGCGAAGCGGGCCATGCGGAAAGCTGTTGCATACGGAAATTAATTGCTATTTTCATATTTAGCATGAGCAGCTTAACCCTGCGGAAAAAAGGGTTAAAATAATGAGTCCCCGCGAAGCGGGCCATGCGGAAAGCTGTTGCATACGGAAATTAATTACTATTTTCATATTTAGCATGAGCAGCTTAACCCTGCGGAAAAAGGGTTAAAATAATGAGCCCCGCGAAGCGGGCCATGCGGAAAGCTGTTGCATACGGAAATTAATTGCTACTTTCATATTTAGCATGAGCAGCTTAACCCTGCGCTGCGGAAAAAAGGGTTAAAATAATGATTCCCCGCGAAGCGGGCCATGCGGAAAGCTGTTGCATACCGAAATTAATTGCTATTTTCATATTTAGCATGAGCAGCTTAACCCTGCGGAAAAAAGGGTTAAAATAATGAGTCCCCGCGAAGCGGGCCATGCGGAAAGCTGTTGCATACGGAAATTAATTGCTATTTTCATATTTAGCATGAGCAGCTTAACCCTGCGGAAAAAGGGTTAAAATAATGAGTCCCCGCGAAGCGGGCCATGCGGAAAGCTGTTGCATACGGAAATTAATTGCTATTTTCATATTTAGCATGAGCAGCTTAACCCTGCGGAAAAAGGGTTAAAATAATGAGTCCCCGCGAAGCGGGCCATGCGGAAAGCTGTTGCATACGGAAATTAATTGCTATTTTCATATTTAGCATGAGCAGCTTAACCCTGCGGAAAAAGGGTTAAAATAATGAGTCCCCGCGAAGCGGGCCATGCGGAAAGCTGTTGCATACGGAAATTAATTGCTATTTTCATATTTAGCATGAGCAGCTTAACCCTGCAGAAAAAGGGTTAAAATAATGAGTCCCCGCGAAGCGGGCCATGCGGAAAGCTGTTGCATACGGAAATTAATTGCTATTTTCATATTTAGCATGAGCAGCTTAACCCTGCGGAAAAAGGGTTGAAATAATGAGCCCCGCGAAGCGGTCCATGCGAAAAGCTGTTGCATACGGAAATTAATTGCACACAAGTACCTGTCTTATGAATTTTTATACTTTCACTAGTCTATTTCCTAACATTATTGTAAATTCGTACGTATTTCCATAATTTTTTGAAAGTAATGCATACTTCAATAGTTTTACTATTTTCCAATTATCTCAAAAACTATAAGACATATAAAAAAGTAATTTATATCGTTTGATAAAAAATTTATTGAAGCAACTAACTACATCTATTTTTTTTTATTGGCATTTGTAATCACGAGAAACATAGTACTCAAAGTGATTTTTAAAAATTTTTTTTCGTAAATTTTGACTTTGAAGTCAGTTATTTCAAAAACTATAAATTGAAACCACTTCATTTAAAATTTGTTATAAAGTGCAAGTTTCTGGCTTTCATAAAAAGTATAAATTGTATCTGTAAGTTTTCCCGTTGTTCTACAATATTTTTTTTTAGATTTTAAGTCAATTTGTATAAAATTGCCCCTACCGCCTAAACGGAAGGAGATAGACCCCCCCCCCCCCTCCCATAGTAAAAAATGCTTGTATTGAACCCCTCCACCAAAAACCGTTATTATTTTTTGTCGCCATAGTTATCGTACTCGTGCCGAAGTTGTCATTACAGTGCTACTTTTCTCGTGAAAAGAGGTTGTCATTAAAATGTGACCAGTTTGGTCACAATGTTTGGCCGCAGGAGTTTATCGTGAATCCTTAGAAGGACTTGCCTTTTTAAGATAGATTATCATTGTAATGACATCTAGTTCGAGTTCTTGAAATTGAAAAAGAACCCAATTCGTTAAAAGAAGTTATAAAACAAACACAACTTACCTCGACAAAGAATGATGTCAGTGGAGAACAGCTTGTATCTTCAAACAAAGCACTGTACAGTTACAGTGCCATCTCTCGTTAAATGTGCTTGTCTTGCGTTTCGCTAAAATAAGTTACTCTACTACAACAATCGCTTCGTAGAAACTACTTACTTTGGAAAGTATTCTGTTAGAAACCATGACTAGTGTGTTAATTTTCTCGTTAAAAGCGGTTGTCAGAGAAGTTAGTTTAGTTCAAATCGAGGAAACAATAACAGTGTAACTTTTTTCGTCAAGATCAGTTTTTTTATAGAGTGTTTCTTTTCCTTAGGCTGTCATTGGGATTTCAGTAAGAATGTAACTAGACTGTCTGAGTTAACAGATTTTTTTATTTTATTCAACAAAAGATAGAGTGGAGTGTTACCATTCCATTTAGAAGCATTTAAGTGCTTATTTTTAATTTTTTGAAACAATTTTGTTTTTCAAACGATTTCGATAAAAACAAAACCCTCATAGTCTCCACGGGCAGATTTCATTTACCCTTCTTTTGATTTTTCAATTTTTCAAAGAATCTGAGTACATAATTTTTTTTAGCTTTCTTTACTTCCTACCCCATTTCATCCCTTACTGTGAAGCGAAGGAATGGTATCTACTTTATTCTTGAAACTTAAAACATTCACCAAACACCTTGTTCGTTACATAAGAATGCAACATTTATGTCGCAATTTTTTATGAAGAAGTTTTGAAAATCCCTTCGGGAGCAAAACTTACCTTTTAAGATTTTTCATCCCTCATACCTTCGGGCAAACATGGAAAAAAAGAGATGAAAACACATCCGCTAAATAAAATAGAATCTGCAGCACATGTTAAGAACGAAAGGCAAAAAAAAAATCAAGCGACGAAATCACGCTGCATAAAATACTTTTTAGGTAATGGAACATGGAAGTAGCTTCAGCTTCAGCTTCAGATTCATCTTCTTCTTCAGCTACTTCTACTTCACTTCTTTTAGACACTTTTTTTAGGGTTTAAATTTTTTTCCCTTTTACCTGCAAGCATAAATCGCTCATCTGACTTTGAATTTGGCTCCTTTGACACATTAGGGAAAATGAGCATTACATGGCAAACATTGTTTTTCCGATTTATCTCAGTTTGCACCCCCTCTCTGATTTTTGTAATGCCTGGTATGTATTGAGAGGCGATAGTATAGTATCATCCACTTGAATGTCGTCAAATGTACAGTTGAGGGGCTGTTGTATAAAAGAAGACAAATTCTAAGATTTTCGGTTTGTATTCTGGCAAAATTACCGAGAATTTTCTTGGAGAAGGAATTTCACTTTACACGAGAGCGTTAGTGTATTTACATATATACGCACGAAGAAATCCTGTTCATGTTTTGGAATGTTCCTAACAACGAGAATGTAAGGATCAAAGCTGAGATAGCGAAACATACGACATGTTTGATTTCTTTTTATGCAAACCTAACGATGTAAGGATATAAATTATGAATTTTATTTCGAAACTCAGAAAGGGATTCTACTTAGAGTATTCCATTTGGAGTTTCTTCAATATACTAAATTTATGGGATGGTTGTTTGAAGGTGGTTTGTGTTGGGGAAGATCACAAAACAATTTGGCTTTAAAAGTTCTAACATGTTGTTACACGTTGTTCTTCTTTAAAGATTGTTTAGAAAGTCGATAAGAAAAAAAGAGGTTCCGAGGCAAGTTGTTCTTTTTAATTAATTCATTTTGTTTTGATTCAGAATATCGCAGGAACCTTATGACTTTTATCAGTTAGACGCGTTATCTTCCATATAAAATGAAAATGGGTTTCAGCGGAAATTAAAAAACTGGGACAAAATTTTCTTGTATAAGGAACAAAATAAAACACGAACTTCAGTTCTTCATTAATAAATCGATTTTGTGTTTTAATTATAGAATTTAAAACATAACAAGTTAGTATTATTTAGTTAGTTATTTATAACTTTAGTAGTTCTATGTATTTGTTTATGTTTATGACTGCAATATCCATGAAGTGGATCTCATCTTTAGGAGCGGCTGCAATCGTACGCTGTAATGGAAGAATGTTTTGGCTGCCATTTTCGGGAACGGGTTTTCTGAACCATTTAAGCAACAGCAGGTTGAGAAATACCATTACTTATATAGCAACAATTTGATCTGGCCAAAAATGAGTCTTAAACGCTCAAGACATTTGCATTTCCCTAAGCAGATGGCAGAAGGGTACATAAGCTCGATATCAATTACCGGACATTGCCTCATACCCCAATTCACCTCAAGATTCGGGATTCTGTTAAACGACTTTTGTAGAAGCAGTTTACGCAAGAAGAAAGAAGAGATAATCCCACACCTGCTCTTAAACATTTTAAAAACTTTGGTTCTTGGTCTATAGGTACCTAAATTTTCAATCCAACTACATCTTTCATTCAGTTAAATTCTTCTTTCGAAACGTGATGTAAAATGTTTTTAACTTAAACCCTTGCAGTTTTGGTTTTCGGTGCCAGGTTTTCGTTGCCATGCTGCCGTTGTCGTTAACATATTTCCTTGTTTCGTTGTCATGTTGTCATGCCATTTTGCCGTTGTTTTTGCCACCTTGTCATTGCCATGCTTTCGTTACCATGTTGTCGCTGCCATATTGTCGTTGCCATGTTGTCGATGCCATGTTGTCGTTCCAATGTTGTCGTTGCCATGTTGTCTTTGGCATGTTGCCGTATTGCCGCTGTGCCATATTTTCGTTGGTTGCCATGTTGTCGTTGCCATTTTGTCATTGTCGTTGCCATGTTTCCTTGTTTCATAGCCATGTTGGCGTTGTCGATGTGATGTTGTCATTGCCATGTTGTCGTTGCCATGTTGTCGTTACCATGTTGTCGCTGCCATGTTGTCGTTGCCATGTTGTCGTTGCCATGTTGTCTTTGCCATGTTGGCATTGCCATGTTGTCGTTTCCATGTTGTCGTTGCCATGTTGTCATTGCCATGTTGTCGTTGCCATGTTGTCGTTGCCATGTTGTCATTGCCATGTTGTCGCTGCCATGTTGTCGTTGCCATGTTGTCGTTACCTCGTTGTCATTGCCATGTTGTCGTTGCCATGCTTTCGTTGCCATATTATTGTTGCTATTGCCATGTTGCCGTTGCCGTTGCCGTTGCCGTTGCCGTTTCCGTTGATTGTAGGTTCCGTGGTCCCCCTCCACGGTACAAAAATAAACTTAAAGATGATCAAGAAAAAAGTACTTTGCGAAGAGGAAAAAGTCATATCAAATGGGGTCGGGATTCTTCACGGGTTCTGAAGACCTCATCTTCTAATGTTTAAGGGACTGAACATGGACTAGGTAGGTAATTGAAGATTCCAGAATAATTCTCTCCATGAAGCGAACCGTTGAATAAGTTCGAATTATAAAACAAGATATAGATTCCACCTTCGATCCTTAATCTTTAGCTGATAAACAAAGGGGAGCTTTAAAAAGATCTACCCATGAAGAAACCGGTCTGACTCCAGAGGAGGCACCCTCTGAGGGATAGATTTTTAAGCGTAAGCATGAGAGTGAAAGAAAAAGGTGGACAGCAATAAATATGGAGAAGATCGTGAGTCTAAGACTACATTCCTTCGGTGGTGGGGAGGAAAATGAACAGGTTTTAAGAGGTCTTATATCAACCAATGCGGGCCAGTCTTTTGAGATTGACAGTGGTTCTTCCTTTCCAAAGGCAAACATGTTCCAGAGATGGGAAGAAGACTAAAAAAAATTCTGGTGAGCTGGTTAATAACAACCAGAGTGGATGACAAAATAAGTATGGCCGTGTCCCTCTTCATGCCAGGTTTTCTTCAAAAGCTGGCAATGACAATACCATGACCGAAGTGGAGTGCAAAACACTTCGAAAATCAGCTGTGGCTATATACAAAGAACACTTCCATAGGTCTGGAGGAATGCCTTTTGATGCTCAGCAGGCTCCTGAATGATTAAGCGTTTCGCTTCTGAGCAAGCAGCCGTTCCTGAAAAGTGATGATAAGGTTATCATTCTTTATTAGCTCTTCATTCTGCACTTTTGAATGCCATGAAACACTTCTACAAGCTCTTCGCCACTTATAAGCTTCACAGCATTGAGTCGCTGATATCATTTGTAAGGCTTAAAAGTCAACATTCTATTTTGAACCATAATTTAGGTTATGTTGAAGGTGGTAAGCGAAATCGTTCTAAAAGTGGAATAGAACAAGACTTTTCCACAACAGAATCTAATTTTCTTTGTTGTCGAGGTACAACTCCAAAATAGGCGCTCCACTACTTTCGTAAGTGAAATTCCTCCTTTTTGATCTCGTAAGTTTTTTCGGATATCAAAACGGTTACAGACTTTTCTATTTCTCAAAAATCTTTCATTTCTACAACACAAATATCTGGCGCCTAAGTGGTCCAAAGTCAAGAAGAAAAAGCAAAACACAAAAGCGGTATACCATTCCATAATCAAAGCATAAAATGTCCTTAATAAAGCCCTTTGTGTGATCCCTGGCCTCATAGTAATTCATCCCAAAATTTCGAAATTCTTTTCACGTATCCCTCTCGTCACATAACCAAACTATGCATATCCTGGCTCTGGCTGGAGTTTCTTTGCTCAGAATAAAAAAAAAATACGTTACGTACCTTCACACAAAGTGTACGGATATGCGGTTAAATACCAAAGAAATTTCCATTAACTTCAGTGGAATTCTTTTCAACATTCATGAGATGAGCAACCACCCTTGCCGCGAGGAAAACGTTCTCTTTAGCCGCTGCCACCACTTTACCATCTTCATGTAGGGAAACCACAGCGAAAAGAACTGAGTGCCAGAAGAAACAACGACCAAAGAATGGCAATTGCTGTAAGAACAAAAAAAAAAAAGTGATGTCAAGGATCCTAAGCTATAACAAATTAAAACAACTTTACAAGCTTGATAGACATGGAAGGTGGAACACCAAAAAAAAACCGACATGGCTGAACTTAGAGAGACACCGAATTAAAAAAAAAACTGGTTAACATACCACCACCATGCTATCACCATTTTTCTATCAACTGCAGCAACGGGTGCGAGTTCTACTGCATAGTTTTAATATGCGTAAAACTTTTGAATGAAGAAAAATGAAGTTGTCCTCCAAAGGATATGAAAAATGCACAACGATTTTTTAAGCTTTTCGCCACCATCAGCAGGAGAAACGACAAGCTCTTGCCACCCTTTGGCTTGGTCATAGGTTGAGCGTCATTTATTAGTATTTCGCACCAAACGAAGAAGATGGTGAAGATGACAAGCATCGCAGTCACAGAGTTAAAAAAGGTGGCGAAACATCCTTTTGTCGATCACAATCCAGAGCTGTCGGAGTTTTTTGTTGCAAAATTGTAGCTACTCAAGTATAAAAAGTAAATTTTGAAATCAATGCAAATGTAACTGCAACTGCAACTGCAACTGCAACTGCAACTGCAACTGCAACTGCAACTGCAACTGCAACTGCAACTGCAACTGCAACTGCAACTGCAACTGCAACTGCAACTGCAACTGCAACTGCAACTGCAACTGCAACTGCAACTGCAACTGCAACTGCAACTGCAACAGCAACAGCAACAGCAACAGCAACAGCAACAGCAACAGCAACAGCAACAGCAACAGCAACAGCAACAGCAACAGCAACAGCAACAGCAACAGCAACAGCAACAGCAACAGCAACAGCAACAGCAACAGCAACAGCAACAGCAACAGCAACAGCAACAGCAACAGCAACAGCAACAGCAACAGCAACAGCAACAGCAACAGCAACAGCAACAGCAACAGCAACAGCAACAGCAACAGCAACAGCAACAGCAACAGCAACAGCAACAGCAACAGCAACAGCAACAGCAACAGCAACAGCAACAGCAACAGCAACAGCAACAGCAACAGCAACAGCAACAGCAACAGCAACAGCAACAGCAACAGTAACAGCAGCGGTAACAGCGACATCTTGGATAGCAAAAAATTGTATTCTTTTGACACTGCAGCACCACAATTTTGAAATCTTTGATGCCTACTTAAAAAGAAAAACAACAATTTGGTCAATAATGCATCAGCACCACCAAATTAAGGATTTTTGTTGAAATTGCTCGTACTAGTCTTGTCTTAAAATAAGGTCGAGTCCTGGAACCTGTTTTGATCTGTCTCCCGCACAGGGATTTTTAGGGAAAAATACTCGTGGTAGTAGTATTCATGTTAGTGATTCCCACTAGAGACAGCACTGAAACTACCACCCAATCTGCCTGTCACATGCCGCACTCTTAATGCAGTTCCGGTGTTTTTCTTTTCCCATCAAACTGCTTCTCTTCTTTCTCGGAATAATGAAGTTTGAAGATTCGATAAGAAACTTATCCACACCACACCAATGTTCTGGTGACAGAGATTCTTTCTCTGCCTGCAAATATTTCTAACATTTCTGCAATGGCTGTAATGAGATGCAATGCCGTTCGCGTGGTTGACTCTTTTTTATTTTTGCACGTTATCTTCTTTTTTTCCCTCAATTTTCATCCAATTACAGTTTGATGGATATGCTCTGACGTATTGCGGTGCATGTATGAGAAGAGGATAACTCACTTCACTCCTACGCTTATATCTACAAGTCCTATACTAGTCGGGGTGATACTTCTTCCTGTTTAATAATAGAAAATGCTGAGAAGGTACTATCTGGTGACAGGTGAAGAGTTCTTATTGCTGAAGGAGGCATTCAACATCGTACAACATTCATCTTAACGTGCACATTATCAGAAATTATATATGTATAGACGGCGTTCGGATTAAAAGGGGGTGCCAAAGTTTATTAAAAATATTTTGATGGATTTTGTGGTCACGTAGAAAGTGAATTAGATGAGAAACGCGTCTAGCAAACGTAAAAGCCCTGCTGGCAATGAGCAGATGTTGCTACAAGGGTGGATGGAATGGATGATTGAGTGGAATATGTTGGAAGTTCGGATCTATATTTTCTGGTGCTGGCTGCTGTGAAACGAAACCAACGAACGAACAAGCGAACCAACGGACGGACGTTGGATGTGGATTAGATATTACGATGGGAGAACGTGTTTTCATAGACATTGCAAATATGTACCTGAAGCATATACGTGCTGGTAAAGAAGCATCGCATATTCCTTATAGTTTCTGGGGGTGGTATGCCATAGGCGAGTGCAAATTATACTCACAGCTGTCGCTGTTTCTAAAATAGATACACTTGGTTTACCTTATTTGTACTTTGAATCATAAATGGCATAATTAATCTCGGTTAACAAGTTCGCTTCGATGTTCATAAAAATACTGGAGAAAACGAACGTTCGGGAGGACATGTGAGCTGTTTTATGTATACTGAATTTTGAAAATCTGGACAGGTAAGCAAACATGGTATCGATTTTGGGGGTAGAAAACTGCATTACATTGAGCTTAAGAGTACAAAGTAGCTGACGATCACTAGTGTGAAGGTTAGTAAGAAATTTGGTTCTTGGTATTAAAGTTAAGATGATGAACAACCATTCATGATGGAGCTCTTCAATAATGAAAAAAAAAAATATACAAACCACCTGAAGGGTCCCATTTAGAGTAAATTGGCGTCATTAACATAATAACAACATAATTTTGCGTCAGTGTGCGCTTGTTATAGCTATACCGTAGTTTGATGTTAGTTATCATCAGTTTGTGTCATTTGACCTCAGCTGGTATGAGTTGTAGTCAGATTGCACAATGTGGCACCATTTTGCTTCAGTTGGAGACAGCTGCCCTTCATTAGACTGAGTTGTTTGACGTAAGTAGCGTTATTTGACGTAAAATGGCGTCAGTTGGAGTCAGATGCGCTTATTGGGATCAGTTATTTGGCGTAAGTAGCAGCGAGATAGCGTGACCTGGAGTAAGATAGTGTCAGTTTGCGTCATTAGACATCAGTTTATGTCAGTTGTCCCTTATTAGCCTTACTTATTTAAGATAAGTAACAGCGAGATAGAAAAAGCTGCCGTAAGATGGCGTCAGTTGTCCCTTAAGGCTCACTTTTTACGAAAGTAACAGCAAGGTAGAGTTAAATTCGTCAACATTAGCCTTATATGCGCCCACGCCACCACAGAAGAGAAAGACGACAAAGACTGTTTCTACGAGCTCCTCGAAGAAATAATATATTAGCATTGCTCTAGACACGACGCGACGTGAAAATCGTTCTTGGCGATTTTAACGCAAAACTAGAGAAGGAGGAATACTTTGGAAATACAATCGATAAGCATAGTCTCCATGACA
The DNA here is from genome assembly GCA_914767635.1 of Melanostoma mellinum. Classification (NCBI taxonomy): domain Eukaryota; kingdom Metazoa; phylum Arthropoda; class Insecta; order Diptera; family Syrphidae; genus Melanostoma; species Melanostoma mellinum. The sequence continues at coordinate 206,754,152 of OU612059.1, forward strand.
AAACCTCCGAAAACGAACTGAAGCCAATCGATTTTGCTGCGGGGCTAAAGCATGTTGTAAGTAATACACACTTCCCGCGTCTTAAAATTCATAAAGGTACACGGCGATCCCCAGATCAATTGACCGTCAACCAAATTGACCATGTTGCGATCGACGCAAGGCACTCTTCCAGTGTGTTAGATGTCCGAACTTTTCGAGGGGCCAACTTTGACTCGAACCACTACCTTGTTGTAGTATAAGGATATCTTGTTCACGACCTGCACGAACTAACGCTGTGAAGAGATATGACTTCGGAAAGCTACAATCGCAAGAGATTGCCAATGCCTTTTCCAATCGAGTATCCCTTCAATTATCCTTGAATCCCATGCCGCCAGCATTAAGCATTGAAGACCAGTGGCAGCAATGCCAAGAAGCCATCAGAACCGCTGCCTTCTGGGTTTCACTCGGCCAACGAAACCCATGGTTCGATGAAGAATGCAGGCAAGCAAATGTAGCCAAACAAAAAGCACGAGAAATGCTGATGCAACAACGAACAAGGGCTGCTAATATCGATATTCACCATCTCTTTATCGATTTCAAGGCCGCGTATGACAGTATTTACAGAGACGAGCTGTACAGAGCCATGTCTAGTTTCGGCATCCCTGTAAAACTCGTACGACTATGCAGGATGACTTGGGAGAATTCACGCTGCTCCGTCAAGGTCGGTAAAGAACTCACCGAGACCTTTGATGTCGAAAAAGGTTTTAGACAAGGCGACAAACTGTCACGCGATTTCTTCAACATCATACTTGAACAGATTGAAAGAAACTCAAACGTCAACACCAGAGGAACAATCTTTCAAAAGTCTGTACAATTACTCGCCTATGCAGACGATATTGACGTAATGGGAAGAAAAAAGCGTGATGTCATAGGTGCTTTTGCGAGTATCGAAACAGAAGCGGCAAAAATGGGTTTGATGGTTAATGAGGGCAAAACGAAGTATATGTTGTCATCAAACAAGGACACAGAACATCGACTAATTGGACAAAACGAAACAATAGACAGACATAACTTCGAGGTAGTACAGGACTTCGTCTACCTAGGATCCGCTGTAGACACGGACAACAACATCAGTGCGGAGATCAAACGGAGAATAACTCTTGCCAACCGTTGCTTCTTTGGGTTAAGAAGGCAATTGAGAAACAAAACCCTCTCCAGAAAAACCAAGGTAACCTTGTATAAGACCTTAACCATCCCAGTCCTGCTGTACGGCGCGGAAGCATGGACTTTATCGAAAGCGGATGAGGAAACCTATGGTCGTTTCGAAAGAAAAATTCTCCGAATGATCTTTGGTCCCGTATGCGAAGACAATGTATGGAGAAGAAGATACAACAACGAGCTGTATGAGCTGTACCGCGACATGGGCATAGCCAGAAGAGTACGCATCGCGAGGCTACGATGGTTGGGCCATGTAGAGCAGATGGACCCAAACGCTCCGGCTCGTCGGGTGTTCGAAAGCACATTGCAAAGAAATCACGAAAGGGGAAGACCTCGTCTTAGGTGGCGCAATCAAGTGGATGAAGACCTCAACCGACTTGGAAAACCAAAAAAAGGAGACAGCTCGCCCGAAATCGAAGTCGTTTATAGAAGGATGTTGGTTGAGGCCCAGGTTCTCCTCGAACTGTAATGCCCACCTAAGTAAGTAAGTAATTAAGTAAGAAACAGCGAGGTAGAGTGAAATGGCGTTAGATGCCACTTATTGGGATCAGTAATTTGGCGTAAGTAACAGCGAGGTAGCGTCAGCTGGTTTCAGTTGGCGTAAATAACTGCGAGATAGCGTGAGATGGCGTTAGTTGGCGTCAGTTGCTCTTGTTCAGGTTGAGTTTATTGTTGTAAGTAACAGTGAGATGGCGTAGTTTGGCGTTAGATGGCGCTGGTTTGCTTCATATTATATCCGTTTGCTTCAATTTGACTTAGGTGTCACCATTTGACGACAGTTTGTTAAATTTGGTATATCAAATAACTCTCTCACTAATTAGTGCATTTAGGTCTAAATCCGTTTTAATTGTCTTAAGCTGGCGTCGTGTACCATGAGTTTGCGTCATCTGTCTTTAGTTGGCGTCAGTTTCCATCAATTGGCGTCTGTTTTATTGGCAGAAGGACCTATATTGTGTCAAATGGTCTGTTTTAATGTCATTTTACGTTAATTTATGTCGTTTGGCGTCATTTAACGTCAGTTGGCTTCAGTTGGTTGCCCTATGTTGACATCAGTTTACTACTTTTGTCATATGATTTTTTTTTTTTTTTTTTTAATTTACTTTTGGAGAAATGCTTTACGCACCGCACCGTAAGGAAGTATCCATACTTCCCCGTGTGTCGGACTCTCCAAGGTGTACTAAACTTGGCACTGTATGATAAGCGTCGTCTGTCAGCGAATCTCCGTATTGGCACGAAGGGCTTCTTTTCTTTTTCCAATTTTGTGCAGGAAAGCGTTGAAATACCCGTGTCCGGTGAGGAACTGTGTGACGTAGTAGTTCACTTCACCGTGTTTCCGGTTACTCCACTGGCTTATACCTTCGATCAGTCTAGCAGTCCAACGTCCTCTGCTTTCTTACTCCCAGCGTTCTTGCCACTTTTGCTGTGTGATTTCTTTCGGTTCCATGCTCGCCGCTTCCACGCCGATTTTTGCTTTCTTTTCATGTAGGTATGTATTGCCTTTGTATTGCGAGGAGGTCAATTGGTACGACACCTGCAACTACAAGAACTGCTGGCTCAGACACTGTGCGGTACGCGCTCGCTATTTGCAAGACACCGCGCCTCTATACCGATGCTAGTTGTTTCCGGTACTTTTCCTGTTTTAGTGCTTCAGCCCAAGTCTCGCTTCCGTATAGCAGAATTGAATATGGAAGTCTCCGTTTGCTTGCGGATGGTCCACCTACATTTGCCATCAGCCTAGATAGGTGGTTTATGACTGTCGATGCGTGTTCAGCAGCCGTTCGTATCTGGTCCCAAAAGCACAGTTTCGTGTCAGGCTTTATTCCCAAATATTTTACCACGTTTTGGCTTTTTATAAGTTCGGTTTCGATGTGGAAGTCGATAACCGTGGGAATTCGTTTTTTTTGTTAGAATTACTACTTCAGTCTTCTCAGTAGCCAGCGACAGACCATGTTTCTCCATCCAGGAATTTGTCCTTCGCATCACTTGGTTTAACTTTCTCTGTGCGCTTTCGGTGTCCCTTTTGTCATACGATTGCGTCATTTGGAATAAGTTTGCGTCAATCCAATTTTCTCTAATCATCGTTAGTTTTTTGTCATTTCTAGTGTGAGTCAGTTAGTGACAGATGGCGTTTTGATGTAAAGAACATTTCTTAAGTTCTCCACTCTTTTTCGTTCCTCTTGTAGCTTTATAGTTTTCGTTTTGAATAACCTTTCTTGCATTCAAACAACCACACCCACTTCATGTCCTTGTGCTAATGTCTCTTTTATCAAAATAAAAAAGTCAAGTTTGCACCTTCGATAAGAGCATCCTGCTGTTGGCCCCATTTTGCATCTCATTTCATTACAAGTAGAGATCCATTTGTAGCATCACATTTTTTGATGTTTAGAATTTAATATGTATATTCTCCAAGTCCTTTGAGGAAGAGCAACATAAAAACAAATACACAACAAACTTTACGTAGGTATACACATAGTGTCCCCAACAAAGTTTTATTCGCTAATTTCAACAACCAGTTTACACCCATGTATTCCCATACCATTTTGTTGACTCCCCTGGGGTAGAATCTTTTTCTCAGATTCTCTTCCTACGAGAAGAAGAATTAAATTCATTTTGATATACTGCAGTCAAATTCCTAGTTTGTCAACCTCCAAGATGTTTACTTTTTCTTCTCCCTCAACTGTATTTGCATACAAATATTGCATTTTATACTCAGTTCTCGTACATTGTAATGCATTCTGGAATTCTACACTATTCTTCTTCACAGCGACACATTCAAAAAAAAAAGAATGAGAAAAGACTTGCAGGAGGCCAGAAGCGGCAGCATCGACAAAGTCATGCATCAGGCGCGGATTCAAGGGGGGGGTCACAGGGGTCATGACCCCCCCCAAAACAGCCCGCATTTCAAACTGAAAATCAAAAAAAAAAAAATAATAACCGAACAAAATCTAATTTTTGTAAACTTGAAAAACGGAAACTAACCAAGCGACCAAAATCAACTTACTTTATTGCACTATGGAAAATTTGCAATCAAAAAATGGCTGACTCAACATGACTGACTCAAAATTTAATAAATTTCTCGCACAATACTGACTTTTTTATCAATTTCTCTATATTTGGATAGTAGCTTTACTTATGGAGCGTCCAGAAGCATTCTCGAACCGTTCCATTGGTGCAAAAAGATCGCTTCTCATGATTCTGACAGCCGCTTCTCGATTTGAAGTGAGAATCGACTCAGAAGCACTAACACATGTTACTCAAATGTCAAAGTGAAAAGTTTCTTCAAGGAATATTTTTTAAGAGCCGTAGGTGTTTCACTCACACAAAGGAAATTACGTTAAACTGAATAGAAACAATTTTGGGTGTTCCATTGGTTTTTATAATGAGTGCTTCCCCGAGTGAAACCAATGGAAAGCGCCATTAATATCTTAACATTTGATTACAAGTTTTAAGTAAAAACAATTTATAACACAAAATCCAATCTTCTATTTTGTTTCGCAAATCTTTTGATGATCGCATCGATGTCCAATTCAATGTCGCGATGAATGTGTAGCAATGCAAGACCAGTGAGTCTGTCTTCTGCCATAGTCGATCTCAAATAAGTTTTGAGGCGACGGAGAGTTGAAAAGCGGGAGCGGGTCGAAATACTGTATTTTAAAATACTGTAGGTCAAAATACTGTATTATACTGCACGATACTGTATGTTCATAATACTGTATGGTTAATATACTGTATTTCAGAATACTGTATTTCAAAATACTGTATGTACAAAATACTGTAAGACCAAAATACTGTAGTTCAAAATTCTGTATCCCAAAATAAAAAAAATAAAAAATAAATAGGGTGGCGCAACAGAGCGAGGAGCCCCTGGGCCTAGCGCATTTCTCACAACCAAACCTTGTGAGGGAATGGAGGGGACCTACAATTTTGGGCCGGTTCCGAACGGCTTATTGAGAAAGCACTTTTCATGGCCAAAATACTTCATCTCAAATTGCTGTATGAACAAAAAACTGTATCTCAAAAATCTGTCGGTAAAAATACTGTCTTTTTTCATAATTTTGTTCTTAAACGTCCATTCCTTTACTTGTTTTCAGTATCAATGTATTCATTTTGAAGCAAAATAACACTTAACACTCAAATTTGCACAAACCTTTAAACATCTACTGAATGCATGAACACGTGCTAATTTTGACAAATGAATTATTCTGTTGCAATTGCTCACGCAGTTGTTGATTATGATCAAAACAATTAATTTTAACATGTGAGAGAGATACATACAGTCAGGAAGGAGAAAATGAAATAGAGAAAATAGCCGAAGATACCATTTGTTTTGTTTTTGTTTTATTTAATTCAAAGACTAATGAATTATCATTGGTACATGTTACTGTTCAAGGAAGTATATGAGGTTATTATGGTAAAGAAAAATTGTTATGATATGTTCTTAAGAAAAGTATTCTTATTTCAAAATTCTGTATTTGAAATTGCTGTAATTAGGCTGAAAAATAAAAATTGTTTTGAGAATGTAAAAAAGTGCGGCACTTTTTTACATTCTCAAAACAATTTTTATTTTTCAGCCCAATTACAGCAATTTGAAATACAGAATTTTAAGAAACAGTATTTTGACTTACAGTATTTTGATCATACAGTATTTTGTACATACAGTATTTTGAAATACAGTATTTTGAGGTACAGTATTTTAAATACAGTATTATGACCCATACAGTATTTTGACCCTAACCCTTGAAAAGCTCCTTTCTGCAGTGGCTGCAGTAACAGGAAGCGTCACCAAAATCCAAAGCAGGGTATGAATAGCCGGATACATTACTCTATCACATGCATCAAGGGCGGCAGAAACCGAATCAGGAAGTTCACCGCCTTTTTCAACAATTCGGTTCCATTTTGCTACCCACAACTCAAATTTTGCAATAACGCTTGCAGGAGGAGTGTTCAGAAGCATCTGGTACATGAAAGAAGTCCGAGACAGGAAAACTCTCAACCCAAAAAGCTTCATTACGTCTGGAGAAAGCCTTTCGTTGAGGTCCGTCAAATGAATCCTTGTTTTATATTTTTTACTTTTATTGTCTATTTTCTGGGTTTGTTCCGTTTCCTTCTTTGTTTATCGCAAAACACAATGAAAACTATCCTGATTTCAACGACACTGAAATCAACAATGGACTGTTGTGCTGTCAATGTTTTGATTGCAAACACACGAGGAAACGTTTCAGAGAAAAATTTATTGGCTAAGACATTTCTTACTTTCAAAAGTACATTTTTTATATAAACAATTTATAATTTTATAATAATATAATTTATTATAAACAACAGTTAATTTTTGTTATATTTGATTTTTTTTATCCCGTGACCCCCCCCGGAAAAAAATTCTAGATCCGCGCCTGTCATGCATTTCATGCGATAAAAAGTAGAATATATGTGAATGAATGAACCAAAAAAATAAAATGTTGATAAAAAAAAACAACCTACATCCCCAAAACTAAAACTCTTCGAAGATGTGGCAATGCTTCCCAAGGAATTTTCTATAAAATGAACGAGAAGTGAAACTAAAACCGGAACTAAGGGAAGAATGAGATTTTTGCATGCTTGTCTCACAGATTGGGAATGTAATGCCCTGAATACCAAATATTGCTATAGGAACTATCTTACTATACTTTATACCAAACCCCTCATTCTCTATACGAACTATCTCACTCCCCAAAAAGAAAGACAAAAATCCGGGTAGCTCTTCAAAGCTTTCCCAAAAACGCTGACAATTTTCTTGTGTGTAGAAAATGTGCTTATTATATAGTGCTGCTGCTCTGTGTGGAATATGCAATGGATCTAGGTTAGGTTAGGTTAAAATACCTTGAGTGTACAAAGCATGATGCAAAGTAAGGTCTGCGTTCCTTACAAATTTTGTCGAACAAAACGACTTTTTGTCGCAGCTAGCTGGCGTTTCTTTCTTGTTGAAGAGCTATTGTCGAACCCAACATTGCTGGGTATGTTCTACATGACTTGAACAAAAAAAAAAAAAAAAACAACAAAAAAACGTTACTTAAAAGCACGTGGAGTATGCTTTTCGTAGAGATACACTTCTTGTATTAATCGAAATTGAAGTCTTTTGGAAAAATAGTTCAGCACATATACGAGTATGTAGCTACTTAGAGGGAGTATGATGTATTCAAAAAGGATACAAAAATAGAGTTTGCGGTTATTGCAACAGAGCAAATTTTTGTAGAGTGAATTCGGTAGCTTGTAGGCAATATAGCATTTATGGACAATATTTCAAAACAAAAATAATGCTCAAGAATGGTAACGAGCTTTCAAAGCTGGTATACTTTAGATTTAGACAGAGGTGCCCGTGGCGTGATGGTCCCAGAAATATAAATATACACAAAATTGTTTTTCCATGAGTATCGAATTTCTCGAGGGGCTCGCAGGTTCTCCAAAAGTATTTATACTGCCATTGAAATCACTTTTCACTTGACCGTTCGGAATCGGCACAAAAATGTAGGTCCTTGAAATACATTAGGCCTCAATGCTCCCCGAGAATAGTGACACACTATGAACTTATTTATTTATACCTTTGATAGCCGAGACAAAGAATTTTACCGAAGTAATTCAAGCAGTTGCACGCTGTACTATGTACGAATATGAATACACAAGGGCATTGCCCTGATGTGAAATATGCACAACAGCAGTAAAAGAGGAGCGATTTACTGGACTTTCCAAAAGGGTAATGAGAAACTGCAACTCCTACTACGGCGATTGTCACAGTTGGGAGTAGGATTAGGATCAACGCTTATTGCGATGCGAATTTCTCGTTCGCGGTAGATTAAGAAAGTAAGTTTTTAGCCAGCCGCCATCAATTTGTATTCAATTATATATTCGTATTAATATATTATACCCCCACAGAAGGGAAAGACGTTACTTCCAAAAATTGTTTCCAACAGATTCTTTAAAAAAAAAAAAAAAAAACAATACTCTAGACATGACGTGATGTTTGTTCTGAAAATTTAGCGCAGTTCTAAGGAAGGAAAACATCTTTGGAAATACTCAGAAACGATAGCTCCAAAAAGTGTTTCTACGCGGGTTTATCAAAAAACGTAGGACACATATTCCTGACATGACGTTAAGTTTGTCCTTGGCGATTTTAAAGCACATCGAAGAAGGAAATCAGGACATCTTTAATATACTATCGGCAAGTATGACTGACCACATTGCGATCAAGTCAGATAGTTCTCCCATATTTTTGATTTTTCCTAACCGCGATTCGGAAGTTGTCACCTAGTAGGTGGCAACTTTGAATCGCACCACCAGTTCCTATCGAAACTGAATAATTTTTAAAAAACTATATTCGAAAAAGTCACTGTCTTTTTGTAATCGAGTGTGTCGGTATATGTTCTTTGATTCTACTCCGGACACCAATATCTAAAGTGCCGAAAATCACTGGCAGCAATGCCTCTAAGGTTTTCTGCTTTAGTCGGCCACCAAACCAAATCCACACGATTTTTTACGAGTGCAAATAAGAAACAGTGCAACTCTAGGGCTCGGCAAGCAGAAACAAAAACATAAAAAATCATATTCATAGCAAAGGGGCGGCCGTGGTGCAGTGGTAGAGTGTTCAGTAGGTAGGCCGGATGCGTGGGTTCGAATCCCGCTCTGGGCATCTGCTTTACTTTCAGCCTCCTAGTTTCGCCGCCCTTAAGGTTATATATGAAATAAATAGCATATAAGCCTCTTCTTTTATTAAAAAAAAAAAAAAAAAAAAAAAAAAAAAAAAAAAAAAAAAAAAAAAAAAAAAAATATTCATAGCAAGAAAAAGGATCATCCTCGTTTGAGAAAGCTGCAAAAGGCCTAAATAAGAATGAGATTCAAAAGTTTTATCAAAATAGAATAGCAAACCTTCAACTTATTTTTGCAAATGTCAACAGGGAAATATAAATCTATATGCTGTAATGACCTAAGGTATACCCATTGAACATGGACGATGATGATCAGGAATGCAAAAGCTGATCCGCATTATACGAGTATGGCCCAGGAAAATCTATGCCCGATGAATGGAACCCTCAAAATCACGTCAATTAAAGAGCAACAACTAATAAGCTTTCTTAAGATCGCATATAAGATCTTAACTACTGTTCTTCATGAACGTCTATGGCCCCCTACCCCAACAAAGTTAAAGGTCCTTACCAATTCTGTAAAAAACCATTAATATTTTGGTAACTGACAAAATTTTCATAGCATATCTTGAAAGTCTCGAGAAAAACACATCGGAATACTCTCAAGTTTAAAGAATGGCGTTGGCCTTTACTTAATGCCTGCTGATGTTAAGTAAAGGTCTATACTCAGACCTTTGTGCCGAAAAAAGCTTTGGGTAGGGCGACCGATTGTGAATCCTTATCTTCTAATCTTTGAATCTTACTCGAAACAAACCTACAAAATGGAAACTTAAGCACCATATGCACAATTTCTATAAAAACGGTTTAACTTCTCGCTTACGGAAACGGTATTGGGAAAAATTATTATCTTCAAATAGAAATGTCAAACATTGGTTATAATGTTAATGAAAGTTAATGTGGGTTCAACGGAGTAAGAGAATACCGAAAAATTGAACAAAACAAATTGGACAATGCAGAGGTGGTGGAGTTTTGTTGGCTGTTAAATCATCTTTTGCAAGTAGGGTAATACAATTACCGAATGACTCTTTCGAAATTGAACAGATTTGTGTCTGTGTAGATTTAAATATTTTGTCTTTTGGAATGATTAGTTTATATGTTTTTGTCTCTTACATACCACCGTTATCTCAGATTTCATTATATGAGTCTCACATTAAAAATATTTTAGAAATTGCTGATGGCAAAGATGAAAATTGTTATTTTTTAGTTGCTGGTGATTTTAACTTGCCTTATGTAAAATGGGAATTCTCAAATGATGAAAAGAAAATGTTTCCTTATAATGTTACTAAAGATTTTAAATGTATGTATTGTTATCGATAGTCTATTAGCTTTGGATATGCATCAAATTAATTCCATTCCGAATTCCATGGGCCGATTTTTAGATTTATTTTTTGTTGATAATAATTTTGAAGCTCAATGTAATGAACCTTCTTTTAAATTGTTAGAAAATAATATTTTTCACAAAGCAATAGAAATTTCTTTAAATTTTTCAGTTTTAATTGAATCAGAATTAAATAACAATTCACAAATGTATGATTTTAAAAAGGCTGATTACACTGCTATGATGACTCATGTAAGCACGATTGATTGGCAAGAAATCTTTAATTGTAATGATACCAAACAAGCTTTTCCCTGTTTCGGAATATTTTAGATGCATTAATTTCTACATACGTTCCTAAAAAAAAAACTTAATACATCCAAGAGACCCGTTTGGTTCAACAAAAGCTTATCCAGACTTAAAAATGTAATGCATAAATTGAATAAATTAAGCAAAAATTCAGATAGGTTTATCGAACAATTCAAGCAAATTAGGAAAGAGTATGAGTTTTGGAAAAATTTCTTATACAAGTAATATATCTCGTCTCTTGAGTCGAACATCAAAAGAAACCCCAAAAGTTTCTGGACGTATTTAAATACAAAAAGAAACTCAGTTGGGATTCCATCCTGCGTTACGTTTTGTGGCATACCATCTGATGATATTAATGTTGTTTGCAATAACTTTGCTTCGTTTTTTCAATCAAATTTCGTTGATCTAAAACTAGATAATGATAACTTGTTAAACACAAATCCTTCTGTCGACCTTGGTAGCTTGCGCTTATCTGTCGATGATGTTTTGCAAGCACTGTTGTCACTCGAGAATAACTACTCGATTTCACCTGACAATTCAATTCAATTCAATTCAATTCAATTTATTCAGTAGCATAATATAATTTGTTACATTTTTCTTAATTAGTAGCTAGTTAGAGTTATAGGACAATTTGTTTTCCTTTACAGCTATGATACTTATGGCAATATATAATGAAATTTAGATTTTATTATAAATTTTATTTTTCAAGGGAAAGCTACAATTCAAAACCCTTACTTGACACTTAAATCTAATATTGCAATAATCCCTATAATATTCGAAAAATTTGGATATATGAATATATGTATAACAAAAATGATTTTGCTTTTAATAATTTTGACTTAACTAGATCTTTGATCAATTCATTTTCTGAGAAGCAACATTTTTCATAAAACTTTTGTTTGGAATCCATTATATGTGTATCTAAAAAGTTGATATTAGCTAACTCATGAAGTCGGTAAGTAGAAAAATGCCATGGCAAACCAAGCATCATTTTTAAAACTTTATTTTGGCATATTTGAAGATTTTTTTTGTGCGTTTTTGCACAATCATACCAAACAGGAGCACCGTAAAGCAGAATGGTGTGAAAAATTGATTTGAACAATAATATCTTGTTAGATTTGGACAGATCAGAATTCCACAAATTTTGTTAAAAACTTTAGCAAACTATCTTGCAGCTCCACTTTGTTTTATATTTAACTTATCTCTAAATAGTGGGGTATTTTTGGATGAGTGGAAATACTCCATCATAACCCCGCTCCATAAAGCAGAAGCAAAGACCTCTGTTGAAAATTACAGACCTATTGCCAAACTTCAACTTATTCCTAAGGTTTTCGAATCAATTGTGAAGAACAAGTTATATAACCAAATTCATAACTTTATTTCTGTACACCAACATGGTTTCTTAAGGGGTAGATCAACGTCAACAAATTTATCTTTGTTCACAAGCTACTGCCTCACTCAATTAGAAAATCGTTCTCAAGTAGACACCATCTACACCGATTTTTCTAAGGCATTCGACCGAGTTCAACATAGTGTTCTCATAAAAAAACTTGAGATGTTTGGTTTTCATTCAAATCTTCTCATGTGGATTGAAAGTTATCTAGAAAATAGAAAACAAATGGTTAAAATTGGAGATGTGTTATCTCGAGAAATTATAAATTTTTCAGGCGTTCCTCAAGGCAGTCACCTAGGCCCATTGTTTTTCATTATTTTTATAAATGACTTGCCATCGCATCTTTTATATTCTAAATGTCTTTTATTTGCTGATGATTTAAAAATTTTCAGCTGCATAAACTCAGTAAAAGATTCAAATAAACTACAGTTAGATTTGAACAATCTATCTAACTGGTGTGATTCCAATGGTTTACACTTAAATAAGAAAAAATGTAGTGTGGTTACTTATTCAAGAATTTATAATCCTTTGAAATTTAGTTATAAGCTCGACAACGATATTTTACAACAACTTGATAGTCACAAGGATCAGGGAGTAATTTTTGACTCAAAATTGAGCTTCTCAAATCACATAGACCAAGTTATTTCGAAAGCAAACTCAATGTTAGGGTTTGTTATTCGTAACTCTAAAAATTTTAAGGACCCTTACACATTAAAAACTTTATATACAAGTCTTGTTAGGCCGCATTTAGAGTATTGCAGCGTTGTATGGAATCCCTACACTCAGTCAAGTATTTTCCGTATTGAAAAAATTCAAAAAAGATTCACAAAAATGGCCTTGCGAAAAACTTTTGGTTATTTGAACGTTCCATCCTATGAAACGAGATGTATTTTAATTGACTTAAAACCTCTTGCCCAAAGGAGAAAATTAATTTCAATTCTCTTCGCCTACGATGTATTGAATTGTGTAATTGACTGTCCGGTTTTGTTATCTATGTTTAATATTTACGCACCATCTCGATATTTGCGCCCCCGAAATGGGAATTTTCTAACCATAGTACCAACTATGCTAGGCATAATCCTATTACTAGAGCTTGTTTGGATTTCAACGAATATGATTTCGCCATAGATTTCAATGTTGATAGTTGATAGTCTCTATAGAGTGTTGTAACTTTTAAGACGGAATAAATAAATAAATAAATAAATAAATAAATAAATAATTCAAAAAATCAAACATCAAAATAATAAATAAATTTAAAATGCTGATTTGCAATCTTTTTTGAACAACTTAGAACTTTTCACATATAATTGAATATGCAATTTCGAAAAGGGCACATCTCGGATTTCAATCTCATGAATTTATAATATCGAAATATACATATACAATAACGTTAACATCGAAATATTTCTGTAACTTTCGATGGTTACGATACCCTAAAATGTAACTCAAAAAAATTTTTGCTAAATATTATACTTAATTAGAAAATAATTAGTTTTTTTCAATTCCTGGAAAGTTTAAATATTCAGATATGTGCCCTTTTCGAAATTGCATATTCAATTAAAAGTTAAATAATTTAAATAAAAGTTCGTCAAAATAGTGAAAGACATCAACGAGAAAGTCGGTTTGGAAAAAAAGCGGCACTATGGAGGCACCGTTTCTGGACTTTTCCTTATTTTTTTCTTTAAGATAAGAAAGACAACCGAAAACATATCTCATACAAAATCTAATCGAAATCGTTAGAGTTGTTCTCGAGAAAAATAAGCATTATCATATGGTTTGTATAGCAGGTACCGCTATATTTTAAAACCTAGAGACTCAATTCCAAACTACAAAAGTTTGCCTCACAAACATTAACTGCAAAACTTTGAATTAAATCCGTCAGACGGTTCAGGCTGTAGATTCATATACGGAAACAGACACAGAAAGGTTTGGTTTTTAAATTGGCATTTCCCCATTACGCCTCATTCGAGGCAGTCCGGTGTGGGTTCCACTTCCACTTGATTGCGCTACCTCAGATGAGGTATTCCCCTTCCGTGATTACCCTCCAATGTACTTTCCATCTGCTCAACGCGGCTCAGCCATCGTAGCCTCGCGATGCGTACTTTTCTAGCTATGTTTATAACGCGGTACAGCTCATACAGCTCCTTGTTATATCTTCTTCTTCACACATTGTTTTCGAATACAGGACCCCGCTTCCGCGACGCAAAGCAGGACTGGCATGATTAAAGCCTTATAAAGGGTTACCTTTGTTTTTCTAGCGAGGGTTTTGTTTCTCAATCGCCTTCTTAACCCCAAAATTAACTATATTTCCAAGTAAAAATACAAAAAAAGCAATACAAAAACAGAAATTATTTCTTCTCTTCACTTTAGAACATTCCAAGGGCCAACAATTTTCTCAGCTGCTTTTGTATCAAGGTTTTCTTGAGGCGTTATTTTGATCACAATCTTCCTATCATAGTTCCTAAATTGTTTGAATTTACTGAAACAACTATCTCCATTGATGCACCTTAACAGAAAGCTATTCGTGTTAAATTTGAAAATGGGTTTTATGAATCAAATCCTTAGTCTGAGCTTTTGATGTCATTCACAAGCCCTTTATTAAATCATTTTATGCAAGGTCATAGACGCAATCAACTTCAAAATGCATAGTAGAAAGACATGAAATGTCAACATTTAATATCTTCTCAAATAGCCACTCTTCTTAGTCTCTTATGACTCAATATGAAAATTACCATACTTCTAAGAAGGTCCACTCTCTTGAACATCCTTGGACCGCACCGTACTTATTAGGTTAAGCCATTTCAAGAAAAAGTACTCACAAAACCAACAATTTACAAAAGGAAGCCCACAGAAATATAAAACGAACTTATGCGAAAGTGCTTTCGAGTCCCTTTTCCTTCTCTCGATTTAAATTCCCATTTAAATAATTATCCCAAGCAAAATATGGCAAAAATCGTACCTCCATAATTGTCCCCATCCCACGTCCCACCACCCATCTGTACTCAATGAGAGAAAAGAATAAAAATAAAAAAAAGACTTCCAACAGAATTATTGATTTGCCAAAACCAAATATAGAGCATGCCTGGAATATGGACTCATCGCTTGGGGGAGAATTACCATTATTGGCTTTGAATTCGATCAATTTTGCATAAAAAATTGCGTGAACGAAGAAAGATGAACATTTCGTCATAAATTTAAATGCAAACAACATGGAGCTCAAATCATTTTAATCTCCGAAAATTATTCCAGCTTGAAGTGTTTTAAGCGGCTTTGAAATTCGAATGAATGGGATTTTCATTTCGGTCCATGTGACAGGCGTTCTTATTTCAAAGCTTAAAGTGAGATCTTCAGGGATAACAGTATTGTATAATTAAAATTATTCAACTTTTTAAACAAAACTTTAGAAAAAAAAAACCCCACAGCACCTTTTCCAAAGAAAACAAAATCCCAAGGCACTTTTCCCTAACAGAAGAAGAAAAAAAACAGCATAACCCTGTCCTTTTTGCCTTCGAGAATTACCATTACCACCACCGGAGAAAAAAAAATTTGAAATCTTTTCCTCCACCCTCGAGGGCAGCACACGCAAAGAGTCTTCGCAAAAATTATTTACTGTTTGAGGCATGAAGGCCACTTTTGAATGATGAAACGAAGGAAGTCTTGTCAAAGGTTTTCTAATAAAAGACTAACGTAATGTTTTGGAAAGGAAGTTTCATTCCCTAACTTGTTTCAGATGTTCGCGTGAAATTAATTTCAACTGACCATGAAGACAAAAAGTCATCATTCCTCATGCTCTGCATTGCTCGTCAATGCTACCGTCCGGAGATTCTTTGTAAAGCTAATTTTGTGCTGCGGAATTAGATTAAAGAAACGCTGAGTAACGCACATTTAACATGACGTACACCACCCTTTTCCCATGGTGGTATGGAAGAAGGGGAAACTCTATAACAAAGAAGATCAAACCGGTCGACCTTTCTCTTGGCCCAAGAGACACTGATGGTGCTTAGATGCGGTGAGGAAACTTCTTTAACACCTCAAGTGACAAGAAAGGATGAGGGCATTGCCGGCCGGTCTAGTGTCCTCTAGTCCATCATAATCACATTTTGTGATGCCGAAGCTGAAGCTAAGGTTGATGCTGATGCTGGTTGGCCGCCTTAGAGCAGCTCTTCGACGTTGTCGGTGACATTTTCCATTATATTTACTCTTTTTCCCCCTTGGGTTTTCTTGCTACGCAAAGTAGGTATGCAAAGGGTGTGTGAGTTTGGTGGTGGGTGCAATTTTTGTCCTTTGAGTCCCACAGGTCCTGACGGTGGGTTTTCTTTTTGAGCATAGTCTATGCCATCTTACTAACAACAACTAGATGGGTTAACCTATCCCATTGCATTTTTCGTCGTCTCCGTCGGTCGGTCGTGTCGTGTGGCAAGAACCGAAATCAATTTAAGCCTTGCTGTACCTATGCTTTTCGCATTGTTGGACTAGCTATGCTGTGTGTGCGCTTTGGAGCTATAGGAGCAGCCTGTTTGACGTGTGTTAAGAAGACGTATAGAGGAGAACACAGCATGTTTAACTTATTTATTTTTTAATATCCTTGCTGTGCATAAGGGAACACGACGCTAACACCATCGCCATTGCCATTGCCATCGCACGACTAGAAGAGTGTTCTCGATGAGAGAATATCCTGGAGCAGCTTTTGGCTTCAGCAAACACTGATAAACCCAGTAAACTCCTTTGTGAATTAAAATTCAATTTTGTCCTCTTTGTTCACAATCTTTCTTGGTTTCTCCCTCTTTCCCTGCTTTGTCATTATTGTTCTCCGATTTTCCTGGATGTTTTTCACTTCCTTTGGGGATAGGACATAGAAAAAAAAATTATGTGTATGAAACGCCATCGAATAGCTCACACTCACACATAATAATTCAGCTGAATGGGAGTCAGGTCTTAGCTTTGGTAGCCCCATTGGTGGCTTTTCGGTCTGGCAAACAAATCAAAGAAGGACTTTTGTTTTTGCTCGGGTCCTTGATGCAAGTTGATGCATGACTGAAGCAGTCCTTGTGGATACGCGTGACTATTCCGAAACAAATCAACGAACCAGATGTTTACGGTATAGGGAACTGCATGCAAGTCTGCATCCAAGTCTAAAATTCAATTCAAGTCTTTGGAAGGAGTTTCGGTTCCTTCCTAAAGGCTTGCGAAGCTTCTGTTAAATCGTAAAATGTCTGCCAAATTTATTTAAATTCTCAGATACCATCAAAATCTCTTTTAGAAACTTGCAACGGGATAGGTACTCTGTGCCAGACCTATACCGACAAACCCTATTCTAACCTGTTTGCCGTTTGATCGAATCCACGCAGTAATTTGAAGCTCAAAAACAAGTAGGATGTTCAGGGTAAGTTGTATAATTCCTAAAAATATAAAACTGATGTGTAAGTCACTGGAAATCACTGGACACCTGATTGTAACTGTTTAACAGAATAATGATAGCGAATAAGACTAGCAATTCACCAGTATCCCAGCATTTCCAAGCAAAAGAAAGTAGCCCACTCAAAAAGAAAACATTCTTTTTGTTTTAGGAATCAATGATTAAAATATGACCTCGCTTAAGCTTCTAAAAACTCCACTCTCCAGAGTACTATTTGAAAATTTCCCAGAGTAATGAGTCTGTAACAGGCTCGTTAAACAACCACCTGATGGCACCAATATTTTATTCCCACAGTCTGCTGCTTCTTTCATGTTCTGATGCCCGGCGAGCATTTGAATAATTCTGTAGGGTTTAAAACATTCTACAGGAATAAATTTCATCAGGTACAAGTATCTTCTTATTTTCCGAAATCCTTGCGTCCTCTAATAAACATACGCGGCTGTTTAAAAATATAAATGCAAACTAATTACCCAGATATGCTTACATAATTTTGCCTGGGGGTAACATGGTAAATCGATTTTTAATTTTAAACGAAAAACTTCTAACCTCACAACTGACAGACAACGACGACCCACGCGACGACGAGGGGTTTTTTGTATGGAAGAATAGAAATTCTTCACTTTAAGCAACAGGATTCCAGGATACAAGCAGGGAGGCAGCAGTTTTGCCTTTGCCCTTTTTTCGTGTCCCTTTATTTTATTTTTTGTGTGTAGGTGTGTGTGGTTGTGTGTGCGTTGCGCTTCTTAAGTTCTATCATCACCTTTGGCACTCTCGCGAAGAGACTGAAAGTGGATAATAACCATATTGAAGTGAGAAGTGATGCAGCAGCGCAGCCTTTTGTGAAACTTTTTAGAGGACCCAATTGAAACTCATTGAAGGGTGTTTCCAGGTCCCTAATCTTAGACACTTTAACTCCTGGCTGTGGGCATAGTATAGACTTTATATATGGTTGGTTTTTATTTTATGCGAGAAGGGGTGTTCGAGGATGTTTCTCTGAACTAGGTATATGGATTTCCTTCAGAATCTACTGAACCAGATAAAATGCCTTAAAAGCTTTTCTTATACGTATAATCGACTTTATGATAATCATATCTCTGTGCACTCTCGTTGGTTCCGTGCTTATTTAAGAAGGATGAGTCTCTGTGTTAATACGCTGGTCGGTTTTTGTAAATATTCAAGGGTGTATAAACCGTGAGAATAAGGAACAGAAAAGGATTACGATCAGCATAGTGTATACTTATACCGAAAGAGGGTGTTATGAGTTTGAAGATTGAAGATGAATTAAGACGATTGCTGTAAATAAACCAAACAGTCCTCGAACTTTGTCGAAACACAATAACGAAGTTTATAACTTTAACTAGTTTAGGGAATTATACTTCCTCACTTCTTTTTTCTGATGTAATTTGTTATTCAAATCATAATGAGCCCGTATAAAATGTTCAAAGAATGAACAGCTTCAGTTTCTCGGGCTTTTCAGGAACAGATTCAATTTTATATGACACCTAACGTCCTTTTTTCCATTTTATTTGTTTGAAATACGAAAGAATGACGATGGAAAGAGGACACCATAATAAAAACAATTGCGCTTAACTTGAAGCACAGAAAAATATACTGGTCGATAGGAAAGAACTGACCTATCTGTCCAGAAGAAGCAAATGTTTGGACATACGGCATCCAATTATAAAGTTTGGTTCCTGTACACAGGAAACCAATACCGAACCCATCCAAAAGTTCCAAAACAAGATCTACATCGTGACTTGCAATTTGAAATGATTACAGAAGTAGTTAAAAAACACGTTGTATTACACAATCAGAGAACAGCGATTGTAAACTCATACCAACTCCGAAATGTAGACCGTCTTAAATGTACAGACAATGTTCGATAAATAAGAAGTACCAAGCCTCATGAACTGACGGTCTAAAAGCTAGGGGGAAGTATTGTAGCTATAAGCTTCCATCTCGTGTTTCAAAAGAAAAAAAAAATGCGTCCCTCCGCGCGGAAGAAGTGAAACATTTCACTACAATTAAATCGTCTGGCTGAATGACGCGGAATTGAACTGTAATATCAACAAAATGCAGTGCCAAAAAGTATGCAATTGATAATCCGCGTTAAACTTTTAACGCAACCTTGTTGGAAGTCGCATAAGAGGTTTCAGTTCAAAATCATTTGTTGATCTTTCACAAATTGGGCTTCATTTACCGATGGTTTAAGTGGGTAAGAACCACTTACTTACTTACTTAGGTGGGCATTACAGTTCGGTGTGAACCTGGGCCTCAACCAACATCCTTCTATAAACGACTTCGATATCGGGCGAGTTCTCTCCACTTTCACACTCCAAGTCGGTTGAGGTCTTCATCCACTTGATTGCGCCACCTAAGATGAGGTCTTCCCCTTACGCGAATTCCCTACAATGTGCTTTCGATTTTACAATCTTTTCAAGGATGATGTTGAAGAAATCGCATGACAGTTTGTCGCCTAGCCTAAAGCCTTTTTCGACAAAGGTCTCGGATCTCGGTGAGTTCTTTACCGACCTTGACGGAGCGGCGTGAATTCTCCAAAGTCATCCTGCATAGTCGTACGAGTTTTGCAGGGATGCCGAAACTAGACATGGCTCTGTACAGCTCTTCTCTGTAAATACTGTCATACGCGGCCTTGAAATCGATAAAGAGATGGTGAATATCTATATTATGATCTCGGGTTTTTTCCAAGATCTGCCGTAATGTGAAAATTTGGTCTATTGTGGATTTCTCTGGTCTAAAACCACATTGATAAGGACCTATCAAGTTGTTGACGTGGGGTTTCAGACGTTCACATATTACAGCAGACAAGATCTTATAAGCGACGTTAAGGAGGCTTATCCCTCTATAATTGGCGCAATTGTGAGGGTCTCCCTTCTTTAGAATCGGGCATACGATACTGAGGTTCTTATCATCGGGCATGCTTTCTTCCGACCATATCATGCAGATCAGCTAGTACATGCTCCTTTCAACTGGTCTCCAGCTGCCTTGAAAAGTTCGGCATCAAGGCCATCTGCACCTGCAGTCTTAGGACGGCATTCTTGATCATCGTCCAAGCTGATGGGGCAATCTGCCTGACAGCGGAATTTGTGTCCTCATCGCCTTTAAGCAGTCTGCAGAAATGATCTTTCCAGATCCTCAGTAGCGACTGTGACTCTATAACTATTTTTCCCTGCTGGTCTTTACAGGCTTGAGTTCGGGGTTTGCCACCCTGGCAGGATCTTTTTACCTTTTGGTAAGACTTCCGAATCTCGTTCCTGTCATGGCACCTCTCTATTTCCTCAAACGAGCGCTTCTCATGCTGCTTCTTTTTCTTTTTGAGAAGTCGGTGTTCTTCCCTTCTTCTCTCCTTGTAAATTTCGTTATACTGATCGTAAGCAGCCCTCGTTCGTGTTTGCATAAGCATTTGTCGTGCTCTTTGCTTGGCTGCATTTGCCTGCCTGCATTCTTCATCGAACCATGGGTTTCGTTTTGGTGGCCGAGTGAAACCCAGAACCTCAGAGGCAGCGGTTCTGATGGCTTCTTGGCATTGCTGCCACTGGTCTTCAATGTTTAATGCTGGCGGCATGGGATTCAAGGATAATTGAAGGGACACTCGATTGGAAAAGGCATTGGCAATCTCTTGCGATTGTAGCTTTCCGACGTCATATCTCTTCACAGCGTTAGTTCGTGCTGGTCGTGAACAAGATATCCTCATTCGTACCTTGGCTACAACAAGGTAGTGGTCCGAGTCAAAGTTGGCCCCTCGGAAAGTGCGGACATCTAGCACACTGGAAGAGTGCCTTGCGTCGATCGCAACATGGTCAATTTGGTTGACGGTTAATTGATCTGGGGATCGCCATGTTTTTTTGCGGGAACCGTGTACTACTTACAACAAACAAGATTTAGCCCCGCAGCAAAGTCGATTAGCCTCAGTCCGTTTTCGGAGGTTTTGTCTTGGAGGCTATGATTACCGATTGTGTTTCCAAAGATGTCCTCCTTCCCTAGCTTTGCGTTAAAATCGCCAAGAACGATTTTCACGTCGTGTCTAGGGCACTGCTCATACGTTTCTTCGAGGAGCTCGTAGAAACAGTCTTTGAAATCGTCGTCTTTCTCTTCTGTGGGGGCGTGGGCTAATGTTGGTGAATTTAGCCCAAGTTGAATTTCCTTTACTAGATATACCTCCTCACAGTAAGCACTAGGTACGAGTACTATGGTTTCGTCTAACAGAAGGTGACTTCTGCGTAACTGCGAACGTTGAAAAAGGGGCGAGGAACAATAGAGCAACGCTTTAACGTTTTTAGAGTAACGACTGTATGTCCAGTTTTTCATAACTAGGCCACAGCTGATGAATTCGATTTACCGAACCAAAGGTGAACTGGTGAACTCCAGCCATCGGAAGTTCCTAAATGATGGGTACTCCGACATGTTTGATTGAAAACCTTTCGGGGTCTTTCAAAAATAGGACAGGGTATTGAAAAAGAGATGATGCTGGACTAATCCTTGGCGAGCCAACGGCAACTCTCAAACCCTTACAGCAGCAAAATGGCTTTTCTAGAAATACTCGAATCAGAACTAAGGATTAGGTTTGTTCGTTGAACCAACAAAAACCTTGGGCGTGTTGTTGGAAACCATAAACCCCAAATTACACTAAATTTGACATTCAGGACGGGTTAAGGATTTTCCAAAAAAAAAAAAAAAAAAAAAAAACATTAGTGGAGCCCGTAGAGCAACCCCGATGACCCCAGGGCTTCAACTAACGAACTCGACACTTCTATATAGTAGGTGCGTTTTATTGAGAATTTTATAACTTGTGCAGTAATGAGTCTGATTGAAACGCTGTACTCACTAATGCAACTTTATTCCATAAACACCATTTGTTGAGTTTTGAAAACTGACTTATTTTTGTTCACTTATCTTTGTTCTACGCGTTAACCGAATTTTATTGGGAATCTGCGCCTCTGTTCTGTAACTATCGCCTTGATAAAAGCAGGCGATAAACGGTGGAAAATGGAACGAAATCCTACTAAATTCATAGAATTTCGTTCCGTTTTCCACAAATTTACCTTGTGGGATTTCGAGTTAGTTAAGAAGTTGGTTATTGTTTTGCTTCGTCTTTCATGGTTGCTGAAACGTTTTGACGAAGAAATACCATCCACAAAACCTAAGTGTACAACCAAAATGAATTTCTTTTAAACAAATATTAATACCTTATGCACTTGAGTCTACTCAACACTAGATGGCTTATCTCATATTGTAGCAGAACACTCTTTGCTAAATTTGGTACTAGAAGGTTATGTCACAAATTGACATTTCTCTACCTCCTAACTTTTTTCATCATAAAACGAAATTTCTGTTTTTATCACTTCACTAGTATTTTGGTTGGCGATGTAATAAAAACAACTTCGATTTGTTTTGGGTTTTTATATAACCGATAGCAACAATGCACTGTTAGTCCAAAGTAAACACAGTCTATTAAACAAAAAACAAAGAAGAGGTTTGTCTAAAGGTTTCTAGTCACGATATGGCTTTGTTTACTCGTTTCTCATCAACACCCGGATCGCCCAAAGCTTTACTGCATCTTCAGAACTACATCAGTTTCTTGTGGCCATCGTTTCAAAAGTCTACACAAATCGATGTCATTGACACCTTTACCAACGAATTGGTTACCAAAAAAACCAAAAAGTGGGAGTCACTGCGAGAAAATCTAATGAATTCAGATGGTCGTAGTTCGCCAACACCGTCGTTTAGTCAGAGTGTTGGTTTAGCTAAGAAGGGTGTTATGCAGGACATAGAATCAATTCGTTCGCCTGAGTTGGGCTTGGATATTCGATCGTTATCCCGAGCGCAGCTGGATAACCTTTTGCTGTCGACTTTAGAGATTAAGAACAAAGTGGATTTCCTGTATCTTATTAAGCAATGCATCTCATGGAGGTTGCTTCCATCCAAGGTGAGTGAAATAACAAAAAAAAAAAAACAAGAAAAGGGTTCCTCTAAATCGAGTTGTTAGCTTTGGGTTTGAAATTAATGACATCAGGAATCTCGCTGAGGTAATTTTTGTTCGTGTTTAGGAAATATGACATCACATACTCATTTGAAAACATACTCTAGTAACCTTTTCTTGAAAAGGATAGCGTGTGTTGATGTAACTAAGCACACTTGGGCATACATTTTTAATCACTTTCGGATTCGTTTCAACCACCTCTTGCATTCTTAATTAGTAAATTCGAATGGGCGGATAAAAAAAACCAAGGTGAATTGAACCTTTATTGCTCCTTGGTGCAGAGATTTGTAATCGCAACCATGATCGTTGTTTTCTTTTCATGTTTAATGTTATTTCAACAGTTCAATAGGGTTTTGGATAAAATTTTTAAAAATTATGTAACTCAATTCATTTTTTATCTTCAATGCAGGAAGTTCTCATCGAATGTCTAAAGTACCTAAGCACACTGCGCAAAACTCAACAAATTGAAGACTTCATAGAAATCTGCAAACTGCAAAAGAATCCTCTTCTTACAATTTACGGTGGACTAGCTCCTTTTAAGGCAATGGCTATGTGGCGCAGTGGTAGTTCAGAGGGAGCATTGCGAACTCTTGATCTTGGGTACTCTAATTGCAAAGACGAAGAAGGACGTCGTATGATACGAGTTGCTTTCAAAACCATCTCCGAAGAAACTCTCGAAACAAAAAGCGACGCTGTGCTAGTAGGCCTCACCAAACTAGCAAAGAAAATATACGATGAACAAAAGGATATTTTTGCCCTGGCTTGCGTTTGGAAAAGTTGCTTTGCAAGTGAATGGTTCTCTGATCAAAAGACGGCTGCTCAGTTGTTTGAGGAATACGAAGAGCTTCATGGATTGGTTGGAAGGCGGTGAGTATTAGTTTCTTGGTTATTAGTCTTTTTTTATTGATGTTTGTCACTTTAGATCCCAATCGTTGTGCTCTTCATTTCTGCGGCAGAAAAAGGTCGATGCTGTGCATCGTCTGATTGAATTGTTTCTTCAATACAAACAACGTGATTCGTGCAGTAATTGCCTCAGTCTCTTGTTTAATTATCAATGTGGGTTTGGCTTTTTTTTTAAAGCAAGTAAACCATAATTTAAATTTAATTATCTTTTGCAGATCATCGTCAAGATCTGCGAGCCTGTGCTGAGATCATTAAGAGTTGCAGTGAGCTCGAGATGCCTCTCAATGAAACACAAAACGAACAGTTTTTGAGTCTGTTCCTGAATCAATCAGCTCCGCCCAAGTTTGGCAAACCCTCCGTTGCACAAAAGTTTCACTACAAATTTTAAGTACCTTACTGAAAGGAACTTGTTTCAAATTGTTCCGATAAAAGTTGTTAATGTCGTTTATGCATACGTATGTAGCTGTACGTATTAAGTTTATGTTTTATCGCACCGAAATACCTACAGTTTCAATAAATGCGCTTTGTTAAAAGCCTGGTAAAGCAAGAAACTGTTTTACTGAGTATTTTTTCTCAACTAGGGATTTGGAATAAAGGGCACTATGGTTCATTACGTACTACGACTTACCAATAACAAGTTTTCAATATATTTCAGTTCAAATTAATTAAGTTAACAAATTAAAACACCAAACTTTAACACTAAACACTCACAAAATAATTTCTTTTTAAAAACTGTAAAACTAATACAGATTAACAGTTATTTGAATGTCAGCTGACAATTTGTTCCGTTACTTTAGTCAACATTCACCACATTTCCACTAGCGGATCGAGTAATCGAATCGAAATGATTCGTGGTGTGTTTCTTTAGCCCTGTTCACACTGTACAATAAGTACAGACTTCGTTTGATGAAAGTTTTATGGTCTGATGTTGTTTGCGTTCACACTTATCAAGCTTGTCGTCCAACTTCATGTCACGTACCCTTCCACTCCTTCCAACTTTTAGATTTTCAAAAATTTTTGAAAACCATCCAAAAAGTTGGACAAGCGGTCGTCTGAAGGGTTCACATTATCAGGCATTGGTCGTTCAAGCCCAGGTCTGTCCAACTAATTGTACAGTGTGAACAGTGCTCACGAGGGAATAAAAAATTTTGCCCTCTGCGAATTTTTGCCACCAAAATTTCTGTAGACAGAAATCGTGCACAAACAAAACAAATACAACAACTGTCAAGCAGACGTTTTTCCAAACGTTGCTGCGAATGTTAGGTTCAAGCCATTTCTTTACTTTTTAGAAAATTACGTTTTTTTCAGAGATTTTCTGAGAGAATGTTACCCCCACTCTTTAAAATATGACGGATTGTGAATTTCTGTGCACAAAGTAAAGAAACAGACCCAAGGTTCCTTTATAATTTCGGTCCCTTGTCTTCACATGCTTTAAATCTTTCGCAGCTATTACAGCAGCCTTTGAATATCGCAAACCAATGCGGTGAGTGCGCGCGATGCGATTGCGATAAGTCAAATCCCTATGTAATTTTATGGACGTTTGACTTAATGCATAGGGATTTGACTTATCGCAATCGCATCGAATTTGGAAAACGATAGTAAAAAAATGGAAAAACATAATTCTAGTGAGCCGCTGTACCTTTTTTAACGGAAAATTTTATTTTTAACTACTAAACTGCTAATAACTTTTTTTCTATACTTTTCCAAATTACAAAACTAGGGTTTTTAGTCTGCAAAAAACTTGATTGAATTTGGAAAACCAAAACAGTTCATAAAATCTGTGATTTTGGTACTATTTTAGCCAAAAATATTTTTAATAGGTTTTTTTTTTAATTTAAATGAATGAAGTCTGTGATTTTTGACTAAAATAGTACCAAGGTCACAGATTTCGTGAAATGATTTGGTTTTACAAATTCAATCGAGCTTTTTCAAACTAAAACAACTTATTTTGTAATTTGGAAAAGCATAGAAAGTATTTTAGTTGTAAAAATTCTATTTTACTCAAAAAACACTCAGTTTGACATTCATGGTGACTTTAGTGGCACTTTCCATTGGTTTCACTCGGGGAAGCACTCATTCTGAAAACCAATGGAACACCTTAAACTGTTTTTGCTCAACTTAACGTGTTGGCTTTGTGTGAGTGAAACATCTATAGCACATAAAAAATATTTCCTGTATAAACTTTTTTTTTTTGACATTTGAGTAACATGTGTTAGTGCTTCTTGAGTCGATTCTCACTTCAAATCGAGAAGCGGTTGTCACTTCTCAGAATCATGAGAAGCGATCTTTTTGCACCAATGGAACGGTTTGAGAATGCTTCTGGACGCTCCTGGACGGTTCTTTTCGTCCAATGGAAAGTGCCATAGGTTACTCAAAAAACGCTTTGTGGCGACCCCATCCCCAGGGCGACCCTAGGGTAGTTTACCAATGGAAAACCAATAAGTAAAGTAAAGCTTATACTCAAATTTTTGTATTTAGTGCCAAACTAAAGACAGCTCGCCCGAAATCGAAACCGTTGGTGAAAAATGATCAACCTCAACCACAGAATAGAGAATAGAGAATAAAAAGAAAACATTTTTTTCATTTATCATGGAAAAAATTGATTTTAAAAAGGATTTTGAAAATCCTATTGGCAATTTACTATAAAACAAGCGTATTCCATCCAATAAATACAAACACATGTAGCGCTCCAAGGACATTCCATATTTTAAATGAAACAGAACTTTGCTATTTCTTCTCCTTCATTTTCATATTTGCTTTTCACCAGTTATTCGTCACTCGTTTGGTTTTGCTCAATTGCTGTCAGTCAATTTGCTGTTTTGCTTTTGCATTTATTTTACTGCAAATTTTCTCGTCAAAGACGGGAAGCTGTATACAGAAAATAAATTAATTTTAATTTTTACTATCAAAGCTAAATGTCTAATAAGTTTTTTGTTAGTGTGTTTGCTCTAAAACGGTATTTTCCTAAAGTATAACATATTTCTGTTCAGTTGTTAACCTAATAGTGACACTTGAAAATAACCGCGATAATTTTCGCTCTGTCTGAAAAAAACAAGACCTTCACAATCTATTTCTGTCACTTCGTATCGAAAAAACGATTACTCAAAAGAATTAACAAATTTTATTTGGAAAAGTATTTAGGCGCGTAAATTTTTTTTGAAAGTAAAGTGTTTTGTAAAGGAGTTTCATAAGAAGGGAACTAAATTTTCAAGTAGTTGCTGCTGATTTTGCTGGTATGTTGTAATAAATACATATATTTTTTAGCACGCCATCTTGATTTATTTAAATAAATTAAATATATTTTGTTGGATGTGTTGTTTTAAAAAATTAAGTTTGTTATTGTTTTTTAAAAGCGGCGTCTGAAAAATGACGGATTCATAATTGTCATGTAGAATAACAAAAAAAAATTTTGAAAGTTTTAAACATCAAATTTGATAGGGAAAATGTCAAAATGGTTTCGTGTCAAATAATCTCGATTTTACTTTGTGCTCTTGCGCAGGGCTGTGACGTAGTTGCGCTCTTTGGCTCTTGTGCCTGTGTGAAATGTTTTCCACTTATTTCATTCTATTCGAGGGGCGCTTTTGTGTTGGTAATGTGATTGGGGTTTTTGTTCAATCGGCCAAACGTCAAACTTTTTGTTTATTTATCTGTAGTTCCGCTTTGTGCCATTTTTCTGTGTTAAATATAATGGGTCTCATTATGCAATACTGCCAAGCATAAGTTATTGTTCAACAGTAGGTAGATTTTGAAATGCCTTCTGATTGAACTCCTACTTGCATAATCTAATTGGATCAGCTAATCCCTTTTGGTTTTGATCTAAGTATACGCTGAGAAGGATTTTGCAATGTATTTCAGGTTTTGTTTAGGTTTTCTTTTGATACTTGCGACTCAGAAGCCGAAAAAAGCTGTAAAATTTAACCGCACTGAAACTAGTTCGACCTGAAGTGTGATTCAATCCTAAGTAGAAACGTGTTATTCAAGCCAGTTCTTCACACATGATTGCCAAAGTGCCAGCGTATAAACCCTTACTTCAATCGAAGGAAATTTGCTTCACTTTTAAGAAAAGTCACTTCACTTGAGTTGAGATCTTCTTCACTTTTTTCATACTGAAAAATTAACCGGTTGTAATCAAATGTCTGCTTTCAAACTTTAATCAGTCTCAATTTTCAATCTTTCCCTTGACTCGATTTTCAATTTCAGTTAAGAATTTCATTTTCTTTTCGCCCTGTTGACACTGTACAATTAGTTGAACAGACTTCATTTGATGGAAGTTGGTTGGTCTCATGTATGTACTTAGTTTGCGTTCACACTTATCAAGCTTGTCGTCCAACTTTATGTCACATACCCTTCCACTCCGTCCAACATCTAGATTTTCAAAAATTTTTGAAAGCCATCCAACAAGTTGGACAAGCGGTCGTTGAAAGGTTCAAACTATCAAGCATTGGTCGTTCAAGCCCAAGTGTCCAACTAATTGTACAGTGTGAACAGGGCTTTTCACAATTTTTCATTTAACCGACCTCAAATTCATTTCAATCTTGTATGAATCAAACAAACAACAAACCCAATGTGTCCATAATATTGCCCATGCATATGAAATCTTTACACTAATTCATGCATCAGCGTAAAACCCGTGTGATCCGCGTAACCTGTATAAGTTTACCAAATGGAAAAAGAACTTTCAAATTTTGTATGGAAAATATTTTACACAATTTTGGTAAAAATACGCCACGAATTCGATCCGGAAACGAGATAAAGTTGAACGTAGAACGTACTTCGGTCTCAAATAAAATAGAAAATTCAAGTAAAAAATGGCAAGGGGTGGGGTAAGTAATTAAGAGGAGTGCTTTGAATGAAATATCAAATAGCTTAGTTTATTTCATTATTCAGAATAAAGAAATTTCTTTGTTTTTCTTTCAGAAACCAACTGCCTCTAGGTTCTACTCTACTTTTTTACTTTTTTTTTTCAAATGCCTTTTGTAGTAAAATTCTAACTCTTTCATACATCTTTTTATTCGATTTCAAGAAATTGATAAATTTAAAGTTTAACGAACAGCTGCTTACTTACACAACTTACACAAACTAGCTTTAAGCCTTGCCCAAACCAATGCGGTGAGTGCGTGCGATGCGATTGCGACAAATCAAATCCCTATGTAATCTTATGGGCGTTTGACTTAATGCATAGGGATTTGACTTATCGCAATCGCATCGTACGATCTCACCGCATTGGTTTGCGCAGGGCCTTAAGCATTAACCAATGCGGTGGGTAAAGTTACACATTTACACAAAACGTGATCTTACACCGAAGCATGAATGCTCTTACTATTCTTGAAAACGACAAAAGACTGCACCGCTTCGGTGAGAGACCCACAACCTTACTATATGCTTACATTGCTTTAAATAAGATTTTATTACGGATGCTAATTTTAATAACTTGGGGTTTTTTTTTATTCAAATCCACTTCGCAATTTTTCGATTTATACTTCACTTTTTTTACGAACCCTCCAAATGGCCGTCGTCAGCCAGCTGCATTCGGTGCGAAAAATGTGCTGGGAAAATAGGTTTTGGATTTTCTTGACGAAAAACAAATGCGATGGTGTAAAATTTGATTGTTTTTTGTTTCTATTTATCGACAGAGTAATTTTTATTCTATGACTTTCTACAAAAGTTACTCTCAGTGTCTCAGTTTATTCCTCGTATTGCAATAATCTGAAATATTAAAAAAAAAACTAAAATGTAGCTTGCTTTGATGTGCAATCAAATAAAGTGCCTATTTATTCATGTCTACTACAAATTAATAGATAGAGCAAAGTTGATGTTATTTTTCGATTCTGGTAACACCTTGTTTTGCATTCCTTTGGGGTTATTTTCCTTATATACTCAGAAAACGTCAATTATCACCGGTACTGCACTAACACCAACTCGACGAATAAAACTTGAAAAAGTACAAAATGTGAAGAAGAATCAAAAAATGAGAATGCGGCGCCATTTTGGTAAAAATTTTTACCGCGTTCCTTTTTTGTTTCACTCAAAACTATTGTTAATCCGTTCTCTCCAACATAATCCAATTGCATTTGGCCGTCACAATTTTTGTAGTTTTCTCTAGCAGTTCTCATTCGTTTGGTGACAGCTGTCAGAGTGACTGTGAAGGAAAAGTGTTTTCTCGAAAAATTTTTTGAAGTTTCTTTGGCAGATCAATTAATTTGATGCAAAACACTCCAAAGTAAACTACTTTGCAAAAATAAATAAATAACAATCGCGTTAGCCGCTTAAATTTTTAAGAAATTTTATTTTTCACTGTACTTAGTAAGATTGTGAAAATTGTTTCTGGCGTGTCGTCGCTGCTCTAGTCGCTGCTGCTGCCCTAAAAAAAGCAAAACGAGCATAATTTTATTCAATTTCCTTCTAGAGGTGCCTATCTAAATTATTCAATTTGTATTTACGAAAAATAGTTTACCCAGTAAAAGAAATGCAATTGTGCACCAATTTATACCATCTTTCCAATTTTTGTTGCAGATTGTCCTCGTGGTATCCAATTGGTTACATTACCAAAGTTCTGTTAATATATCATCAGAAAAAAGGAATTTATCCCAAGTAGAGAAGGTGGAAGGAAAAGATTTGTTAGGAAAATGATCTCGCCAGATGCTCTTCACCATGAAGAGGTAAATTCGGATCTTGACCGTCAGATACGCCAGGATATACAGGACATGGCACAGGAGGCTCAAATACAAGCCCAGATAATACAGCACGAAGGTAAACTATTTTTAAGCGTTTGATTGAAAACTAGTAATACGTTTAGCAGACGTTTCAAGTTTGTGCGGCGTCTATACAACTCGACTCACCACTGCTACTGTTAGCTGATAAATTGTCAAATTACGTAATGTGACATTCTGATTGTCATCATATAATTTTTTCTTGTCACAGTGAAGTCAGTGGTCTGTCATAAGTCTTTCCTAAACAAAAATTTGATGGTACACCTGTGTTAATCAAAGGAAACCTTGTCCTACTGTTGCAATTTGTTCCATAAATTTATAATACCAAAACGACGGCACCAATATGGCGCCCGCCATCGTTTTGCATGAAAACTCGAAAACCATACAAAAATTTACCTCCTATGTAGGTTTTTTTTTGTCTTCTCTTCTCCCTCTTGTCAAAATTTATTTTTGTCCCTTTTTACTCGTATTTGGTTTTGGTGGCCGTCGCGTTGCAATGGTGTGTGTTATTTTGATGTTTATTTTTCCTCTTTTGATTTCACTTCCTCTGCGTCGGCGCTAAAATAAAAATCGAAAAGAGAAAGATTGACAGCCGTATCTATAAGGAACTTTTAATCATCGATTAGATTTAATTGCCTTTTAAGTAACACTTAAGTAACGAATCCGTATCGATAATCAAATTTCACATTTAAGTAACCTTGCTAAGAGCCCTCTTAACTTAAATGCCAATAATGACGTTTAAAGGTCTCTTAAATCCAAATTAAAAATTCATTCTGACGTTTCGGGAAAATCGGTGTCAATTTCGCTCTGTTGTTTAGGTAATATAATTTCAACTTTTTAATTTTAAACTTTTCTTAAAACAAAAATATGAAAGATTTTCTTCGCGATTTAAATGTTTTCAATGTGCTAAGTTCACGTAGAATGATGGAAGGTCAGATTTAAGAGCAGGAAAAGCGACCAAAAGACGCTGCAAATACATAAACCCATGGTTCAAAATGAATTTCTTTTTATCAAAGAATATATAAACTAGAACAGGTACAAATTGAACTTTATGTTACGTAAATTTGTGAAAACTTACAACGTAGGTTCTTCTTTATTTAGTATGTCTTCATCTGAGGGTGAAGATCTAAGAACCGAGGAGGCATCCTCCGATGAAGATGTTGAATCAGTGGACGGTGACATCGCTGCAAATGATTCCGATGATGAAGTTGAAGCTGAATCAGATGGAGAAGAAACAGCTGCTCATTAGCGAACTGAATCAAAAGCAACAAAAGCAAGGAATCAAGAGCAAAAAGATCTTTCCACCAAAAAAAACAAATCCACCGCCAAACAAACAGTTTGCCGGCGGAAAGCCAAGCCGGCAAAATAAACAAAAAACCCGGCGGCAGAAAAAATGTAAAGCTGCTGTAAAGTAGATTTTAGATTTCAAAAGCTTATGTGCTTATAGGTTTAGAGACTTTTTTAATAAAAAAAATGTATATATACACATATATATGTAACGCTGCAGGAAAGTCAGCTCCTGAACTAAAACTGTATTTTATCTTTGGGCATAAAAACAAATTTTGTGATTGTATTGAACAATTTGAGTTGTAATTCTAGGGCGTGACGCTGGAATCCTTTCCTTTTATAAATTGGAATTGGTACACGGCACCAAAGAACAACAAAACAAAGCACTGGATCGGTGTGTGGCTGCCGAGCCAAAGCATGGTGCAGGGTCAGTAAGCAGATCAAAAACTGATTCTTCAAGGCATCGGAAGTCCTGACGGGAGTGGTTAAGCAGCCAACCAACTTAACTTAAGAAAAATTAAACTTTTAATCCAATATCTGTTTGGGGGAACTTGGCCAATCTCTGTGAATTTCTCCATGTATTCGGTAACTTTTGCACAAAGTTCTTTTTCTCGGATAAGGCGATCTGACGGCAATTTGTCGTCAGTATAGAGTTAACAGCTGATGTCCAAGGCGAGTTCTTTGAATCAAAGTTAGAAGCTCTTCGAGATTCTTTGGATTGCGTTACGAGGTAGAAGCTAGCAAAAAACATAGGAATAAATTTGATTCTGCCTCAAGCTTTTTGTTTTCTTACCTGGGCGTCTTCATCTGAGCTTGCAAAGTTCTTCCCCTCGATTGCAAAAGCACTTCTTGTCAGGACTTCACAGAAACCCTCTTCGGTTTCTACCAACTTGTTATGAACTCCAAATACCTATTTCTATTTTCCTTTGTTGAATGTTTTTCAGATTGTACACTTTGGCAAGATTGTGTTGAGGAATTCGCACCGTAATTTTTCCTGACTGCAGTCGGAGTAAAGGTAGCTGTAGTACGCGGTAAATCAAATGAATAAATAATTTTAATCGGCAAGACCCCGTGCCGTGTTAAAAACGAATGGTTGTCAAAACGCAGTTTAAATTGGACTAGATTTCTGTTTTTACTACTTTATTTTGACACAACTATCAATTAGTTTAGCATCCGCGCAGAATCGATTATCGATAAGAATTTAATCAACCTCTCTTAAGTTCCAATTAAATTTTAATTGAAACTTAACTTATCAACGTCTAAGAGACGTCTTAAGAAAATCTAATAAATACGGCTGCTTGAAAAAATGGAGTCCTGGTCCCAAAACTATTCACTGGATGTATACATCCATAATAAGACCACCTTAAAGCCATGACCAAAATCCAAAGGTTTGCATGCATTGATTCAACCAGTGCAATGAGAACGACACCAACGGCAGCTCTGGAAACTTTCCTGTCGCTAGCCCCCCTAGACCTTTTTCCAAAAAGAGATGGTGGCCAAAAGCGCACTGCGATTCAAACAATGCAATAATTGGAAAACAGACATATCAGGCCATAGAACTATCATGAACTATACAGATGACATTTAAACAGACTACACCCCCCAGTGACCCTTACAGTCTTTCCTACAAGCGGAAGCTGGGAGGAAAACGGTTATAAAAGAAAATCACATTTCCGTCTTCACAGATGGTTCCAAAACGGACGGAGGGGTAGGGCCAGGTATCTTCTCAGATTACCCTACCATGAATAGATCAATAAAGCTTCGCGACTTCTGCAGTATCTTCCAAGCAAAAGTACTTGTAGTGTGAAGCCGCAAAACACCTGGCTACCCAAAACTTGATCAACAAAAATATTGCCATTTTAGACAGCCGGGCGGCCATAAAGTTATCTCATCAACAATCAGAAAATCCAAATAAGTAGAAAGCTTTCACAGTAATCTTAGACTGCTCAGCGAACACCGTAACTTGGGTTCCAGGACATCGTGACATAATCATCAATGAAGATTATATTTGGTTAGATTTTTTTTTTAAATCTTAATCAAACTTTTCATATGAAGTTCTGAATGGTTGGGATAAGTGGTGATCAACTCTTTAGTCCAGGTTTGATTAGAGGGTGTTTCAACTCTCGGAAGCCCTAGATAAGGACCAGAGGGTGATCAACCTTCTCAGTGGTATCACAATGGACGCTCTTGGTGTAAATGTGTCTGTCTCCGTATAAGCCACATCTAGCCTTACCTAACCTAATCCATCAGATAACGCAGAACTAAATATTTACATAAGATTTTCAATACAGAAAAAGACTTGAAACTACAACGGTCAAACTTCACGTTTCTATTCTCTTAAAAAAAGTAAAGCTTGAAACTTAAGACGGTATCCAAAAAGCAAATAGCATCTGCAGCTTTGCTTGTTAAATTTGTATATCAACTTGTAATTTAAACTACTTTTTAACAAACATTAATAATAATATTAATCATCTGCTGTATAGCTGCGCCAATTATGTCATTGTTCTTTAGCCATTGCCTTGCTCCTTTATCAAAGGAAAAAAGTTTCATCGACAAGTCTTTTCAGTTGTGGTTTTTTCATTCATTCGAGAAGAAGTCTGACAATCAACTTCAAAAGATCATCCAAAAATTGATCATTTTAACTCTGTCTGTCTGTGCCTCTGCTATGGAATTAGGTTCATGCAGATTTTGTTGCATTTGTCTGTATCAGAAGTGTCTGGGTCTGCCTTTCTATTTCTTCCTTCGCGATCGTGTCTAAACGTTGTATGATATTGCTTCTTGACGGGATTCTCTGAATCTGGATCAGATTGGCCGTGATCTATTTTTTCCAAGACGTGAAGTCTTTCATGGAACTATTTTTACTGGTATTGGGCTCAAACCGAAAACACAACTGCGAGAATAAAATCCACAACTATTAGTTCAAAAGTTGAGGTTTGTATCACAATTTTATTGGTGGTATACTGAAATCCTATGCCAGTAATGCTCACGGTAAATGATTTTACTATCATTGCTTACAGCAAATGCACTTTTATTCGCTTTAGTTTTTTGCTGGGTACGTCCAAGACTTACACCAACTCCAAATTATCGTCCCGAACAAAAGGACCGTCGTAACAACTTGCCAAAAATAAATACAAAAAACATCTTCGTAATGACTGTTTTGCACCAGATATTTAAAACTTGTTAATAGTTTTATCAAAAGTAACAAATGCGTGGCAAATCATTCACTACGAGGACGTCTATGATGTTTTTTTTTTTTTTTTTTTGCAATGCGAAATTCTTACGATGGGCCTTGTGGTGGGGGCCTATATCTAATTTTTCCTTAGCTTCTCAAGCTGGCTGTTACCAAAATACAGAAGTATGTTGTATTGTTGTATGAAGTACTTCTCTGAAAAATTGTATCAAAACGTCTGCTGGTAGCTTATCCAACATAAAGTTTAATTTTTCAAGATGTGCGTCTGTCTTTTTGCCATCCAAATATTAATCTCCTCATCCCTCTCATAAGTTGAATGTTTTTGCAGAGAATCATGCTCCTTGAGCATTCGATACATATAGGCTAATTCGATGTCTTCAAACTAGTGAATGATATTTCTAGTGTCACTGTCCGCCTTTTACCCATGCCTCTGGACTTTTTCAAGTATTTTTAATTTCGGTGTTTTTACACTTGAAGTTTTTTTGACCTTTCGAAGTACATTTCCCTTAGGGATTGTGGTAGACTAACGAACGCTCCCAAAGTATTTGTGAGATTTGCTAAGTTTGATCAAGATAGTTTTGCATTTCCATGTGCTGTGTTAAAGGGAAACAACCTCCTGGGAAAAACCACGACACTGTAAAGACCTGTTTTTTTTTCTTCTTAAATGTCCTGCTTTCGTTCGAATTCATATGTAGACACATATCGCTGACATGTTAGGAAATAAAAAACTTTAACTCCTTGTTATGTCAGCGGCTAATTTTTAGTTAACTTTATCGAAGTTTCGACATGGGGTGCTGTCTTTTTGAGGGTATTTTTATTTAAAAAAAAAAGTTTACAAGCAAGATAATGACCGTTATAAGTAAATGTCCCTTTAAAAAAGACAGCAACTTTTCTGGATACATTGCGTGGATAAAGTAATTGTATTGAGTAAATCGTTTGCATCCAAGCGCAATAAAGTTATAAAAACACCCTACCAGGAGCCAGACTCTTAGTTCGGCTGTGTTTTGTAGACACATTTCGGCTTTTTTTATAATTCAATTTGTTTGACTTGAAACATTTGCTTGTCTTCAACAGCACGTGAGCGTTTTCAGTCAACCTCTAGTGCCGATGAATCCGGATCGGAACATGATGGCGGGGGCAACCATCAAGATATGCACGACATGTCTGACATGCAAGACATCAAAGATATCAAGAACATACTTCAAATGGACGATAGTGGCAACATGGATGCCTCTTCTATACGCAAACGACGCGGCAATTTACCAAAACACTCAGTCAAAATACTAAAGCGCTGGCTCTACGAACACCGTTACAATGCATACCCCAGTGATGCTGAAAAACTTACTCTATCACAAGAAGCCAATTTAACTGTGTTGCAAGTAAGATAAACTAACCTCATTTTGTTTTGGTAAAATAGTTTGCTAATATTTTTCAAATCTAGGTGTGTAACTGGTTCATAAACGCTCGTAGGAGAATCCTACCAGAGATGATTAGACGTGAAGGGAATGATCCATTGCATTACACTATTTCGAGACGAGGCAAAAAACTAAACAGTTCCTCAATGAGTGCATCGAGCTTAAACGCATCCGGAGCGAATGCACCCAACCCGATAACTGGCAGCCCAGCTTCAGAAGTTGTAAGTAAAGTTAAAAGAAATAAAAATTGAACTAAACCGAAATTAAAAAAAAAAAAAAAACTAGATTGTTGGAGCCACTGAGGAAGTAGAAGGAGAGGAAGAAGAAGTCCATGATGGTGTTGCCAACGTTCTAACTGCATTGGGTCATCACTTTGTACAAACGCCAGGCGGCCAGGTGGTCAAAGTGGAACCCAAGATGGAGTACGACGATAGTGTTATATACAGGTAACTTCAATTTCAATTCATCACTATCCCAACATCCTCCTTACTTATTTCATGTAAAAAAAACCAAAAAAAGATACACACCACAAATCTCGCCTTCATATTCCCAATTCATGCAAGCGTCAAGATATCCTTTTCAATTGCCCCCCAATAACTATTTCTTTAATCAAACCGCTAAACCAGTCATTCAAAATAAAAATCCCATTCCATCATTCAAAACTTTCAAGAAACCGAGGTAACTCTGGTTGAAATTGTTTTGTTTTGTTTTATTTTTAAAAACTAAACTCGTTATTTAGATCGGAAGATGAAAGCGTCAATGAATATGAATCCTGTTCGCCAAGCGAAGAAGATACCGGCAAATTTGAAAGCTCTGATGCATGGCAGGGTGTTATAAGGTAAGATTATTTTCACTTCAATTTGAAGTTGGTATTTGCATGTGGTTTAGAGTTTTGCGAAAAGCTTCTTGTATTAATTATGTGGGTCTGTTTTTAGTACCGAAGAAGTGACAACAAGTCCATCGAATGCTGCCTACTGGAGTGCGCCACACCCGCATTTGGCTCATTTACCCCAGTTACCGCATCCTCTGAGTGGCAACACAACAACCACAACCACAGTTGGTGAGTGTTCGTTGTTTGTCTTCAAAAATTCAACTTCATTTAAAAAAATAACTATTTCAGTTCCTATAGGACTATCGCGAGGCAGTGGGGCTAATAATCAGAATACACAAATTTTGGTGCAATCTGCTAACGAATCAAACACATCGGCCAATCACGTGATAACAAACACATCATCCAATTCAATAGCGGAAGGTTCAACAGTGACGGTAGGCGCTGAAGCAACTGTAGTCACTTCCTCATCAGCACACAATAGTTCGTTAAATAACAACAATAACGCAAATACAAATAATAACAACTCTTTGATGGCTTCAGCGCAAAGTGTTTTGCTTCCAAGCAGTCATATGGTGAAAGGTAAGTTGAAAACCTTTTCTTAAATCTTTTTACTTCTTACAGGAGTAGAGGTTTTTGTAGTATGGAAATTCGTGCCAAGTGAACCACGAACTACACCGACACTTATAAAAATCACAGCAGCCTTCTCCTTTTCCGGAGTTACGAGAAATGTGATTTCGAAGGGAACCTACAAATTTCTGCCGGTTACGAACGGCTAATGTATGTCTGTCTGTCCGTATATGGATCTAAAGCATGAACCGCTTGGCCGATATTCTTCAAATATGCAGTTGCAGTTTGTGGAACAGCATGCACAGAGGGATTTTCGGAATTGGGTCTCTAGGTCTCTCTATTTTTCTCAAAAAAAAGGCTCTAACAATTTCGATTTGTGTGCGATTAATTAATGCCACTACTTAAATCAACAGGCGCATCAAGTTGCATACCGAGAGATCCTTCTCCAGACGTTCTTGCTCAGAATGTAAACCTCAATCAAAGTGTTCAAGATTTGATTGAAATACGTAAAGAAGGATCCTATTCAAAAACAGATAATCAACATAAACACAAACAGCGACAAAACTCAAAATATTCTAAAACAACCAAACAGTATCAAGTAGAAAGAAGATTTAGTTATGTCTCTCAATGACGCTCCAGCTTCTTCTGAAATCTCAAGAAAACTGGGAGCGATGTATCGAGGTCCACACGTAGTAAAATCTGTCCTTCCTCACGATAGATACGAAGCTGTGGATATGCCTTTTCACCTCGAACCTAGAAACCCTACCTAACTGTATGGTCAGCTGATCGTATGAAGAAATGGATTGAACTCGACATAGATTTCGATGAGGACGACGAAAACGTTAGGATGACTGAATCTATAACACCCCTCATACTCTAGTACCCTCATTGAAATAGAAGGGGAACGAACACACAAAAACTGGGCCTTTCATGTTTCTAAACTTGAACATAGAAAGACAACAACTCTTAAATTAATTTGACTAATACACTTAAATTGTTTGTTTGATTTAAAAGAGTTTTATTAACTTTACAGCATCGTTTAAATATAAATTCTAATAAGATTGTAAGACTTTCATATTTGATTTTAAAGAAACCAGATTTAAAAAAAAGCGAAAAATAAAAAACCGGTTTTTAGAAAACTGCTTTAGCGATTTTGATTAAATGCTCAGCGTTTATATGTACACGCAAATGCAAAAAAACGGCATTATTAAATTTTAGCTTAAAACACTTGGAGTATTTTATTCAATTTCTTTCAATATTTTAAGTAATTTTATTTAATTAGTGTGTAGTTAGCAACCCTGTAGTACCATACTTAAAGCTTGTACTCAGCCTTTAGAATTTGATACTGTAATTAGCATACTATCGCAAGTTCGTACGACCCGGTCGTGCCCATTATCGAATTAATATTTTTAAAGATTTACTCATTACAAACAGATGTTAAAATACTTATTATTTTTGTTTCCAGGAGTCATCCGAGACGATAAAGATAAATTCAAATGCTTGTACCTTCTTGTGGAGACTGCTGTAGCTGTGCGTCAACGCGAACAGGAGCAAGAGGACGTTCATGTGCTGGGTAATTGAAATTTAAAGAAATCACTACTCCGCCCACTTTGCAATAGAATCAAATTAGTTCAGAAAAATTGCAAAAAAAAACTTATTCCCACTCCATCATACAAAACCAATCTAAAGAACAGAAAATAGTTCAAACTCACAAAGATAAACCATTGCCAAGGATCAAATTGTGTCCCATCTAGATTATCTCCTCACCTTAGTCTTCCCTCTTTACTTTATTAATTTATAAATATATGATATTTTCTTAGTTTTGTTTTGAATTTAATTTATTTTCTTTTTTTTTTCTCTCCAAACAATCCAATGCAGATTATGTTCAGACATAAATAAACGAAATATAAATTAAAAGAACAAAACAAATTAGTAAACATAACACAATAAAACAATCACCATCATCACCATTTGTACATCAACTCTCATCGAAATCCTCCGAGAATCACCACCAACAACACATTTAACTGACTTCCCTTCCTCAGAATACTAATAGTATGTCCAGCTTGAGCTGATGAAGATTTGAAAATAAAAACCACCAAACCAAATAGCGAATTTAAACAAAATTTCACACAGCAAACGACCCTCTCTACACACAAACAATTCGAGGATGTAAAAGGAGTTTCCATGACGGTGATTCAAAATAAACAAACAAAAAAATATAATTACAAAAATAGAACTACTGAGTGAGAAAATGATTTGCAAATAACAAACTAATCTTTAATATTTTTCTTGTTTCATCTTTTAAGTCTTTTGAACATTAATTTTTTTCATAATACATCGTTTTTAATTAACAATAGACAAAATATATTTGAACGGTTAAATTTCATAGACAAAGAAATTCCCATAATTTTATGGCAAAACATTTAATACATATTTGTAAATCGAACTTTTTAAGTAGATTGATTAAAACAAAAATTAGCCTAAGTTCTCTTTATCATTTACAAAATAACTTCATATTTGTAATAAGTTTGATAGAAAAGTTTTATAAATGCATATGTGTTAAAAAATAATAAAAAGAAGGATTTATTTGTGCGTTGTACATGAAAAATTGTGTTATGTAAAGAAATATAGCTTTTTCTCCCTTTGAAAGAACCCCCACTTCTGATCAATTTAGAAATAGAAAAAGAAAAAGTTAAATTTTATATACACAAGAGACAGGAAGCGAGCGGATAGTGTAGAAAAGAAAAGCGCTGTTTATAAAATTCAAATGCCAAAAAATTCACTTGTTATCTATCTAGAATTTTAATATTGTATAATTTGTTTTTATATGTTGGATATATTGGAAGGCCTAAGCACATCCGTAATATTATATACCATATATGGAATTTCTTATATCGTTTCAAAGCTACAATTTGATGAACTTGCTCCGTTCCAAATGGAAGTGGATTTTCTAATTAAAAGAAAATTAAAGAAATGTTAAGTGACACTAGCCCTATCACAAGGACCCCATACTTCGCAACAGTTTAGGACTTAAATGCTAAAAGGGGAGTATCATAAGCGTCCTTGTAGTGAATTTTTTGCTACGAAATTTGTCACTGTTGATAAAATTATCAACAACTAGGTGTGCCAGCGACTTCGTCCGCAAGAATTGGCATAACTTTTTTATCT
This sequence comes from Melanostoma mellinum, assembly GCA_914767635.1. Classification (NCBI taxonomy): domain Eukaryota; kingdom Metazoa; phylum Arthropoda; class Insecta; order Diptera; family Syrphidae; genus Melanostoma; species Melanostoma mellinum. The sequence continues at coordinate 206,795,531 of OU612059.1, forward strand.
ATCAACCGATTGACAAGAAATAAAAACAACAATATATTACTGAAAACGCCATCTAGATAGAATAATCCGTATCTGAGATAAGCGTGCACAAACAAACTGTTACGTTTTTATTATATATATAGGATAGATTTCTAAATACATGTTGCAAAACATTCATTAGGAAGATGGTTCTAGTCATTATATTTGGAATTCGTTGCCCGAAATAGTTGAGACCCATAAAACTGTGCAAATTTTGGTTGTTGCTTCTGAAGTCATAAATTGTTCTTTCTTTTCGACCTTGAAGAGGATTGTGATCTCATAGGGATCACAGCCCTCCCACTTGACTGCGTCACACTAGTGATCCGCTTGATGAGCAAGCCGCACACATTGTTATTAATACTGCTGGAATTCATAAAAAGCCTAAGGAAAAGTTATAAACCAACTGAAAGGTTTTGCCGTCTTTATGTTGGGTGAAGTACAGCAAAAACATGCTCACATCAAGGTCGGAATGAATAAACTTCCTTGAACTTACTTCTTGTATCAATTGTTAGAACTCTTAGGGTGTGGAATCGAAAGATGATGGTTTTTCAATGGAACGAGGGACTTACTATCTTGGGGCCTATCGTGAATAAAATTTCCCTGGAAACATTTCCCATATTCGGAAAATTGGTATCGGCAATGATGGTCGAAAGTTCCTTGCGGAATTTTGAGCGATCGTGAATGAATTTCCCATGGGAAATTATCTGCCATTTTACTGAATTTGTATCGCATTCCAGGGAGATTTCTACTTTATTCTTGTTAGAGCACTATAGAACATATTCGAAAACTATCTTTGAAGTCATTTTTAATCTGTTAGGTTCTTAAAATTTATTCCGTGGGAGATTCATTTCGAAGGAGGTTCACGATCGGGCGTAATGTTCCGTGGGAACAAAAAATTCCGTGGGAAACAAAATTCCGTGGGAGATTGCCGATAGGGCCCCTTGTCTAAACTGTTGAATTGAATTGAAAATTATCTTTCATGTTTCAATACATTTATTGATTTATCGCAACAAAATCCTATCCGAGTGTGTCAAATCAATTTATCACCGTTTTTTCATAGTTTTGATTGATAAGATATATCAGTAACCGGGTTATTAGTCTATCAAACGTAAGGCCCCCCTCCCCCTCTCCAAACAGGCAAATCGTTGTAAGATATTGATGTTGTCTTTTTAACATTTTTTTTTGTCGTTTGCGAGAATAATCACGGTGTTTATCGTGGTTTTTTCTTACAATGATTGTTTTGCTAAGGGTTACATATTACATTACGTCAAATGAGGAAAAGTTTGGTATGTTAGGCAAAGAAGTAAAGTTGTTTACCACCACAGCATCACAGATGATTCAAACTGTACTGTCGAAGTGCTGCTTCAAGACCAAATTAAGTATTGGATCTCCAAACTTATCTAAGATAGATTTAATGAATATATCTGGGTGTGGTAGAGCAAATGAAGTGGTTTAATGAACTTGTTCCAGTAATGTCATATGTATCGTCAGCGTAATATCTAACACCATTGTGATGACATTTTTTTTCTTCTCAATGAAAAAGCCTCCTCCTAAAACAAAAGAGGCAAAATAAAAAGAGCCAAAGCCTTTACTTTTCTTGCCCCGCAATTTCCGTTTTTTAAGTTGCTGATTTTGTAACACGGAGTCTATCTGTGATATGATTTTTGGATTTTAGACCCATATTACAAATAACAATACTGGCAAAATATCCCTCATACTCGCTATAATTAACGACTGCTTTTGGCGATCGTTTTGCTATCGTTCTGGCGTTTTCGTTTAGCCATTCTCGTGATTCATTATCGGGTACTGTCGTTTTGATTTTCTTTTATTTTGCCTAATGTTTGTGGATTCCATTCTGTTTTTTGCTCAATGATTTCCTATTAGAATCAGCATTCTGAGATCAAATGTCTCTGGATCGGCTTCCAAAGTTTCCCTCGAGTATTGATTTTGTAACAATTTTGCACTGCAAATGTCAAAAGCAATCCTTTCAAAGTTCGCGTGGTTTGCAACTATTTGAATAATTTCGAAAGTTATTTTTGATTCTTATTTTAAATGCCAATAAGAATGAAAGTAGAATCGAAATTGAATTTTTCAAATTGTTTTCTACAACAACTTCCCCATTTCGTTTGACTCTTCTACGTCTTTAAGAACTAAGGAATTTCGGGCATTCGAACACTTTTATTGAAGAGTCGAGGTGGCCCAAGAAAACCATGTTTTTCCTCCTTTTGCGAAGATTGGAAAATCCTTTGAGATTCACACTGTCATTAAACCCCCTTTTTAACTTAGCCGAAAACTGAAACTCTTACAAATTCTCTAGAAAGAAAGGCGCCTGTGATGCTTACCTTTTTGGCATTTGTACTCCTTAACTGTGTCGACGGGTCCTGTGATTATAGATAGGTAAATATCTACACTGTCGAACTTTCTGAAAGTAACAAAACTGTAATGAGCTGCCAGATGCTCTCAAAATAAACTATTCGACTAAAAGAATTCTGCAAAAATCGTGCTCACACAGCAATTAAAGTAAAAAATCTGCGTTTAAAGCCTTTAGTTCAAATGTATTTACAGTTTGCAAATTGCATCAACGTTTAATTGTTATTCTTTCTCAGATTCTTATTATATTTTCAAATGAAATTTTTTTAACATTTATGTATTTTAAGACGAAAGTAATCCAATTTTTCAAACCCAACCATAAAGTCCATCGATTTTAAAATGCGCAGTGGACAGTTCTATTCCAAATTTTAAAAAATTAAAGCTACGTGCAGACGGCATATAAAAAGCCGCACATATGTGCGGTTCTGACGTCACATAAAAAGTTGTAAATTCAACGCAAATGCTAAACGTAAATCAGTGTACGCAAACTCGCATATAAGGGTGTTCAGACGATGTGCCGAATCTGTCCCAAAAGCCGCACATCAGTTTGCGTTGAATAACTCGCACATCAAATGTACGCAAATGAGTACGCAAATCTTGCGGTCGATGTGCGACATGTTCACACGGTATGCGTAAAAATCCGCACATCACCCATTTGCGTTCATATGCAGGTTTGCGTTAATTCAATAAATTGTTTGAATTTGGTGTTTAATTCATGGGTTGTGGTTGTGGACGAAGCTATCCGTACAAAAATTTAAAAGTGCTGAAATTATTTGAAAATGTCGAAAATAAAGTTTGGTACTACTGCTGTTTTGGCATTGGATATGATTTATCTGCAATCAATTTTAATGTTTTCATAATTAATCAATAGAAAAAAAGTAACAAAATAATAAAATAAAATATTTAAGTCAACTTAATAAAAAAGAAACATATTAATACTCAAGAGACCTAATAATTATTTCAGTACGTATTGTATTCATGAAAATAAAAACAGCCTACTACCAACATACTTCGCTCCGCTCATTTTATAATATTTTTTTTTTAATTGAAAACCGATCACAACTATGCTGTACAACCACTACTGATTTGCGTAAAATATGCACATTTGCGTTGTCCTATTTTCGTGTCACCGCACATGAATTTGAAGATCGCACATGCACGCACATGAACGCAAACTGTCACAAAAAATGTGCGAGGGTGTTCAGACGATTTGCGAGAAAGCCGCACATTTATGTGCGGTTTCACCGTCGCACATCGTCCGCAAACCATTTGCGTGCATGTGCGGACTGTCCCAAAAGGGTGTTCAGACGATATGCGTCAATACTCGCAAATTATGACGTAAAAATGACGTCAGAACCGCAAACGTGTGCGGCTTTTATATGCCGTCTGCACGTAGCTTAACAGTTGTAAATTTCAGCATGCCCATTGATATATTTTCTATTTCAGAAAAATTCAATTTCCACTAAAAAATAATATAAATAACCCCCTCGAGAGTCATTGTCATAACGAAAACCATTTTGTGAATCGTTTCTCCGGTTTCAAAACTTAAAACTTACTCACAGAGTCACTAAGAGACTCTTGCAATTTTCCTTACTACTTATTCATTGTTAGATTATTACTTTTATTATATTCTTCATGTATGTATGTAATCCTTCTCATTTTGTTTATATACGTAATAAAAACTTTTTTCCTCATTTATTATTAGTTCTTACTTTTATATGCTTTGTTATAATAACCATTTGCTTTTGTTTTATCGCTTTTTCTTCAAATGAATACAAACAATAGTATCTGTCTAAAAGAAAATATACAAAATAAAACAAAAAATTAATTGATCTATTTTTTTTTTCATGTAAATAGTACTTTTTAATCAATTAGCACTAAGCAAAGTCAAATGAAATATATATATATAAATGTTAGGAACGAAAAGAAGAAACAAAACAGATAACAATTATAAATACAAGAAAATCTATCTACAATGTAATTTTAACATTTTCTAGTAATAAAAATAACGAAATTTTAGGAAACGACTATTTATGAAATAATAAGAATGAATAAATTGGGATTTTTTTTAGTTAAATGACTTTTTGAACAACTCGAATGTTTTGTTCTTAATTTTTTTTTTTTGTTTAGTTTTTCTCATTAAATATTTTGATAAATCAATACTATTAGTTTCTATATATTTGATTTTTAGTTTTTAGTCAAGTAATTTTTGCATCAATGGTTTAAAACTAAAGTTGTGTATAAATGATTTTCAATGAAAAGTAATAAAAAATATTTAAAAAAAACTTAAAAAAATGTATGTCTCCCAAATGTGTTTTATAGCGACAAAAATTGAAAAGAATTAAAGTGAATAAAAGTTTAGAAAAAATTCTTTTCGTTTTACTGATTAATTTTTTTTTTTTAATAAAACTGTGCAAGCATTCTGCTATTTGGTTTAATCGAAATTCCGAGTTCACATAAAGTGTTTCATTAATATTTTCTCAATCTACAATTTTCTTGAATCTTCTATCTTTAGCGATATTGATTTTTGGAATTTTGAAACCAGTGGACCCGTATTACAAATACGGTTGCGATACTCGCAAAAATCTCTTGTTATAGTTACGTTTCGTTTCACGATACACGATACCCGCTGTAACTTACGACTGATTTCAGACGTCATTTTGCTATCGTTATGACGTTTTCATGAACCCACTGTCGTTATTCATGTGACTATCGTTGTTTTTTAATTCATCCCAGAGCTTTTTATTGACATTTCATTAGTTTCTATACGATTCGATTTGCTCTATCATTATAACCGGTCGGAGAGCATTACGATAATGGAATGCATTTTCTTGGTGGTGTTCGCAAATGTTGCTATCTGAGTCGTAGACTTCGGCAAGCACACAACTGAATAACATTTAAATTTTTTTTAGTCAAACAGCAAGGAGAGATTGTAATTTCCCTTTTTTACTTTTTATTTCAAATACTCGTATTTATAAATTTAAATTCAATAAATATTTTTCGACGTGAGAAAAATGAGAAGAAAATCTCGAAATTTCTGTAATGTTTATGCGAAAAAAGTGACGAAGCACTTTTTGGGATGTTTCGGGATCCATCCTAATTTTGCTTCTTTCTACAAAAATAATAGTGGTCGATTTCATAGTGAAGTTCTTTGTCTTTACATTTTTTTCTTTAAAGAAAACCTTTTCCCATGGCAAACTATAATGGAGAGGTTTTGATTTAAAACCGTCGGTTTTGGTTTTCAGTTTAAGACATACTACAGGTTGTCCCATAGTTCATGTTACATACTTTGGGATGTGATTCTTGGTCATATTCTAAGAAAAAAATTGTTCTACAGTAAAGTTCGTTTCCCAACTTAGACATCACTTTTTGACAATTTAAAAAAAGACTAACTTTGATGTACCCTGACCTGTGTAAAATTCGATTTCTATGTCAATACTGATGGAAGATACCTAGTTTCAGACTTAATTTTTTGTAGAAATAATAATCTTTAAAATGGTATTTAGGTTATGTGGCTTAAGGTTGCCTGATTTTCATCGGTGTTCACATTTTCTTCCCCCAACAAAGTTTTGACTTTCAGGTCATTTTTTTATTTTTTATGATGAACAAAACCATGATAAAAAAAAACTCACTAATAAGTGCCCTCAAAAAACCATACATTTTATAAAATTTGAAAAAATACAAAATGGGTAAAATTTATAAAAAAAAAAAGATTTTTAGCCTTGAGGTTCGTTTGAATAGAACAATAATATCGGTACTTTTAGTAGTTTTGTAGGTATGTATTTTATACAAATATAATTTTAACAAGTGCTCAAAATGCCCTCCTTCGTTTTGAATTCATGTCAGAGCCCGTTTTTAGATTTCATCGTGGATGTTTGCTTTCGATAACTCTTGCCCTACTTGTAGTGCTCCTTCAGAAATACTTTGTGCTTATTCAGGTAAGGTTGTTATTTCAGATGAGTAAACAATTTCTTTCATTTATCCCCATACAAAAAAATCCAGAGAGATCGTGCAGGCCAGTGAATTGGTCCATTTCTGCCAATCCATCGACCACCGCATTTTTCATTCAGCCAATCTTTAACTTCACGACCAACGTGGGCGGGAGCACACCCTCTTGTTGGAAATATGGTGAAACTCGATGAAGCAGTGGAACATTCGCCAATAGGTCAAGTAGATAATTAGAAGAATCAAGTCGGGGTGGTAACTTGAAAGGCCCTATTAATTTATTTTCAATTACACTTGCCCACATATTGACACAAAATCTGTGCTAAAACGATCTTTTCCGTCTTGACTGTGGATTATTGCTTGAAGCCCATGTAAGTAGGTTATGGAAATTCGTGATACCATCTCTTGTGAACAGGGATTCGTGTGTCCAAAGAATTCTATTTATAAACTGGTTGTCATTCAAGCTTCTCTCTAGCAACGAGCTAGAAGGCGTTTTTCTTTTTTAGTTCCGAACCGTGCACTGAACGGAGAACGACCAGCGTGAACGTGTTCTGAACTGAGCTATGTGAAGTTGGCTGCGCTCAGACTCTTGCTCTAGATGCCCCGTCATATTATTTTGAGCACGTAGAGCGCGCTCGCGTAGTGTTCTGAAGAAAAAAGAAAAGCATTTTGAGCGTTCAGATGTCGCTGAACTGAAAAAGAAATACTCTTACGTTTTTGACGTTTCACTTCTCTGTTCGGAACTAAAAAAGAAAAACGCCTAGAGTCTCATCTCAAAATCATTCGGAAGTAGTTCATGCACAGTTTTGTGGTGATCTGGATGCATATTTTCGCCATGCAGTATTCTGGAGACTCTTTGTTTGGAAATATTAAACTGTAGAGCCAAGTGCTTTATGCTAATGGAAGAATCGATTTCAACAGCTGTCAGTATTCTTTCATGGACCGAAACTTTTCTTACGGTTGCAGCTCCTGTGTTAGGTCTTACAGTTAATAATGATCCAGTTTGTCGAAGCCTTCTTAAGGTATTTCCAAAATCATTTTTAGAAGGAAGTCGTCTGTTGGGATAAAGTTCCTGGTGTCTTCGTTGTGCTCTTCTTGAATTTCGATTGCACAAATCATAAACGAATAAAATGTCTGTGTATTATTATTTCGTAAATGAATGCATTTCATAAAACTCTCTGATCAAACTGCAATCGTGACTTATTTTGTTAAATGATGAACAAATTTGATTTCTTATTCTTTTATACGACTTATTTACCCATTGAACATTCATACCCCAAACTTAAATCTCCAATGTCCAATCTCCCTGAGAAGAGGTAAGTCAATTAGGATTCTGGTAGCAGGTCAAATACACTTTCTACCCTTTTCATCAGTGCTCAGACATAAAAATTACCTTAAAACAATCAATTCTTGGAGAACTACTTCTGAAGTCGGAACAATCGAAATTCTTTGCACAAACACCATACAATCATCCCAGGCTATTTTCCCAGTCTAAAAATCTAAGTGCGAAAAACTTAAAATCTTGTACTTTTGACAAATTAGTGCCAAGAAAAGTGACAGAATCTTAAGATAAGTTTTTCGAAGTATCCGCTGTTTTGAACGTCCCCAACTATTCCAAAATAACCTAAGCTACTTTCTTTCTTCTGTTCTTACAACGGTGAAATACGAAGATTTGAATTTTGAGCTTCCTTGAAGCTTTTATCGAACTCACCATCACCAGATTACTCCGAAATTTATCAAGCATGTTGCCTCTTTCTTTTTGACATCGCATTTTTTATTCCGAAGAAAGATTAAAAACAAGACAACAGCTGTCTCTCTTATGTAATCACATTTCTGCGTAAGAAATCATTTTCATGTCTTCATTATATTCAACAAGTGTCCAGTTGAAAACAAAAACTGTATTTTTTCTTCACCTTCTATTGCTGTCTCCCTTCAAAATAACTGCAATGGCTTCAAAATCTACCATAGTTTTTTTCTCTTCTGTTTTCTTTCATCAGAATTTTAAACCGAAACCGAAGCGGAGAAAACAGCAAAGCAAAATAAATAAGCATTGTTCGAATTGCTGTTGAACTGAGAGGACGTATTGCTCGCAGATCGTCGGCTGTCATTGTCGTCGTGGTTCGTTTCTTTTTCTCTTTAACAAACAAAGTTTACGGTGAATAATTGTTGTTAGTGAATAACCAAAACTTGTAATTTCTTATAAGAAAAAGAAATTTCAGTGTTTTAAAGAAAATCTTTCATTTAACTTGGCTTGGCAGGCAGTGCTGTTGTATCGGAGCTCGGAAAGTATCTCGAAGAAAAAAAAATTAAAAAATTAAATATTTAAACAAAGTGAAAAAGTGTTCGATTGCCAATACAATCGCTTGATGACTGTTGTTGTTGTTAGTCTTCTTCTTTTCAAAGCAAATCACAAAGATATAAATAGTTACCCGAAAAGTGCTAGATTTATGTAATCATTTCTTTTTTTTGTCATCACCATCGTGGTTGTTTTATTTTTGAGTGTGCTTTGTGTGTGCGCAATTTTTTTTATGATTCATTTTGGGGAGAAATAGCGTCAATAAAAGTGCAATCTAGGAAACTATAGCCAAGAATTCCTGTTAAAAAAAAAGAATAAACAACACGAATAAAGCAGAACAAGAGAAGGAATCCGTACCAAAGAAGAAGAAATTGATGCAGGTTCGGGAATCCGGGAAGTTAAAAGAGTGAAATTCAGATCAGAAGATTGGTACCTACGTACCAACACTGTTGTTTGGCATCGAAAGAGTTGAGAAACTAGTTCGACTGGTGGGACAACTGGTGGTGGTGGTAGTTCACCTCAACAACATCCATCGACCTTTCTCAGTGGGACGCACCAGGCACCACTATACATCTCTAAACAAACTAATGGAATAATAATTATGTCATGGGATCTTGTACTAGGCGACACTTTCTGTTGTCAACATGTTTTCTGCAATTGGTAAGTCTTATTTATAATTCAATGTTTTATAAAATAAACTTTCATTATCTTGAAGATAAGTGCGATTATCTACAAAGAACTGAGCAGTAGAACACATCAAAGACGACCAAAACTGGTTTTGATACCTTAATTTGTTTTTTTTTTTTTTGTTTAAACTAAACGCGTGAGTGCAGTTGTCCGCTGTGCTTGAATAGGTTGGTAATTTATTGAGGGTTACATGAAATCATAGGTTGAGGTATATCGGCAATCAGAATCTCTATCTAGCGTTTTACATTCTAACAAGGCCCATTAGTTTTCAAATGGGGACGAATGTATGTACCTGGGTAGTGGACGAATTCAAGTATGAATTGGTATTGATTTACACTGGCAAACTTTTTGAAAGTCTAGAATCTAGATGCATGAAAAGCTCCTTTTAGATAGCGGTATTTGAAAAGTCCTTTTTTACCTAGCAGTTGGGAACTTCTAGAAAATTGTAGGTCGCCTTATTCCTAGAACTGAAAATAAACGGCGTTTTCCTTGGGGGTGTTTTTTTTAAATTTTTTAAAACATGCTTTTAAATTGAAAATATGTTTACAGTTTTATTGCTTAGGTTTTGTAGTTTCCTTAGTCACTAACCTGCATGGGTAAAGTGCAGCCTACTTAATATGATTGAAAAAATTATGAAACTAGACTCATTTCTGTTTATCCTGCAACCTGGATACCTTTTTCCTTTTCGAGGTTACGATCATGGTCATCTCGAAGGGATCACAACTCTCTAAATTAACTGTTTCCAACTAGCGATACGAGTGTAAGGTAGGTTACGTCTCGTTGACTTCTTCATGTCTGACGTCTGAGGCCAACCAAATGCAGATGTCGTTGCATTTCTCTGTACCTACCACGATTGTCTTTTGTCGCTTTTCATTGGTTTCACTCGGGGAAGCACTTATTTTAAAAACCAATGGAACACCCAATATTTTTTCTTTTCAGTTTAACGTAACTGCCTTTGTGAGAGTGAAACACCTATGGCTCTTAAAAAATATTCCTTGAAGAAATTTTTCTTTTTGACATTTGAGAAACATGTGTGTGCTTCTTGATTCGTTTCTCACTTCAAATCGAGAAGCGGCTGTCACTCCTCAGAATGAAATGAATGAAAAGCGATCTTTTTGCACCACTGGAACGGTTTGAGAATGCTCCTGGACGCTCTTGGTCCAATGGAAAGTGACATTTGTCTGCCTTTTTTCTTTTGCGACTCCATCTTAACGTTGTAATTCTGGTTACTTGGATCAAATTTAGGGGACGGGTAGAGCTTGCTCAGCTCCGGGCACTGCGGTGTCTGAATGAAACCTATTGTGCCAGCCCATATGAGGTTTCAGGACAGTTCTCCTACTCCGGAATTGAATCAGAAGTTAGCAATTTTCTGTTGGTGAATGAGTTTGAGTTTATCTAGATAATTCCATAGTCAAGTATTTGCTTTCTAAGGCGGCAAAGTGCTGGACATTCTGTAATAATGTGCAGAGATGTAATCTAATCTAATCTTATCTGGTTACTTACTATCCTGGTTACGATACCTGTGAGAATAATCAATAAATTAAGAAAAATTTCTTGCTGTAAAAGGGCGAAAGAGCGATAGAAGAAAAGCATGTTCTGTTCAAGGGGCCTCAAGCGTCATTTCTTTCAAAGATTAAATCGAGCACCCATACGATCGATATCAAAAAATAAAAATGTTCTTCTACTGTGCGGTGTTCATGAAAAAAATGTGACCTTCAACATTTCTTAAAACACAGAAAAATATGAATCCCTAAAAACTCTTTTATCCAGCCATAAGGAAGTTCCTTGGACACCATTAAGAAAAACTCAATTGTCAAACTAGACTACTTTAGTAGTTGCTTTTGCCTTTTTGTTTTTTGAAAACGTTTGTGCACAAACTGAGAAGCGAATGATCTTAAACTATTTTGGTGTTCTATTGGTTTTGAAAATGCGCGCTTACCCGAGTTATAGAAAAGCGTGATACAGTACTGGAGTTTTACGTGAGTTCCTAAAATTACGGTAGAAATGAAAGAATGATCAGTAATAGAGAAAAACTACTCGTAAAGCAAGAAAAAGGAAGAAAAAGAAACAAGAATATGGTAGGACGATCAATTTTATAGGACGAGCTTGCCCAGGCATCGTACGATTCGTGAGAATTGTCAACTGTAAGAGGCTTTTAGGTATAACGTAGCGCAATTTTTTGAGATTTTAGAGTCTACCCCTTCCACCTATTCTCCCCTACCAATGTTTTATAACACCATGTAAAAATAAAAAAACATTAACGAAAGGGATTATCAGCTTATGAGAACAAAAATAAATAAAACGTTGAATACAATCAAGCGATTCCATGCGTAAAACCTAAACGAACAGGATTGCCATCTTGAATGATCTGAATTTTCCATAGTTTTTTTTTTTTTTGATACAAATTACTCTTCGGCTTTTATTTGAGTACAATTTTTACAATTAAAGATTAATCTGAAGTCATAAAGGGTTTGAATACATTTATGTACGAGTATTTGTTTGTTTGAGAAATTAGGTAGATCCCGTGGCTCTCCAAGCTCCGTTGTGGAACCCTTCAAATCAAATCTAAAATTCAATATCAAAGACCTTAAAAAATCTTCTTATGATGCCGAATCTGATGACAGGTTGCCCCTGAAAACCTGAACAGAGTCGAGACGTGAAACTTCAGAAAAGACAAGGTTAGTCGCCAATAAAGACAACACGAAGATTATAGGCAATAACTGTATTCCATCTCATTTTCTTACCGACTAAAATCTTTACATTTTCGTTTACTATAAAGAATCGTGATGCGTTTTCGTTTCATCAAGTTTCAAATCACAAAACCTCAAAATGTTGATTAATAGATAGATAGATACATAGTTGTTTTTATTTGATTATGTACATTTATAATTGTTGATTACATATGTAGTTTACAAAAAAAAAATGTATGGCTTTTCTGCCGTCTGCTTCATTGACAAAACATAATAAATTTAACTTTGAAATAAGATTATTCATCAAAAAAATCTAATAATTGTTACTATGACTGTTACACAAAATACATTTTAAATTAAAAACCATCATTAGCGTTTGTTCAAATTACCATTTTAAAAACTTTCATTAATAATTTCATTTCTATAAAGTAGAACTAGTTTGCAGTATTGGTATAATTTTTTTTACATCCATAGTATTAAGCAGTTTTATCATTTCGTTTTCAGTTAGAATATTGCTTCCGAAAACTTGTTTTCTAATTTCTGTTAAAATTGGGCATTTTCCCATGAAGTGCAAAATATCTTCTCCTTCGTTCAAGTTGCACAAAGAGCATATGGTCGGTAGGTACTCTCTATGTGGTACGAAGTTTATATGAAGAAGTTCGCCCAGCAACTTAATCATCATCGATATTTCGTCTGCGCTATTGACATCTTTTAAATAGTTTTTCTCTCCCAGGTTGTGGTTCAACTTACAGTAAAATTGCCTGTAAAGAGATATTGCCGCATCATTCAAACATTTTTCTCTATATTTTGTATCCGCTGCTGATATTAGCTGGATCTCTTCCAACCATCATAGTCCTGACTATTAAGATTTAGGACTATCTCACAGTCTCTAGCAAGGTTCATCCAATCTGCAAACCAACTTGATCTGGTTCGTATATCTTATAGAGCTGCTATGTTTTGGAACCGGTGATTATCCATTTTCATAACCTTCAGAACATCATCCACTTGCATTTTCAAAGTTCGAATGAAAGGGAATAAGCCTGTTTCCAATACTGCTATCTTATAATTTGGCAAAATATTGGGAGGCAGTCTAAAAATTCGCTTGATGTAGTAGCGCAATAGTTTCCCCACTGTTCATATCTTTTTGACTCCCAAGTTTGCGCTGCGTAGAGCAAAATAGATTCCGACATATCTTCGAATATCCTGTGATGCTTCTTTTACGAGGCTGGGGTAGGACTCAGGGTGTCCAGGGTCTACCCAAGGAAGCTTCGTAAGACTTGGGTTTCGGCGGTCCAACTTCTCAAGATGAAATGAAGACGCGGAAACGGTCGGGTATTTTTCTAAACTAACTCTAATTTTATTTTTCCGGTTTCTCTCAGGATTATATAGTTTTAGTTTTACAAAGAAATAAATATTGAATGACTTCTTGAACCAGCTTCGTCTCTGGCCTTTGGTACGGGTCTTCGGGATGGCTGGTCTTCTCGGGAGTCGCGGTGACGTTTCCCAGGGGGGGGGGGGGGGGGGGGGGGTGAATGCTACGGTCGCTGCGTCCTCTGTCCGTTACTGATGAGTTTATGACTGGCTCTGCGTTAGGCAAGACACTCTGTCGGTCTGCGTTACGAGGAAGGCAGAACAATTTATCGGCGGAGGCGGACTGTGTGGGAAGTGCTTGCGTTGTAGGAAACGGCAGGACAATTGATCGGCGTTGGCGGGCTTCGTAGGAATGTATGCGCTTACTTAGGGCAGGACACTCTGTCGGCGGCGGCGGACTGCGTAAAAAAAAGTCTGCGGTTGCGGATGGTACTGAACCTACCCTCGCTATGAAGGTTGACTGGAGAAGGAAGCTTGCAAACTCGGTGGATAACACCGTAATAATGCAACTTCTTAAAGAGGTAGGGAGTCTACCAAAAAGAAAGAATCCACTCGCTCGGTGAGCAACACCGTAGACGAATAGACCTACCTTACGACGATCGACGACTGAAGTGGTGAGGAATGTTTTACACACTCGGTGGGCAACACCGTAATAATGTAACTTCCTAAAAGAGGTATGGAGTTTACCAAAAAGAAGAATCCACTCTCTCGGTGAGCAACACCGTAGACGAATAGATCTACTTTAAGACAACTGAAGCGGCGAGGAATGTTTACACACTCGGTGGGCAACACCGTAATAATGTAACTTCCTAACAGAGAGAGACTAGAATAGTCCAAGAAGGGAAAAAGTAATATTACGTTAAAGGTATGAGAACCCGTAAATCTTTTCCTGAATTGTAGTGCAAAAATCACTTCTACTTATTGAATTTTCCCCTGAAACAAAATGTGAATTGTAAGTCAGTGACAATTTCGCATATAAAAATCGGCTGGCCATTGCCCATGCATTTCCCCATAAGGAGATGCACACAAAGTGATGATATTTGGCCTTGGAATAAATTTTCATTGTGTAATTTAATTGCTTCTTGCTTGTGGGCAAAAAAAATAAAAGGAAAACACGTGCAGTGTTTTGAATGCGGTGGCTTGGATGTGGGGGCGGAAATTAAATTGTGACGCTTCGTCACAATCCTGAACTTACTGATATGTGCAATATTTTTGTTGTAGAAGCATATTTTCTACGATGCGCTGATTGCGCCTTTCGCTTTTGTGAGCTTTTATTTTAAATGCCTCTCCATACTTAAATTTCTCGTGAAAAAAACTTCCAAGTAAATCCTTGACAATTTCAATGCACTCTCCATTGTATTGCCATTTTTCGTTCGTCCTCCTCCTAATAATTTTGGATTTATACAAATTCACAAGCAGACTCCAAAGCATACAGTATTGTGATAGCCGGTTTAGCATAAGCTGCAAGTGCAACGATTCATGTGAAGGTGCCAAAAGTACGATATCATCCGATAAAATTAATGCCTTTACTCTATGGCCTGCGTATTCTATCCCACTGAGTAGAAAGTCTAGAAGGTTTTCAATAAATAAAGCAAAAAGGCTCATTGTACAACCTTGTCTGCCTCCTGATCCTGTTTCAAACCACCTTCCCAACTCTTTACTATTCCAAACCAGTCGGCCAGTCTGTTTTCATAAAGGTTTCGGATAACTCTTACAAACTTCATTGACATTCCTATAATATAAAGTTTGTTCATGAGGGCTTATCGATCAACTGTATCAAAAGCCGCCTTAAACTCGACAAAAATCAAAATGTTTTGTTTCATATAATAATTACTGTTATGTTATTTTGAAAATTTTCAATATTATAAATGGAACATAGGTACCTACCTATCTCAAACATTAATCTAGATCTAGAATACCGACTGCGTTACAATTTCGGTTAAAATTGATCCCATGGCAAAATTTTGACGTTTACATATTCTTTTCGCTTTTTACTTTGTCAATTAGATTAAAAAGAATACCTAAGAAACTTTCGTTAACTAAAAGCCAATAAACGGTTCTGTTCATCTTTTCATTAATAATTTAGCGTGGGACAGTTGATAAAAGTTGATAGGCGTTAAGATTGTATCTACTTATTTTTTTTTTGTGGGAAGCTCGAAACTGGTAGGGCTTCCTAAAGTTTTAATTTCGTAATAGCTTCAACCTTCAATGAAAATGGAAAAATCGTGACTGTTCCAGTAGCTCTCTAATTGTTAATGTCAAAATATCGTCATGATGTGCTTATTCAAAATTCAAATAGCAACATATTTACCAAAGCAATTCAAATTAATAGAGTGCTTGAATCCACATGCAACTTGTTGTAATGTTGTAAATAAATGCAACCTGGCTGCCTACAAGTGAAAGTGACTTTCCACATTGAAAATCGTTTCAGTCTTAATAAACAACAGCCGGTTAATTAATCATAATGCGTACCACTCCCTTTCAAACAAACATACGTCCGAGTCATAAAGTGTTAACGTTTTCAAACACAATACCTTTACCTACCTACCAAGTCTGGCAGAAAGTAAAAATAAACCAGTAGACACAACATCAAATGGTCCCAGAGCCTAATGAGCTTATTAAAACACATATCGCGACATATCAGACCGTTAATATTATTCAATTCATTAACAACTCCGGCTACTATAAAAAGCATGAGTCAACCCTACCAAGTTCATTGTGTTTTTCGTGACGAATACTCACCTTTTCACCACCTACTACTAAACAGCTTATCTTTACCTAAGCCTATTCGTTTCATATTTATGTATTAAGACAACAACGCCAACAACAAAAAAAAAAAACACATCAATGTAGTGGGAATACCACCGAAGTAATTCGTTCCAAGAAATTTCAATGAATAAAAATGTTTAAACAAAACGAACAACCGTGTCGTCGTCGTCGACGTCGTTCGATTTGACGGGACCTTAAAAAAAAGTAAAAAAAAAAAAACAATAAAAAGTAGGAGCCGCATATGATATCAGGACAATACAAATGGCTGTTGGCACTGGCAGGGTCCTAAACACCGGCATTCCTCATTTCGAACGTATCTTCGACTTCCTGTTTTCTTTTTATTATTATTTTTTTTTGTTGTTGTTTTCAATTCTCGTGTGTGGAGAAAACTGGAAAGATACGCGACAAAGTGAGTGAGTGTTCCAACAACTCGTCGATGTACCTAAACGCCATAAGGGCTTGTTGCCAAGTTTTGTACATCAGTACTAAGCTAAAATACTTGGCCTCTATTCCTAAAACAACAATAAAGTCATACGAATAAAGAAAAAAAAAAAAATGGAAACTTTTTTCATTATTTGTTTGACGCCATATATGGAATGGCATTGTAGAAGCAGCAGCGCAGCAAAGATGAAGAGAGACATTGACGTAGTCTCAAGTATAGAAGCAGGCCAGTAAAACCGGATTAAATTTATAAAGTAATGATTCTATGACTACGCCTTAAGCCAACGACGCGACGTATGAGCCGAATTGCAGTGGGACCTTTAAGAGGGTCTTGTTTATGATGTGGTGCAGTCCAACGAAATGTTGAGCAAAGTACGGCAAAAGCTGTTGACGTGGGCTGCGCTTTATGCTTTTTTTAGGCTACTTTAGTTTGATTGCTAAATTCAATGACCATGTATCATAACGTAATGAATTCTCGACCTCAAGCATTTGCATTTCCCTTTGAGTACAATAAGTTGAGCAATTGCTGGTTTGCACGGTGGTACCCGTGGCGTGGTGATTAGCATGTTTGCCGGTTCGAATCCCGATATAAGCAATAAGCCGAAAGTGTTTTTCAACGGTTATCGTCTCTATCGATACTAAAATCATTGTCATGAAAAGCGCTTTCTTGATTAGCCTTTCGGAATCGGCAGAAAACTGTAGGTCCCCTCCATTCCCTCACAAGGCATAGTTGTGAGAACCGCGCTCTGTTGCGGGAAACCGCGCTCTGTTGCGCCACTCTATAAAATTGCAGGTATGATGATTGTCTTTTTCGATTACAAAGATGGAATTCCAATAACAGAACAAACATAAATATTTCAAATTTACCCAATTTTCTGTCAAAGATGAGAGAAGGTGTTGCATTTCTTTTTTGAACTTGCTTAGTTTTATCAACAATCAACATGTTCAAAGTTGGCTGCTTTTAAAATCCATGTCATTCTCGTTATATTGAAGAGTGGCTTACAAACAATGTCTAAAGCTTTGGATCATCCCGTGGCAAACAAGCTGAGTATCATCATAATAACAGTGACAGTTTTCGAACTGCAGATGCGAATATTTTACCACCTATGATTGGTTAAGAGTAAGCTTGTGGCTTTTATAGGGAATAAACCTTCTTAAGCGGCAAAGGAAATGTCTGATGTCGGCACTCTTGCTCCTTTTAGTTGAGTATTTTAAACTATCTATTTTTAATATTGAAAATAGTGGCCCTTCATTGCTTAAAACACGAATACTTTTTTTTTGTTGAGAATTTTAAGTGTGACGGCTTAAGTTTGCAAATATAAAGAGAATGTACTTCTAAAAACTATCAAATTATTATTTCACTTTTACTATGTATGGTGTTATCATATTTTACTATGTAGTAAAATAGCAATAAACTACTCTTTGTTTTTTCGAGGTATATTGCCATTCAGCTAATTTGGCTCCTTGGGAATGTAGAAAATGATTTGCATGACGATTATGGGGCGAAACAAGCACATTACAGATGGTTCTGAAAGAGACGAATACTTACTCGATATTTTTCAAATCTTTGACGATCAACTATCATTTATTTCTGCTAATTTTTCAACAGTAGTCATAGTAGTCTCACAACAAAAAATAGGTTTGCTCTCGACAATGGCCTTACATGGCTAACATCCGTACCAACTTACCACAAAAACCAAAATTTTTAACCAAAAACGAGCGGTTGTCGAAATTGAAAAACATAGCGAGCACATGGAAGTTCGAAGTGCATGTTTGTAGTTTAGGGCTATTCCAGATTCCAGGGGCCAGATTCTGTAACGTTTTAGACTACTATCGTCTGGATTTGAGGCAGTAAAAAAACGTTTTTGAGACCCTGAAAATGCCAAAATTTGTAAGACGATAGTAAAATAGCTTTCCACTAACCACTGAACGCAAGATTATATGAAACAATTTTTTGAAGACGCAATCTACGATGGACGATTGAACGATAATCGTCTGAGAAGTTACGGTTAAAAGTTACCCAAGGTATCGCTGCCTTTTCTATTTTTCAACGATCTATCGAGATTGATGGTAAGAATACACTTTTCAAGGCCTTAACCATACCGTTCTTGATTTAAGGCCGGCTGAACCCTGTGAGATCTATGCGGATTTGTTCGACTTCTACAAAATGCTGACATGAGTCAATGTCCCGCCCGTCACAATAATATATTCTTGTTTAACCTTAAAATATCTAACGTCTTGTTGTAGTTTCAGTATGCAGCATTCGACGGATCCTTCATGCTTTGGAGTCCTCTTATATTATCGAAATTTGAGCTAAGTTGTGGGTTTTCACTGTTATTTAGTTGAGATTTGTATGGCAAAAGCACATAGCACATCGTATAACGATTTTTCACCTTGAAAAACGGTATGCCAATAAGAAGACTGAGAACCATGTGAAGTGATGTAAAAATCGAAGATCTATCTGCAAAATTGTTAATTCCAACAAGATCGAAGTAAAGAAGAATTTCTCGGACACTTAATTGATAAATTTTGCATGAAGATTTGGAACTCCGTTCCAAAAAAGTCACATTGACTGAATTTCTTTGAAATTGCGTAGATTGGACACAAATGATCCTTTCGTCGCGAAATCCTTTCCATGCAACTAACCTTTTGTTTGGGACTACATCAAAGTGTATGCTAGCAATGCAAACAAATTTAATCTTCTGGAAAATGGTTGAAAATAATTGCAATTGTGGAAAGCTTTTAAGGGGGTACAGTAGCTCAGGATGGGGTACTGTCTTGAGTATTTCTTTTGACCATTCCTATGAACGAATTTAAGGTTTCCTTCCGGTTCCAAATGGCTGGATGAGAAAGCGGTATTATTTTTGAAACTCATTGAGAATGGTGATACCCACGAACATGCACTTTGGATGCTAATGAGAATTGAATCCGACCTGGGCCGTCATTACACAGTGGCTACCTCTTACTTATTCAAAGAACGACAGTCAAGTCAATTATATTCTTTTTAACATTATCTGTTTCTATCAAAACAGGAACCTTTAAAACAAAATTCGTGTTAATACTGAGCCTTGTGGGACTCCACTTAAACTTTTCTATATTCTAAAAGCACAGTTATTACAAAAGTTGTTTTGCATTGGAAAGGCTTATCGAAGAGCCCCGCTTTCTATTGCTAACGATCAATTACCTCTCCAAATCTATGACATTATCCTTGATGATCAAAATCTATTGAATAAAAACATTACAAGATAATTTCTCAGATTCTATGAGATTGAATTTAGAGGAAGTAACCCGAATATATTTTAATAAAACTTTCTTGCTTACTGCCGATATGTGGCCCCAGTTGAAAACTGGACTTCCCGATTACGATTCATTCGAGCTAGCCGTGGGCCACATTTATGCTCACAATCGTTTTTAAGCACTAACGGTACAAAAATGTCTTTTATTTAAAACCAATATCATGATGTTTTACTTAAGCTTAATTTTGAATACCCCTAAAAAAATTATAAAATAAATAAATTTTCTAAAGAAGAAGATTCGATCTGAAACAGTGGTTTTTCTAAAAGGCCAGAGAACAACTCTTATACTGAGTTTTTCAGTGTCTTGGTTCTTTTATACTTTCTATTGATTTGTCTAATTAGTATATTATAACTTGAAAGTTCTTATATTACAATGTAACCGAACTGAGATATATCTACCTAAACTAAGACTCTTTTTTGCAGTAATGCTTAACAAAGTAGGCAATTAGAGTGTGGTTATTGATTCCTTTAGTCAAGGCCGCAACTTGTGGCTTAACCTCATATCAAATTCTTGTTGTAAGTTTTTAAAAAGCACACGTGTCTCATCAGTGTGTCAATCTGTCCCCTAGAGTGACACTCAATCTCCTCATTCAATCGCACGTGTCATTGCATTCGGTTGACTTTTGATCCATCTAATTTTTCAAGATTCTATCAAAACCAACCGCACACAGAACAATGACAAAGATTGACTAGGTTCTAACAATGACAATGATACAGTTCCCATGGTCTTGCTCTGATGTGGTTTAGTTGAGGAGCTGAACATCAACCACAAGTTGTTTTGGTTGTTCAACAGGGACATGTCTGCAATCAACTGCTGCAGTCATACTTTGAATAGACAAAAAGAGGAAAGAGCCCATCATACGTATTCCTACTACGACCGCCACCAGCACTACCACCACTCAATGGCACATTACGGAAGGAACCACTATTATATTACAAAAAACTGCTTGTATACATCCCCACATCCCATAGAGTAGGTACCTAGTGCTTACATACAAAGTTGCTACTTACATCCTCTCCTTTTTTTTTATTGAAGCCGTTTGGAACTGGCGCTGGGCTGGTGTCGGCTTTCTTTATGCAGTTATTCTGACTGCATACAAAAATAAATTCTTAACAGTCAACATTGCCATGATGGCCATAAAACAGTGACTCACAAAGATCCTTGAAGTATATGAGGTTTGCAGAGAATACTTGAGTGGGGCATGTTTTTCACTAATTCATAAAAGTGGGTCTCTCTTTACTACACGGTTGGGTCGGCGCGAAAAGTATGTTTTTGTTTGAGTGTAGTTTGTAGGTGGTGTATAGTCAGTCTGTCATTTCAGTTGATGCTGAAGGGTTTTAAAATTTTCCCTAATTTGTAAATTCCACTTGACCTAATTTTGCCTCGGAGAGAGGACATTATATTAAATCATAAATAATAACATCACTTCTGTTTGTGAATTGTGATGTTGGGATGAGTGGAGGGAGAGCCTTTGAGTGTGGGAACACTTTTTGACATCTTGTGTGCTTGAATTTTTTCACATAGGCCATTGATTTAAGGACACTCTTTCCTCAATAAACTAGAAATGTAGGTAGGATAAAGTTTGGCTTGTACCTACTCTCTAAACAAACGGCAAAGGTAAAGAGTTCTTGGCTTACTATTGTACGAGTACGAGTATGTATTGGACAAAAGCTGATAAATAGGTTAGGATCTTACCTTTTCACCTAGAAAAGGAAATACCTACTTGTTTTGGAAAGAACACAAAGGAATGAGGTTTGTGTCCAAGGGTAGGACTCATTTTTAGATAAATTGGATATAAAACCAAACTAGGCCTCGAACTGGAACGATAAGGACTCGTTGAAAGTGTGTTCCGGCACTGACTTCGGTTCTGTAATTGACACATCAATTTGGACACAGAGAGATTGTTTGTAACTCCATTTTTAATGAGCCAATCACACCTCCTTATTTTCTCTAACAGCGGCTGGTGCTACTTTTTCTTAAAAACCACTCCTAGTTTTTTCTTAACCATGCGTTCTTCTATTTTTGATTGTTACTTTCTACTTTTCAATTTTACGGTCTAAATTACCTTTACCAAACTCGAGCAGAACTTAACTATTTTCCTGCACGAGATTTTGCTGACTTGTGCTTGAAATTTGGCTTCGTTTGATTAGTTCAACTCTCTACCAAACGGAATGACGTGATGTGACTATTACGTGATGAGATAAAATTTCTTAGAAAAAACAAACCATACTCTAATTATTGTAAGGCCTGACTAATTTATCACGCACTCCTCGATAATATTAAGCATATACCGTTGTATTAGTTTCGCTGCTGACTCACATGACAAGTTAAACGATTTGTGTTCTTTATATGCTCCCCCCCCCCCCCCCCCCCACCGGAAGTAAGTAAATCCAACAAAATTCCTATAAACTAATTGTTACTACCAACTTTTTGTAAACTGATTCCTCGACTGCAAAAAATTTCGAATATCTTCCTGTACACCTGAGCTGAACTGCATTTTATTACCCGTCGAATATGTGAGTCAAGAAATTCCAGATAATTTTAGCGACGTAATGAGAACAGCTATCGGCGAGGTGTCTTGTAGAAGAACTATGCCCTCGACGTTCGTTTTTAGCAAAAGCATAATAATCGAATAATAAATAAAGAAAAATATTTCTAAAGTCAATTCCTTGAGTCTCGAGAGTAGTCAGACAGAAGAGTGTTCTGTGGTCGTTGTCTTGTCATACATATACAAACATATAGTGTCTATTTCTGTGTATAGGTTTGGCTGTGTGTTTATGTTTATTTATGTTGAGAGGAACAACAAGTGTTGCTTTACTGACTGACCAAAGTCGATAAAAACGGACGCTAACCTGAGCAACAACAGTCCTTGGACATGTGTAGTGTGTACCTTTGTATGGATAGCTACATAGATATAGGCACTGCAGTTACTTTTGTATACGTAACCTACCTGGTGAATTTCTTGATTGCACCTGTCGTTTTTGGATTCTTTTCCCTGCTCTGTTTTGTATTGTTTTTTTTTGTTTTTGTTGTATTCCTATGAGTAACTTTTTTTTTGTTGTAAATTATCGAATGATTTTCATCGTTTTTGTGTGGAGACGTAGACGATGATGATCGCATTGCGGCTTCGGACAGGGCTTGGTGCTTGGCCTTTCATTAGGTACATCGGAGTTAACGTGGTGACGTAGTTTTAATAGACTTTTGTCTCGTCTTTTTGAATCGTCTAATTTCTACAAAGACAAAAAAAAACGAGAAAAGTTAAACGAGTTACAAATGAGTTGTCAAGCATTTCTAACAAAACAATTCCAACTCCAACTCAATGAACTCTCCGAGGAAGGCACCTACTTGGTGACTTTAATTTATTTCCAGTGTATATGTCCTGGCAAATAGTTTAGCCTTCGTTTTATTGTGCGAAAACATCTGGATTGCGAAAAACACCCAATGGATGAAACAATTTTCAATGAAAATAAGAAAACATTCCCTTGACGTCGACGAAAGTAATTCTTATGTGAATTTTGGAATCGCTAAGATAATTAAGTGTCTGCGGCTGGTATTTTTAGATTTTGAATTTTCGTTCAACCAAAACTACAAGGAAAAATTAATCGTTGCTATTAAATCATTGAAACCATTTTTTTTTTCTTAGATCTTTAACAAAACGTTGAAAAAGTTTCTCATGCAGATTATGCGAGTATTTTCTTTAAATTAAAATTATTTTTTTTCACTCTGTGAGAGAAGATGTGAAAAATTAAATGAATTTTATTTTAATAAATTCTTTGGGGATTTAAATGTGTGTACCTATGTGAAAAGATAAAACAGGAAGCGAGAGAAATCATTTTTTTTATTTCTCTTCTCACAAACTAAACTTTTAAGCAGTTGACGATTTATGATATGTGGATGCATTTGTCATTCACAGCAGCATGAAACATTTAATTTGAGTAATGGAGTGTTGGATAGATTGGATTTTAAAAATGCATTTATTATGAGGAAGTAACATTTTATGTTAAGTTTCTATTAAAAAAAAGCGTTTGCAGATGTTGATAAGCTTGGGAGTAAGAAGTAGGCAGGTACATTTTAATTTACATTCAATTTTGAAGTTGTTCCAATAGGTCGAAACGAAAAAGTTTGCATAGATTTAATCCAAGTATCCACCTATTACCCTAAAAAATTTTCTTGGCTATAAAAAGTTTAGTTTGATGAAAGCTATTGACTTATTTTTTCTTTAAAAATAGTTGGTCGGCCTGAGTAACTAGAAAATAAAGAACATTAGTTTAGCTTGATCACTAACTCAATAAAATAACTGGCTCAACAAAGCTATGGATAATGGATACCTCGGGGCCTTACGCATATCAACAATTCAATATGCCCATTCCGAACGGCTAAATGCGCTTTTCACAGTCGTGTGTAACTACTTTCAAATGACTTGTCAATTTCTCGTGAAAGGCGATATCAGTGGAGAAACAATTAGATGTTTCTTGGATCAAAACCTCAAACTACCATGTAAAAGACAGAGATAATGAGACCATTACGCCAACAACATTGGTGACTCAATGATCCTGAACTTGCTCGGATCAATCCCAAGGACACCATCCCTCGTTTGGTCATTGATCTTTGAAAACAAGTTCCAAGTATCTATTCCACCGAGATCAATTTAAGATGACGAAGAATTTTTAAGAGGCGATTCAATTGATTTCTATGTAGATATTTCAAAGGCCGAAGAACGGGTTGGTTGCGGGGTGTATTCAGACTGTCTAAACGTATAAAAGCCATCACACAATAGAGCGTTGCGCCGCGTCGACCTCACGTAGGCTTCACGTTACATGAGAAATCCTCAAAACGACCTACTGTCATTCATTCGTCTAAGCTTGTGCAAAATTAAGAATATATATCGATTGAAGTATCGAACGACCATCGTCGTTATCAGTAACTATCGATAACAAAAATCGATTTTTTCTTTTGTATTAAATACATGGAAAACTAGATCGATTGCTAATTTGCAAGTTACTTCTGATAAAGGGATGGATGAGGAGCTAAGTAAAATGTGTAGTGTAATCAATTGAGCTAAGTATAATGTGCGTAGTTGCATTTCTATACTGTGTTATCACATGTTTGTGATAACATTTGCTGTTTAAAATGAAAAACTTGTCGATTTTTTCAACATAATCGATATATTCATACAGATATCAAAAATGTTATCGCAATATACGGTATGAAATTATCGCTTAAGTTATTGGTCGAGCACCTTTACAAAAATAAAATGATTTAAATCCTTCAATATCGCCCATATTGATTGACTTTATATTAACCCATGCGGCCATGCATCGAAAATCAATCGAAATCTCGATTTTTAAGAACATCTTTTCAGAATTATAGTAGTTTAAGTGATTAAACATCACCTTCGTCTGGCAAAAGTCGAGTTTAATACAGGTTTAACAACGATAGCTGAAATATCTATATACTAGTTACATCGACAAAGTTCTGCTAAAACACTCTAAAATTCAGCTTAAGTACACTTCACGCACAAATATGAAGTACAATTTGATTGATTTGTTTGCCACAAAAATCTATAATCGACTTTATACTCGCTCATGTATCGAAAATTCATCGAAATCATCGATAAGAAAACTATAACATAAAGTAGAAGTCGATTTTTCAAAACACCATTGCAAATTCAAAGTAGTTTAAATGCTTCAACAACACCTACATTGAATAATCCAACAAAAATTAAATTTAGTACAGCTGTAATAACGAGAACTTAAATATTTGTCTAGTATTAACATCGATAAATTTCAGCTGAAACACACTTCGACATCGATACCGACGTATCGATAATTTGTTTCGTAAATCGATGGTTTGCTTACATCGATTTTTTTACTCTTCCCTATTGCAAAACTGAAATGGAGGGATATGTCAGAAAGCGAGCAAAAGTTCAACATAGCTGAACTTTTGGTCGCCTCGTTACGTTTGCTTACGTCTGTCAAACGACGCGTTTGAGGACAAAGCGTGATTGTGTGCGACTCTACAGATTTCGTATAGTTGAACTTTTGATTGTTCTGTCAAATGAGGTCGACGCGAGGCAAACGCGCTATTGTGTTATGGCTTTAAGTCTTTCATTAAGCCTTCCAAACCATTGTAACGAGTTCCAAGCGGAAATTCTGGCGATCGAGAAAAACCTATGGTGGCTAAAAGAAAACGTGATATTCTCAGTGAATACCCGTATCTTCTCGGATATTCAAGCAGCCCTCAAATCACTCGGCGAAGTTTCCACGAACCAGTAACCGCTCTCAATTGTCGCTTATCTCTCATGGAGATGGCTGAACTATGCCGGGTTACAGAGATATCTCAGGTAACATGGAAAGCCGATGAAATTACCAGAAGTTGAACCGATTTACCGATCTCAATCAGCAGGTTGAAAATAGTTACCCCAATTCCTACATGCAAACACATGCTAATGCTGCTTAGGCACTTCCTCTGTTCAAGTCCTGCACTCAACTAAAAAAAAAAAAAAAAAATTATACATACATACATTATGCAAGCGATCTGGTGAACACAGATACCTACCCTTCACCTCTATCCCTTTATCAAAAGCTCAATATGGTTTAGTTAATTGAGGTAGTCCCTCACACTTTTCGAATGGTATCACGATGGGCCTAAATGTGTCAGTTGTTTTCCTGACAGCCATTTTAACCTAACCTAATAGGACTTACATATACAATTTCGTCAAAATAACTTAAGTCACTGCGAGAATGTCGTATTAAAAGAACGAGTTAAAGGAATGATACTGTTTCTAGACTTTTCACGCCCGCTCTCTCCAGTTTTGATTTCTAAGCCGGCTGAGGCACTCTGCCACTTGATTGTGCAACTTAAAACAATGTCCTACACTTCAAATTCTTCCATACTTTCGAAAATCCGTCGAGCTATCCGCTCTACATGTCCCAGCCATTGTAGTATTACGTAGTAGGAACGTGTTCTAGCTATACTAAAGTCACGACACAGCTCATATACATACATTTGTTGTTCGTTGTTGAATCTTCTTCTCCATACATCGTCTTCACGAAAGTGTCCAAAAATCAATTGGAGTATCTTTCTTTATAGCAGAACTGATCAAGGCCAAAGGGTTATCATGGTTTTTCTAGTGAGTAGTTCCCCGTTTGATTTCCGCACTGATGTTATCTTCTGTGTCTATACAGCCTTTAGGGCACAACGGTGACAAGCCACTTCTAATTTCTTAAGTCATTCTAAAGAATTAGAAAGAAAATGGAAAATACTCCCATAGCATTTGTTTAAAAATGCTACTTTCAGAGTTTCAGCTGCTATAGAATCGCAGTCATCTACTGCTGCGGACTTATTAAGGTCGTTAGTAAAATAAGTTAGGCTCTCAGTCATAATACTAGGTTCGTTCGTTGAACTTTACCCAGGGTTGTCCCTGGTTTCCTTGACAACCCAAAGAGTTGTAAAAAAAACCTGGGTTTTCCAGTTCTCAAAAAACGCTAAACCACAAAATGACCAAACATCCCTGTCATTTGAACAAAAATACTTGGCATTTGACAGCCCTGTTCATTACATAAACATTACCTAAGGGAAAACCTAGAACAAACATAGCTCTCAAAAAACGCTCAATTTGACATTTAGGGCGACTATAGGTCGCACAATAGTCGAATCGGGGGTGCAGTCACAAGCGGCAAAACCATACGCTCGGATCTGAAGAATCCATTTTGGTCTCCAGGGAAACGAGGGTTGTGATGGTGCGGATAGAGGGGAGGTTTAATAAATAGGGGAGGATTGAGTTGTTAATTAGGTTGGAGTTGAGAACACTCTCTGAGCCATTTGGAGCCCTCAATGAACTTTAAGATGCTGTTTTACCCCTTTATTTAACGTAAAAGACAATATTTCTAACCTTTTCCATACGCAATTTTGTTTACCTGCGAATTCCAATAACAAACGGAAGCCCCTCCCCCCCCCCCCCCTCTTCTTCGCATTTTATTCAATCTAAACGAAATATGAATATTTCAAAAGTAATCTTGTGTAAAGCATCTCACTTTAAAAACCAAAAAGCCAAATGCTAGTGTGATTAAAACAATGGAAATTTTAACAAAAGCCAACTTTTGAATATACACAATTCAAATAATTAGTTCAAAACTAGCCCAGTTCGACTAAACAGTGTAATGTTACATATTTTTTTTAATGTCAAAAACTCAGTGGTAATTAGAAACTAATTTAAGTCAAATAAACAACATGAGGCAGTTAAATTGCATTTTAATTGGAATCCTTTTTTGTTGTTTTGCAACCTGATTCCTTTTTTTTTTTAATTCCCACAGTTTTGATAAAACCATTTTCATGTTTTATTGATTGAAAGGAAATAGAGTTACTTGTGTGGGGGGGGTTGTTTTAGTTTTTTTCTTCTAGGTGTTCTAGAAACTGATATCCAAACGGATTCGATATTGTAGAAAAGTTAAAAGGAAAATAAAACAGTGCAATTTAGTTATTAATAGAGGCCGATGTAGGAACTATTCGCTCTATTGTTTTGTATTTTATTCTCAGCAAATTTAAGCCTCGCATTTTAATCCATCAACTTAAAATTTAATAAATTATGCTAAAAGTCTGTGCAAAAACGAATTATTGAGTAAATTTGTAAATATTTGGGTATATAACAGCGAGAGGAGGACATATGGGTAAGTCTTTTCTATCGAAGTGGGGAGGGGGAAACCTTTAATTTTTTGCTAATAGCTTTTCATGTCAGTATTACTCTAGGAAGACTTGACAATTTCTCACGAAAGATGATAAAGTCGTCCGTAATTTAAGGGGCTGGGTTGGAAGTAAGGCTTTCATTTGAATGACAGAATGTGACTTGGGGTACGGCGGATCTTAAAATTTTGATATCAACAAAGTGTCGAAACAATTAAGTCAAATTTATAGAATTGTTTTTAAATGATTATAAAAACTACTAACTGCAAGACATGAAGTTTGCTGTAACTAAATTCTATTAAGCAGACCACACTCAATTATTGCGCTTTAAAGTTGTGAGTAACGTCATAATGCATGGAAGGGGGTCTAAAAACCTTCAAATTCGTGTGACGCACCCTGACTTTCCCATTTAAGGCACACAATTTAAGAGAAAAGGGTGACGCTACAGAGCGGCAGCCCTGGTGTCTAGTGTGTTTTTCTCAACCCTACTTTGTGAAGGATTGGAAGGGACCAATAATTTTTTGACAATTCTGGAAATCTACTGGTGAAAGCCCTTTTCATGTCTTGAAATTACTGTTGGAGAGATTTAATTCTTCGCGAATTGCGATGACTTTAGAAAGTTATTTTTTTCCTTGATATTTCTAGGATTCTAACCTCCCACGTAATTGGCCGACACACTAAACATTACCATAAGAACGGGCACAACATTCTTTCTGGGTGGGGAAAATAATTTGAATTTGTCAAAAATAGGTAAAATTTGCAGAATATGAAAAACCGACGAAAAAGTCCTATACCAAAATACTTACTCCATGTTTGTTGTGAATATTGTGCTTGTAAAAGAATTGAAGATGTCGCTAAATAAAGTCATAAATACTCGTATAGCCGTAGTTCTCATAAATATGAGGGCGAATTCCTAAACGCAAGCTTTGCCAAGCAAGTCTAATGCTAAGCAAAAATAATCCTAAATAAAATTTGCAATGCAATTAAAAGTATGCAAGTGTTTTTTGATAGCTGCACATTGCACAACTTAACTTACAATTGCGGAAAAAAAGCAATATACTACGTTTTGGGACATTTTGCTTAAAAAAAGGATTTTTTTGTCGGCATTTAGGAACTGATTGCTTTGCATAATTTGTGCAAGACTTGCGTTAAGGAATTCGCCCAGATATTCACATTTATGGTGGGTGGCACGACATAGCCCGAGGAGCTCTGGGACGGAGCTAATTTCAAGGATCTGCAATTTTGATGCCGATTCGGAACGGCTGTGTGAGAAAACGCTTTTCGTATACTCTCGGAGGTCTTGCCTATTCTTCGCGCTATTTATTAGAAGGGACGTTCATTTAAACGTGATGCGCCAAAGTTCTAAGAACTGTTAAAACAAATTGTTTTATGACATTTGTGTGTGTGTTTATTGTAATCACATTTCATCTTGTGATCTACAAATGTCATATTTGTGAGATTTTTTAAAATAACGATAAATGTTTAAGTAAATACAAAAGAAAAAACGTATGAGTTCTAATCTAATCTATTCTACCACCATTGATATCGCAATTTCGCTTTTTATTGACTTTTGTTTTTGTTTTGTGAGTTTGGAATCTAATGACAATGACAATATGAAGGGAATAAGGCAAAAACCTCATTGAAGAGTAAAAGTTGTTTTTGCTAGACCTTTGGGCTTCAATCTGGTAATGAATGCTTTTTTCAAAATTGGTTTTGTTGACGTCTGTCACTTGATTTATACTCACTTTGTTTTGACATTTCATCGTGGAAATGGCAAACCCAAAAATAAATGACAGTGCCACTGGGTACTGTATACGATTACGATCGTTACATTCACCCCATCAGCGATTTTGGACTTCGAATGTCAAATAGAAATGACTAAAAACATCTTTGCAATGAACGCTTGGCAACAGATATAACTTTTTAAAATTTTTATCAATAATAACCAATTTTGTGGCAAAACATTCACTACAATGGCGTCTGTGATGCTTCCATCTTGGTATTCGTAGTCCGAAATCGCTACAACGGGCCTCATGATAGGGGTGATTGTCTTGAAACGAAATCGTTTTTAACCTGTGGGATACCTCGATGATCATGGGGTTTAACAACACCGGACTATTTTTTGTGTGGTTACGTGAAGTCGCTTGTGTTCGGAGATAAGTTCGAGACGATTGACGACTTGAAAGAAAATATTCGGCGTGATGTTGGTGAAACACAGCCCCAAATGCTGCAAAAAGTTTTCGAAAATTGTGCCGTTTTCGGCTGGAATTTGTTCGAGCCAACAATGGTGGCGTTTTGCTCGAAATCATTTTTAAAACATATTGACAAATCTTTGCCTTTGATGAAGGCCGAATACCATCAAATTCGGCACAAGGATGATCTCTAGATCCTAGGAATTAACATAGGCCATATTTTATCCCCATATTCTTTTTTTGCACAAAAACGGGAACGTTAACGCGAACTAAGAGTTTGTATTGAATAGGCTCCAAGACTACTGAGCCGATTTGACTATTATTTGGAACAGACATGGTTTAGTTTTTTATAAATGTACCCGACCCGTGCTGATTTGTTTAGACTTTTAACTTTTCACTCGTCAAAACAACCTTTCTATACTTCTGAGCTTTTGTGTATACATAATACATATATGTAGACAAATTCGAAACTGTATCAGCATCAAGTCTTTCAGAATATTGTTCTTGAATGTAAAAAAATTATTCTTTTTCTCGAAAACTACTGTGTCATTTTCAAGAATCACCGCTCTTAACAAAGTTTCTATAAGAAATGATAGATAGCCTCCGGACCATGGTGTGAACGTCTTCAAACCAAAGTTTCTGACCGGACACCTTGTATCTACAGGGTCATTTATCTCGTAGTTTATAATCGTCACAATAGGCCGACTATGCAAGCAAATGGAAAGTGGTCCAACCATTTTAAAACAAAATTTTAGTCTCCGAAAAAATAAGAAGTCATTTCAATAACCCACCAATACAATGCACAGATTTGTGTTCAAATTCTCAAGAAGTTTGAATGTCAGTAAAGAACTTACTTCTAATCCAAGCCTGACCTTTCCGGTCACCTCGTGCGTTCAAAAATTCTTATATATCACATTAGCTTCCAAACAAAATTTGTGAATGCTCAAAGAACGTCCCTTTAGTATGCCTCATTTTATTACCAAGCATATGCAAAAAACATTTTCGCATCAAACGACCAAACGAAAGAAATGCGAGTAATAACAAGAAACAGTTAAATAGGTTTATTTTACATGGAAATATAAAACCGTCACCAGAGAGGGAATTGTACTTCCTGGGTGAATGGAATGATTACGGCTTTTTAAAGGTGTCAACCAATGCAGCAAACCCAACAAAGTTTCTGAGTTAAAGAAAACAGAACATCGCCAATATGCAAGTCAATAAAGAAAACTCACCAAGAGTACTACTACCTATGTAACAGTTATGCCAACTACTTTTATAGGCTGTTTTTTCTCTGCATAATTAGATGGACAGTATTTATGACAACATGCAGCTCATTTTGTCTGCGTAATTGCATAATACTGATGGGGACAGTAATAGCATATAAAGTAAATGCAGTAAGTACAATTATTGGCAACAAAAAGTCAATGTAGACCGGCTGGTTTTAATGCGATTTTGTGATTCAAATTACAAGCACTCGAAGCCTGGTGATCCGTGACAAAGGGCAAAGTACGAGTAATAAGCCTGGCTATTGGGAGTCAGTCGTAAGGCGAATGGATAAATGAAAAGTAGTGTTCTTAACAAAAAGGTCGCATGTTTACACTTTTTATGTGAAGCAAACATTTCGGCGAGTCAACCACACAAAGTTTGATGCATTGTCGCTCGGGTGGAACAAATTTATTTAAATGTTCAAAATCGATATAAAAAACTCGTTGATAGAAAACTGAAAAGATCAGCGTGTTTTGTGCAGACATATTATCTTTTCTATTTTTTTTTTGTTGAATGAAGTGCATTCATGTAATCGCTTTTTTCCATCAACTAGCGACCCATGCAATCATCAAATGGAACAATGGCCGACTCTTGAAAACTATTACATTTTTAATGCCAAGGAGAGCGTAGGTTCAGCAACTAAATTATGTAGTACCACGCTAACTGCCACCCTTCCCAATTCTTGGGAATAAGGGACACTACCCTCTTTTGAGCATATACAATTATACACATGACAGAAACATAAACTTACTGAAAGGGCTCGTCCTTCTTCCATTCCTCTTTTATGTTACAACAAACCAAAAATATGACATGCATCGTATACATGGTTTTAAAGTGCAATTCAGCACTGTGTGGTCTTGTAGAACACAAGTATAAACATTCTGAACATGGAAGGATAAACGAAATTGATTTCAGGATATCACATCTAATGTGACAGTAAAATGGGCTTGTATGCCTTAAAAACGATGAACGGATCGATTATGACTTTTCAATTGCTATGACAGGTTCATCTGTTGTAAAATTCAACATCTAACAAGGAGACGGTACTGCTGTGTAAGTAGGAGGTAAAACAAACCGGTGTTCAGGGTTTCGTTTGGGTATGAACGAGATGAACGTATTGTCATTTATACAGAGAGGTTCACATTTGACTTTCGTTTTTAATTTATTTAATTTATTTTAATTTTGATTAAATTATTATAGTTATTATTTAACGTTGAATATAAAAACTAAACCTTAAAATTAAAAAATCACAAAATTAAACAAGATTGCGGTTGTTGTAAGAAATAAGAAGTAAAACTGAACATTGAAAATGTAAATAAAATTAAGTTTAGTTAAGTTCACAATAAAATTAAGTTTAATCCAAAATATAAATTACTTAAAATTCGGAAAATCAAATTTGGCCTCGAAGATGTCAAGGTTTGAATTCGTCCGCTTTTCAGAAAAATAAACAAAAAAATTAAAAGTGGGTTTAAGATATCTAAAGTTCATCAGTTTTTTCGTTTCCTAAAATAAATTTTTTTTTTTGTGTTTTTTTGAATAACTCTTTCGATAGGAAATTTATTTCTCTACAAAAAATGTCTTTTCACATTTTTGGCTTTTTGGCTCAATTGGCTTAGTGTTGAGGTGTTTTTCAATCGACGACGACGTTTCGGATGAAGAGAAAATGGTGAAGGTGCATACTGCACAGTTTTAGAAACGATATTGTCTGAACAAATTAACCCTTTCATGTAGACGCCGCGCAGTCAATCGAAATGTCAGAACTGACCATCTTGAAAGAGAGGAAAAAAGAAATGGACTTAACAGGCAGCCTTATCTAACCTCAGGTGTCTGTTGAAACAAAGTACAGCTTTCGTACTTGTCTAAAGCCAGCGTATTACTATTTTCGCAGATGCATTCAATTGTTATACATTTTGGTGAATATTCCCAGTTGATTTAAAAAATCTATAAATTTCTTCCTTTTTCTTAATATCATTCACCCACCAGTTCGGTACTATTTTGAAAGTGATCTAGCAATGCAAAAGCTGTCTGATTGCGGTCGGAAGACTAAATGCTTTGGGTTTCGTTTGGGTTCAGGTCATCATCACATAACTAGAAATGAGATAGCTGATGAACTTGCAAGACAAGGCTCTTTGAAAGAGGGGTTTGTCTGCGGGGATCCTCAGTTAGGCCTTCAATCAACGATTGGATCTGTCAAGATCGTAGATGGCATGCTTCCAATGTATGCAGACAGACCAAACCTTAGTAAAAAGAATGCTATATCGTAGCAGAAAAAAATGTAGAAAGCTTACAGGCGTTGCCACGGGTCACCAAGCATTTAAACGTGTTAGGCTTAAGTGATAACACAATCTGTAAATCCTTTTGGAGAGGATGACGATACCGCAGAGCACTTGCTCTGTAAATGTCCTGCATTTGGTCGTATTAGGTTACAGATATTCTGCGCAGGCATGCTGAGAGCTAGTAACTTATTCTTCTTACTATGGCAGCGTCTTCTGGCTTTTCTCTGAACATCTTCAAGGCCATTGATTCCGAACTTTTTAAGGTAGCTGGACACCAGTTGGAAAGGAGCATGTACCAGCTGATCTGCATGATATGGTCGGAAGAAAGCATGCTCGATGAATGGAACCTCAGTATCGTATGCCCGATCCTAAAGAAAAGAGACCCTCACAATTGCGCCAATTATAGAGGGATAAGCCTCCTTAACGTCGCTTATAAGATCTTGTCTGCTGTAATATGTGAACGTCTGAAACCCCACGTCAACAACTTGATAGGTCCTTATCAATGTGGTATTAGACCAGAGAAGTCCACAATAGACCAAATTTTCACATTACGCAGATCTTGGAAAAAACCCAAGAACATAATATCGATATTCACCATCTCTTTATCGATTTCAATGCCGCTTAGGACAGTATCTACAGAGACGAGCTGTACAGAGCCATGTCTAGTTTCGGCATCCCTGCAAAACGACTATGCAGGATGACGCTGGAGAATTCACGCTGCTCCGTCAAGGTCGGTAAAGAACTCACCGAGACCTTTGATATCGAAGAAGGTTTTAGGCAAGGCGACAAACTGTTATGCGATTTCTTCAACATCATACTTGAAAGCATTGTAAGAAACTCCAACGTCAACACCAGAGGAACAATCTTTCAAAAGTCTGTACAATTACTCGCCTAGGCAGACGATATTGACGTAATGGGAAGAAATAAGCGTGATATCATAGTTGCTTTTGAAAGTATTGAAAGAAGCGGCAAAAATGGGTTTGATGAGGGCAAAACGAGGTAGGTATATGTTGTCATCAAACAAGGACACAGAACATCGATGAATTGGACAAAACGTCACGTCACAATAGACAGACATAACTTCGAGGTAGTACAGGACTTCGTCTACCTAGGATCCGCTGTAGACACGGACAACAACAGCAGTGCGGAGATCAAACGGAGAATAACTCTTACCAACCGTTGCTTCTTTGGGTTAAGAAGGCAATTGAGAAACAAAACCCTCTTCAGAAAAACCAAGGTAACCTTATATAAGACCTTAATCATCCTAGTCCTGCTTTACGGCGCGGAAGAATGGACCTTATCGAAAGCGGATGAGGAAATCCTTGGTAGTTTCGAAAGAAAAGTTCTCCGAATGATCTTTAGTCCCGTATGCGAAGACAATGTGTGGAGAAGAAGATACAACAACGAGCTGTATGAGCTCTACCGCGACATGGGCATAGCCAGAAGAGTACGCATCGCGATGCTACTCGATTGTTGGGCCCTGTAAAGCGGATGGACCCAAACGCTCCGGCTCGACGGGTTTTCGAAAGCACATTGCATGGAAATCGCGGAAGGGGAAGACCTCGTCTTAGGTGGCGCAATGAAGTGGTTGAAGACTTCAACCGACTTGGAGTTCGAAACTGGAGAGAGCACGCCCGAATTCGAAGTCGTTATAGAAGGATGTTGGTTGAGGCCCAGGTTCACCCCGAACTGTAATGCCCACCTAAGTGAGTAAGTATCTTCAGAGCTATGGCCAAAAATGATTGTTATCTGGTAGAACAATCGATCGGTATTTAGATCTCAGTTGGTATTAGAAAACCTTCAACAGAAATAAAATACTACTAGAAAATATTGATACCAAATGTCGACACCTACGGTAAAACTGCTCAGCGAATTTACATATTGTCACAAAGAGTTGACTTATGAGGATGTGTCTATATGCACCTAATACGATTTAACACGACCCATTTAAGCGGTTCTTTTTTGCTTTTATTAGAAATTACCTCTCCGACCGTTCAATAAGAGCTGTATTGGAAATTCACCGTATAATGCTGGTTTCTCGCAGGATTTCGCTTTGTCTCCGACACTTTTCCCTATCTTCATAAATCATTTTCACTAAATTGTTTTGCTAATGACTCTAGTTCGAGTTTCTGGTATTCGTTTCGAACTTCTCGTCGCCGCTCTCTAAATGAATTGTTTCTGTGAAATCTTTCTAAAAGCTGTCGCAGATTATACTCATAAATTAATGCATCTACTGATTTTACAATAAAGTTGATTTGTATTAAAATGTAGTCTTAAAATCCATTGTCACATTGCCTTACAACCTAGTGCCGTCTGGTGGTGACACAAACTGTATTCCAGAAATGTTCGAAAATGTTCTTCAACAGATTTGCAAAGATGAAGTACTAAATGAAATGAGTAAGGTAAAGCTTTTGAAATATCTCCAGATGATTGCGATTTTATCATTTTTTAAATAATAAAACTCAATCCCACAATTGTGGTTCACAAAGCATGTAGCTCACTTTTTACCCACGCAATCCGATTTCATTCACTGTAGCCGACGTGTATTTTTATCAGCTTTCATGAAAAGACATTTCATTTATAAAAAGGAACAGTAAGAGTTATGCCATTCAAGTTTAAGCATAAGTCCGCACTTTCATTTTTAACCACATAAAACGTCTTACTGAATGAAATGAACCTTTTTATTTGCACGCCCTTTGTAAACCACAACAGCACTTTCAGCTTAAGTGGGATCCAAACATAACCTAATGATAAAAAGACTGGATTGATGGATGATGATGATGATGATGACGACAATGAACTTAGGTAAAGAAAAATCCCATCTCAGCCTCAAAACACCCACAGATATATAATGTCAAATGAAAAACTTGACTGACTTACTGATTGATGTGTGACGTAGAGAGTATCAACACCGGTCTTTGTGATTTATGCGGGTATACCCACTTGGATTGTTTTTCTTTTGTATGTCGATTCCCGAACCCTCCCCACTGTGCACGCACGATTGATGAAACCAATTTGGTTGTGACAATTTGGAGCAAAATGAAAACAGAACGTCAGGAACGACCACAGTGTTTTATTTTTTTAAATCCAAATCAGTTAGTCACCAACCAAGGTACGTGATTACAAAACCTCAACTTCAAACCTCACTGTGACCAGTAACCCTCCAAAAGCTGGCTAACGAGAGTAATGCATGTGTTTGTTGGTTGAGTTACACAACCTAAATCCCATTAAACACAGGCGTGGCACAATTACTCATTCAAAAGCAGGCCATTAGTCCAAAATCCGCAACTAAAATTTGTGATTTCAATAATTGGCAAAAGAACCGCGAGCCAATACATCAAATGGCAATCCTAAACTCAATAATAATTGCTGTTCCACATAGCATTGCTGCACTCGAAATTGGCACTCGTTCTGAAAACCAAACCAAAACAGATACGATTCGGGATGAAAGTCTCTTACTAAATGGACTCTCTGTTATTTATAATTTGTAAGATTTCCAGGTTTTGAGGTCAGTTTGGTTTTTGTTTTAGTTCCATAGGGGAGAGATAGATCATCACTATTAATATTCATAGGATTAGGACAAGAGAGTATGATGTATGCATATTTATTTTGGCACTATTTGCAGGGAAAGCTTACCTATATTTTATGCTATGATTAATTAATGAGGCGTATGTTTTGGGTGAGAGATAATAAATGAGGAATTATTTGAAAAAAATCTAGATCTTCTAAGAAGAACGTCCGAAAATGTGAAAGGATCTCTTTCCATGCTATGTTTTGATAAGATGTTTAGACTTTTCATAAGCCACCCTCTCTCTTATGCTCCGAATAGGAGCTACCAGAAAAGAAGTCCTTTCTTACTAAAGCTGCACTGCTTTTAGAAATGAAACATCTTAAATTAAGGATTGCCACACCATGAGTGATTTTGTGTTAGGAGTTCATTGTTTTTTTCTTCCTTAAGACAAAGAATTATTTTCAAAAAGTTTTCCCTTGAAATTCTTTTTCACTTACTGAGAGCATAATTTTTCAGAGGAAAAACTTTTAAACCCAACTTGGCATTTAGACACACATCATTAACTATTCGAAAGAACAAAAAAGAAAAAGGCAAAGTTAGCGTGCCCTCGTGCCATCGCTTCCTCTGGTTAGTCGTTTTGTTCACAGTTATGGCAAATAGCTGTTCTGCTCGTTAAAACAAACATACATTTCCATAAATTCATTTTGCCTGGATGTGTACAGATTGCAAGTGCTTAGGGAACAACCATAAACTTTAATGGTAGTATAGTTTTGCGTGCTTTCTTAATTTTCAAAGCATCTATCAACAATGTCCGAGAAAAGTCAACTTTTTTTATTTCTCTCATATTTTTTTTCTAATACAATGCCAGAGTTGTAGCACTGCTATGTGTTGTATTTTGCCTCGAGACAAAGTGCCATTTTGCTCGTAAAGAAAAAATCTTTGTATGCGTTTATACGTTTTTGACATAAGTGAACAATGTATCCTTCGTATATTCAATTTAAAAATTGAGCGCAATACGAAAGGTGTTGCCCTGAGACTGTAAAGTGCATCGTAAAACTTAATTTACTTCTCTCGGAGAGGCGTCGCAGAGTCAACACGATGCTTTAAAAAAAAAAAAAAAAATGTAGTTGTGTTTCTTACAGGAATATAAAAACAAGGCCATCACTCACTTTGTTACTCTTTATTGAAATGATGCTTTCCCTTACAACGCCATCAGGAAGGAAAGTGGATTTAAAACGCTGTAAGTGGGTGAGAATCCGCTTTAAAGTTCAACTAAGAGAGGTTAAGGTCGCAGGGTTGTGAATTATGACTTATGACTTTTATGAGTTGAATAGATTTGTCTTTGATTTCATTTGTGCATAGTCAAAGGGGTGTTCGAATTAGTTGATTCTCTTTCTTAGTGGTAGATATTTCATATTTCGTAAATACTCGTATATCAGTTTTTAAAACAAGGAGGAAAATGTCGATTTGTTGAATCGTTTTTCAATGTTTGCATTTGATTTGCGGGGATCTGTGTTTGTCATCCTTAACCTGTATTTCGAGTTGTCCTTTGAAAAGTGACTCCAAGACGTAAAATTTGGCCCCTTTGGTTCTCTAATTTGTTCAAAACTGCGACTGTCATATCTTTTCGTAGAATGCTGAGATTCTGTAAATCTTATGTTTAGATATTGAGATATTGAGATACCAAAACTTTGAATCGTTCGAATTTGGTTTCGTCAGGTTATATCTTCACAGCAAGGTCACCCTGTTGATATTTGTTTGAAAGTTCCAAGCAACAATTGTCAACTCATTTATTCGGAACTTGCGCCGTTTTTAGCATAAAGATTGAATCAATCGTGCTTCACATAGTGACTTCTATTTATTCTATTGTTTTAAGGTCTTTCCGAGTAGACGGAAAAAAGAATTTGTCCAACACGTCCCTTAAAAAGGCGAAACTTCCTCGCCTTCCAATTACCGTCCGATTGGACATTGATAAACCATCAACTCATGAAAGATCTTGAAGAACAAAAGCTTCTTAGTAACCGATCATACGGCTTTCTTAGCAGAAAGTCCACTGGTGATGCGATAGCTTATTTCACCGAAAAGTGGAACCACTGGAACTCTAAATTGTTTTGGAGATTGCATTGATAGAATTTTGCGTCAAGCTCTTATCTCAAAAATGCGAGCATTTGGTATTGACGAGTCTCTTCTTTTTTTGGATTCGAAGCTACTTTGCAGACCGTCCAATACAAGTTGTACTGGATGGTTTTAAGTCTGATATTCACCATATGAATATGTTGGTGTGCCTCAGGGGTCCGTTTTGTCTACGACACTCTTCCTTGTCTTCATAAATCATCTTTAGTCGGAAATCTCTTATCCATTAAATAGTTTTGCATATGACTATGACTATACTCCGAGTTTCTCGTATTCGTTTCTAGCTTCACGTCCCCACTCTCTAACTCATTGAACTCTAAACTTAAAAGCATTGCCACATATTGGAAAATATTAATCGTGTAAAATTCAATGCCTCGAAAACCCAATGCTGTCTTTTGTCGTTAAAGCTCAACCGACCCTCATTACCAACCGTGAGTGGTACTTTCATCTAAGAAATCGTAAAGCTGTCAGTACTCGCCACATGTGTAAAGGACGATCCTCGTTGGAACGACCGCACATATTTGAAGCCGCCGCAAATGCTGCAAAATGCTTTGGATTCTTAAAACAATATTGAAAATATTCCAGCCTTTCTAATCTGGCTACAATTTATAAAGTCTACTCACGTTCAAAACCGGCAACAACATGTATTACTGGATGCATGCGTACAATACCAACATACGCTCTAAACGTCATTGTAGGAGTGCTTCCGATTCACCTCTTCATAAAAATGAAAGCAAGACTGGCGAGTGGCGACACACCGTCTTTTCCATCAAGGACACATAAAATCACATCCATACCTGAAAGGACATCTGTCGATAATGGAAAGCCTAGGAAAACTTAATACCTTCAGTAAATGCTTGGATGCTATTATTCCCATGTACAACTTCAAACTCAACTTCTCCATTGTCTTCCCCCTAGGGAAGACTGGGAGAACACAAAGCCTCATCCCTCAAGGCATGATATGGTCTGGTATACGGACGGCTCAATAATGGAAACAGGCACAGGTTCTGACATTTCCAGCGACCAGAACGAATTTATTAGTAAGTCTGCGCAGTCACTCGTCCATTTTTCAAGCTGAAGTCTTTGCCATTAACGAATGTTCGAGAACAATGTGTTCATCGAACACGAAAAACAAAACAATATTAATTATTTCAGACAGCCAAGCTGCACTAAAGGCGTTAAGCTCACCTGTCATAAGATCCAAACTTGTCCAAGAGACAGACATGTCACTCACAGCAAGGAAAAACGCTGTAATCCTCCACTGGATCCCAGCACACAAAGGCTATGATGTTAAAGAAAGCAGACATTTTAGCTAAAGACGGCGCATCTAAACCATTTGTCGGACCTGGACCCTTATGTGGTGTAAATAAAAGCACCTTAAAAAACACTGCCAAGAGCATCGTACTGGAAGAATCGAATAAAGCTTGGGGTAACACATGTGGACAAACCTGTTCAAAACTCTTTTGACCTACTGAACCTCAATAGGAAAACCCAAAAAATTTGCACAGGACTACTAACCGGCCACTGTTCTTTAAAGAAACATCTACACCAAATGAGGCTGGTAGCGGACCCCATCTGTAGAAGAATGAAGAAACATCTCTGCACATTATTACAGAATGTCCTTCACTTTTCCGCCTTAAAAAGCAAATACATACTTGACTATGAGATAGATAAACTCAAACTCATTCACCCACAGAAGATTGCTAGCTTCTGGTTCAATTCAGGAGCAGGAGAACTGCCCTGAAACCTCACATGGGCTGGCACAATAGGTTTCATTCAGACACCGCAGTGCTCAGAGCTGAGAAAGTTCTACCCGTCCCCTAAATCTAATATAAACCTAATCTACGTTCAAAACTAGATATAATTCCAATTTTTTGGTCCCCTTTCTCACACATCACTAAAATTCATAGATGACAGTTAAATTTTTGGTTCAATTGATTCTCTGGAATATCCCCGTAGCGTTTCATATATCTTTTTTCTCCCTTCAGCCCAATTTCGGTCATACATTTAAGTACAGAGATTTATATTTTAGCCTCTCAACCCGGATGTGGAATGCTTAACCCAACTTAATATTCCCAACTTATTAAAATGCACAGAAATAAAAATGTTGTAATAAACCACAGTTTATTTCGAATAAACCTTCGTTTATTTTTGATAAGCCACTGGATCTATGTGGCTAACCTCCACATATTTAGGTTATTTAAAATAAACTCTAATCTGTGTGTGTATGTATCAATCAAATCGCTTAAACTATTAGGAGCTTTATTTAAACAAAATTACTTGCATTCATATTTTTAAAAAATGAGTTTAAATTTTTAAACGGCGAGCTTAAGTTTTTAAACGACTACGCGACGAGTTTCAATTTTCAAACGACGAGTTTAAAATTGTTCTTCATAGCCAATCAACTCATAACTTAAAGTCTAAATGTCTGCAGGTAAGTGTCTTTTTCTGATTTGTTCATTTCGCGGCGCTTCAAGCGGAGTTCAAAATCCTCTCATTATTGCACTCAAAAAATGTTGTAAGCATGTCTAACGAAACAATAATTTAATTCATCTCTGACCTCAAATTTCATAACAGTGTAATCCCAAAGTACCTACTCATGTTCAATGTTTTGAAACATTTTGACCATCTATGCATTTAATTTAATAACGAATTCTTTTCCGTATTCTTCATGACGTGATGACCAATCATGTAGTACATTCTCATATGTCCCCTGTCGCCATTGCTTCAGACTTAAAAGTCTGTCATATGGGAGGGACGTGTTCGAAACTTATCTCAAGACTTGTATTACATTTCAACACAGGAACATATAAAAATAAAAGTAGGATTGGTAGGTACTAGGTATATGAGCCGAGCATAAACACCTCTATAGTCTATAACCTCTTTGTATTTGAAGCTGCTTCAGATTTCAACTCATAAAATCCAAGAAACGTGTCTTCTGTGCATTTTACAGAACGCTGTCCTCTTGGGGATAAGCATATTCACACACAAAGCCGCATTCCAATCACGTAGAATAATATCTGAATCTTTTGCCGAGCATAAGTAAATATACTTCGGTACGCAAAGACTATGTACGATGTCCGTATGTATACCTACATTCGAACTTCTGGCAATGAAATGACAAATGAGTTGAGAGACCGTATAAAAAAAAAAAAACTGGAGGGCTCATTGTTATCAATTTCAACCCACTTTGTATCTCCAATTGAGATATATACCCGTTGATGTAAGAGTACACAACCGCCAAATTGAAAAGAATGAAGATGGAACTTTTTGGTCGTCTTTTAAGTTGGAACAAGCTATGCCAACGGTTACGAAACACAGGATTTGTAGAACTGTACATGTGTACACATACTACTATCGCCCTCTTGAACTTGAAAATATTTACACAAATTGTTATCGTTTATTGAATTAGATCGAATGAGTGTGTGTCAACTATGGGTCGGCGAGGCCGCGGCGGCAGGCAATGCCGATAATGGAAAAGAAGCTCCAAACTTATTAAATCAATACGAGTTGCTTTTCAAAATAAATTATTTCCCGATAAGCAAATCGATTTCAGGTTTTTGACTTTTTGTTGGCATTAGCAATCATAAAATATGACTTTTGTTTGAAGGTCTGCTAGACGACGACGATGACGACGACGAACGCCCACAACCCTCACACAAAAATATCAAATTAAGCTGGAAAAACAAGGACGAAACGAAACCTTATGAAGAAAAGTTCATTTCGTTCGAATGGCTATGACAAAATTTGAATCGAATCCAATTAAGGACGAGACCATCAGGAGGAGTGCAACTTCCTTTGTGAGGAAAGGGAGGCAATAAAACGATTTACGGTTTTTTTTCTGTTAGATGTTCTTTTGTACATGGGCTTGTCTCCTTCCTGTGTTGTTCCTTGCTCTGGCTGGATGGGAGATGGGAATCTTGTTATGCATTTTAAATTTTTTTTTTTTTTGTTGTGCTCTGTGCAATGTAGTCATGATCAATTTTTCAGACAAATTGATAGGCAAATCCACAGTAGTAGCGACAGTATAATAATCGACATACTTTTTTTTACATTGGTACTATACTGAAAAATAGAAAGAATAAAAAGACGCAGACAAATTGATAATAACAACATTGGGATGCACAGGGTGACATGAATTTTGTTTGGTTTTAAAGTAAAATTTTGAAAATAAAAACTATACCTACATCTTTAACTTACTTTTTCTTACATTGAAATCCTCACCAACTTCCTTAAGAATGAAAACAAACATTAAAAACCAGAAAAATATACAAAAATCATGATTTCAGTTTTCAAAAAGAAAAAAAGCGCAGAAAAACATTAGAGATTCAAGCGTCTTTGTTAACTTTTATTTGTTAATTTTGTATCCTTACAAAGTGTTAAATCTTTCGAAAGGCAACATAAGGAAAGTTTAGCTCTCCAAAACCAGCACTTGCTACTTTCGACTTGGCTCGATTTGAGTTTGTACCAAATTACCTCACTAAAAAGTGTCATAGCGAGTTGTCTCCAGTTTTGTTGTGCAAAGATTTTTCACTTTAAAGAACTCTTGTGTCGGAGATCTACTTGTTCGCCAGAAACTAATAAACTAGCGGGAAAATGATAGCGAAAACTAACTAACTAACTAACATGAGGCCCGATGGTTGTGGATACTTACCGAGCGGCAGCACCACAGCAATGCCACGCAGCTTTTGATTTTATGTTCTATATTTTTATGTATATGGACAAAACTCAAACAGCAAAGTGGCCCCAGTTTTTTGTGTACTGAGCAACCTAGCTACGCCACTGGGCTCAAGCTGTCACTTTGCATGAAAAGTGTTCTTGCAATCTGACATCTTAAGTCTTTTT
Source organism: Melanostoma mellinum (assembly GCA_914767635.1). NCBI lineage: Eukaryota > Metazoa > Arthropoda > Insecta > Diptera > Syrphidae > Melanostoma > Melanostoma mellinum. The sequence goes on from OU612059.1 coordinate 206,840,320, forward strand.
TTTTTCTTTGAGGTTGCGTGAAACCTAAGGTTTATGCGGATGGTACACATTCTATTCAATACTTCAAAGATGTACTTCGTGAAGTTATCGGGGATTCTACTCTCTTTAGAATTTTGCATTTTCCAAAATCTAAAAATATTATACTAAAGTTAAATAAAGATCCGATCAATCTAACTATACTTTTTGGTGACGTTTACGTAGCTACCTCAACCTCCAAATATGACGATTTTTCGTTAAAGAAAAGTTTAAATGCGTTTTTCTTGGAGTGACGTTTTTCTTTGGTTTGTTGATAGAATCTCCGAAACTACTCCACCGAGCCTTAAGGTGCTCGGCTAGTTTCTCGGGCACAAATGGAGGTGATTTTTTGAAGGCGTGAAAAAAACTATAGCTTCAAACATTCTGTAATCTTAGGAGTTTATTGTATATATATATTCATGTAAATTGTCACGAAATTTCGAGTTAAAATATTGAAATCCGAGAGAGATATGGATTATTTCTTGAACTCTTTGAAATTAGAAGACGTCAATTTGCCGCATTTTTTTTAATTTTTCTGGTATCTGTAACGAGAAAATTAAAACATGGCGTTAAAGTAGACCCTTTTCCCATACAGCCAACTATAATTATAGTGAAAAATTGAAAATTGACAAAATGCCAGCAATTTAAAATAAGGTCAAAATTTCGCTTTCGTTTTTCGATGGCTGCCGAATTTACAATTTTCATCCGATCATTGTGGTACCCGTCGTGTGATGAATAGCATGTCCGCCTGTTAATCCAGAGGTTCGAGTTCGAATCCCAACAGAGACAAAAATGTTTTTTCCACGGGTATCGCCTTCCGCGAGGAATTGGCAAGTCCTTCGTGAGTATTCATTGCTATGAAAAGCGCTTTATCGATTAGCCGTTCGGAACCGGCAGAAAATTATAGGTCCCTTCCATTCCTTCACAAGGCATGGTCGTGGGAAATGTGCTAGGCCCTGGGGCTCTTCGCTCTGTTGCGCCACCCATTTATTTTATTTGTTTTTATTTATCCGATCGTTAAAGTTGTAGATGGTAAAAACATATGGAGAGTATGCAGTTAAAATTTTAAGACGATTCGTTAATTTTTGCGTGAGTTATCTAAAGCTGCGGTAAATTTGAAAAATACAGTTTTTAGAAAAACGCGTTTAAAGTTTTCAGAGCAGGAGTACGAGCGCCCGCGATGCTTCTCTTCTATACTCTGCCATTTCAGAAATATCCAAGATATCATTGCAATATTTTAGGACATCATTTTTGAGATGTTTAACTAACGAAAAATGAAAAAAAAAACGATTTTTAGAAAATGAGAAACAAGCCTAGACCTTAACAAAACTTAACCACATGTTCTTAAGGACTATGGATATAGCTCATAACATACAATTTTTGTTATTTTGAGTATACCAATTTTTTTTTTGTCAGAAAACATAAAAAAGACAAATTTTTTCGTAGTTTATGAAAAAAAAATTGCTGTCCTAAAGAAAATGTGGTTGAAGTTTCAGATACTTCATTTACAGCGCACATCCATCTTTTTTTGGACCAATCTTCTCTCTTTTTTTTTGTACCAAAACTGTATAAAATAAATATGAAAAAATTTTTTTTTTGCGAAAATAGCCTTTTTTGGCTGTCCAAAGACGCTATTACTACCTTATGGGGTACGAATTTGTCTTATGATCCTGCAACTGTAGCTGTGGTGGCCATTTGGTTGGGTTGATATTATTTTATCGATACCACCTTTTCTACAGTAAAATAAACACTCGAATATTTTTTTTTTAATAAAAACACAATTTTTTTTTTAAATTAAACTTCTTTATCGAGAATAGAAAGTTCGAAATATTTGAAGAGTTTTAGTTGATGATGAAATTGTATGATTTCGTTTTGGTCTGTGGAAAGTTAAGTTTTGTTGTTTAGTAAAATTCTCTGCGATTCGCTTCTCCATTTTCCATTGTTGTTTCTGCCTCAGCAAAATGGCACCCACAGTAATCACACTTCTCTGTGGCTTTTCTTATAACAAAAAAATGCCAAAAACCTGTGGAAATGTTGTTTCATTCTCGCACCAGTGGTTTTGTGTTTTACGTAATGAATTTAAACCATTCACGAAGAAACTCACAAAGCTCTCAACCTCGTGAATTAGCATCAACAGTTTCAGGGCCGAATTATTTTTAAGAGGCCTTCCTATTAATTTTTATAAATAAATAATAAATTCAATCCGCCCCCGAAACAATTGCTATAGAAGAATCTAATTTTACTCACTCACTTGCCAACGTTTGGATTGGGGACGTATTCAAACTAAACTTTTTTCTCGTGAGTAAAGAAAAGGACTTTCACTTAAAGTCAGTTGCAGGCATGTTGCAGTCAATGTGTGTTCTTTTTGTTGACAAGTATCATCTGCAGAAACAAAACATAAACCGGAATGCAATAAGCATTGTTTTAACACAACAGGAAACACTCAAACATTTGTTTCTTGTTTGTGTGTACTCATATGGCTTCATCAAATTACCTTTTAACAAGATAAAATAATTCTTTCTACATCTCCACAAGTCACTTTAAGAAAAAGCCAAAAAGATTGCTCTTCCCTCAAATTGCAGATAAATGAAAAGAGACACACACAAACATATGTACAAAGTGAAAAAAGAAAAAAAAAACATAATGCTGAACATTTATGCTTATCTTATCATATTCAGAGAATGGATTGAGTCTTGAGCAAGCATAACTATGTAAATACGAGTATGTAAACGAACGATAGACAAATGCCACATTGAAGTCAAACACATGAGTGTCAGAACAACAGCATTGTGTCTCAATTCGAGTATATCTGGTATTTCGGCAGAAAGCCAAAAACTCTGAACTCGAAACTCAGCTTGAAAGTGGAGAGATACATATGCTTGCATATTTTAAAGGGTTTCTTCATATTACGACTTGATGCAGTCGTTTTTGTTTTTGTTTTCTTTTTTATTTTTTTATTTTGTGCAGATGAGGATAAAAGCCATCAACATTTGCCAGTCGGACAGTTGTTAAAAGTATTTTGTTCTTTTTTGTGTCTCTGAAACAGGGTGATTCAATTAAATTAATTTTTCAAAAGTGTACATGGATAGGATGAGTGTGTTCCTTTTGAGTTTTAAATTTTGTAGAGCTTGCTACTATAATTGGACCGATTGATGTTTTATAAAATCTGATTCCCGCAGAGCTCGAAAATTAAATAGAAATCTACTTAATATTTGATAATGTTTAAAGGGTTTGAGTTGTAAAACCCCTAACCACGGGGTTATTTTAAACACTCGTAACTTAAAGTAGAGTAAATAAATGAAAAAACAAGAAAAAAAATATCATAAGATTAACTAAGCTTAGCTATGACTTCGTAGGTCCTTCAAGAGAATCAAAACTTCGTTTTGAAATATCAATCGTTTTAAATAGAGTAAATGTAACGTATCGTAATTGTGAGCTTACACAACTACCTCGAACCCCCAGTCAAAATATGGGGATAAATGTGGTCTCATGGAAAACGGTCTCGATTGCCGTCCTTTTTATGTCATTCAACGTACAAAGATGAAACTGTTTTAAATGAAAAACCTTGGGTGTGAGAGTAAAAATTTATCGTGACGATGTGACGCAACGTAACAGTGGCGTTACACTTTTGTGTAATTAACATTCATAGATGAGATTAAGCTCATATAAAATATCACGGTCTAAAGTCTTTTAGAATCATGCACTAAGTGACTTAAACAGAAATTGCGATGTACTGCAGTTGTAACGTAAGGTAATAAGATCGATTTTACTCTGCTGTTATCCAATATATAAAGATAATACTGCTCTTATTGAAAAACTTTCGATCAATACAAACGGGGATACATAGAATGATATTACGTACCGTAATAAAAATAAAAAATAAATAGGGTGGCGCAACAGAGCGAGGAGCCCCAGGGCCCAGCGCATTTCTCACAACCATGCCTTGTGAGGGAATGGAAGGGACCTACAATTTTCTGCCGGTTCCGAACGGCTAATCGAGAAAGCGCTTTTCATCGCAATGAGTAACAACGGAGGACTTGCCAATTCCTCGCGAAAGGCGATACCTGTGGAAAAAACAAGGATTCAAACCACGAACCTCTGGATTGACAGGCGGACATGCTATCCATCACACCACGGGTACTACGTAACGTAATATCATTCAAAATACAAAAAAAATTTCTTGTGGTCTAAATGAAAAACACAGGTTCTGAGCATCAATAGTATTGTTGACCTCTTCTGATACTAAGTAGAACATAAAGTAGTTGTGACGTAAAGTAACGCATTTGAATTTTTTATCCTTCTCTTGTTGGGGCTCACTACGTGACGTAATAGTAACTGTGCCCCAATGTCATCATGTGAATGTTTGCAATATAACCTTAGCGTTGTTGAATCAATCAAAAGAGTGACTGTTTGACGTAACGTAATCATGTTATGTGTCATCTTCGTAAAGGAAATAGAGAGAGAGAGAGTGAGATTGAGAAAGACGTGCACGATCTCATCTTGTGGATGTAATTCTTGAAATTCTATTTGTCATTGTCAGAGTCAATTGTTGTCCCTTTTTGACCTTTTACCAAAACAATTTGCATTTTTATCTAAAGTAACGAACACAAAATGATTTTTAACAAACAATTATGTGTGTGCTGCCATAGTGACAGTCATTAAACACAACAACACTCCCCAATCAGCCAATCATAATTAAATGAAGTAATTCAACAGAAAAACAGTTTGATACCAAAATAAAATTGTCATAAGTATCACCATCAAACATTCAAATTAAGTAAATTATTCAATTAAGTGGCTGATTCCATTAATACTCGTGCGTAGTGCGAGCAGCAGCCGTACCCTGTAGTGTTGTTTTTGATCAAATTGCTGTCAACGTCTCATCGTCTGCCGCCGCTACCGTTGATCTCTTTTACACAAAACATACGAAGTTTGGACAAACAAAAAAAAAAAAAAAAAACAAACAACAAAACCCCGCATTCAGAATGTCACATAGGGGCAAATTAAAAAGTGACACTGGGCCGAAGAAGAGCACACTAAAGCGAACAAAAGTCTCTCAGTCACTTGGAATTTTGCACTTAGTTTTACTAAATTTAACGAAAAGCAACTTACCTCTGACAGTTCGCCATTGCCACTCCCTGATGTCATCCATATGACAACTACAATAGACGCGGCGTGAGTGTGAAATAATGATCCTTCTTGCTTTCTTCGAAATGGAAAGCAATCGGGTCGCCCTCATAAACGCAACACGCTCCATTCGGGCCCAACAAAAAACGAATGGGTCTCCCTCTCTATAAGGTACTTGTACAATGAAACTAATTTAATTTTTTATCAAAAGTGTACTTAATTTCGCTTTGATTGAAATTTTCACAGAGAATCTTCCTCCTCTGCAAGAGCAGACTTGGCAAAGAGGAAACAAAATATTTCAATTCCCAAGGCTTGGGTGTGTAGATGATACACATAGGTACATTCTTCATATGAGAAAAATATTTTTAAATATTAAAAAAAAATTATTGAGGTGCTCTGCATGCATGCAAGTCAACCGTGCATAGATTGGGCACATTCGTCTTTAGGGATTCCTGAGACGGACGGAAGAATGGCGTGAATGGTAACACAAAACACAAGCAGAGCGATGAAAATTCTTTGTTCTGTCAGAGCTCTCAGGCGTGTGTTTAAAGTTAAGTGTGGGAAAAATCCAATCTAAAGCAAAATGTTCCCCTCGACTCAACTTGAAAATTTCTCAGTATATAATGCCGAGATACATGATGAACAATTAAGATTGAGATACTTTCAATTATTATTTCATCAATTCGACGAGGCCAAAGACCTCACCTTTTCCATTACCTCATTTAGATGAAAATAGTCTTCGCCCTTAATGATGAATCACATGGAAAATGTTTCGAGTTCGCTTTACTCAAATTTCTACTCAAGTCAATTTGAATATTCAAACAAAAAATGTTTGTATGTATGTGACAAGGTAAATGAACAATTAACCAAGTCATCGAAATCATTGAACGTTTATTGACGCACGCTTAATTGGCACGATGCGATAGTTGGAGCGAAGTTAAGGCTGGTTGGTTGCATTTCCTTTTTATTTGATTGAGGTGATGAGCACATATTTGTGGATGCGAAACGTATATTTGTGATAAACAAGTGCACTTACACTGAGTTATGTGATCATACCTATACTGATTCATCAATAGTAATCAATCAATGCCTGAGAGAGTTTGTTGGTTTATATGCGCGAATGCATTCAGAGTTGTTTTATTTTTTGGTTATTTGCACTCGTGTGCTTGTCACTAAAAGTTTTTTTGTTGGCTTCGTTCCTATCGTCAGATAAACAGGGAAAATTTAGTGAGGAAAAGTATCTACTTCAGCTTATTTGCTTTATGATAACAAATGAATATCCTTTAGAGAAGAATTTGTGAACTCGATTCAGGAAGCTTCCCATTCATTGAAATAGTCGAAAATGGTGCTTGATTGCACTTTAAGTTCTTCCTTTCTCTTCGCTGTTAAGAAGCTGTCATTTTCAGCCACCATTGGATGGTGAATCTGATTAATGGTGCTTTCGCATCACTTTTAAATTTATTCTTAATGTATTGATTTTTAAAAGCATGAGGAAACCTTGACCCAAGTCCCAAAACAAAAAATGGTGCCACTACTGACCCAAACACACAAGGATGCCGGAAATGTTTCATCGAATGAAATTAATGACTTGCAATAAATTTCCACTTGCATAATAAAGAGAAATCGCACAAGATGACGACGAAGCAGAACATAACCGAGCATTAAGGTATCGTACAAAGAACAGAAAGCGTAGTTTTCTTCTTCTTTTTTTTTGTATGAAATTTCTTCGTTTTGCGAATTTTGCTTTATGCAATTTGAAATGAATACAAAATTTAATTAAATAAATTAATTGCTTTCAATCAATGAGAGAGAATGTGTTTCTCTCTTTTTGTAAGGCTTTCATTTTTCCTACTTTAATTTGTTGTAGGTAATTAAATGATCACATCACATCGCTGTAATGACATCATAAATTCTTGTTGCGATTTATTCGATTAGTGACTATAGCAAACAAAATGTATCTTAGAACTTGAGTATGCGTCATGTTAAGGTCAAGTAGGGTTTCAACAGAAGTCGTCATACAGTTTTGAGAAGGAAGTGCGGTTTTGCTTTGCCAAATTTTAGTGAATGAGGTCAGTGGAGGCTTACTTATTTCGCACATCAGAGGGAAGTGAGATATACCGCCGTAGTTTACCAAATTCGCCATTTCGAAAGTCGTTATTCAAAAGGTATAATTATTAGGAGCTTATTCTGCTCCTTTTTGGACTTAACACTTAAAAAAAATTTGTTAAAGATAATGAACAGTGCCAAAGTTGAGCTGCTCCCATACGATATTTATTTTGAGATATCGGAAAATGCTGAAGCGTTTTTGAACAGTTCGTTTCAAGCTATTGAAAAAGCCGAGATGAGTAGATATTTTTTTGTTAAGGCTAAACATTCATAATTTGATTACAAATACTAAATGCTTCAAGTGAAGGTGTTTAAAAAGCTTTATGTCTGCGATTGCAACCGTGGTACCCGTGGTGTGATGGATAGCATGTCTGCCTGTTAATCCAGAGGTTCGTGGTTGGAATCCCAACAGAGGTAAAAATGTTTTTTCCACGGATTTCGCCTTTCGCGAGGAATTAGCAAGTCCTCCGTTGCTATTCATTGCCATGAAATGCGCTTTCTCGATTAGCCGTTCGAATCGGGCAGAAAATTGTAGGTCCCCTCCATTCCTTCACAAGGCTTGGTTGTGAGAAATGCTCTAGGCCCTGGGGCTCCTCGCTCTGTTGCGCGACTTTTTTTTTATTTATTTTATTTTAAGAACGGACAAAGTATGTCCGAAATGCGAGCAGGAAAAATTGAACCGTTTGTTATTTCCATTGACCCAACTTTTTGGAATGGTTTTTTTTCTTAAGTTCAACTTCAACGTCGACTAAAAACTAACTGTTTATTTTTTTTTTGTCTGTTCTTTCCGCTGCAAATTGCAACAATTTTTCAAACCACAATATTTCTGACAAAAAAACAAAGGCATTCTTCGAATAGGCCTTAGTGAAAGCTGACATTTTTTCTATAACGTAATATTTCAATTTAGCTTTAAGTAAAATGGAGACTCTTAAACATATAACCGAGGGACACAGGTGGGCGGTATGCTGCGGGTGCATGCCGCCCACCTAACGTCTCGCCGCCGAATGTGCTTGTTAGCAGCGGTGTAGTTCTGTCGTTTTGGTGTAGGGAGAAATATTTTTTGATGATTTAGAAACAAAAAGGATAATTAAAAAATTCGTATTCAGTCTTGAAATATTTTCTTAAATTTTATCGGACAAAAAAAACTGAACAGATGTTAAGCGTTTATCACGGTTTTTTAATTTAAGGCTTAGAACTCTGCGATGCTTTCTTTCTAAGGCTGAGGTAAACTCAGCGTGTCCAAGGTATTCTCGACGAAGCACCAGAAGTCGAGATAAAGATTCCACCAAGACTTAGCCAAAATAACCGAACACGACCAACTTTTATTTTTCCAATAAATTCCTTTTTATTTATCTTCTTAATAACAATAGGTTTACTTAAAATAGCATATACAAAATAATTCTGTCCTAGCGCAAATGCCAAAGAATAATCGGGTGGCCAAAAGCCTGTCCTCGATACCTTCAGGAGGAAGGAAGGAGGAATAAACACAAGTAATATTGTCCTCAGCGCAAATGCCAAAGAATAATCAGGTGGCCAAAAGCCTGTCCTCGATACCTTCAGGAGGAAGGAAGGAGGAATAAACACAAGTAATATTGTCCTCAGCTCAAATGCCGAAGAATAAACGGGTGGCTACAAGCCTGTCCTCGATACCCTCAGGAGGAGGGGAAGGAGGAATAAACACAAGTAATCTTGTCCTTGACGCAAATGCCAAAGAATAAACGGGTGGCTGTCAGCCTGTCCCCCCTACACTCAGGAGGAGTGGAAAGAGGAATAAACAAAGCAGGGTCTCGCTTCTGCCTTATGTCCAAAGCACCAACGCAATGGAATTATCGTTGAAGCCACTTTTGCGTCAGCAGCTTCCAATGTCCGTGAGGATTCCTGACGGGAATTCACACGGAATAAACGTTTGAGCCTTCCGGACTCTGTCCTCAGCGTACAATGCTGAAGAATAATCAAGTGGCTTTCAGCCTGTCCTCCCTACACTCAGACGGAGTGGAAAGAGGAATAATCAAAGCAGGTTCTCGCTTCTGCCTTATGTCCAAATCCAAAGCACCAATGCAATGGAATTATCGTTGAAGCCACTTTTGCGTCGGCAGCTTCCAATGTCCGTGAGGATTCCTGACGGGAATTCACACGGAATAAACGTTTGAGCCTTCCGGACTCTGTCCTCAGCGTACAATGCTGAAGAATAATCAAATGGCTTTCAGCCTGTCCTCCCTACACTCAGACGGAGTGGAAAGAGGAATAAACAAATTTGGATAGCTGGTGCCGTCCTTTCAAAAAGTAGATTGGGTTAGCACCAAGTACTAAATCCCAAGTTTCATTTGAGAACGATGTACACTCTACCAAAGCGGAGCAGAAACTTAATTTTACCTGTTCGCAATACATCCCTATATCATATTTCCTGCCCCAAATGAGTGTGAGCTCTATAAATGAGCAAAACCCATTGACCATTGAATGCATATGCAATGTCGCATGCCGATGCCTGTGTTTGCATACTCGAGTGGGGTGAATGGGAAACCTAGGAATGTGTGTATAACTCGTGTGTTGCTGCGGGTGCGGAGGTATTTGGTGCGTTTGTTTGTTTAATATACATAGATCTTTTGTATATCGCCCGAATTTTGTTGAACAAAATATCCGCACTGTGACGGTTCGTTACAACTCACAAAACTACCGGCGTTTTATTTCTCCCAATTTCGGTCATGGTTTGTTCTCTGAAAAACAAAAAATAGCACACATTTCATCAAAATCGCAGACATAAAGCCTTTTTGACGAGACAATGCGCCTACATTTGGATCTACATAGATTGCATATTTTAGAGAGATTTAGTGTGTTCTACCTTCATGCTGACAAAACTCACGCCATATACATACATAGTACATTCGATAGCGAGGATTTTGTTAGATTTCTTATAATATTTTTTATGGTCAAACAAAGTAAAGGATAAACAAAAGAAAACATGATTCAGACAATCAGTATAGTTTTCAGTTGAGTAAATAATAATAATAGTAGGGGAGCCCGAGCCGCTAAATTTGCAGTTACTAAAGCGTCATGGGGACTTATTGGATTGTGAAGTTTACGTTCTAAAACGAAAAAAAGTGTATGGCAGTTTTTCATTTCAGTGGGGCGATGGGCGTGTATGAGCTTTTGAAAATGTAAAAAAAAAACAGTTAAATTGAAATACTCGAGCGCGTCAGATTTTCATAGAGTATACGCGCTTTGTCTTTCTGATAACGGATATATATTAATCTGACGATTGACTGGGGGCAAATGGGCGTAAAGAGAGGTTAAAAAAAATAAAAAAAAAAGTTATTCGAGCGTGTCAGATTTTCAAAGTGAATGTTAAGTGTACTCTAAAAAGTGTATATTTCAATAATCTGACAATTTGAGTGGGGCGATCAGTCATGGCTGATTTTTAAAAATGTAAAAAAAACACGTGACCTTGAAATACTCGAGCGCGTCAGATTTTTATACAGAGTGATCAACTTGATGTCTTCGTCCTCCAGGATGATAATCTGACAATTATATGGGGGCGTACTCTTAGTCTGACAATTTTAAAGTAACAATTCTTTGGGGTTTCTATTTTTTATTACTGGATGCAATCAAAAAATATGTACACATATTATGTATTTAAAAATTTTGTATTGAAATTTTGTTGAAAATACTTAAAAAAAAAATCCTGAAAGTTTGAGCCCTTAATATTAATTTTAAGTGCTCGATCAAGAGGTGTGAAGATTTTCCATTGAAAATATATGGAAACTCTGATTTTTTATTTTTAAATTTCTATAACTCAGCGGCATTTCATGGGATCGCTTTAACCGAAGATGTTTTTTTCTCAAAATTGAAAGCTCTACAAAAATGTTGTTCTTTTTGGCAAAGTCGTTACTCATACCGGGAAGGTGGTACGGGCCACTTAACCAGATTTTTGCATAAAATTCACGTTTTGTCGCAGTTATCTCGTAAATAACAAAAGCTACAGAAAAATTGTAAATTACAAACTTGTAGAGAATTTAGTTTTCTACAAAAAAAGTCTTCTGGACCAATTGCTAATATCAATATTAACCGAGATATTAACCATCATATATTATACATTTCACTGACGATTTTACCTCAATCGCCCCAACCAAAATGTCAGATTATATGTTTTCCGTAATCCTGATAAAATTACCTTCAAAATAAAAAAAAATTAATCGCGCTCGAGTATTTCGAAACATCGATTTTTTTTTACATCTTTGTGACTCGCCTACTTACGAAGGCCCCGCTGAAATTGTCAGATTATTGAAATATACACTCGTCTCGATGTAATCAACCTACCATCTTTTAATCTGACGCGCTCGAGTATTTCCGATGATCGACTTTTTTTTACTAATCTGACGGGCTGCTCTCAGCGAACGCCCCAACATTTAGGTTTAATATATGGTAGGAGTACATAACATGGTGCAAGGTTTCTCCCCATATGATTTTCTGACGCGCTCGAGTAACGCGCGAAATCCCCTCTTGGGCTCCCCTACTATAAGTTACTTTGAGTACAGAGGTTCGGTATTCAACTCAGCTTTCAATTAACTCTTGAGTAGACGAGTGGTACACATTTAGTAATGAACGGAAAAATCATTATTTGTACAATTTCACCACTTACACATTGACAATGTGGCAGACAAACTCATAGCAAACATTCAACCACACTGTGAGTTTTTAATTTTTTTTAGAAACAACTTCACTGTCTCACTTTTATTAAAATACTGATGGACTTTTTCATTTAATTTTTTAAATTGATTTCTTGTATTCAAGTTAATTCATCAGCAAAATGTTGGTGAATATTGAATTTTATTTAGACATGCCTAAGCCTATCTGGTGTGACATGATTAGGTGAACATTTATTTTGCTAGGTAATTTTCATAGCAAACAATTTTACGATTTCTGTCGTAATTTTGTCAACAAAAGTGTTAAATTCTGGCGACTGGAGATAATTCTAAGGAAACACCAGAATATATTCAAGTATGACGTTTTTGAAGAAGTTCCACTGGTGGGACAAATCGTTAAGTAAAGGAGAACCAGAAAAGTAGCAATAATTTTACGTGGATTATTTTGTAGAGTATAAAAGAACGCCCAAATTTTGAGCTCTTGCTTTTTGGAATGACAGTTGAACTGAAATTATTTAGAATTCCACATGTTTCAGACCCAATATCAGATAATCGCTTCAATTTTTGATCTTTTAATTCAACCAAACCAAAACCAGTTTTTTGATATAAAAAACACAAAAACAATTTCAAATACATTCCTTAATTTATTTGGTTATGGTTCGCTGGATGTTTTCATTACTCCCGTTTCCTTCTTTTTGTGACAACCTTAATTTTAAATTTAATTAAATTTTGTGGGGGGGGGGGGGGGGGGGGGTTCAAAACTCCCATTTATTAGGCTTAATACAAGCTATTAACTTACAAACTAAGAAACTTAATAGCTAAGACTTACTAACTAGTTGGAGGGCTTAAAAGACGAAGTTTAAGGCAGGGAGTACTCATATTGAAGTCAAAACAAGAGGAGTGGGAATTGACAATCCTCAGCATTCGGCAGATGGATTCATTGGAGCCGTAAGAGGTTCGATGGGTGGGAATATAGAAGAGACGGAGATTGCGAGTGTTACGAGGGTTAGTATTTAGAAAAATGGATTCGTTAAGGGCTGGACAGTCAATGGTACCTGTGAAGATGAGAACGTCAAATATTTCTCTTCGATCTTTCAGCGTATCGAGGTTGAGGAGTTTGATTCGGTCTTGATAAGGAGGTAATATCAAAGGATTACTCCAAGAGCAAATCGGAGGAAACGGCGTTGTATGCTCTTAATTCTGACTATGTGCACTTGTTGGAAAGGTGACCAGACTTGACAAGGGTATTCAAGAAGCGGACGAACAAATGAAATGTAAAGGGATCGGGTTACGTAGGGGTCTGCAAATTCCTTGGACCATCGTTTTACGAAGCCAAGTGCTGAATTTGCCTTAAGGATTATATGATATGCTTGAAGGAATTCAGCTCACGGTCGCAAATAATCCCAAGGTCACGGATCACCTGAACGGTGGAAATGATTTGACTGTTTAGAAGATAGAGACGGGGAGTAGATTTGATGCGTTTACGTGAGAAGGTAATTGATTGGCACTTGGAAACATTTATCTCCAGGCAGTTTTTGGAGCACCATATTGTCGAGATCCTGTTGGAGGTGGGAAGAGTCCTGAGAAGAAGAAATGACGAGGTAAAACTTAGTATCGTCCGCATAGAGAGAGATAGAGGAGTGTTTAATGATCATTTCAATGTAGTTAGTACTGAGAATGAAGAGGAGAGAACCTAAATGGCTGCCTTGGGGAACACCGGATGTAGCTAGAAAGCGGCTGGATAAGGCAGATCTGAACCGAACGCTGTAAAAACAGTTTTCTAAGTAAGAAGAAGTCCATCTCAACAGAAAGGTTTCAAAACCGAGGATGGAAAGTTTAAAAAGAATAAGTTTGTGAGAGATTATATCGAAAGCTTTACTAAAGTCAGTTGAAATAACATCGACCTCCTTTCCATTTTCCAAGGCTGAGAGGGAAAATGAGACAAAGTGCCTGCCTTTGAGGAACCCGTATTGTCTAGGAAAAATGAGAGATTTGCAAAGAAAACTTAAGTTTTCATACAATATGCAATCGAAAATTTTAGGTATATGCGATAGTTTAGCGATGGGACGATAATTTTTTACTTAGGACCTTTTTTGTGTATGTGGGTTATAAACGCCGTTTTCCAAGCTTGGGAAGAAAACTCCTAGGAATATGGACAAGTTAAAGATTTTTGAGAGTGAAGGGAAAAAACAGGTATATAAGTGCACAGCCCACCAAGTGAAACAAAATGCTCAGATAAAAATTAAATTTACAGAAATGTATCAGAAAATAAAAAATTTATACACTTTTTATCACTAAGAAGAATAATTTTTTCAAATAAGAAGAAAATTTGACGATTCTTTACTTTTGCAAGTTATTTTTACAAGATAAAGTTGTTCTACCCAACTTGTTTTTTGTAATTCGTAATATATTATGAATTTCTTAAACAAGAGCTTAACTCAGTTTCCTTCATCTTGTCCTTTTTGGAAAATCCACGAAAAAAATAGAAAAACAAAATAGTCAATCTCTGTCTTGAAGTCTTTTGGCTGAAACTCAATCACACTTTATCTTTTGTTTTGCCTGACATTTAGGATTTGTTTACAGTGCAAGACCACGCAATTGAATTGAAACCCATAATCTGACCGAATTCTGAATGAAGTAGTGTTTTTTGTTTGATATGAAGCACTTCATTTAAAACAAAATTTACTAAACTAGAAGAATAATGTAAAAAATGTAACACAATTTTTTTCTCCGGGGAGAACGGCAATAGTTGAAAAGTGTAATAAAATCAACACTCTTTTTTTGATTTGAATATTATTTATTAATGCTAAACTTTGAAAACCCAATCAGATGAGCCGAAAGATCGGAAATTTTTTTTTTTTTTTTACCAAATTCCCTTTGTTTGCTTGGATGTGAACTATCCAGAAATGTAAAAAATTTACAATATTTATCAATTTACAATGTGATTTGTGTCAAACGATTGAAGTATGTTTGGGTTTACTGACTCCAAACACGACAAAATTAGTTACAGTTGAAAATAACAGAAAAATAAAAAAGTGAAACTACTCTTGCCATGGCACCCACCACATTTTAAAACCAAGAATTCATCCTTTTAATGTTTTTTCAGTTGTTGCAAACAATAGTTAGTTAAAGTCTCGAGTAGATGAGTCTGCATATTTTCGTATCTATAATATCGGTTTTCAGTCACTGTAGTTGTTCGTTGATGAGTGGCTTGTAAGGTATAGAGTGCTGTTGGTGTTTTTTCTAGTTATTTATTTAGCGAACGCGCCCCGATTTCTACTACAAAACTCGGAAGTTCTTAAGTGTGTGTTTTTAATTAAAACAACATTCAAAAGTGTAAATAGCTGTGAAAGTGTTTTGCCCATTTTTATAGTAAACGCTATTGCGTGTTGTTTTCATGAAACAAACCGGAAAATCCGTCTCAATCGGTAAATGTTTTTTGGGGCAATTTCTTCCTTTGCGTGTAGATGGTTTTATTTTGTTTTAATTATTTCCCCGTAATCAACATAAAATTGCTGTATCGTGCTGTCTAGAACTTGCAAATAAACAAAAAAAAAAAAAATCAATAAAAAATGTCAGTTTTATTTTTCAAATTAAATGAATTAATCTAAAAGTAAACATTTCTATTCTTAGCTCCTTCGAGCCATTATCACGTACGAGGTCACTTTGCTTGTAAATTAATTTGTATGAAACCAATCGCACGTTTTGAAAAAACAAACAAAAACAAAAATCAGGCTTATCTTGCCTCCAGAAACAAAAACTCGAGTGCCTGTATTATGCGTCAATTAAAAAAAGTAGGTATTACTCAATTGATGGGAAATAAAAGCAAATAGGTCGACGGAACCGAATTTCAATCATGATTCACTTCGCAAAGAAACGTAAACATTTTGGTTTCGTGTGCCTTGCTTCTCAATGTCTGTCTACTGCACTGGCCGCCGTCTGCCGCGAACAGAAAAATTATAATTGAAACCCGCTGAAGTTGTCAATCCCGAAAAAATTCACTTCTTAATCGATTCTGAAAAGTGATGACGCTGGTTAGAGCTGTTGCGGTGGTGGTCTGGTTACATCGTCAATGTTTGTTTCTAAATTTGTTTCGAAATTGGCTGACACACATTATTCTTTAATTTTCTTCGAGTTTTGTTAACATCATCTCTCCATCAATGGGATTGAGTTGACTTACAATCAATTTCGACAGATAACAATTATGGTTGTGGCTCAGAGACAATGTTGTTCCTAATTTCGTTGTAATTTTTTGTTTTAAACTTTTTTTCTATTTATTGTTTGGAGTGCAACTCAAGTAGAAAATTGCACGATCAAAAGCAAAGATCTATGTCAATTCGATTGCTCCAGTTTCTTGAGAGTGTAGATCTAAAGATCGTTGAATTAAGATCTAACCATTGACCTAGAGTGGAATTAATTTTCATTTACATTGAAGAACTCTGCTATAAGAATAATAAAAGCAGGCGCTAAAGTGGTCTAAGTGCAAAATTTATTTAAAACGTGCAAATTGAGGTCACCACTTGATGCAGAATAAGACACACGCATTCAAATATGCTGAACTGTCCAATAATATCACAAGGAATAGTGTGCTCAACAAATTGCCAGGAAACATTTGAGATTTTTGTGTTGATGTTGCTTTTTAATTGATATGCACGACGACGGTGATTGTGTATAGCATTGGGTCTGTCTCTGGCTCTTAGGTCTTCGTCCATGGCCAGATGTTTCTAATTGAATGCAGACGTTTTTGAATAGCGAATCATCTCAGGATTTTAATAATAAATATAATATAAAAGAATGAAAATTATGTGTGTGCATGTGCATAGTCTTTGGGCATTGTTGGACGTGGATCAAGGAAATGTTGCACGAATACGAATCAAGCTTCATTGCGAATGATTATGTATTTTTAAATGTTGATTGGTTTAATAAAAATGGACGACAAAACTGTCACTTTTGAAGAGGCAACTTTTTGTTTTAAATTATTTTGTTCTTGCTTTTAGTAGTAATCGTTAATTGTTAGGCCTCCAGTGTCCAGTGTGACCGCTTTATTCTATTTTTTTAATTTAAGGTCATAGTTTACTTCAAATTTGCGCATTCAAATTGTTGCTTATAAACACAAGTTTGTTTCTCAAATTGTATATTTTGTATGCCCTCCCCCATCATCATTCATCATACCTTCTGTACGCTCTTAGTTAAGATGCCAGAATTCTTATTGCATTACCATGTCGAGGTTTAAAACCATAACTTTGATTTTAGTTTAACGTTTCGGAATATTTCTGATTTCTATTGGTGTGTATTTTTTAACTAAGGTGCAAAGGGGCTTTCTGCAAGCAACAGCATTCATCGGCGCATCGTAGTACCTTACCATAAAACTCGCCCAGCTGGGAGTTTGTTACAGATGGCACAAATAAGCAATTAAAATAAAGTCGGACTGAGAATGGATCCCTGAGTACCTTCGTTTCTAGTCTGAGATTATTCTGATATGCTATGCTGTGTGCTTGTTGATGACAATAAATGAGCAACAACTTACGAGACACCTAAAGAGACGCCCTTTAGAGACGCTAGATTAAAACTTTCCTGTTAACATTATAAATAAATAAACTGGCGCAACCTACCCCGGTTCCCATTTCTCAAACCCATTCATTGTGAGGGAATGGAGGGGACCTACATCTCTCTGCCGATTCCTTAATGTTGATCGAGAAAGCGCTTTTCATGGCACTAAATTTACTATTGGAAGACTTTTCATTTCTTCGCAAAAGGCGATGCCCGTGGAGAAACTTTCTTTTTCAGTCGAGATTCAAATCACGAATCTTCCGTATAATTGGCAGATACACTTACCATTACTCCTGCAAAACAGGTGTCCATGATGGCACTATCACATGCTAATATCACTTTTCACTGATAGCCAAGCAGCAATAAAAGCGATTTCTGCCACTCTTGTCAAATCAAAGCTTGTTTCTTGCTGTCGCGAAGAGCTAAGGGTTCTTGGCACGTTAGACTCTGCCTGGTCATAGTGGTCAATCGGGAAACGAAAAAGCGGACGAACTAACGAGGAATGGATCAGCACTTGACCCTTCTCTCATTGATCAATTGATCAGGATTCCACCCTGTGAAATTAAACAGATTATTGGTAACAAAATAATGCGAAAATCTAATGAAAGATGGGAATGCCTATATTCCTGTGTTACTTCCAGGAAACTATAACCGAAATACGATAAGAACGGATCTGAAAAGCTGCTATCATTGAATAGACCTTCATTACGAATGCTTATCAGTATCATAACTGGACATAGCCTACTAGGTTACCACAAAAAGAAAATGGGTCTTTGCACCGATGACCTGTGCAACGAAGATGAACATGAGGATACAACTCACTTCCTTTGTCAATGCCCAGCAATTTGCCACATTAGGAAAAAATTTCTATGCAATTACTTTTTCAATGAACTTGAAGAATTATCAGACACTTCAAAAAGCAGCCTGCTAAACTTCACTAAAGCCACAAAATGGTTAAAAACTGATCAGACATAAACTCATAGGTTTCGGACGTTAGTGCATACCTAACCTAACCTACCATTACTCCACGTGTACCGCACGTTTACAAAGTTAACAGTAGAAATGGCGGCTTTAAAATCTACAGACCAGGGTTAAAGATTTGTGTTTGGCCAAATATTTCTTCGCTACTCAAAAAAGTATCAGTCGAACTGTCTCGGAAACCCGCTTGAAACATACTTAATCGGTTTCCATTTTTGGACATATCTTTCTTATGAAGTTTAGGATCTCTTTAGTAACACGTACATCTCTTTTCTTTAAACAGCAAAAATTTACTGGAGCTTGAAGGCACACAGTTTCATTATAAAGTTGAATAAAAAAAAGCTTGCAATAGTAGTTTTTAACGTTGGTGTAGCGTTTTTCTAATGCCATCGATACCTGACGCCTTTTTTCTACGATTACAATTATGCTTTTTAGGTCTAACTACTCCTAAGAATTTATTTGAACTGAACAAGACTCTGGTCACCTCACATCAGCGTTTTTTGTGTTAAGTTTTTTTTTTATCTGGCACTATGCCCATACCCTACATCAGGGTTTCCCAAACTATTTTGAGCCACAGACCCCTTTTCCAAAATGAACTGACACCGTAGTCCCCCAAAGCCAAATTACTTTAAAAATCATTTCTCAAGCTTTTTACTTGCTTATAGGTACCTAGACCCACAACTTAGCAAGTTTTGCAGTAGTGCAGAAAGAAAATTTTTTGAGATAACAATAAAACATGACATTACGATGATAGCCAGGTACGAAATTCAATGAACCTGAATTGTAATTCATAATTTATTAATGCAAGTTTTCAAAAATCGTGCTCTTAATTGAATAATAAATTTTTGATTTGAAAAATTAATGCGATGGATGAATTTGGTGACTTTCTACGAATCTAGCTAAATCTTGTTTAATATTGGTAAGTTTTTAGTCTCCGCTTTCGTTGACTTTCAAACGGTTTCTTTTTTTTCGTCAAAATATTTGCAACCACACTGAAGCCTTTTTAAACTAAATATGATGATGGAAAAGCGATGAGATATTTTTCAGCAATGTTCCACAATTCAGTATATTGAGTTTCAATGCTGCGCTGCAACCAGAACTTCGATGCCTTCGATGAACCTTAGCTTAAGCTCTTCGTCAGTTTGGATGGTGATCAACTCTTCATTATGCATTATCACTTCTTCTTCCATGGCTGTTATACTGTACGGATTTATTATCCACTCAAAGATTTGTAAGTTCAAAAGATCCTCAAACCTTTTGTTAAAATCTTTATGAAGCGCGTCCAAGTGAGTGACATATGGTAATGGTAACTTTAATTGAATGGAAAACGGTATAATGGTAACTTAATCCATGGAATAAGGCTATTCCGCGTTTATTAATACGGCGGTAAGTATTCTTTTCTGCTTAAATTTTGTTTATAAAGAATAAGTTTTCCCACAAACGCCGCTATAATTGATTTTGTTTTGATCAAGTTGAGATCGTCACCCTGCAGCTGCAAGTTGACTTTGTTGAACATGTCGAAGATATCAGTGATGTAATAAATATCCGTCATAGAATTTTTTAGATTTTCTTCCAAATTCGGGTCCTTTTCATTTAGAAATTCCAACACAGACCCGAAAATAGCTGAAAATCTTGCTAAGCGTTATCCTCAAAAAGCTGAGCAAATAACCGAGAGTTCAATGAATTGCTCGAATCTTGTTGACAGCATTTATGACGTATTGCAAAGACTGGTGCAATCTGGGACTCAGATTTTTTGCTACTAAATGTTGTCTGTGAATCACGCAATGAATCACCAGTACATCAGGCAGTTGCCGCTTTAAGTGAGCTATAAAACAACGATGACGACCAACCATAGATGGTGCTCCATCGGTCGCAACAGAAATAAAGTTTCTTCATGGAATGGCTTTGTCGGTAATAAAAAACATCCACTGCCTGAAAAATGGATTCTCCTCTGGTATCAGTTTCCAGATAAATGGTAAAAAGCAGCTCTTGGTACATATTTTCATCTTTAATATATATCACACGTATCCTAACAACAGAGCTTCATTGCCTGGTAATGTAGACTCGTCTAACTGGAGAGAGAATCTCTTGGCCTGCAATAAATTGCATAAAATGTTTTCCACGTCGCGACCCATCTCGTCTTTTCGTCACTGAACGGTGTTATTGCTCAAGGGTATTCTTTTTATAATATTTTGAGCGGGCTTATGCAAAACATTGCTGAGGACTTCTGCAATGGCTGCTAAAATAAGCTCCTCTCAAATTGTGTGAGGCTTCCCGATCCGCTATTAGCAGAGATATATTTATATTGTAAGACGCTCTCAAGCCATCAACGTCTTGCATAGAAAATTATGGAAACATCGATGTTATGGACGATCTTTTCTCTAGTTTTTCCTTGAGTGGTAAAAGGAATTTGTTGAGTTTTTTGAAGGTGCAACACTATCTTTAAAGTTAAAAATAAGAAAATGAGTTAGGGGGTCGATTGCAAAACTTGTCGACCCCCAAATTCAGATTTCGTTTTTGTCGACCCCCGAGAAGCAGATATCGACCCCAAGGGGTCGATATCGACCACTTTGGGAATCACTGCCCTACATCTTGAGTGCTACAAACTAAAACTGTGTAAGCCAGCCGTTAGCGACTCGCTTTCATCATTTTAGGCCTCTAGCGACGACCACTTTTCGATTTTGAAATGATCGAGATCGGAGTTACGGTGAAGTCCTTTTGTAAAGGAACCGTTCCAGAAACCTACAGAGGTGTTAAAGAAGCAGTATACCTTCAGCTCATCTATATAAAAATGCAGTAAAACTTCCTGCAGAACAAATCAACTTAAACGCGTTTTTTTTCATTTACGAGTATTCGATATTAGAGTAATATACAAACAAATGATCGAATCTTTTCCATTTGAATCTTGAATATATGACTGCAATAGAAACCAAGAAACTTTTTTCGGTGTTATCAATAAAATTAAAAGAGTGTAGGACTGTCGTGCAAGCATTTTAGTGCCGAAAAAATGTTTCTCTTCTTACTTTACTTCATTTTAATAGCTCCAGTTACATATACATTTTAAGTAATAAATGTGCGTGATCTGAAAAGCATATGTTCCTTTGAAAGTATTTTTTTATATAAAAATAAGAGTAGTGCCTTTGGACTACTCGACTTAATTTCTAAGTTTTTTCTTTGCATCTGTTACAAAATAAGCACACCATATGTTCGGATTCCATTAACGTTCGTTGTCAAGTGCAGACGTGTTTTCAATCCGCTCCCTTTGTTGAGTTCTTGTATTCGTCATTTCCCATTAAAATCAATCAACTCTTTTTTTTCAAAATGACCAAGTGCAACGCGTGCAATATTAACCTAGCTACCGACAATAGTATGCCCCAATTAACGTGCGGTGGTTTGTGCGGTAGGCTTTTTCACCCAACGTGTGCTGGTCTAAGCAAACGTTCGCTGACCTACTTTGCCGAATATAGTTCCCGGTTCGTGTTTTTTTGTGATGAGTGCAGGGAAATATCTTTGTCCCACATTTTAAAAGCCATTAAATTTAACAATGACTCGTGCAGTGACGAAATAAATAAAAATAATGATAAGTGTCGGCAAATTTTAAATGAAATGAGTAAATTTGATGACCTTATAAACTCAAATGATGAAATTCACTGCCGCCTCTCTGAATTGACCCGTGCAATAAACAATAATTCAAGTGATTTAAATAAAAAAATTGTCAATGCTAATGACACCCTTGATGAAATCATTTCTGTCAAATCCTCTATACATAATACGAAAAAAGACATTATCTCGGCAATTTCTAAAATAAATCTAGATGGACAATTTACTACTCTTCGGGATGAACTACACCGATCGGGAAACAATATAATGGATTCTATCAATTCCCTTAAACCTCACCAATCTGACGATGCCTCATTCTCATCACTAATTGACGACGCCTTGAAACACATCTCCAATTTTTCGGTTGATCTCGCGATGACCATGGACACCGTCAAAGAGTTGATAGATACTGTGAGAACATCTAAAGGCTTACACCAACCTTCCCCTCACCTCACGCTGTCGAACAACAATGTGCCCTCGTGCTCGTTTAATGTTTCCTTACATGATGAGCTACAATTTTGTTCCCCAGTCAAAAATCGCAATGAAGTGGTAATCGCAGCCGAGAATGAACCTCACCTCCATAATACCACTTCATCATCTTTACCCACCATAAATGCCGATCCTGTGTTACCACCATCTTCTTGTACCTTACCTCCCTCTACACCACTTCTTTCGAAATTTGGGACCACCTGGACTAAAGCCGAATGGAGTAGCAGACTTAACAAACTGAAAAATACCAACACAATTGCCCTTCTCTTGAGAAACACTCCTCGCAAAGCCAACAAACTTTGGATACGTGATTTCTTCTCCAGAACTTACTCTATATCGGTTACTGATTCCAGACGTGCAGCGAAACGAAGTTTTATAATCAACATTCCTGGGAAATACGAATGGTTATTTTCTTTCCCTGATGGAAGCTTAAAACTTGGTGATATGACCCTATCGTTGTGGATGGAAGACCCTCGGCCCGAAAAATCAGCAGAAGCGCCGACACATAACTGGAGTTTTAAAACAAGTATTTTCCCTAATTTCTCCTTTTCTCTCAATAATTCTAAAAACAATCCTTATCCCCCTAAGCCCCACACACTTCCTACTAGACCTCTGCCCAAGCCCCACGTATCTCAAAAATCTATAACTCAGCCTAAACTCTTGCCCAAGCCCCAACACAACCCCAGACTAGCCTTACAGCAACCCGCAGTCCAACAGAAACGTGCTCATCAACGGGTTTCCTTCAATACTAACCCGGATTCCCAATCCTCTCTCTCAAATAATTGTGACCTAACAAAATCCCCCCCCGTTCCTAGTTTCAACCTCACCTCAGGAGCTAAGTACCCTAATTTTATAAGCTCTCATATTTTAAACCCAAGCCCATCTCAACCGCCACTCGAATCTCGCTCTGCTTTCGATCCTCTTTTACCTCCTAATGTCAAACTCACTCAACAATCCCTCATTGAATCTACAGAGTCCCGCTATGCTCTTTCAAAACTTAGAGATAGTAAGGTGTTTGACAACATTCGTCTGTTCCTTGCTTATCTTCACGATAAACCAGACGATATGTGTGTAGACGGTAAAACAAAAAGCTATGTATTAGCGTCTATACAAAAGGAAGGACTTCCTTCTGATCCTAAACACCTAAGGCAGCTCTACAACAAATACCACGAGCTCCTGAATATCTCTTCGTTATAAGTTTTCCAACCTCAATGAAGCTCTTTACAACGACTTTACATCCACCACCCAAGCAAATCTAATTTCGGAGCCAAAATCGTTTTATAAGTTTATCAACTATAAAAAGAAAAATGATGGTTTCCCTCCTTCTCTTCACTACGATAGCCAATCTTCCAACGACCCAACTACAATCGCAAATTTTTTTGCAAGTTACTTTAAACAGTCTTTTGCTCAAAAAACCCCTGATCTAGACCAGACTTACTTTTCCTATCTTCGCCATTTCTCTACTGGGCCTTCCAATCTTAGCTTTAATCAGTCAACTGTTCTTAATGGTCTCCTCAAACTCAAAGACGAGTATAATCCAGGTCCAGATGGCATTCCTGCCATTTTGCTTAAAAAATGTTGTTCCAGTTTAGCCCTTCCTATCACTAACCTTTTCAAACTATCCCTTTTAAGTGGAGTTTTTCCGGACTTATGGAAAATATCTGTTATTTCACCTATCCATAAAAAAGGCCCCAAAAACCTAATTTCTAACTATAGACCCATTGCCAAACTCTCTCATATCCCTAAGCTTTTCGAAAGCATTCTGTATGAAATACTTTCTTTCCAGTGCAAATCAATGATATCCTCCAAGCAGCATGGTTTCTTTAAGGGAAGGTCCACAACTACTAATCTAGTTGAGTTTGTTTCCTTCTCTCTCTCTGCGATGGAAAAAGGAAAGGAAGTAGACGTGATCACCACAGATTTCAGCAAAGCTTTTGACAAAATTTCTCACTCTGTAATCCTCTTTAAACTTTCTTTCCTCGGATTTAGTCCTATCCTACTCAAATGGGTCTCTTCATATCTTGAACACCGCCTATATAAAGTTCGTTTCCGTTCTACTCTTTCAGTTCCTTTTGTGGCCACCTCCGGTGTACCCCAAGGCAGCCATCTTGGACCCCTCTTTTTCATCCTGGCCATTAATGATGTCGAAAAGATCATCCAATATTCTTCTATCTCACTTTACGCGGATGACGCTAAAATTTTCAAAGTCATCACCTCCGATCGAGATTCTCTCCAGCTTCAAAATGACCTCGAGTCATTCGTCTTTTGGTGTTCTAAAAACTTCCTTGAGTTAAACATTGCCAAATGCGAAACAATAACTTTTTCTCGTAAAAGTAATAAACCTCTCCCTAGATCCTATCATCTTCAGAACATTCCTTTAAACCGTGTGCAGCTTATCCGAGATTTGGGGGTTCTATGCGACAGCGAATTAAATTTTCGTTCTCATATAGACGAGGTAGTCTCAAGAGCTAATTCCGCCCTTGGTTTTATCAAGAGATGGTCCAAAGAGTTCCATAACCCTCTTGTAACGAAATCCCTCTATATTGCCTATGTTCGCCCTCTCCTAGAGTATGCTTCGCAAGTATGGGCTCCATATCATGCGGTTCATATCTCGAGGATCGAAAGTGTTCAACGACGTTTTCTGCTATTTGCCCTTCGGGATCTCTACGATGTTAGAAACTTTCTCACCCTGCCTCCTTACCGCGAACGTCTCGCAATCATTAATCTCCACTCCCTAGAAAACAGAAGGAATGTCTTTGACATCATTTTCGTTCACCGACTTCTCACTGGTAACACTGATTGCTCCTCCCTTTTAGACCTTATCTCTTTCAACACTAATCCCCGAAACGTAAGATCATCCCGATTTTTTTTCCTTCCTGCTCATCGTACATCCTATGGTCTGAACGAACCCTTAACCCGCATGATGAGTAAGATTAATTCTGTTCCTTCTCTTTTCGACCTCAATCTTCCAAGCCCTTGCCTGAAAGTCCTCCTTTTAAACCATTTCTCATCCTTGTAGGTTAATAGTTTTAATTAGTTTTAAGTAGTTAAGTTTAGTATGTTTAAGTTATTTTAAGCTTGTATTAAGCTAATAAATGGGGCGGTAGCCCCACCAAAATTAGCTCACCCCGCATAATCGATAGCGAACCTAATTTCAACACATCTTATCACGAAATTTGAATTGCCTATGCCTATGCCACAAAACTAATTTCCACTATTTTATTATTATTTTTTTTTTTTCAGATAACCATTATCGAGCGCCAAGTGTTCGACTTCCTCGGATACATGTGGGCACCCATATTCGCTAATTTCCTGCACATCATATTTGTAATATTTGGATTCTATGGAGCATATCATTTCAGAGTGAAATACATAATAACAGTGAGTTTGGTCTACTTATTTGCATAGTTAATATTTCATAAGTTATATGTTTCCCAAAATATCATTCTCGTACCTACACGGTACACGGCATGCAAGACTAATCACTAGGGAGAGGGGCACTCAAGTGATACCGTCGACGGCGACGTCGTCGTTTGCTGCCGATTGTGTAAGAATTTCCACCATAAATTTTCCTTGCATCAACCCACCCGTAGTCTAAATGTGAAGTAAACTTGATAATAACGTACATATATTTTTATTTTTATTTTGATTGCGTTTATCAATCATTATACACTGGTGTGTCATTTTTCGTTATCTAAAGTTAATCATCGATGCAATGTAAGTATTCAGATAGAGTACATATATACAATATTTTTTTAAGCGTATCAATACACAAGACGCAAAGTCAACGTTTATCTAATCGGGAATCGATAACAGGGAATGCATAGATAATTTTCATTATTAGCTTTCTACACTCTAATAGTGGGTTTGATTCGACAGGGGGATAAACAATTATGTATATAATCTGGTGGCTTGTATTAGAAGAAGCTTTTAAAAATGGGGCCAACTTTGTTTACGTAGAGGGGATGATGTTATTAAAGTCGTGGATTTGATAAACATTTTAGACATTTGATACATCGGTGGTTATATTAATAATGCGGTGAGGAGAGGCATGTTGACATTATGCAAATATACAACGTTGCTTGGAGTCGAATAGAACAAATATTATATCACTCCTCGAGGAACGTGTATCGACCTGGTTACCCAGTCACAAGAAAGAATTAAATTGATAAGTTTATTTTTTATTGGGAATTGGTAAGAGAATAGATATTATTTGTTTTTGAGGAGAGAATTTCATGAAGAGAAACAATGTTGGCTAAGCAGCATTTGCCTAATTTGTTGCTTAAGAGTTGATCTGATAGTTCAACAGAAAAAATAGTTTCTTTTCTTTCTTTTAGCTTCGGCAACCCTTGCCCCGAAAGAACTTGAAAGGAAGAACGAACTTGAAATAAGTTGTCCTTTCTGAGACAGTTTTTTTTTTTCATTTCTTATATATTTTCAATGCAGCAAAGTATTAATTCTTTAAAAACTTATATTAGCCAAGAAAAGCACAAAAAATTGAATTTCTACTGAAACAGCAAGAAATTTGCTTGAAAAAAATGAAAAAAATGTTATAAGTTTGGGAAATTTCGTTTCTTTTCTTTCATGTATTATTTTCGACAAAAAAAAAAATGACTTCAAAATAGGAAATGCTTTTTCGGGCAATTTCGTGGATTTTTCCGAAAGCATCATATGATAGGCGTGACCAGATCTTTCAAGTCTCTTAAAAAGGAGTTCGTTGCTTACACTTTTCTGGAAATAACCGTTTACGAAAAATTGTCACTTTAAAGATTGAAAAATGTCGAAAACTATGGTACCAAATTTTAGTCTGAAAACTTTTCCGATGGTTGTCTATTTTGATAAAACAAATTATCTTAAACAGCATTTAAAACCAGCGATTTAGGTGAAGTTTTGAATGAATTTGAATTTTTTGTCTTTCTGAAGTCAAGTGACCTTCACTCCATTTTGCGTTTCGCCCAGGTTCAACAATAAACTTATCAGTTAGATGATGTTGTACCTTTCTAAGACTTAATTTTTGGTCGATGTTTATCGACACATATATATATAAAAAAAATGTGTAGGGGAATGTGGTAACATTCACGCACCTATATAGTTGTAGCTCTTCTCCTATGCTCAAAGGAATGGTTGAGAGAAATTTATCAGAATTAAAATTTTTTGTGTTTGAAACTGTTTCGTGTACCAAATTTTGTACCAAGTTTGTAATAAGTCATATTTCCAGGCACGTTGTGTTCATATATGGATGGACAAAAGTGTACTTTGGGCTTAAGTGGGCATTGCAGTTCATGCTGAACCTGGTCTCAACCAGCATCTTTCGCTAGCAATTTCGATTTGGGGCGAGCTCTCTCCAGTTTAGCGCTCTAACTCGGACAAAAAAGTTCATAATATGAAAGATAACAACAAAAAAAGTGTCATTTGACAACTAGGGCCTAATGAAAAGTCTGTCAATGTGAACGCTCATGACACCGGAACCGGAGCATACAAAATTTATGAGACCAATTCTGTTCAACATATCGTATACAAGGTGAACTACCTTATATCTATGAAAAGGGGAATATCGAAATCCCTTTACCGGCGCCGGCGTTTAAAGTATAAATTTGTACGTCCCAATTAGTCTGATAGAAGATATATAGACAAAAGCTATCACATTCTGAGACTACTTGGCTCGTATCCTTTGTCAAGCACATTCTTATTATTTCAATTGCGATAATGCAGGCAATATATGTGTTCTTTTTTCATGTGACGTTCTTAAAAAACAATTTCAGTCACCGACTAGCTTTCACGGCATTCACTTGCGTTGACTTTCTCCTAGTGCAGTAGATTTTTTGACAGCTTTCTTTAAAACATATATCTATCTCTTTTTCTCCTAAAGACACATTTAAATTCGTAAAGACCGCGTGTTCGAGTTTTTGCTGTTTGGTTAACCTTTACAATGATGGCCCCGGGGCCAGGAAAAAAGAAAACCGGGAACATGTTTGCAGGTTTAGATGAAGCTTATATTTCAGAGCCTAGTGCAAAAAAAATAAAAAGTTCATCGATAGCGGACTTCCCGCAACTACCCAATATCAAAAACATTAAAAACCCTAAATTTATAACAATCTCCTCAAATGATGAAAAACAACCTTTAACATCAGTAAGTGTGTTTATTTTGAACAAAGCTATAGATGCTATTAGCAAGGACTACGAAAGCATTTCGCAGTTAAGAGATGGAAATATCTTGATACTCACAAAATCCCAGGCAATTGCAGACAGGTTCCTTAAAGTAACCAGTCTTGCACAGCTCCCAGTTTCGATCAAATTACATGCCACTTTGAACTCCTCTAAAGGAATAGTATACGCACCGTGTCTGATAAACATCAACGAACAAGAAATAATAAGTGAGTTAAAATCTCAAGGTGTCATCGATGTGTACAAATTTCAAAAGCATACGGAAAATGGCCAGCGTCCTACTGGACTCATGCTATTTACCTTTGATCGATATCAATACCCCCAAACAATAAACATTGCCTGGTATAAAACGAAAGTCCAAGAATACATCCCAAATCCAATGAGATGTAAAAATTGCCAACTATTAGGCCATACTATGAAAAGGTGCAACAAAAATAAGATTTGTGAAACTTGCAGTCTACCGCCCCACAATCCTGTCGAATGCAGCCGTATAATGTGCGCAAATTGTTCAGAAGCCCATGCTTCTTCTTCCAAAACCTGTAGTAAATACATTCAAAATAAAGAGATATTAACTATCAAGACACGCAACAAATGCAACATGGCTGAGGCTAAACGCATTTACGGTCAAATGCACCCAAGTCAACCAATAGCAAATACTTTGTCTTTTGCACAGAGTGCTAAGCAAGCGTTAGAGATTATAACTCCGGCCAACACACACTTAAACAACAATATACCAGAAAAAAACCAAAATTCAACAATTAAAAATAACAAACTTCAAACCATAAACACCCAAGGCAATTTGCAGAACGAAACTATCGAGCCTTCCCAGTCGCATTCTCCCTGCGCTTCACAAACAGTCAGTGTTTCCGCACTCAACAGTCAAAGCACTCAAAAACCACCAAATCGTCCGCTTCCACCACCACCAAAAACACCACAAGAAAACCAACCCTCCGAGTCAAACATTCAACCACTTCAGAAAAAACATATTCCTAATTCTCCTATTTCATCAATCACAAACAATTTGATACAAAAAGAAAGTTATTTTATGTCCTCATCTGATATAGATGATGATGTATAATAACAAACGAAATTGCATAAATAAAAGGTCGTGGGCTTTTCTGGATGAAGAGGGAACAAGAATAATAGGCGAGCAGCCTTCTTGTTCTCGCTCCAGCCAGAGAGGTCCACGACCAAACAAACCTGATCAACAACAAACTTCGTCAACAACAAGTTATTCACAAAACAATGTCGATCAAAACAATAAGACTTATAAAAAAAATGTTAAAATGACAAGTATTAAAATTCTTCAATGGAACATACAAGGGTATTTCAATAACCTTGCGTCGTTAGATATTCTCGTTAAGAAATACAATCCTGAGGTCATTGCTCTACAAGAAACCAAAGTTCTGGTAGAAAAGGCACCATCCAAATACAAAAACTATACTGCTTACTTCCACAACAAGCCACATGAGCGGAATAAAGATGGCACAGCTATCCTGATTAAATCCAATATTCCACACACCTTTACAAGTACACCAAGTGGAATGCTTACTCAAACTCTGAAAATCTCTCTGGCACAAACATTAAATATCCAAAATATTTATAGGCAGTCAGATAAAACAGTATCACTACAAGAATACAAAGATCTGTCAACAAACCGTTTACCTCAAAGTATTCTTTTAGGTGATTTTAACGCCAACAATCTGCTATGGGGATCCCCACACACAAATAGTGCGGGAGCAACAGTTGAAGAGTGGTTACAAAGTTCGGATTTAGTCTTATTAAATGATGGGTCACCTACACATTTCTCAACGCGGAATACTTTCACGGCCATAGATTTGACATTAGTGTCTCCTGAAATCGCACCTAACGCAAACTGGAAAACACACGGAAGTCTTTTAGGAAGCGACCATTTCCCTATTATTGTCGACACGGGCACACCATACACCCAGGCTAAGAAATTTCAATCGAAATACATAGAATCCAGAGCAGATTGGAAAAAATTTGCAAAAAACGCAATCCAAAGTTCAAACAAAATACCTTTCTCTCAAAACATTAATAAAGAAGCAGCGAACTTAAGAAAAATTATAAGGCAGGCGGCTGCTACATCCATCCCCACATCTCATCCACCAGGAAACAATAAACAACCCATTTGGATTAACCACCAAATAAAAGACCTCTCAGTGAAAAAGTGCAATGCTTGGAAAAATTTGAAGAGAAACCCTTCGAACGAAAACATAATAGTTTATAGACGTTTAGCTGCCAAAATAAAACGAGAAGTCCGTTTAGCCATAGCAACTTCTTGGGATAACTTCCTTTCATCGATTAATCCAACTATGGATTCAAGAACACTTTGGAACAAGGTAAGGGCTTGCAGCGGAAATCATTCGCGGAACAGTATAACTGCCATTAGCCTGCATTCGGAAACTATAACCGATCCAACGGAGATTGCGCAACGACTAGCAACCAAATGGGCTGGATACAGCTCAGATGCTAATTTCGACATGGACATTTTAGAACAAAAAAACAGTTTTCAAATTCAGGCATCAACGAATATGCACATTCCAAAAATAACTACCAGCGAGCTACTTGAAACCCTTTCCACCACCAAGGGATCAACGCCAGGTGCTGACAAAATTTCATTCAAAATGCTAAAAAATTTATCAGTGGATATCATTCAAAGAATGGTCAAATTTTACAATAACATTTTACTAAAGGGATCCCTCCCACATGAGTGGAAAAAAGCCAAATTGATTCCGATACCGAAACCTAACACCAACCCACAATTAATCGAAAGCTATCGTCCAATATCGCTACTCACAGTTCTCTCCAAACTATTCGAAAAAATAATTGCGAACAGAATTAAGTGGAAACTTGAAAAAGTTCTCAACCCGGGTCAACATGGGTTCAGACCATCCAGAGGCACAGAAACTCTGTTGCACATGCTTGACCAAGCAGTTCATACCGAGTTGGCCTCACGTAATCATTCGGTCCTTTTGTCAATGGACCTGGAAAAAGCTTTCGAAAGAGTCACAACGGTAGGAGTTATAAAACAACTACAAAACTGGGGTATAAATATCAACTTATTAACCGTAATAAACTCGTTTATGTCTAATAGAACAATAAGAGTATGTGTCAATGGTTATTTCTCTTCACTCCAAAAAATTGAAAACGGGGTCCCACAAGGATCGCCGATTTCAACATTACTATATAATGCATATGTTAACTCCCTCCTAAATAATTTGAAAATTAACCAACACATTAAGTCAATTTTAACATTTGCTGATAATATTTTTCTCTTAGGTTCAGGCAAACCAGAAGAGGTCGAATATGCTCTCAAAGAAACGCTTCATAGAGCACAAGACTGGTGTAAAAAAACAGGTGCCAAACTACCCGTCGGAAAAATGGAACTCCTCCATATATGCAGGAAAAAACTTTGCCCAAACACAAACATAAATCTAAACGGCACAGTAATCCCGCTTAAAGAAAAAATAAAGGTCCTTGGTCTAGTTTGCACCAAGTCGTGGAAATGGCACGCACATTCAAAATTTATATCCGATAAACTCAGCAAATCACTGAATCTGCTAAAAGTGATATGTCACAAAAACAAAGGCCCACATCTTAACACAGCCATTAATATAGCTCAAACGCTTGCAAGAGGAGCTACACATCACAACATCTCAATCTACTCACACTGGACGAAAAATAACGATAAAAAATACAAACAAAAATAAATTCTCTGCTTCGCAAAGCTTCAGGAGCTTTACCTTCGTCGCCTATTGATGCACTTTTGGCTGAAAAAAATACATCACAGTTTGTCGACACCAAAAGAATAGCACAAACCAAAATCATAACTAAAAGCCTCATAGATCAACATCACCCGTTACATGAGATCTGCAAACAAGTATGGACAACAACCACCGATAAAGTAAAAATCAAAAGTGCAATTGGCAATTCTATCTTCCAACTCAAATTGATGCACATTTCCATACCCGAAACACAAGTCTACGACATTGACACCACACCGTGGCTATTTCCGAAAAGTACAATAAACACATCTCTTGACAAAATGCGTAAAGAACATACTCACCCTCTTGTCTATAGAAAAAAGTTTGCAGAGATAATTTCGACAAATAAATATGATTGTGTACTTTATACAGACGCATCCACAATGAACGAAGCTACAAGCTACGCTGTGTATAGATACGACGAAATCGAAGACAAAATCATTTCACAAAGGCTTACTACTCCCCACCAAAACCCTTTTATAGGTGAAGTAATGGGATTGGTAGACGCATTCAGCTTTGCACACCAAAGAACCGACAAAACAGCTATATGCAGTGACTCCTTGAGCGCCATACGTAGTATCCTCAACAATCGAAACAGAACCCCAGTCACTCAATTTCTCCGCACAATCATCAAATCCAACTTCCCAAGAATACAACTTATATGGACACCTGGGCACGTAGGGATTCCAGGAAACGAAAAAGCAGATAAAGCCGCCCGAGAGACACTTCAGATGCCACTAGTATTTACTAGTCCTCCTTTTTCGTCATCGATGAACAAAACTATGCTAAAAACTCTACAAGATGAAGCAGATCGCCGTTGGGAAAACTCCACATCATTTCTAAAACAACATCACACGACCTTAGGAAAAGTAACCTACAACAAAGCTTTAAACAGACTACAGTCGGTGCAACTCCTCAGATTAAGGCTAGGACATACACTTTTCAACAAATTACATCTATACAAAAAAGAATCACCATCATTATGCTCCTACTGCCATGAAGTTCTGACCGTGTATCACGTCTTACAAAGTTGCCCACTTACAAATGAACACTTCAATCACAACATACCACCTATTAAAAGAATTTTAGACACAACAGTGCACCCAACCAAATCGCTAATTTTCCCACTCTTAAACAAACACAAACTTAACCTTATATAAATTTACTATCCAATTTACAACATTACTCTATTTTTTCCTTTTCAAATTGTAACTTATCCCTTTGTATTTTATGACTTAATTTAAATTTCTCATTCCTTGTTAAATAACTGCCATATGGGCTTTGCTCCCCGGCGCTAAATATTCCGGACAGTGTAAATTTACTTTTTACTGTTACCTGTGAAATAAATAAATAAATAAAAAACAATTTAGAGAATGTTAACAATTTCCCTATTCTTTTAAAAGCTTTTTTTTAATAACTAGCTAATACGCCCTTCGTTGCTCGGCTCTAACTTATTCAAAGCGTTGCTCACACAAAATTGAAGCACTTTGAAGATGAAGGTGTTAAGAGACAATTTTTGAAATTTAACATTTTCCCTATATGTATAAAAGTCTGATATCAAAAATTTAATTTCTGGCTCATCTGTACTCTTCTACCGCCAATAGACATATTTGGCCCAAGATGAAGGTGTTATCTTATATACAACCAATTTGGTAGGAATAGGCTTTAAAGGGGATTGAATTGTCTAAAAACCAAAAAATGTCAGCAATACCGGTTGGGCTTAGCTGAAATTTGTCTGAATTATATTCCCGTTGGAATATGAGAATGAGCTATATGCATATGTCCTTTCTCAGGCTCTGTCTAGACTATCTCTGCATCACATTTCACTTAAATCGGCTCAGTATACGAGGGTGGATTGATAAGTTTCCGGCATGACCAAGAGATGGCGCCACTAGGCATACCTTGAGGTGGCGTTCTATAGTACCATCCTTAGATAGATTGTAGCTATAGTTTCAGCCCGATTGCCATGTTAGTTTAGGTTTGAGAGCACACTGAACAAGACGCGTCTGTGTTTTTCTTAAAAATGGAAAAGCTGAAAAATCGTGCTGTCATCAAATACTTCTATTTGAAGGGGTTAAAGCCGAAGGAAATCAAAGAAGAGATGGACTCAACACTGGTGACATCCTCTCCATCATATTCAACCATTAAGCAGTGGGTTTCTGAGTTTAAAAAGGGTCGTGTCAGATCCTCTGATGAGCCTCGCTCAGGACGCCCTGTTGAGGTCACAACTGCAGATATGATCGAAATAATACATCCATTGATTACCTTGAAAAGTGTAAAACTATCACTGGTCAATACTACGCAGACTTATTGCAACGTTTGAGCCACGAGGTGAAAATTAAACGACCTCATCTGGCGAAGAAAAGAATCTTGTTTCATCACGATAACAAGTCAATCACTGCGATGGCTAAAATAAACTATCTGAAGTTTGAATTGATGCCGCACCCTCCCTACTCTCCAGATCTAGCCCCAAATGACTATTATAATTATATATTCCTAACCTCAAAAAATGGCTTGGCGGTAAGAGATTTGCGGACAATAAAGAAGTAATTGGAGCTGTAAATGGGTATTTTGAGGAGCATGACGAATCAGTCTATAGAGATGGCATTATTAGACTAGAACACCGCTATGAGAAATGTATCAGCCTTGGAGGAGATTATGTTGAGAGACAAAAAAAAAATTCGTAAAAACGTTGTTTTTCTTGGTCAGGCCGGAAACTTATCAATCCACCCTCGTATAAGGCCTAAAAGCGTTACAAATAAACTTATTTTCACATTTCTAATTTTCTTAAGAATTTTAAGTATATCAGATTTGATTTTTGGAAATCTATCAAACCTATGCTAATTATTACACTCAATCGATACAACTAAGTTCTTAGTTGGATAGAAAGAAAAATGTGGGAGATTGAAGGAGCAAATAAACAGAATATATTTTAAAAGAAACCTACGCAAATTTGCTCAGTTCCGTCCTATTAATTTTATCTTCTGTGTCTCTAATCTTTAATATTTTTTATCTCTTCCTTTAGTATTTGATATGGAGTATTATATGGATCGGATGGAACTCGTTCCTTATATGTTTCTATTTAAATGTTGGGGAGCTGAACAGGGTAAGTTCGTCATATAACACAACAACATCAAATACTTCGTTGAATACTTACGTATACAAACATCTCTTTTTTTGTAGGACAGCGACATATTGAACCTCGGCACCGGTAGCGTCTCTTGGTTTGAAGTAAATGGATACGGCTGCAACCCCGCGTATCCGACAAATATAACCTCCGAGGACCCATACCGTCCAATACGGCCAGAACGCGTTGATGATTGCCTTTTAGAATACCACTTAGTTGAAGTAGTCCATTCAGGTGTACAATGCTTTCTAGCTGTAAGTCTTTCTCTATACCATTCATATCCATTAGAATTTTGTTATACATTTATTGTTTTTGTTTTCCAGACACTTGCCATTATAGGCTCTATTATGATAAGTTACATATTCCTAGATGAAGACGATCGATGTAAGTTTAAAGTTCTATTTATTTACTTTGTCTCTTTTATTTCCTTGAAAACAAATTCTTCTTGTTTGTGTTGTAGTTTATTCGTACAGTAGTTTGCTGTTTGTGTTCTCGTTGTGTATTTGAATTTGCATTCTTCTAAACAAATAAATAGAGGAAAAAAGAACTATTATCCTGAATTCCAACATTCAAAGCTTCGCTATTCAATGTCCCCATAACGTATTCATTTTAAATTGCTTTCCAATTTTATGGCTCAAATGTTTGTTTGCAAGCAATTACCTATTAAAGAAGTACTCCTCGAGTTACCTTGCAAACCAAACCAACACCAACTAGCAAACAAACCAAAGGCGGCCTCATGCTCAACATTTGTATCATCTTTGCCGTTGCATGCAAAGTTTATTCGATAAATGATCCTTGACCTACTTTCATTTGCGAGCATATGTTGTACTGTAGAAGGAGCTCATAATATCCTACTTAAATACACCAGGCACAAATATTTGAATGTGCACCTCTGACTGAATAGAATTGTAAAAAAAAAAAAAAATCTTATAAAAATACACAACGAGAAACACGTTCATAGATAATTTTAGTCCCCAACCTTTCCTTTGACTGTGGTTATTAAAGTTATAAATGCCAAGTATCCTTTCCTTGCATGTAACTATTTCTTTCTCTTTATCTCTCTGTCTTGGTGAATGGTAATAGAAAAGTAGTTGTTGTAGTATAGTAATATACATTTAACTTTTTTGTATTATGTTATGGATAAGGACTGCTTCTTTTTATCACTCACTCATTAACAATATGGGGGTTTGTGTCCCTCAGATTCATCAGATTAATTTATTCAAATTACAAATAAAATTGAAAATGTCATGACTAAAAACGAATTAAAAAATATTGTAATTATTTATAAATTAATCGTCATCATTATGTACATAAAATCATAAAAATAATCAAAACGATATAAATACTCTGTTATATAAAATTTTTTTATTTAGTCAATGTGTCAATGTGTTTTTTGTTTGTTTGTTATTGTCCCTCTTGTTATTGTATTTTTTTTTATATAAACATATACATATATAATTTATTAATGCAGATATTACATATGTTTTAAAATATAAGCCATATACGAACACTAAAGCAATAACTAGGAAGGGTACTCACTATGCCAGTGAATAGAACAATTCGTTGAAAATTAATTTTACACAATTAGCGAGGGCAAAAGCATATTGATTTAAAAAAGTGCTTAATCTTGTAGACGAATTTTTGAAAACTATATACCTTATGTGTGTGGTTTATAATTTAAATTTTTCCGCCATTCATTGCTATTTGCACTTGTAATGAAGTGCTCGTCAATATAAAACCACAGAACAAATTCCAAGCAAGGCAAAAAAAAAATGTCTTAAATCATTTGTAGTTCATAGTAGTGCAGATTTGTTGTCATCTCGTTTTTAATAGAAAGTGCTGAAGTTAACATCATTCTAACTTCAAAATGGGGTTATTAAATCCAAACTTTTTATAAACACCCCACTAACTAGTGACAATATAAATGTAAACAGTACCAAAATTTTCACAGTTCAGGCAAATGAATTGATTAAACAGACTTAAAAAACAACAAAAAAAAAAAAATAATAAACTGAGTTGAAAAATAGCAAAAATTTTTAATTGAAAACGAGAAGTTTAGTTTTTGTCTTCAAAAATAAGATTCAGAACAAATATTATTAGTTCGGAAATACATCACAGAAAATGACAAGAAAATGAGAAACGACAGATGTGTTAGGGCACGGTTTTAAGTATTTAAAATAGGGGTTGCCTGATTTTCAATTTAGATTGTCTGTAAAAAAGTGTGAAGTTAAAATCATAGTGCAGTTTGATCCAACTTGAAAGATAGGATAGCTAACATCTCAATTTATGTTATGTTAGCCACAGCAACGTGTTGCAGGGTCAGCTAGTCAATTATAAATTGATTCAAGTGTCATTTTAAGCTAATGCGGCACTAAATCTCATTTTAAGGCGATTTTAAATGACAAATTTGAGCAAATTTTTTTTTGGAGTCGCTCTAAATTTAAAATCAGGCAAACCCTATTTTAAATACTGAATTCCTTGCTCTAACTCACCTGTCATTTGGTTGACAATTTGTGTTGTTTATTAACTAATTTTAATTTTAGTTCTGAATCTAGGATTTCTAAAAAAAAAACCAAACCATTGTTTCTAATTCTTGTTTTCAAGCAAAATTTAATTTTTTAGTATTGAGCTTATTTTCTCTACTTTTTAGGTAGAGGTTAGGTTCACTTAAATTGCCTGAACTGTCAAAGTTTTCGTACAGTTCACATTTATTTTATACAATTTCATTTTAAAGTTGTCTAATGGCTCGCTGAGATGTTTATAAATCGTTATATTTAATTACCTCATTTCAAAGTGAGAGTGATATTAACTGAAGCCCACACTTTCTCTTAAAAAGGCGCTGACTATAGATCTGCGCTTATATCTTTACAGAAACCACTGTCAACTGGAAATTAAATTGAACATTTTTTTGTTTGTCATCTTTCACTTTTTTATTTTTTCCCTTTTATTTTTATCTTCACTTAATTAAATACAAAAAAAAAATACTACCAAAGTAATTAGGGGTATGTTCATAAAGTAGGCAGAAGCCATTTAACTATTTTTCCTTATGCTCAGTGTACATGCAGGCAGTTTGAAACTTGCAATCTTCAATTTATTACCAAGACGAAAAAAACTGTGATGGGCGGCTTTTTGAAATTGAATTGAATTGAATTGAATTTT
Organism: Melanostoma mellinum; assembly: GCA_914767635.1. NCBI lineage: Eukaryota > Metazoa > Arthropoda > Insecta > Diptera > Syrphidae > Melanostoma > Melanostoma mellinum. The sequence goes on from OU612059.1 coordinate 206,879,064, forward strand.
AGCTTTCATTTAAAGGAAAGCATAACATTTTGCCTATGTGTTATTCTAAAGCCAACTCATCCCCAAGGAAAGACTAGTATTACACAACAATCAGAGAAGTAAACAAAGCGTAAACAAGTAAACACTGAAATCATAATGAAAGAGTGTCTAAGCAATTCTTTCCTAATACATAATTATCGAAGTATTCTCATTTCTGTTTGGGACGTAAATGAAAGTTATGATTTGCACCAACATTTAAAAATTAAACAGCCAAGTCCTTATTCGATACTCGATTTAAAGTCAATAACCTATCCAAGGTAGGATGTTTTGTTTCATTTTATCGACGATACGTTTGTTTCAAATTTCACTTTTTTTTATCAATAATGCAGATATGAACAAGAAAATATCAGTTGCGTTTATTTGTATTTATCCGTGGCGTAATGGTTAGCATGTCTGACTGTTAACTCAGAGGTTGGTGGTTCGAATCCCAACAGAGAACAGAGGCAAAAATGTTTTTCCACGAGTATAGCCTTTCGCGAGGAATTGACAAGTTCTCCGTTAGTAAATTCATTGCCATGAAAAGCGCTTTCTCGAGTAGCCGTTTGGAATCGGCAGAAAATTGTAGGTGCCTCCATTGACTCACAAGGCATGGTTGTGAGAAATGCCAGGAGCTCCGAGCTCTGTTGTGCCACCGTATTTGTTTATTTATTGGACAAGACGACAATTTTAAGACCTGTGCAAACCAAATATATTATTTTAAAAACTAGGACAACAATGGGTTGAAAAACTTTGAAAGCTTTTTATTGTGTCTTTTGACACTAACTTGATTGGAACATGACTTTCCCCACCTTGGTAGAATATTGCTACCAAGGTTAAGCAGGTCCAATGTGTGTCAAAAAATACGGGATTGAGGACAGAACCCTGTGGTTCTTCTAATAAAATATCATATTTCATATTTTTTTTAATTTCTTTTTCAATTATTTTTACGAGGAAGTGGCAAGTCCTCCGATGTTAAATTCATTGCCATGAAAAGTTCTTTCTCTTAAAGCCGTTCGCATTTGGCAGAAAATTGTAGGTCCCATTCCCTGACAAGGGATGGTTGTGCGTTGCTTACCGCTCTGTGGCACTATCCTATGTGTGTATTTCATACATGTACTAATAAAAATTTGTTTTCACTACTAAAAGTTGTCGTTGTAGTATAAATCTCCCCTTAACAGTTTTCAACTGTTTTTTTTAAACGTGGTGGTGCTCATGGATAGTTCTTAGCATGATTGACCGTTACGTGGAAGTTCGAATCCCGAAAACATTGAAGTCATCCGAGAATAATTTCACTGCCACTTTCTCATTAAAATGTACTTAATCAGTAGTAATTTGTAGTTTCCTTCCATTCCTTACAAGATATGGTTGAAAGAAATATGCATTTCTCCGATTTATTTTATTTTATTTATTTTATTTGCTTTGTTATTTTTTATTTTTTTTGTACGAAAAAATGGAAGATATCATTTTTGACCTTTTATTTTCATAACGACGTTAACTGATCTTTGAAGCACAGATAGCGCTATATCTGCAATAAGTGAAATACGTTATGAAATTGAGACCTTATTTAATTAATTATTTCAAAGGAAATTATATACATATGTTCTTTGAGTGTTAGCGCACATAATTTTCAAGTGTCAAACATTTTAGTCCAGTTTACAAAATATGAGGCATCATCCTTACACAGTATAAATTAAAGTCGCTTTCATCTGCCTGTCTCTATCCTAGCGGGAACGGGAAGATGCATAGGACCTAAGAAACTGCCTGACCGACTTAAAAATTCTTTTACTGCCAAAACGGAAACGGGAACGTTAACGTTAAAGAGATCTTAGTATTGAAAAGTCTCCAAAAGTAATGAGCTAATTTGAATTGAATTTGAAGCAAAAATGCTCTAGAGTCTAGATCTAGAAAAAATACGGGCTATATTTCCTTTCCATATTCCCTAGGGAACGGAAACGGGAAAAAAACCAGGAACTTAAAAAATACTGGATTTTTTCATAAAAATTTCAGCTTCAATGGCCCTGAGTAACACAGAGTAAATATCTTCCTCATTTTTCCACTGGAATGGAAGCTAATTTACTCATTTCGGCCACCATGAGGCCCGAAACAGGTCGGGCGGTTCAGTTAGTTATATGATAAATTATCAAAATTATTATAAATTATTTAATTTCAAGAAGATTTAAATTTTCTTCAAAAAGTAGCATAGATTCAAAGGAACTCCTTCTTAAAATCTAATAACTCATTTCTCGTTTAGAAGAAGGACTAGTGACAGAGCAGAGTCCCTTAGCAGTAGTTTCTTTAAGACGTATCAAGTTCTCATAAACATTTAATTATTTATACATACATCTTACTAGTAAAAAGCTTCAACTCTAAACTCACCATAGCTTAGAATTCTTCGAAACACATTTTCCAGCAGCACATTAGCAGATTAAAATTGACTTTCTAAACTTGATTCCGTGTTTATTCACTGGCATATTATAAACCTATATTCAACAATACATTTAGGAAATTAAAATAACAATTAAAAAAAAAAATTATAAAAATAATTCCCGCTATCACGACAAAATTCTAAAATGTTATTTTTTTTGTATGTCCTTCATTTTTGTTGCAGTCGATTTCATGAATGGCGACGCCAAAAGTCCACAACATACCGTTGTACATCCAATGTACGTGAGCTATACTAGCATACCGACATCGGCTAGCGCAACAATGCTATCATTTAACAAACACAAACAATATCTTCACAATAGCAATAACAACAAATCGCATAGTAATAGTATTCTAAGTAACTTGCATAATCATACAATAATCAATAATCAATATTATGACGATAGTACAGCTACAGCTGATCAATTGTTTACTAATAGCAACAACAATGAAAAAAACAGTAATAACAAATTTAATGCACAGCAACAACAAGCTCAACATCATCCATCACAGCTGCCGCCACCGTCCACAACCATAACTACCCAGTCTTCGACTTCTTATACCTCGCTGAATAGGGATGTTGGAGCTGATTTGATGGCTCCAACACCGAACAACAGTGTCATTTCGACAACTACGTCGGCGTCATTTGATCGAAATCTAAATAACCTAAGCCAAAGAGGTGACAAGTCTGCGAACAAGAACAACAGTGGTGCGAAAAAGTGCAAGACTTCAAGCAGCTATAGCAGTTTTATCAATAGCAACCGCCCGGACATTAAGTACACTCAAATGTCAACGGAGCAACTTGTTAAAGCGTCAAATCTTGATGCGTCCATTGAAGACATAATCGCTTTGCAGACATTTAATTCGGCTGACAAGCACGGTATGACGTATGTTCCGTTTCAAAAACCTACACCGGGTGCAATGTTTGTTGCTACTCCGACTCCTGGCTCAATTCCCAATGACAACAACAACTTCCTTCCTACATCGTATGTCTACAATCAGAACAATAATAATAACAACAACCACGTCATAATGGAAGAAGGTCCTCATGCTCCTGCTCCTGTTCCTGCTCCAACTCCAGCTCAACTGCCCCGTGACAACTCCCAAATCTTCAACCGTCCTCCACCAGGAAGTAACAACGGCTTTGAAAACCGGGCGTATAACAATGCAACACCGCCAATTAACAACCCAGTGCAGCAGATACCAAGACAGTTTCAACGGTCGGGTCAGTATCCCTATCCGGACTTATCACCCGACGTAACAGAGAAGTACTCCATGCCTTATCAGTATGTTCCAAGGTCACCGGTAGCGAGTCGCATTGCGGCACGTCGCCGTCAAGACAGATCTCATGTAACGAATTTCTGCGATCAAATTCGAGATGCACCGCCAGGTTATGCGGATACAGGGTTTGCAATTAGTCGAGCAAAATCCCATGACCGGCTATCAAATCGTGGTGGGCTCAACGGCAGCGGCGGAATGGGTGGTGTTGGCTTTGCTGGGGGTGTCACTCAAATGCCGCAACCACTGCAACTAATACAAATGCATTATGCTAATGACACTAATGGCAGTAATAATCGTCATTCGCGTGCAAGTAATGGCAGTGAACGCAAAAATAAGCCACGTCCTAGATCCTATTGTAATCCTAGTAATGTAAGTTATGGCAGCAACAACGGCGGCGGCGGCGGCGGGGGTGACAGCGGTGATGGGCATATGTGCTGAAGAAGTTAAGTTGTATGTTCTTTATAATAAGTTTCATTCATACTTTTTCTCATTTTAATGTTGATCTGATTGTGAGTTGTTTCTTTAAAAAGTTAATATTTATGTTCTACTATAACTAAGGTGCACTAAAATTCGTAGGATTAATAAAATTTTAACAAAATTGAAGTGCTGTCAAAACAGGAATATGAAATTAGGACTTAAAGAAGGGTTACTTTTCTGACTTTTTTATTGGGCTTTTCAGATTTTTGTTAATTGAAGAAGTTAATTGCCCTAAAAAAATTGACAATCGGAGAGCAGCTCATTATAGAAATAATTCAATTTAATTCAAAGAATGCAAATCTCTAAGATATTTTATATTATCTCCGGCTTCGTTTGGTTTTTATACAAACAATCCCTAATCGTGGCGTGCAAGTGTTTTTAGTGACGAATTCAATGACAAATGTTGCTGGTTTAAGCTTAAAAGTGCCATAGATTATATGCAAATGGCATTAATTTTGTTGCTGCCCAACTGAAGTACAGAAAATTATTTGCTAAGTTTAAAACCATGTGGACCACCATTGGCGAAATATCAAATTCAGTTCTTCAAAATGTCTTTACTTGAATAACCGCGTTTGTTTAGTTTACTTTATGTAGCGAAGATAGTCGAATGTGAGGCGAATTTAAAGATCATTCAATCTACAATCGAAATAAAGAACGAAGCGTTTTTTTCCTGTCGATCGCAAAAGATTTTGTTTCATGGGAAACATTTTCAAAGTGAGTCAAAAAGATTCATATCGCTGACCTGTTGCTTGGGTTTCTGTTTGACGTGTGGTTTAAAAACTTCTTGGGTTGGTTTGACATCAAGCTCGTAACAATAAAAAGCTAAAAATAATTTCGTAGCTATCGACAATGATGAGAAATCGAATAAAATGTTTGCACTTTTTTTTAATTTTCAAGGAATAGTTCTGAAAACCATTGAACCAGAATTCCTGACAAAATTCAAATATTTACAAAAATATTTACCCAAAAAATAGTGACAAACATTGTTTGACTTGATTGTACCTACCTGTTAAGTTTTGAACCTCACACCAAGTTTGATTGCTCTTGTAAATTACAAGCCTAAAGCTTTGAAGTTAATCGGGTTGTTCAATACTGTGGAACCATTTTTCTTTGACAATCACTTGAGTTGGCAAAAAGCATGGGTTCCAGAAGCGTTTAGTCATAAAGCAATAACAAATATTTGTTACTTGAAGAAAAATACATGTCTGATGTGGCATTTGTTACCTGAACTCACATTCGCCCCAGTATAAACCTAACCCTACTTTATGGCAAGTTTAAGTCAATCCCAAGGCTGAAAATGGTGAGAAATTTCGATTCTATTGTTGCAAAAACCATATTGGCGACCCCATACCTTGGGTCGTTTTTTGACCAGAGCAAATCTCATAAAACAAACCACCTTAAAAGAAAACTACCAACAGTAAATTTTGTTTGCTAATTACCGTTTAAGCTTGATTTGACAAGGCGTAAAAGCTAAAAGTTAGCACCCTGTCTTCGTTAACAGCTTGCGACTTAAATCTGATACGTATCATCAGGTTATATGATTGTGGTACGAAAAATTTTATTTTTTCGATTGAAATCAAAACTTGTACGAACAATTTTATTTTTTCGATTGAAATCAAAACTTGTTCAAAATAAAGACACATCTTCAAAACTTCTTTTATTTTTCTCGTTAAATTAAAATTTTGAGTGTTTTGTCTTAGGATTTTCTAGGAGCGATTTTATTTAATCTCTAGTACTTCCAAAAATCGTCATTTTTCTACGTAAGTTTTCTAATTTATGTGTTTTCAAAAATGGCAAGGTATTGCATTCGTAGCTTATTTCCATACACAGAAATTCTATCGCACATTAGAAATGGGAAAAAGAACATGTTAGAGTTCGAAAGATACAGTTTTTTAGGGCAAACCTGTTGATAAGTTCATTTTTTTTTTTAATTATTTTTGAAATAAAGAATGTACACGTACAGATATATAATGTGATTAGCTTTACAAAACAGTGAGACATGGCTCTCTTATATTTTGACAATGCACCAGTTAAACAAAACGTTTTACACCAAAAAAGAAAATTTAAAAAATTCTAAAGTGACATACTCCGGGTGCAGAAAAAAAAAACAATTAAATGCCTTTGAATAATGTAAGAAAACCTAAAATCCTTCACAAAAAATGTGTCATAAAATTTAAAAACAAAATGCACTCAATCACAATCACAGTACTAAAAAAAGCGTTGAACTGTACATGCATCGTTTCATAATTCTTATTTTTCTAATTCGTTATATTCATTTCCATTTAATGTACACCTACGCAACGCATTTTACAAAATCAACAGTTTTCCAACCGCTTTGGATTATTTCTATTTAGTTTAATATGAGAAGCTATCGATCAGCTCAACAAGCGCATCAACTCTCTTGGTCAACATTAAAACCTTCAACCAGCTCTAAATTATTGAAAATTAAATAAAAACAAATAAAATTCTGTCTAAAAAGTTCCTGATTTAACTATGCTCGGTAAATATTTTTTGTAAACTGAATACAATCAAACACTTCCTCGTTCATTTTAAAAGAAGAAAAATATTTATTTGGTGTTTACAAAATAATTTGTTTGATTTTCTTGAATAAATTTATCATATTCTCTTAACAACAAAAACAACAACAGCACAAATTTTAAAATGCCCTTCCCGCCACTCTGCTTTTAGATATAAGATTTTAGTTTTCATTATAAAACGATAATGTTAAATTTGTTTGTAAAACAAAATTATATGATCCGAGTTTTGAATTGAAATTAGTTACAAAAAAGTAATACAGCGAACTTTAAGATGATAATAAATTTTTAAATCGAAAAAAAAAGAAGAAAAAAATATGAATAAAGCACGAGTTTGTCAACTGTGATACAAATTTATTAAAATGATGAAGAATGAATCACCAAAAAAGATTGTAATTGCCTTTTAGTATAAAAAAAAAACATAAATGTTATTCATAAAATCAGAGAAAAGTTTTAAAGATGATGAAAAAAAAACCTAAATAATATATAATTTGGAATACTGTTAAAAATAAGAGAAGACATGTGTGTGTTAATTGTTAGTCTATTTTAAATGTTGCCTTTGAAAAAACAAAAACGAATTCATTTTTTTCTAAATAATCTATAGAAACTATTAATTATATTTAAATGTAATCTTTTAAATTAAAATGATATCTGATTGTAAACTTAACACTTAAATAAATATTATTATGTTTTAAGGTCCTTTTTTTAATTTTCAAATAAAAAAAATCATACATATATGTGTAAAATCGAGATATAATATAGACGCTTTGTTTTAATTAATTGTTATTGTTGTGTTTTTGAATTAACATTCTTTCTTATCTTTTCATGCGGCATTAATGAATTAGTTTTTTTTTGTAAAATGTAACTTTCTTCTCTTCCGTTTTTAGTGGTGGTTGGGTGCTCTTTTTTTCTACTTTCTTAGATATTGTAATTTAATTCTTTGGTCTTTCTATCCAACTAATGGCAAAGTAATCTAAATGTGTACAGAAAGCAAAGTAATGATTTTAGCAGAGCTTTTATATTATTTCATTTTTTGTTACGCTTTGAAGCGTTTAAGGAACGAAAAGTTTTTATTATAAAGAATGAGTTCTTTAGTTAGTAAATTTGTTGAGGATTCTACTCCTCTTGCCATAACTTATTTTTAATTTTTAAAATTTAAAATAAAAGAAGATTGTTTTCTGTGCCATCTGCACAAGAAGAACGACTGCAAAATCGCTTTGGTTTGGGAGATCCTTTACTTGTTTGAGTGAACCAGATGCTTCTTCCTTTCCCTTGGCACTCTGTTTGAAGTGTCCTGTTCTTTTTGTTGACAGTTATCAAAAGAAGTACTAAGCCAATAAGCTAAACGGGCTCATTGCTCTACTTTTTTGAGTCTACACTCGTGTTAAGTCTAAAGCTACTAGAGGTTCTGAAAGAAGAAGAAGATATTCTTTCTTGTTTGAACACCCCATTTGAACTACTTGTGTAATTTACACAATCTTAAGTAGTTTAACGTGACGCATCACAACAATCGGGGTTTCAAAATGTCACCAAATAATTCGATTGTATGTCCTTTTTACTAGAACCAAAATAGCATCTGCATTTTGGTGGTTGTTAAAAAAAAACAGTCTTTGACATCACATATTTTTACATGTGTATGAAGCTTTAGCTGGACTAAGTTCTCATCGAGGAGCTTAAACTCTCTGGTGTCAAGTTGGATACTCATAGACTTTCTCGTTGACCCTGGGTTTTCTCAAAGTCGAAACAAGAAACTTTTTCTAAGAAACCTTAACTTGTCCAGAAAGTTGAACTCTGTATTTTCTAAGCCCTGGTTCGATCTCGAACTCTTTCCTGAGCACTCCCTGACTTTAGATCCGACAAGAACAGGTAAAGAACAAAACTGTCCATTAACATAATTATGCTATGGACTCCCATGTTGTAGTTTTGATGTTAAATGTTTTTTAAAATCGAAAAATTTGCTGTTTTTTTTGACAAATTTTTTTTTTAAAGCCGATGAGCACCCTCTTCTCGTTAACCTATCGGGCTCAAGTTCTTACCATGTAATGACATTGATACAGTTGGGGTGCCATCTATAAGATTTTTGTTTTAATTTCATATTCGTTAACAATGGGAGTTTCTGTTATTTAACATCTTCTCAATAGCTGTTTTCGCAGCAACAACTTCTAACTAGATAAAAAAGCTTCTTTCGTAACTCAACTATTACTTCGTCCATTACGCTAAAACATCTTATTTCAACTTCCCTGAACTAAACTTTTATTTTTCTTTAAAAAAAGCTTTTCTCCTCTCAAGGCCAGAGTACTCTATGTAAATCTAAACCTTATTTAACTAATAATATAGAAAATCTCACCACTTTTCATCATCCTTCCACACAGACTTGAAGGTAACTCTTTTATCATTTAGCTTTGCTAAAACGCTTAAAGCATTTATTACAAGTTTTCTGTACTAAAATATTTCTCTTATTTCATCCTCTCGCCATTTAATATCCTCGTATTTAGTGAAGCATGGTAGTAAAAAAGCCAAACATCGCCAATCGCTGTATTCAATTGAATTTGGCCCCTCATCCATGGATACGATTCGCAACCGAGCCGATACGATATTAGACTACGATGACCAAACCGAAGACCGTAACGGTCAGTTAAGTCCGAAACCAATGACACCACGACGAGTTAAACGCCGCTCGGTGATGACTCGAGGATCGAATAGCCGTCATAGTACTACCAGTCGACGAAGTCACGCAAGTTCTAGCAATCGAAATAGTATGCGAACGTCACGCCGAAAGTATCAACAAAATCCGGTAACCAAGCTAATGGATCAACAACAGCAGCAATTGCAACAGAATACTGCTGGTAAACCATTTGCAAGTTTTCAACATAAAGAGAACCCAGCACTGACGGCTTCCAATTTGCAATCATTGAACAATGAAATTGTGAGCAGTTTAACTAAACCACCGAAAAAGTATAGTAGTTTCACGAAGAACATACCACCAGATCCGATTTACTACAACACCAGTGGCAGTACGGTGCAACTTCAACAGTCATGGGCTTCGGCGAACACTTCAAACGGGTTGTATAATCCCACATACCAACATTCAACTCCTAATTTAAATGATGGCGAGCATGTCGATGAGTTGTATAACAATCGTCCACCTTCGGTAAGGTCGAGCTATTCGAATTTTCATGGCGCCAGACCGTTGAGTTCGTATAATGTTGCGCCGACAACAGAGAATGTGTTTGTTGGCATCACTGGTCAACAGCAGCAGCAACAGCAACAATTGCAACAACAGCAGCAACAACTACAACAGCAACAGCAACTACAGCAGCAGCAGCAACAACCACAACAGCCACAAATACAACAACAACAACAGCAACATCAACAGCAATTACATCAACATAACCACCACCACCATCACCAACAGCAACAACATTCGCCGAGCTTTTCTAGCACTCCACCGCAGAACATACCGTTTTCAAAACGAACTGCCTCTCGAGAAAGTATACGCTCGATGGCATTCTTAAATAGCGGCCCACCAGCATATAATTTAAATTATCACACGCCTCCAGACTCAGAAACCACGATGTAAATACAAAATCTGGTAACTAAAATGGTATCATTTAGGTATTTAGAGTGTTGTCTTTAAGTAACTTACGAGTTGTTGGAAACTCCGTCCAACTGTTTTGGTATAACTAAAAATAGAATATAATCACGCATAACTACATTTATGTATGTAGTTTAAAACATAAAATCGTAACACTTTGACAGTTATTAAAGGCGCAACAAAGGGTAGAATACATTTGTTCTAAAAAAGTGGGTCTTAAACTTTTTTACCTTAAAGACTTAAGTGTAATTAATTGAGTTCGGTCAGCGATATCTGCCATTTTTCCCCATTCATTATAATTTTCAAGATTGTTTTTTGCATTTAGCCTGAACCAACATGCTTTCTAATGTCACTTTCCATTGGATGAAAAGAACCGTCCAGGAGCGTCCAGAAGCATTCTCAAACCGTTTCATTGATGCAAAAAGATCGTTTCTCATGATTCTGAGGAGAGACAGCCGCTTCATAGTGTTTCTCTAACACTAGGTTTGTTCATTGAAACCCTGGGGTTGCCCTATGGTCGCCACAAAGCGTTTTTTGAGAAACCTAAATTCGCCATGAATGTCAAATTGAGTGGTTTTTGAGCCATAGGTCTTCCCCAAACTCGCACTAGCTTTTTGCTGTGTCGATTTGAGGGCTGTCAAATGGCATGTATTTTTTTTTTATGACAGGGATGTGTGGTGATTTGTGGTTTAGCGTTTTTTGAGGACTGGAAAACCCAGTTTTTTTTTGACAACTCATAGGGTTGTCAAGAAAACCTGGGTCAACCCTGGGGAAAGTTCAACGAACAGACCTACTGAAAGTGTTTTGTAGTGGGAACGTCACCCGGAAAAAGTGCATCAAAAATATAACTTTTCTGACAATATAATCATGCAGGCAACCACTTGATATACATCACATCCTAATGCCGTGAGGCATTTCTTGTACCTTTATTTTCAGCGATTAAATGATAGTTTTTTTTATTATATTTATTTTTAGTTGAAATCATAGTCTCAATACCGAGCTGGAGCACTCAGAGCTATTGCCGGTTCATTGTATTTACTATAGTACTCAACTTACCCTTTTATGTGGTACAGTGAACGGAAATAAGGTTGTTGTAATTGCACTTATAACCGCAAGGGCGACGGAAAGAAAAATTATGTCCGGTGAGGGACACGAACACACAAGTTCGTCCTATCTGCCTCTGCACCTCTGTCGCCCTAAAAAATAGTTTGAACATTTATACTTCGTTAAACTTAAGTTTAATATGGGTATTTTACTATCACCAAGTAAATTTTGATAAATTTCGAGTTTTCAAATGCCGTTAAAAGATACGTTATCAGGGCTCTGGACTCTCTGATTTCAAATATGGTTAAGACAGAAGTTTAAGAAATCACCAAGTTTTCGAAAGACTGTTTTGAAATGCGGGTTGCTTAGAGTTCAATTTCCCTTTCAATAGTATTTGAAATTCAAATGATAATAAACATTTTTACTTGGACTGGTTGGGACGTTGGGAAACAATGTTATGTTTTGGGGCATGATCCATAATCCTTCAAGCACATGTATTCCACTAACAATATCAAATAGTCTTAGTTGTCTTTTACAACTACTCGACTAAACTTTGCTGGTAGTATTAACAAGCCTTTAATGACCGTTGAACTGTTTACGAATAATAATTTTAAAAAAAACGATGCTTCCATTGTGTTAGATGAAACATTTTAAATCGAAATACAAATAATTTTAGAAATCTCATATAAACCGATACAGAAATATTTATACAAAGTTCATTTATACAGTAGTATATTTATGTTTGTTTAAAAATAAAAACCTACATACAATAATACCGATGTTGCCTTCTTAACATAATTTTTCGTAAACTATGTAAAATTATACCAAAGTTTATAGAAATATTTCGACTTTAAAAAAGCACGTAAGGTATCATTGATTGATTGAATATTTGGAAGATACATCCGAGGGTGTACTTAGAGTATGAGCTTTAATGAAAGTGTGTTTGAACATCATATAAAAAAAACAACAATAAAGAACCACAACAACATAAAGACTTTTTTTAAATTTAAGTATGTATGTAACAATTAAATCTAATATTTTTAAGTATTTAATATTTAACAAATAATAAATAAAATATATATTTGGGCCATGAAACAACGTTTGTTTGCATTGAACTTGTTGCTTTCTTCACTTGAACTTCAGACTATCGAGAAACAAATAGAGACAAGGCAGGAAAAGCGAAGAAAGTAAGTTAAAAATTTTATATTTTCAATAGGAGGGTTAATATAGCTGTTTGAAAGATTTATTTTTTCTTAAGAATAACAAAAAATGTGAAGGAACCTTTTCGACTGTCCGCAATTTTGTAGAACTTTCATTAATGTCTAGTATTTCTTTCAACATACATATTATATTTTCAATTTTGAAAATCAAATAAAGTTTTTGATTTGAACTCAAACAAGCCTCATATCAATTGAGAATATATTTTTTATTTCTTGGTTAGTTGTTTCAGGAAATGAGTGATTCGTGACGGACTCTATTTTTCTTCTGTTTGTTCTTGGGTCGCCATTTCCCACGCAAAAGTATTTAGATAACAAATAATCAAAGGAATACCCAATCAGCACAAATACATAAAGTGGTGAGCCCCGGGGCTTAGCGCATTTCTTACAACCATGACAAGTGAATGGAGGGGACCTAAGGCTATTTACCGAACGGCTAATTGAGAAGGGCGTTTTCATGGCAATGAATTTACTAACGAAGGACTTACCAGTTCCTCACGAAAGATGATACCCGTGGAAAACGTCTTTTCGTTGTGATTTGAACGCCTCGGGCACCACAAAATACCCAATCTAACGCTAATTGGTGTTTTTCTTTTGAAGAGAGATGATACTCTTTTGTTTAATCAAAATCTCGGAAACTTAATTTAGGCCTCTGATTTAGTATGCTTTTCGGAGTTCGGTGCTGTGGATAGCTCGATAGAGCTGACTTCTTATTAAGGAAAATTTGTGCACTAGAAGGCCATTTGACGTCAAGTTAGAAATACCTTTAATCAACATGCTCATCAACTTAGAAGCAAGAATGGGACTTAACAAAAAAAAATCTCTCTCTAAATCTAAAACTAGTAAAAATTAGCCTAACCATTAGGCATTTTAGAAGCTTTTGAATGTTAGGATTTCAAAACGCAACTTCAAATATAAACTTCTCTACAGTCGTTCTTTCTAGCTAAGAAGAAAATTAGAACTACAAACCTCATCCAAGCGCAATTATGGTTTAGTATACTGACAATTCAAAGACAAAACTTCACCTGAGAAGGCACAATAGGTTTCGCCTAAGACACTACTACTTCAGTTGCATAAGTTGGCCTTATCAGTTACCAAAACGTATGGTATTTTTTTCCTTTCAAATGTTAAGTTTCATTGCAAAAGGAGAAATTGCGAATAACTCTCAATGCGAATGATCTACTCTTAATTTACTGTTTACTGTTTACTAACATATGCAAAAACATCTCTCCTTTTTAACGTTAAATGAAAACAGTTCGTCTATCAATAATTTTCTTTGTCAACATTAGGTTAAAAAAATTTAAATTGCAATAATTTATGAGAGGATAAGTTGATAAATTAGAATTCATAAATTTTTTTGAAGAAAAAAATAACAAAACATATAAATAGGAACGTCAGTGTTACAAAGAACAATGCTTCAATCACAAGAATAGTTTAAAATTCTAAAAGTAAACCTTTCCGAGTTTCAATCCAAATCGTTACAACGAATTAAAAGAAAAACAAACAACAAGTCTTTTTTTGTCAATTTTTGTACTTGATTTATTTGTTCTTAAAATGTATCCGAAACGCTTAAAAGCACATAATACAGATTCAGTCAAACTAATTGAAATATAAAATCAAAAATCACAATTAGGGAACAATAATACGATTTCTTTCTAAATTAATTTTATATCAACAGAACTACATTCATGTGCGAAGTATTTAGTTTTTTCGACTCTTCACTTCGACAAACTTCTGAAGTGTTGAAGTCAAGCTATTGATGGCATCGATTTTAATTCTTTCAATCTTCTCCTGTTGGATGAGGGACATTTTATTAAAATGCATTAGATCGCGATGCATTTCACGTTGCAGATCAATCTTTTCCCGATCTATTTGTAATTTCTGTTCAAAATACTCTTTCCACCATCCTCCGTTGTTGGAATTGGCAAAGTCTTCGTTTCCATTTTCGTGGGTTATTTCAAGTGGTAGTTCTTCATGATGATCATTATTGTATTCAAATTTGTTTTTCTTCCTTTCTGGACTGCCACTGCTCTCTTCGAATTCGTCGGCCGATTGTCGACTATCCATTTGTATTTGTGGTTGTAGCATTCCGTTGTCTGGTGGGTATTGGCTTTCATCTTGAAACTGGGCACCACTGACTATGGTGTCACATTCGGCTTTTTTACCTTGTAGATACTTGAACATTTCCTCGAAGAACTCCCAATGTACATAGCCAGCGAGGAACTTTTTGTTGAGATTCTTATTGTATGTTATTAGTATGTTGTGCCATTTCTTTTGAACTTTTGCAGCGCTGTAACGAAAGCCGAGCTTTTGTAATTGTCTAGTTACACTTAGCCAAAGAGCGGTGCGTTTTTGGCGTCCTTCGGTGAATTTGTCTTCCATTGGTCCACGAATGTGGATAAGTGCGCGTGTTGCCTCAGTTGTCCAAGCGCGTTCGTATGGACCTCGTCCACCATTTTCCTCGGGATCTTCAAGGACGGATGTGTCGCCGTTTTCGTCGTTATCCTCTAAGTCGTCATCACTGATTTGATAGTAGCCTAAAACAAGTAAGAAAAACAGTTAATAATCAATAAGAATAAATAAATTTTTTGTTTTAGAAAATAGGCTAAAAACTACTCAGGCCCGTTTGTTCGAACTCTGAACCTAGTTTGTCTTCGATAATTCAAGAGTTGAAAACTAAACAGATTAACATAGCAAAAAACTTCCTATTTGTTATTTCGATTCAAGCTAGATCCAAGCGAACTACTAGTTGACTCGTATGTTGCCCTTGAGGTAATGGTTAACAAGTCCGTATGTAAAGTAGGTGTTCTCAGAAAAATCGAATTTTTTTGCACGTGTATCGTCTGTTGGGACGGACTGTCAAGTTCTGTTCAGAGAGTAATAATTAACATGCCATTAAAAATGTTCTTTTAGGTATTAGGTATCGGGGAAAAAATTGTAGGTTCCTGAAATGCGCTAAACTCCGAAGCTGCTCGGGCCTTGTTTTCCCACCGAATTTTTTTTTATCATTTATTTTTATATATTTTTTTTTTTAAATATTGTGGACAAGTTTGATATTTCTATCAATAACATTATTAACATGAGATAAGACTAGGATGCCAGGTGAGCTGACACACTTAGGACAATAGGGTTTATTGTCATACACAAACCATTTGGACTGCCTTATTACTTACGAAAAAATTTAAAGCTTCAAATAAAGTCAGAGAAACGCAATGCGTTGACTTGAATAGATAACAAGGGTCGTCAAAGAAACCAGAGCCCAATCCTATCACACGTCTTTGGGCCACAGAAGAAGATGTATAGTTAGCTCTACTTCTTCATGCTTGCCTACAAGAAAAACATGTAATTACATCTAAAGCTGCACTGATGTATCTTCTATTGACATATGTAGATCAAGCCATTCGATCGCTTGGGTTCCAAATTGGAAAAAATTTGTTTCGTTGCGTTAAAAGTTGAAATGCTTAACAATCTCAAATTAGTTTTAGGTCCCTATTATGAGTAGCGAATCGAACGTTCGACTTTAAGCGAATGTTTTAGAGAAACTCATTTATTGGATTATTATCAATAAACTTCGTCTATTCTCTTTTCTACAAAGTTTTTGTTTCTACAACCTATAATACCGCTATAAAAGAAGCTTGCAAAAAAATTCGCTTCCAATCGAACGTTCAATTCGCTACTCATAATAGAGACCTTATTGTATCGTTTGGTATACCGATATTCCACACGATACAATCTCTGAGGGCGGCCGTGGTGCAGTGGTAGAGTGTTCAGTAGGTAGGCCGGATGCGTGGGTTCGAATCCCGCTCTGGGCATCTACTTTTCTTTCAGCCTCCTAGTTTCGCCGCCCTTGAGGTTATATGTGAAATAACTAACACCTTATTTCCACTACTGCAACACAGAAGAAAGAGAAGGCTGCTACCCTGGTAGTACAATGGACCGATAATTAAGTCTGAGTTCTCCAGGTTAGCATATAAGCCTCTTCTTTTAGAAAAGAAAAAAAAATACCGATATTCTCCAATTGAGGCGAGGTTGGCAGTAGTACACCATTTATGGTGAGTTCGTCTGCTTCCCAGTTTTAGAAATATCTATATCCCCGGCACCCAGTGGAAGTGAGAAAGAAAAAAGGTACATCCTTTTCATATTCCACGTTTTCCGGAAAACGTTCGTTCATTACTCGTTACTGCCCCATTTGTTTTTGAATCAGTAGTGTAAAAATAAATGCATCAAATTTTAAAGAAACATTGGTTCTGCCGGTAGATGATCAAACAATGTTTATATTACAAGAGCCATCATTTGACTGGGTAGGGACCTAAAAAACCTTTTAGCCATCGCAAACCATAGTGGAAGTTCAGACGGTTTGAGGCTGTATGTGTCATGAGGGGGTTGGCAATTTAGTTTTTATAGACGGAATTATTAATCAATATGTTTTAGACATTTTGAAACAAAATTAACGGCAAAGAGCAGAATCAACGGGTTTTCTAAACAATTTTCAGTTTTACCAAAATAACGACTCTTAACATAAATCTCGTTGTACAAGAACAGTTCGGTTATAACTGGCCTAAAATAATACAAATACCACATTGAAGCCCAGACTTTAGCTCAATGGAGAATTTATGTGAAACTCTGAATTCCCAACATTCCCATTTAAGAAAAAAGAACTTTTTTATATGTTCTCATCAATTGCAAAAAATTAAGAAGATTGTAAAGTGTTTTTAAATAGAACTTTTACGAGCGATGTCCTAAACAATTTAATTATAAGACCCTGCTTATAATGTCTAATAGATAAAATTAAAATAAATGTGGTCTTAACAGCGGAGAGCCCCATGCCTGGCGCATTTCTCACTATAATACCTTGCGAGGAATAAAGAGGATTTAAAATTATTTGCCAAATCCGGACGGCTAATCCAGAAAACACTTTTCATGGCAATGATATTACTATCGGAGAAGTTTCCAATTCATCACCAAAAGTGATATCCTTTGGAAAAACAATTTTTTGTTTCACTGTTTAGATTCAAATTTCGAACCTCCCACGTAACAGGCAGACTTGATAACAACCACGCCGCAGGTACCATACCATAGGGGGCGTTCAATAATCGTATGCGGATAGATTTTTGTTCTTGTTTACCTGTTGGGCATTTAGCGAAGGCGTACACCCATTTCTATCAAAATGCTGTCTATAGGTATCCAAGAATTTTTTTTTTGTGCGTTTATTTTGTAATTTCCAAGTCGGTCGACGGAAATATTAAACCACCAAAGTGCGTGTTTATTTTTACTCTTGGTAAACAAATATAATAACAATTTCAGAATTGAAGTCGCTAAGTTGCATGGAAATTCGAAAAAAAATAAAGTCCAATCGTTTAGAAACGTTATTTTGAATGTTTTCTTTTTTTAGAAGTTGAACTTTTATATATCGTAGTTTTTGTCGGCAGCAACCCGGAAAAAGATATCTGAATCGTTCAAGAAGGTATCTAAGAAACGGGTATTCGGGATAGCCTATCCGAAAGGTTCTGGAACGTGCCCATAGTTTCAAGGCAATAGGTTAGTTCGTTGAACTTTACCCAGGGCTGACCTTGACAACCATATGAGTTGTCAAAAAAAACCTGGGTTTTCTAGTCCTCAAAAACGCTAAACCACAAAATCACCACACATCCCTGCCATTTGAATAAAAATCAATTCCATTTGACAGCCCTCAAATCGCCCCAAGAAAAACCTAGGGCGAGTTGATACCAAACATAGGTCAACCTGAGCGCTCAAAAAGAGTACTTAGTGGACAGTATACTTTTTACTCTCGAAATTCGAGTTTTTTCATAGTACCTCTCAAGTTTACACACTTTTTTTTATTATACAATCGGAGATGAGCCAGTAGAATTCTAAAACAGTAAATAGTAGGGAACACGAACGAACTCATCGAAAAATGCGTCTTTTGAAATTTTTAGGAAGATCAGTTATTGCGGGAAAGAACAAAAAATTAAATGAAGTGTTAAAAGAATTTGTTTTCATACACTAATGATGTAATTTCTGAATTGTTTAGCATCTTTTTCAGTTTGAAGCACTTTTGTAAGAAAAGACCCTACACCAAATTGTTCTAAAGTTTTATCACGAAGCAATCTCAAAACTGAACGCATTAACTGGCTATAGTAAAGTAAAAAAAAAAAACTAATTCTCTCAATAGCACCCGAGAAAAACTCCCAAGAGCTTACTAGCAAAGGAATTCTCAAATGGAAACGCAACTTTCAATACTTTTTTAAGTCAGGAAATAAACTTGGCCCATTAATTTTGTGAGCAACTGTATTTATTTGTTTATTCTGTGACTTGGGATTCAGCGTGTCAAGAAAGCTGAACAAACATTTACTGAAAATGGATATTTTAAATTGGATATCTCTCAGAATAGTGTTTTTATAATAAACGAATTTTTTGTTTGGTTTTATCTTCTTTTATTATTAAAGGGCACATGATTTTTATACGATAGAAGTTCAATCCATCATTCAATTTGAAAGTTATCTCTTTTACTAAACTCACAAAAAAAAGCGCATTAAGATAATCTCCTTGAAATCGCCCACCCTTGTTGCGAAAAAAAACTTCTTAAAGTTTTTGTAGATAGATTGAAGGACACACAAACACACACACCAGCAGCATACAAAACTTCACTACACCTTATATTCTCTAGCCCTTACTATCGACAAGTAACAAAGCTCAAACTAATGTAGATACAGGCGCACTGCGCTAGAGAGGCCCTCCATCCAGCCTCACACCATCCAAGAAAAAGATTTTATCTACCAATACCTTGAGAGCAAAGAAAAATTTAAGCAATTCTAGCATCGCAAGCTGAAACTCTTTTAGGTTTAAATTTAGAACAATATTTTTGTTTGTCAGTAAACAAAAGTTTGAAATGTGACAGCAAGCGAAAGCGTTAATCAAAACAGAATAAATCAAAAATAAAAAGAAATGTAAAACTTACACCTACTTTGAGAAGCATCCATTGCTGGTGGATTAAATTTCTTGTCCTCCATCGAGAGATTGATGTCTTGGCTGACAACTGAATAACTAACTATTCACAAGAAATTGAAGAAATACGCACACCACCGTTGCTGATGCTCTGTATCAAGCAACTAATGTTCCCGAGAAAAATCAATTTAATCTCTATATCCCCCTGATAGATTTTCCTTCTTAAGCAGCAGCAGTTGAAAAATGTCTTCTTAGATGGCTAGGGGTGGGTAAAAGGCGCTGTCCACCCCTATGTGTTATGTTTATCAAAGTGGAGGGTGGGTGGTCTTCTGTATTCCTTCTTCTCCTGTGTGTTTTATAAGATTCACTTGAGAAAACTAACACCGAACGCAGCAGCACAAAAACTCGGATCTGTGACGTATCGATAGTTTGACAATACTGAACTCAAAAAACTTCTTGACGAGAAGTTGTAGGCTGCAAGCGAACAGTAGCTCGCTCTGCCTTTTCTGCTCCTGCTGCTGCTGCTGCTGCTGTACCTAGAAACGTTTTGATGTTGCGCGTTACAGACCTCGAATTTCTTGTATCTAATAAGTACAAACCCTTGGCAGCTTGCTCTCCTTAATTTTGTTCTTCAATTGCCATGGAAAAAAACACTGGGCGTCTATGGTGAAAAAATCGTTGCACCGTAACTCACTAGCACATTTAGATTATAACACAAAACTTAAGTATTTTCAATCGACTTCTCTAATTTAAAGGCAATGTGATACTCTTTCTTGGAAAAGACAATCAAAAACCTGTTTAGCTGGTACACGGAATTGGTTCTTCTTTTTTTTTTTTGTTTAGACAAATCCTCACAGCCCTTGAAGTCGCTGAGTCCTTCACTCCTTTAGCCTGGTTTCTTTCTTCTAGCATCTTGGCTCTTGCTTTGTTTCAAAAAGGGATGCTTCGGCTTGCAAATTTGTTGTTGTTTGTTTTTATTCTGTTTTTTTTTGTACTTTTTTGTTATGTGTGGAGTTGAAAAGGAAACTTCAAAAAAGTGAAAAAGTACTGAAAATTGTTTAGAATGCAGAGCTGCCAGGATTGTTTTTTTTTTTTAAATAATTGTAGAAGATTAACCGCCGTATTAATAAACGCGGAATAGCTGCGTTCCATGGATTAAGTTGTAAATGGTATAATGGTAGCTTTAATTAAATGGAAAATGGTATAATGGTAACTTAATCCATGGAATAAGGCTATTCCGCGTTTATTAATACGGGGGTAAACGATTAGAAAACAGAACGTCGAAAAGAAAAAATATTGTTCGGGGAGTTCTTTGCAATGAAGAGAATGAGGCAACTCACTTTTCATGCGTTTTTTATAGCTGTTAAAAACAATTTTTAGTGAAACATCTGTTGAGGAAAAAACTATCCAAAGGCATTTCTAAAAGTGGGATATACTTAGCTCTCTTGCTAAATTTCAAATATATGCTGAAATAGAAGATGTTGAAATTGGAATCGATTCTTTGGTGAATTCGACTACTGACAACTATGTTAAGAGGCGTGCTTTTTGAGCCAACTAAAAGCTCACTGGAAGTTCACTTACCCCCGTATTAATAAAACGCGGAATAGCTGCGTTCCATGGATTAAGTGAAAAATGGTATAATGGTAGCTTTAATTAAATGGAAAATGGTATAATGGAAACTTAATCCATGGAATAAGGCTATTCCGCGTTTATTAATACGGGGGTTAGCGAACAACAAGGCTTTTGCGAAAAATATAACACTGGATAAGAGAAGTTTGTAGTATCGAAATAAGTTGATGCTGAGTTACTGATTTTCTTTCCAACAAAAATACTGCACTAGATAATGGCCTAAAAATGAGAGCAACAAGTTCCGGGAAAACACAAAATTTAAATAAAATAACTACTCAAATCTACTACATACAAAAACAATACATCATGTACTTTCAAATCGGCAGAAAAATTCTGAACAAAATGACATTACAGCATGCTGAATGTCAAACAACTGACAGTTGCTTTGACAAACGAATTTTGTAATTTGTATTTCCAAATTGTTAAATTTGTTCGCGCTTTTTTGCCGGGATTTACAGATTGAAAGTATCAACAAATTTCAAATAAAATGTCTTCAAATGGTGAAATGTAAATAAACGTTAATTTTTTTTTGATTACACACTAATTTAAATGAATTTTCTTTATCAACACAGCACCGATTGGAAGCGACTGTGGCAGTTGGTATCAGGAATTCACTACGAAACTCCTGAGGATACGGTCAAAGAGAAATTACTCAACGTATCCAAAGAACTCCAAGATGGTCTTCTTCAATTCAAAAGTTCCAACTCATCCAACACTAACCTGGAGACACTTCTCAAAGAAAAGAAACAAGATAAATTGTATCCGTTTACTAAAAAATTACAGGAACTATTGGTAAGTCTAGACATCCCTTCTCACCACGACGGATTGTTTCAACTTTTGTTTGTTTCTTAGGACTTAGAATCGAATCAATGTTGGCAAATACTGTGTTACTATCTTTCCAATGAATATCGCGGGTCAGCGAGTTCTTTGACTGCATTTATCTCTACCGAGGCCAACATGGCAAAGCTGTTGGACGACATCTGGGGTTATTACTCTCTCGAAAGAATGATAGTGTTGAAAGTAATAAAAAACCTCTTAATTTTCTACAAAATACCCGGTCATCCCTACCATAATGAATACAAATTGATTGTTGACAAGCTCAGTATGACTAAGCTGAGGGATTCTTATTTGAAGCAATTCGAGTTCCTGATCAATGAAAATCCACCCACTAAACTGACCGCTGGAGAGTTCTTAAACTATCACAACAAGTTGAACGCATGGGCGGAACGAAATTGCCGTGAGATTAATGAAACACTGCACATTCTTCTTCTGATATTTGATAATGTCGGTGTGGAGCCTAAACAGCTTCAAAAACTATTCAATTGCTTCAAGCAACACTCGTTCGGAAGACAACAGTTGTATATTGATCCAAGGAATGAACTCCACCAACAGTTGACTAGAAAAATTGCCTTCAGTGAGGTGGCGCTCTTTCTGAGGTGTATTGACTTTAGCAACCCACGTAACGCAGTTGGAGTTGACGAAGTGATTAAGCTACTGGACAAAGACATCGCAACCATGTATCACAATCAAGAAAATGGACCACTGTTGCTGTCGTGGATGCTTTTGAATCTGAGAAGCAGCAGTTTGGCTGATGAAGACAACGTCATGGCAAAGTACGGTCAGTTTGGAATGCGGGCGGTTCATTTGAATGTCTTTGGGTACCTAAAAGAGCTCGTTAGTCATGAAATGTTCAAGGTGAGTTATTTTAAATGGTTTTACAAAGTTATTTAAATTTATTTTCTATAAAGGACGACAGTGTGGTCTCCAAAGTCGTAAGGCAGACTGTCTTTAACCAGTTGACGTATCTGTGCGATCTCTTTGACGCCGATGGGAACATCGCTCGTCATCCATTCGTATATGAGTTGCTCTGTGAGTTGATTTCGTGGCCAACTTTAGCAAAGAACTTCTGTTCACATGAAGGTTAGTAAAATAGGAAGGTCAATTGAAAACCTTAGATATCGAGTTTATCTTTCTTTTAGATGGTGGCGTACGGTCCCTCTACAACACAGCCTTGGAGAGCTTCCCCATTAACTTTATCTACATCTCTATGATTGCCAATGCCCTTACCAAAGCTGGAATG
The DNA here is from genome assembly GCA_914767635.1 of Melanostoma mellinum. NCBI lineage: Eukaryota > Metazoa > Arthropoda > Insecta > Diptera > Syrphidae > Melanostoma > Melanostoma mellinum. The sequence goes on from OU612059.1 coordinate 206,902,308, forward strand.
GGCACTTATGTAAGACTTGTGTCCCCTTGATCGCGAAAGAGTTGATATATTAAATACTAACTTCTTTCAACAGATTAGATCACAGCTCGAGAACCTTCCAATCTACACGGAAATATACGACGAATCAAAGTTCATGCTGCAGCCCTCGCAAGAGGTTGAAGACGAGTATGTTCTCGTTCGGGATTTTGCACCATTCCCTCGCATTGACTACAAACTTCGAGCTGGTACTTCTGCAGTGGTTATGGAGCGTGCCAAAGAATGTTGCGTTCACTTTCGAACAAGCGTCAACTATTTCAATGTTCTTCACAACGAAATAAACTCTTTACTCGCTGATGCAACACGTTACACAGAATTCAACAATGACCGACTGACTCGTGTAAACTTCGGCTTAAAGTACCTCCAATCAGCGATTGGGAGGGTGAAGTCGTTGAATGAGATTTCAGCTGAGATGGTTCATCCAACAGAGCTGTGCATTGACGTATTGAATAAATTTAAATTGACACAAAGTCCACCGATTGAGCTGTTGGCCAATTGCTTGAATGTATGCTCAGCTCTTTTGCCATTGGTAGACAAAGAGATATTCAATCGAGTCATCAATCTGAGCATATTACCAGCAATGAGCAATGAGTCATTGGACTACAAGAAGTATGCCCATGGAGTCTGTTTCGATTCGAATTTAGTGGGCACTTATTTAGTCGATGTGGAGAAGAAAACGGAACGGTATGAGTTTCTGCTGGCCTATTTGACGTTCTTGAGAACATACGCCAAGGTAAACAAAATACACCATCATCAATTTAATTGATTTTGAGCTTAAAAACTTGTTTTCAGATGGGCCGTGATCACCTGTTCCAGTTAGAGATCCCTGGCCTGATATTCTTGCTGCGGGAAGTCTTCCCGCATATGCATGCGTGGCGGTTTGAGTCGCAGCACGATAAAAATAAAATTTATTCCGAGATAATGGGCTTCATTTGTGACATCTTAGACTTGGTAACGACAGAAAAAGGTTCGAAGAACCCAACAAAACAGCTTTTGCGGAACATATGCGTATACAGTCTGCTGAATCTTGAAAACGGCTTAGTTTTCTTACGGTAATACAAATCAAACTTCAATTGAATGGAAATGTACTTATTTTGTGTATTCAACAGGTTCATAGCAATTGGCAATCCGTATTTGCAACTTTCGATGGAAATGGAATCGAATTGGATGGCCCTGTCAACGAATGGCCTAATACTTCTCGTTCGTTTGTCGATGCGTATTTTGATGCAACTTCTACGCTTAAAGACTTCAGTTTTCTCCAGCTCTCAGCTATCACCATTGGAAACACTTATCTACACCCAACCAAAACAGAGGGACACTTTGCGTATCATCCCAGTTGTCACAAGCTACATGAACAACATTTTTGATCGCTGGTTGCCTCTTTTGTCATGCAGGCTGCTGAAGCGCATTGCTCTTGAGTTTAACATGTCCCTACTAGCCTGTCTGGATATGGAACCCGATCAAATTCGTTTGACTTTCCTCAACAAGTTGCCAGACGATCTGGAAAGTGACAACTTGAAAATAGCTATCCTTGAGCTGGTTGAAGCGTGCATTGAAAAGCAACCGGGAGTGACTGAAGCTTTTTTCAACGTAAATTTTTCAAAAGATAAAACGAAGGACAAGAAATCGAATTTAGGAGACAGTATTGTGACTTTTATGGAAGATTATCTCGATGCTGTTGCAAAAGTACCGAATGCTGTGGAGAACCATTTGCCAAGTCGCATCATGACATTGTTCTATTCGCTTTGGAAGAACAATATGCAGAGTTTGGTTGAGGAACTTGTCCAAAAGCCTACTTTCTGGTCATCGTTATGCAATCCGTTGTTCGGGGAATTATCGCCCAATGTAAAAGCATATAGTCAATTGTTCAACATTCTGGGAATAGAGGTCTTCAGTACGAGCAACAAGACCGATACGGAACTGAAGAAAGTTCTTAATCGTTTCTTTAATAGCAAACACTTCGATGCTTGGGTTGATTATGTTTTCAATCTGCCGAATGTGTCACGAGTTTCACAAGCTGTTGATGAGACACCCGAATGGTTGAATCGTTTGCAGGCTTTCAAAGGATTCATGTTGATCTATCTTAAGAAAAATCCCACTGGAATTGAGATTCCACAAAATAAGTTTAAACTTCTTGCCGAGAAGTGTTTGCAAGTGTTGGTTGCACGTTCTGAATACACAGAAGATTTAAGACCTTTCATAATCCTGTCAGAACTTTATCTTTTCATTATTCAAAGCTACAAGCACTCGTACACCGAAACAGTTGATGAGGACAAACTGATGCTTCAGCAGCTTATAAAACTACTTAGTGGCGTCGCGAGTTGCTATGAGGATCTGCATATTCGAGCTAAGGAAGCCTGCCTTTCAATTACTATAAAATGCGCTGATTTGCTTTCTGTAGAGTTACTTAAGGATTCAACCGTGGCCTTGAGTTTCCTCTATTCCGTGGTCAGTATCATTTGCCTGGAGTTGGGCAATCTAGAAACCGAGGTCAAGGTCGAGATGAAGCTTTCTACGAAGTCATCAACTGCTTCCTCCTCATCGTCGAACTCACTGGTTCTCAGTTTAAATCTGTTGAAGACGATAGCAACTATCTTCCACAACGACGGTCCAGGCAACTGGGATCTGCCATTTATTGCCAACAAAGTATTCAATCGGTTGTTGAGTTGCACTGGTTGGATTTTGCAACTAAGCTCTAAACAGAAACTGTCTGTGGAGCTGTTAGATGTCTTGATTGTATTTGCCAAGGGTAATTGCTCACAAGAATTTCTCCACTGTGATGTGGGCGACTATTTGTGGCTTAAGTTATTACCTCCGAAGGAACTTCTACAGGCCAACTTTACGATGAAACAGCCTCGTGAAAACGACTGGGCGGTACAAAAATGGTGGCCCATTTATTCACGTGGCATTGAACTTGTTACGATTCTCTTTCAAAAGCATGGATACCAGTTCCTAAAGGATGTTCTGACATTTGTTGGAATACATGAAGAATATTTGATGGATTCACTGTTGTTGGGTAAACAATCTCTAGAACCCAACGCAATGGTGCTGATCAAAAATTCTGTACTACTTGTGGCAAAGTTGGTTGTACATGAGAAGGAATGGCGACTAGAGCACTCACATAGCTTGTTTAATTTGATGGTGAGTTGTACATGATTTTCATTTTTCGAAAATATTATTTTGACTTTTTTTTCTGACAGAGATGTGTGCAAATGTTAATGGGTCATTCAATTTCGATGTTCCACCAACCAAAGAACTTAAAGAGTCTGGTGAGTGGTAAACGGAGTCAGTTGGATATCATCAAGGAAAGCGAAAGTGGTGGACTAGTTGATGAAGTCATTACAGCGTTTAATGAGTAAGTAGTTTTTTGAGTTGGTTTGATTGAGATTTGACTTCATGCTTCATAGTTTATTGGTAAAAATACATAGCTGACTGATAAGTCTTAAAAATTAAAGACCTGATGTACTCCGATATATCTTGGAAGAAAGTTTTCTTATTCTTAATGAATTTAGATGTTTCCATAGGTAGCAAAAATTACATAGATATGTGATAATCCCGAATCGAAATTTTGTTTTAAATTCTGCAAAAACAATTGAGTCCCTCAATCTTAATCTGAACCTGAGAGGAGCGAAAAATATACCCCTATAATTAATACGAATGGATGCGAAAAGCTACTATGTGTAAGTTACCTGCAATTCGGTTCAAAATGCGATCCGGTTGTCTGATGTAGGATGTAGCTCAACTAGATGAAAAAAACTAGATATAATAGCTACATTTAAAGTTGAAACATTTAAATTAATAGACTTTAAGGGCAAGAGCTCAGCGTGAGCTAGAGTCTTACTTACTTAGATGGGCATTACATTTCTGGGTGAACTTGAGCCCCAACAAACATCTTTCGCCAACAATTTCAACTTCGAGCGAGTGAGCTCTCTCCAGTTTTTTTTTGTAGTGCCGGTGGCGTGTTGGTTTTGCCTATTACGTGGAAGGTTCGTGGTTCTAGTCCTAACAGAAGCCAAAAATGTTTTTCTACGGTTATCGCCTTTCGCTATGAATTGGAAAGTCCTCCGATAGTTAATTCATTGCCATGAAAAGCGCTTTCTCGAGAGGTTCGGAAATCGGCAGAAAAATGTAGGTCTCCTCTATTCCCTCACAAGACAAAAACATGATTGTGAGAATTGTATTAGGTCGCTTCAGTTTTTGCTCTCGGTTTTGGACTTCTTCCATTTGATTGCGCCAATCAAGGCTAGGTCTTGTTCTTCCGCGATTTTCCTGCAATGTCCTTTCGAAAACCTGTCGATCTGGAGAGAAGATTTAAATTGGCTCTACATAGCCGAGCCCAGCCCAGCTATGCCCATGTCGCGATACAGCTTATACCTACACCTTTTTGTATCTTCTTCTCCTCACATTGTTGTTGGTCCGCTTTCGAAAAGGTCCACGCTTCTGTGCCGTACTGGGATGATTGAGTTCCTATAGACAGAGTATTGCATTTTTTTCAACCAGTCGCATAAGAAATTAAAGTAAGCGGGTTTATAATGATGGAGAGCAAATTTGTATTTAAACATCAAAAGAGGAGTCTGCTTTTTCTGCTTTTATTCTAGTTTTAGTGAAACGACTTCCGTTAAGGGATTGATTGTTTCAGTATACAGTCTAGGTCATTTTACCCGACACAGCAGCAGTATTTGTTTTGTATTAACTTGTTCACACAGATGTCCCAGATGTTTCATTGAAAGTCTTTATTTGTAAGTTTACGTAAAGCTCTGAGTCTATTCAGCTACAAGTTGTTTCAACTTTCAACAGCAATACTCCGAAAAATATTCACTGAATCCAGAAATAGTCGCAGTTTTTTCAAGTGAGAGCTTTTAATCCGAAAGCAATCAACAAAGCTTAGAACACCAAATTTTACCCGAAAATTATCAACAAATATTACACGACTTATCCTAGTCAGGTGTACCCAAAAAATTTTGATGACTTGAATTGGATAGAGATATTCTTGAGAAATCTTATCTTCAAGACCACGGTGTGGTCTACTTTATATAGTTACAGCACAGGTCCTACTCTTATGTCGCTTTCCATTGATTTCACTCCGGGAAGCACTCATTTTGAAAACCAATGGAACACCTAAAATTGTTTCTGCTAAGTTTAACCTGTTGTCTATGAGTGATTGAAACACCTAAAGCACATAAAAAATGTTCCCTGATCGAGAAGTAGCTGTCACTTCTCAGAATCAGAAGAAGTGATCTTTTTGAAATTATGGAACGGTTTGAAAATGTTCCTGGACGCTCCTGGACGGTAGAATAAAAGTGACCTAACTGAAATTTTTTTTTTGCCGATGAGCTTTCAATTTTGCCGCTCTGATGAAATGAGCGATAAAGTCTTCAAAAAAGTAAGTGTATTAGGTCACTTTATTGCGAAATCAGAAATTATAGGAATTTCTAGTTAGGTCATTTCATTCTAAGGGTGCGAGGTGGTTGTGAAATAATTATTCCAATTCGTCTGTGAGTGCCCAAGCTTGGCCTCAATTAAAAAAGTCCTCGCAGAACACTTCTTCGACATTTATAAACTTCCACTGAACAAAATCCTGAAATTCATTGAGGGCTCCAAATGTTTAAGTTAGGTCTTCATCCTTAATAGTCCAGTCACCGCTATTCACCACCCCCTCCCCCTTCGTTTCATTTCCCTTCTCTTCTCATCTTCCGAGCGCAATAAATTCTTTTGAAGCTGAGTTGAAGAAAGTTCTTCAACAACCAAGGAGAGCACAATTGGTGTTAAAATTTTAGCGCAGTGATCTTTTTAAAATAAATAATTCATTAAAAATTTCGTGGCATCTTCTCCAACTTACAGATGAAGCATAATAACTTAAAAGACTCAATAAAATACCACTACTCTCATAAGTAAAACTTAAAAATTTTATTTTTAGCTTAACAGAGATAATCACGTTGTGTGCGAAATGCCTTCTACGCTTTAGCCCGCCCTTAATTGATTTAATCTGTGAACCAGAATTCCTTGCGTGTAAATGGGAACCTCTGTTTGAAATCCATTTTGGCGCTCCAAAACTGAATGACACAAACATCCAGCTAACGTTTGGTACCGTACTTAGTGTTGTTGGTGTATTCACTAAAGTCCTCAACCTGGTAAGTTTTCATATGACTTTTATTTGTTACTGTTATCGAATCTTAAGAATGCTTTTCTTTCCCTTCAGCAAAATTACGGATTTAATGAAGTTCCATTAAATGTATTACCCGACGATACAGAGCTTGAAGGCCAAACAAATGATTTGAATTCTTCAGTACGCAATACAAGCAACAATCTTTCCAAATCACCAAGTCAACGTGGGTTCTCTAAATCAGTGTCCCTTACGTCAGCATCATCAGTTTCAGCCCCTCCCAATGAATTGTTATCAAATCTTGATGGAGAGCTGTGTTTAATGGCCTTGGAGCACGTTCTCATGCTCGCGGCATCCCAAAGTCTTTTAGCTCTAAAAAATTGCCATTTACCCTCACGAGAGAAGCAGCTTATTCGCCGTGAGATCAGCACAGAACTGATAACTTACCATGAATTTATCCGTAAAAAGGTTCTGATTGACTTTCGCGAACACAAAGAGATTTGGCATCGACGAAAGCATGGAATTGCCCTAATGATGAAGCCCGGTAGTGATGATAATGATCCAGCTGCCGGTACTAGTAGTGGCAGGTCTTCAAAATCACAATCCGATAACGGATCGAAGCGAGCACCGGATTTTAAAAATTCAATGCGTGTAAATGTTGTTCGTAGATTACACTTACAGCAACAGCAGCAACAACAAACACCCGATGCTGAAAGAAGAACGTTCGAAATGTCACAAATGATTAGTCCCATTGGATCAAGGCATAGTGACATAACAGACCAACCGGCAGCTGTTTCTTCAACCCCCAATCTTGCACGCCCTCCCCTTAGAAGACCAAATGATATGATTGTTGAAGAAAGTACGAAAAAAGTTTGCTTTGAAGATGAAGTTGAAGAAGAAATTGAATATTTCCCACCGGAAGAACCAAAATACAGTCCACTGTCCTATGTACAGTTGGTGGAAGAAGACTATCTGCACTTTATGTCGAATTTGTTTACCGTCATTTGTCTAAGTGATTAGTATTGTTTGAGTTAGTTGAGTTTTGGACTCTTGATAATATAAAATTTGTTTGAAAATAATAATAATAAAAAAAGTGTTTTATAATTTTACTAAACTGTGAGGTTTGTTTCGATCGCGGAAAGGGAAGCCTTGTCTTAGGTGCGGAACAAATAATTGGAAGAAGACCTCAACCGACTGCAAAACTGGCGATAGCTGGCTCGAAATCGGAAATGTTATGGAAAGATGTTGGTTGATACCCAGGATAACCCCGAACTTTAATGACCACCTAAATAAGAAAGTAAGTGAGGTTTGTTTTACATTCTTTGATTTGTTTCAATGTCGTGTCAAGTGTGTTGCTAACAGTTTTTCAACACCTGTTTTTAGCTAACACAAGGTAGTTTTTTTTACGGACCATGACACTGGTTACTGAAAGTAAGTAAAAGAACGCACATACATTACATCAGACGAAAGACGCAATTCTAACGAGTTACAATCTAGTTTTTCGAGGATAGCAAGCTTTTATTCACTTAAAACACGGGTCACACGGCTGGTTGCCAGTGGCTAGTCGAGTAGCCGCTTCTGCCAGCCGCTGATCAGTTTTGTGTAACCACGAAAATGACCACATTCGCTGTAGGCCGGGCGAGTATTTAGCAGAGGAATATCCTTTTTTTTTGCTGCTAGCAGCGGCTGCTAATACAAAAACAAAAATCCTGCTAAATGTACATACATAGTATTTTGCAAATTTTTCTTTCAAAATCTGTTGCTTCTATCTTCTTAATATATATAAATCACGTGTCACAATGTTTGTCCGCGATGGACTCCTGAACTACTTAACCGATTTTAATAAAATTTGTACACCGTGTGCAGTTTGGTCTAACTTAAAAGATAGGATAGGTTACATCTTAATATACAGTGGCAATATTATTTTATTGCAAAATATTTGTTTTACATTCACAATTATCTGTTAGCTTCAAAAGATTTTAACAGATTTTTGAGAAAGTAAACAATATATGGCACTGCTATGTTAAACCTACAAACGTGTCATATAAGCCACAATTCAATAACACCACGTATTGTTGTTGAGCCTAAACATCTGCAACAGTTGGATGATTGGCAGCTGGATACATTCCGCTGTTATTTGCACTTCCTTATCCCTTATATTTATATTTGCAAAATATGAACAAAGTCGCTTTCCGCTGTCTGCCTGTACGCTTTTTTAAAGTCTTTGAAACTACACAACGGATTTTGATGTGGTTTTTTTTTCAATTGATACAGTAACCCAAGAAAAAGGTTTTTATGTACATATACATATTTCCACAGTAACGGGAAAGAGAACTTAGAAACTGCTCGACCAATTTCTAAATTCTGTTACTGTTAGAATGATATTTGTTTACATATTCCAACGGGATCATACACAAGAACAATCACGGGAACTTAGAAACTGCTTGACCGATTTTAAAAATTCTTTCGCCTTTCAAATGTTAAAATGTTTTCGCAAGCAGTTGACAGTTACTCCGATGATAAAATTCATTGCCACGAAAAGCGCTGCTTTCTCGATAAGCTGTTCGGAATTGGCAGAAAATTGTAGGTACCCTCCATTTCCTCACAGGGCATGGTTGCGAGGAATGCGCTAGGCCCTGGGTCTCCCCGCTCTGTTGCGCCGGCGCAGTCTTATTTATTTATTAAAGTTCTGACGATAATTGGAACAATTACGGGTTTTTCTGAAAATTTTTGGTTTTTTAACAATTTTTAGTGAACAACGCTTTTGAATGAGACCCGCGCAACGCCGGGCGGGTCAGCTAGTTTTTAATTAGTTTAAGAATTAAAAATATAGTTGAAAAGCAAAGTCTTAAATTAGTTGAAAAGAAATATATTACGATTTTCTGTTGCTGTTTACTGACAGATACTGTCGGGTAGCAGCCGATAGTGTGACTGGGCTGGCAGGTGCTGCTTGCTTCTGTTGCTGCCAGCCGCTGCGCTGGCGCTGGTAACGAGCGGCTACCAAGCAGCTCTGTGTGACTCGTGCTTAAGCCAAATCCTAGGTCAGCAGGAATATACAAAAAATGAAAGAAAAAACTATTTGCAGGGTGGATTTTCGCATAAGTATTGTGATTAGAAACCTCTACAAACACCTTATTTGTTACAATTGCTGGCAATTCAGTTATGAGGGTTCAAAAGTAAAAAATGTTGTTGGCTTCTAAGTCAAAAAACTTGATTAAAAAACAATTGTAGCTTTATTGTTGCTTGGATTATTAGATTTAAAAAAGTATTTGTGTTTATATGAATTTTCGGTGTCCATGGCGCAATGGATCGCATGTTTGCCTGTTACGTGGGAAGCTTGTGGTTCGAATCCCAGAAACATCAGGAAAAAAAATGGGTATCGCCTTTCGCAAGTAACCGACAAATCTTTCGAGATATTATTCGGAAACGGCATAAAATTGAAAGTCCTTAAAATGTGTGAGGCCTCAATGTTTCCGTAGCTTTGTTGCGCGTTATTACCTTATTTATTTTTATTTATTGAATTTAAAAAAATGATGTTCTATGTGATGGTAGCATTCATGCATTTGAAATCATAGCTCTTCCGCTATCGAATCGATTTTAGATATCTTGTATACCACCTTAATAAGAGATATTATTTATTTAATTGCCTAAGCTATACGATTGTAGACTGTAGATAGTTAACAACAATCATGTAGAAAATTGTTTTCTGATTCAGTGAATAGTTGCCTGGGACTTTGACTATTCTCAAAAGCTATTCTTACTAGACTAATATATTATTTCGCTTCTTGAACCTGATTATGTTTTCAGTAGTTTCATAGTTATGATGTTTTAAAGCAAATGGAGTGATTTTTAGTGATATTACTTATTATGCTTTAAATAGTTTTTGTGGTTCGAAAGTTATAGCAGGCCTTTGAGTGATTGATCCTCACGGAAATCGTTTATAATCTATCAACAGAAATGAATATTAACGAAAGAGAAAAATATCTTACAACTTGAAATCTTCACAAAGCATAATTTATTTAAGTACATATTCAATACATATAGTTACACATATAAATAGTTCGATTATTAACTAACCAATTTAAATTTATTTGATCCATCTGAACAAGAACTAAACATAAATTCTTTAAGCTAAATAATAAATTAAGTATTAATTTGTGTAAACGTACTTAAAATAGTAAAAACCATTAGACAAAAGTACAAAACGTAGCATCTGAACCAACTTAAGAAAGAATACAAAGGAAACAAAAAAACTTAATCACAGAAAGTTGAAACAATTTTCTAACATTTAAATGCCTAACAGGTTTGAATTATTTGTGATTATATAAGATCAACTTGTGTCTTTCTTTTAAATATTTTATATTTGTAAAATTGACTGTTTGTCTCCTTAGTAAAATAATTATTGTCATATTCGTAACAGGAGGAGTACATTCACAAAACCGATTTACATTATAGAGAAACATTAAAGTTTCTTCAAGACACAAACCTTATTCAAAGAACACAGCACGAATTTTCAATTTTTCAATAAATATTTTTAGGTAGTATGGTGTTTAGGTGGTGTATTTTGGGAGAGATTACTTTAGGAGCTTCTTTGGACAGCTTAGAGTCCTGGTCTTGTACTGTCACCTCCATCGGATGGTACGGGACTTGCGGTGGAGCTGCGATCGTAGTCTTTTGCGGTAGTAATTTCCTAGGCACAAAAAAAGTTAATAATTTTATATAATCATTATAGAACTGAACTAACCTCATCAGCTTCGGTATTTTTTTTACAGATAGTCGATGGAACCTCCTCACTGCCAACTCTTTCACCGTATTCCTTCAGAAAGTCGACAATTGCCTGATGTCCGAAATTCTCCGCTTCATCGATGGGATAGTTTCCCCAACGGTCTTTTGGATTGTGGGGTACGTGACAATGTTCGAGGAGGAACTTTACACATTCCAAATGGCCTTCAGATGCAGCCAAGTGTAGGGCGGTACGCCCATCATAATCAGCCAAAGTGATGTCCATTCCAGAAAGTCGATGACGTCTGAGCGCAGTTACATCACCACTTGCCGCCGAGAATAATAGATTGACTATGGAAAGACCTTTGGTCTCGTAACGATGTTTACGTGGATCTTTCTTGTTTGATGCGTGTTTCAGGTTGTCGTAGCGATGAAAATTAAAAGTGTTGACCAATTCCTAAATAATACACATTCTCGCATAAGGACTAAAGAATGAATTGGAGATAAACATTTTTAACTTACTTCACAAAACTGCACACTTCTGCAGCTGTTGCCGAGTTTGTCTAAAGGCGGTGACCATGTGAATATTCCCATAACATTTGGAATGACCAACATCATACCACCACACACACCAGATTTGGCTGGTAGGCCAACTTTGAAAGCAAATTGACCTGAGTAATCGTATGTACCACAAGAATGCATAATTGACAGGACATCTCGGACTACTTCGGGTTGTAGGATTTTTTCTTCGGTCGTTGGACAGATTCCACCGTTTGCGAGTGTAGCTGCAATGACGGACATCATTTCGCAAGTCGCCTCCATAGAGCAGCACTGGAAAAATGAAGATCAAAGTAAGTTGGCTTTTTCAATTTTTCTGATTGCATAGATATACATATTGGGTTCTTAATTTTAATCATGTGTTTTGTCATTAAAGAAAAAATGCTTTATAGTCTAGTCTAGGTGCTTAGTGAAAGTTAGTGCAACTACCATATCACACTTATCTTTCTATAAAATCGATTTGAATGGCCTGAAATTACACGTTGTTTTCTCTCTAGCAACTAAAATGACTACTTAGACCTCTTTCACTGAGCAATTATCAGATTGTTAAGGCCGAGGGACGTATCGAAACTGAGCGTCAGTACGTAGCCGGGTCTTTAGCTTGAGCTATGTAAGTGTACTAATGTTTTTACCTGAAAGTAATAGTCCATGACTTCTTTTAAATTTGAATTCTTGGGAAAACAACTATTTTCTCTCATATAAAATCCGAGCGCATAGTTTCTATCAGCAGCCTCACGTTCCGATAGGAAGACGCCATTGTTGAAGCAGATATTTTCACCGCCAGACATTTTCTGCAATGTTATCAATTGTAAGATTTTTGACTGCATTATTTTTATCCTTTTCATTACCTTAAACCATTGAAGAGTATAGTCGAATTTCTCAGCCATAGTCATCTCAGGTTTGACAAGTGTTTGCATCAAGGAGCATGTTATGATTGCTCCAGCGTTGATCATTGGATTGTGTGGTTTGTCTGCAAACACAAATTAACATTAAAAACTAGTTTACACGGATATTTTTGAAGCTCACTGTTGTGATCCAAAATGATTTCATTGAAATTCCTCCCACTGGGCTCCTGCCCTACGTAGTTGTGCACTATTTTCGGTCCCAATTTTTCTAGGGCAATGGCGTATGTCAGTGGCTTACTGCAAAATAAAAATAGTCAATATTTAAAATATTTCAATGAGAAATGTGTGCTCCAACTATGAATTTACCTGCAACTCTGAAGTGTGAATGGGACATCAACATCGCCGATAGAATAGCGCTGTCCGTCTATTGTACAAATACTAACGCCCCATGATTCTGCACTGTAGCGAGCCAATTGAGGAATGTAGTTGGCTACTTTGCCATCATTGTTAGTCTTACATTTCCAATAAATCTCTTCTATGTCCTTAACAAAGCCCGTAAAATCTGGGATAATGAATTGTTGCCGGAAAGCTTTTGCAATGAGGACAATGTTTTGTGCGATGACCCTATTCGGAGGAATAATGAACAATGTTTTCAAAATACATTCAACTAAATACATACCCTTTGAAAGTTTCACGATTGAGGTTTTGTGTCTCGGCGGAGGAGCCAGACTCGTAGTTGGAAAGTTTATGTACTTTTTTGAGATTCTCCATGAGTTCCTTGATGCGAGGATCAGTCTTGCGGATACCAGTGGTTTTAAGGGCCTAATAATAAAAAAATCTTTTATGTGATGTAGGTTAGGTTACAAAAGATCACTCACCGCCAGAAATTTGCCCATTGACAACAAATTGGTTTCCTCGTTGTAGAACATGTCAAAGAGTACATCTTCAGCATTCTTTTGCTCTTGCTCCCGTTGACTAAGAAATCAAATAAAAGTTTTTTTTTTGGATTTAAGGCTTTTTAAGTTCAAAAATAAACTGAAACGTATTTGTGTTACAAGGATGATGGGAAAATTTTATAAATTTTGAAAAAAAAGAATTGCAAGCAGTGCCAAATTTGATCAAAAGAGATGAGAAATTGTTGTCTTGAGAATAACGACAAAACTAGTATACATATGTTAATGTACATATCCAAATGTACTTATAGAAGAATTTTTACTCACGGAAACACTGACATAAATCTCCTCTGTAAGCTGAGAGAGAAAATGCAAAATTTACCTTTTAAACGTTTTTTCTTGTGAATATTTTGGAATTGAGGTTTGATAAAATTACTTAAAGTTAAAATGTTGTTAATGAATGTGCGTAAACTTCTCTCTAACTAGTATTGCTGCCTTTGTATCTCTTTTGTAAATAACGAGGCAGTAGGGATGAGGTTGTGTCAAAAGTTTTAAGATGCTGTATTAAATTTTTGAAGTTAGTTTTTTTAAAGGTTGCAATTTTTTGTATAAATTTCTGTTAACACCATATTTTTGATGAAACTGCGCTCAGCATTAGAACAAAATTTACCTCCTACTTCACGAACTGAGTATTAACAAAAGCAGCATTTGCGTTCAAAAGCGTTTTTAACCATCTTACAATCAATACTCTCAAAAAACAAGAGAAAGCTTCTTTTCATCGGTATGCATTACTTAATTTAAAAACTAGCATATTGAAAATTTGCACATTCCTGCGCCGAAAACTTAGGCTAGGCGCACACTGCAGTCGGGCTGCAGCATTCAAGATGCCTAATGCACGCCTAGCTTTGAAGTATGGAAAAATATTTAAAAGAATTAAGTAGTAGAAATCCGAAAAAGAAAGAATAATCGTGCTGACCGTTATTTAATCCAAACGTTTATTGGAATGGAAATGAGCTACATAAGTGTGAAAATTTTAAAAATCCTAGATCTATGATCAATAGATCTATGATCAAGTGATAAGCCCTGTTCACACTGTACAATTATTTAGATAGACTTCGTTTGATGGAAGTTGGATGGAAGCTTGTCGTCCAACTTTATGTCACATACCCTTCCATTCTGTTCAATTTCTAGATTTTCAAAAATTTTTGAAAACCATCCAACAAGTTGGACAAACGGTCGTCCGAAGGGTCCACACTATCAAGCATTGGTCGTTCAAGCCCAAGTCTATCCAAGTAATTGTACAGTGTGAACAGGGCTATAAGCGTATTTTGGATGGACTGACAGGATAACTCTTCTCTCTTCTGTGATCGAAAAATGCTCAATAATCCAACGACAAAAACTTTACTCTCTGTTGTTTGTTCACCAAAGTAGAATGTTCGAATATCAACCAGTGTCTTTCTTTCTTTTAGTGTCCAGTGTTGTTTAGACGACTCTCTTGAGGTTTGCAGTGAAATGAGCACCAACTTATCTGCAACTACTGCGCCCGCCACAAACAAGAGAAGACTGCCTGGCCGTATACAGTTGGTCTTTAAAAAATTGTATGGCAACTGAGATGAAGATATGGTTTGTAAGAGAGCAGGAGTTATAAATTTTATTAGAATTAGGACCACCAACCGAGATCCGTGTCAGTCTTCACATAAAAAATGTGTTCAAAGGAGAAGATTTGGAACCCTTTTAAAATAACAATATAATACCAGAGTTCGACATGATTGTGGCCAGGAAAGACAGCAGACAGTCCAAAATGATCCAAATGCCAACAAATACAACTATATTAGCATTTGATGGGCTTGAGATATAGAGCAATACAAACCCAAGGGAGGCTTTTCGACCCTTTCTGAGGTCATCGTGGCATCACCCAATACAGTTTTGATTCGAAATCGTTTTAACGCATAGTTACGAAAAGGAGCTGCTGTTAGCGGACTTGAAACTTTAAACGCGTTCTTCTCAAAACCATGTTTTTCAAACTTGCCTCCATCGTATCTTAAAAACGGCTATAATAACGAATAACTTGAAATTTGAATGGTACAGTCAGCACATGTAAACGCATGAAATGAACTATTATCAATTAATTTTTTTCAAATGCTTGTCAATAATCCAATTTTTGTTATATTCATATGAGGATTTTTTATTCCATGCATTTAAGCTAATAGATTAAAACGGTCATTGATTCCATTTGTTTCTGATAACCCAATCAGCGGCAATCGTGGAGGAAGTGCAAGTCCATTTTTTCGACGCGGGGTGTATATCATGTTCTGCTCAATATTTTTAGCTGAAAATTTACAGTTATACGTCGATATATATGGTAACAAGTGCTAATCATCTACGACTCTATCTATTTACTGGTCTTAGAAAAGTAACCCTCAAAAATCTCTAAAAAAAAACAGGCTGTCACATGGGATGATCCCCTTAGGAGAGAGAACTGACCTTTTTTACACAGACCGTAGAATTATTTATTATAATTTTTTTTAATAATTGTGGAATTATTGAGCAACCTTTTTGAATTTGTGCAAATTTACTTTTTTCAAATGCTCATCATAATCATCATCTAGACCTTATGTTTTTGTTTTTACCTAGAGTCTGAGATGAAAGAGTTATTTTTTTATTTGTTGTTAATGTTTGATTATTATCATTTGACGTTAATAGTTTTTGAATCGATGTGCGCTTCTGTGTTCAACACTAAATATTCTACAAAACCAGAACGAATTTATTTCAAATCGATTGAACACCTTTAGAAGCTATTCAACCACTTATTGGAAATGAAAAAAGACTAGCCAAACATGAGCGACCAAATGAAAGCGCTATAGTCTTGGATTGTTACAGAGGTTGCATTTTGCTTCCATAGATGTTCAATTTAATAAATCAAAAGATTAGTAACATTTTTTAACAGTTAAAAAAAAGTTAGAACACTTTTTATATTTCCTCAAATACACATATCGGAAGCAATGCTTCCATCGTCAGTAATATTTATAAATCTAAATCTTAATAAATATTTTCATTTATTAGATAAAAAAAAAACACGTGGATTATCTCAACTACAAAACTCATGTTCAATTAACTATTTTTTAAATCAAAAGACATACAATGTTGTCTAACACAATAAAGAATTAATTTTGCATTTGAATTGCTACTCTCTCTAAATATTATCCTTAAAAATTGAAAAATGGATTCTCAAAAAAGAAACTACAGAAATCTATTAACAAAAAATATGAGTATAGAGATTTAATGACGGAAGGTGCAAGCCATTAGCAAGATTTTCCTCCATTAAAACCTTTGAGTTGTTGTCAATGTATCGTGGAAGATAAAAAACTATCCAGAACGTCTTAGTTATGTTGGGTCGATGAAGGCTAATTGATTGAATAGCATATCATTTGTATAACAACTCTTTTGATTGGCATTGATGTGCTCTTTGCCCAACAAACTTCACTGTATCGTTTCAAAATTGTAAACTAAATTTAAGTGAGCATGCGCTTAACACATTTGCTTCAAACACTTCAAGTCACATCGTTGCAATTACATCACAACTTTTCATATTCAAAACTCAAATTGTGATATTCTTCTGAGCCGATGACTAACCTGTATCGTTTTTGTAAATTAATAGATAAGTTATAAGCTCTTTTAAAAAAGACACACGGCACTGAAGGTAATGTTTAGCTAGTAGCGCAATACGGATGAGTTTGATGGGATATGAGATATTTTCTCCATCATTTTCATGTTCAAGCAGGTCGAGTTTGTGTCTTTTGAGTTCCTGGACAAAAGATCCTGAATACGATGAAATTGGCACTTTAATTTTAACAGAAAGTATATTTTGTTTGCTATTACAGTACGACACAATTGTCTCAAGTTCCAAAGACAACTAATTCTGCACGATTTTTCAGAGATTTCTAAATTTAAATAGATTCAAGTACGCAGTTTGGACTTTATCTTCAAAAGCAAACAAAAACAAAAACAACTGTCGCAAAAAACCTTGTAATTTTTTTTTTGGAAGAATATTTTCACTTGTTCTCAAATCAATTTAAATAATTACGTTATTATTGATGATATCGTCTTAACAATGGTTCCTCTACGTTTTAAGGCAATCCCTTGGATAAGCTGCTCAATAATCATAGCTGCGTCGCTACCTTCGAATGCAGGCGAATTTGTTCTTTGAATGTCCACCATGGCGTATGAGTGATATATATTTTTTTGTTCTGTTCAAATCACCACAAATGTTCACGCAACTAGAATCAATTACTAAATGAGATAAATTGGCTTCACACATGACTCCTTATAAAAGATTCTACGATATTTACTATCACATTTGTCACTTTATACCACACAGTATATGTACATGAATAGATAAATCTACATATATGCATTTCTGCTTATCACTTACAAGATGTTAATTTTGTTATCATACATCAATCGAAATGATTCTAATCTTTGTCGTGTAAGCCGCGTTAAATTTATTTGCATTTATTTATGAAGTGCAACAGTTACATCAGATGTAATGTAATATTGAAAAAAGGAAGTTCTGAGTTAAACGACATGAGAAACTGTTCTAAAGTTATATATCAAGCCAATAAATGAAAAGAATGAAATTTGCCTGTTTGTATTTGAAGCATCAATTGATTTCTGCCATGGTATTGTTTGATTTAATTGAATTGAAAGACTTGTTGTGATTTCCTTAATGTAGATTTCAATGTTTTTAATTAAAAAATGACGCGCGAAATGATCAAAGACACAAACTCGGAATATAATCAAAAATGTTGTTTGAAAATTCAGTGTCACTATGGATAAATAAAAAGATAAATCAGATTTCTTTTTGTAGCCAAATTTTTTACAGATAATGACGGTTTTTGACGGATTTTGAATAAAAGACTACACATATCTGATTACACATATAAATTTAAAGGAAAATGAGAGAGTAGCCTCAAATCACAGGTTCTGACCTTTTACATGTAAAAAAAGACTAGTCAAAGGGTTTGTCCTGATGTATTATTAAAGGGTGTCGTGCTGATTCATTTTTTTTTTGCTATATACTTATGTATTAGCGAGGAAAGTAACAGCAAACTTATGCCACAGTAAAAACGACTGATTGTGGTGCCCGTGGGGTAATGGTTAGCATGTCTGCCTCTTGCGTGTCAGGTTCGTGGTTTGATTACAAACAGAAATCAAAAATATATTCCTCAACGAGTATCGCCTATCGTGAGGAATTGCCGGAGGAATCTCCTTACTATTTTAATTGCCATAAAAAGGGAGTTTTCTCGATTAGCCGTTCGGAATCGGCAGATAGATCCTCCATTTCTTTCAAAGGTTGTGAAAAATGCGCTAAGGCCCTGGACTCTATTTGTATATTTATAATAACGATGACAGCTTTATAACCTAATACAAATTGTTCAATAGTGCCCGTGGCGTTCTATTTAGGAAGCCTGTCTGCTACGTGGAGGCTCGAGATTCGAATCCAAGAATCATGAAACATGTTTTCATGGGTTTTGCCTTTCCGGAGTAATTGGCAAGCGCTCCGACAGTAATAGCATGAAAACCGATTTCTCACTTCGGAATCGCCATAAAATTGTAGGTCATTGTATTGCGCTAGGCTTCGTGGTTCCCCAAGCCATATTTTATTTAAATGGCTCAGGAACTTTTGTCAGTTTGAAAAGTAGGGCTCATAGTGGTCTTTACTCTTGTTGTGGTTTTTTTAATTGAATAGACAGAAGGCGAAACACCTTTCCTAGTCGACCTGAAATATCTTTTGTGCTGTTCCCTTAGGTCTTAACACGTAAGGTGTGGTCATTCGAAGTTGAGATCATGTAGGAACCTAAGAATATTCAAAAAAGAGGTGTTTTTTATATCAAGAGGACTAGTGAATCCTTTATTGACTATCTTTAGCCTAGATCTGACTATGGCAGGGCACTCACATAAAATGTATTCAGCCGTTTCTGTGTCTTCGAGACAGAGAATGCAGGTTATCCTGGCTGATTCCCATGATTATATCTGAGAGAACAGTATCCAGTGAGGAAGTCCGTAATTAACTTTGCGTCACTTTTGCTTATGTCAAGAATCTCTTTTATACGTCTTTGAGGTTAGGTTAGGTTAGATTTAAATGGCTGCCAGGAAAACAAACTGACACACTTGGACCAATATTAGGTCCATTGTGATACCATAGAAATTATGCGAGGGAGTACCTCACTTAACAAAACCATTTGGAGCTTTTAAAAAAAGCGAAGGAGATGCCGGGGATCTGTTTTCGCCAGATCGCTTGTCTCATCAAGAAAATATTTTCCTAGATGCCGTTTTTTTAAAAGAGAGTGCAGGACATGAGCATAGGAGGTGTGGGATTGTCTCCCTCTCCTCCTAATCTAAGCAACTTCTGCAAAAGTCATTAGAGGGAACGCCTTATCTTATGTCTTATGGCGTGGCTTCCTATCAGACAATGTCCGGTGATGACATTGATTACGGAGCTAACTTGCAATCTGGTTATGGATAACAAATGTCTTGTGCGTTTTGGATCTAGTCCTGGCCATATCCGTTTTGTCGCCAAGCACGTGGTGATATTGTACCAACTATAAATTTGTTCTATCCATTGCCTCTTGCCTTAGCATAAGTTTACATGTAGCGGATTGGTATACCAATATTCAACCTGCTGGTTGAGATCGGTAGAACGGTTCCTTCTCTGGCGAGTTCAGCGGCTTTGCAGTTACCCACG
Source organism: Melanostoma mellinum (assembly GCA_914767635.1). Taxonomy (NCBI): domain Eukaryota; kingdom Metazoa; phylum Arthropoda; class Insecta; order Diptera; family Syrphidae; genus Melanostoma; species Melanostoma mellinum. The sequence continues at coordinate 206,922,210 of OU612059.1, forward strand.
ATATCTCTGTGCCCCCGCACCGAAATAAGGTGAATATTGAACTGTTCAGACATCTCCTTAAGAGATAAGCGACAGTTAAGGGCGGTTACTGAGTTTGTAGAAACAGCGCCGAGTGATTTGAGGGCTGCTTGACTATCTGAGAAAATCTGGATATTCGTTGAGGATATCACGTTTTCTTTTAACCATGATAGGACCTCTTTGATCGCCAGAATTTCCGCTTGGAACACGCTACAATGGTTTGGAAGGCGGAACGAGAGACTTAATTTAAGTCGGTTTGAGTACACCCCGCAGCCTACCCCTTCTTCGGCTTTTGAACCATCTGTATAGAAATGAATTGAATCATCTCTCAAAAATTCTTCGTCTTCCCAGGTCGTTCTCGGTGGGATTGAGACTTGGAACTTGTTATCAAAAATCAATTGGGGAATGCTGTAGTCGGAGTGTCAAGGGATTGCTCCGAATAAATTCAGGATTGTAGAGTGAGTGAGAGATAGCTCTCATATGAATGGCTGCATTGGCGGCCATTTGTTTGCTGAAATTATCTAGTGGTGTGAGGTTAAGATGTGTAAACGTCTTTGAGACAAGTCGATGAATATTTTTGACTGGCGGTGGCCATTAGAGTTGTTCCAGGTGTAAATCATATTCTGCCGTTCCCAAGTAACCAGTTCGCGCTTAGAGTCTATCCTATGGTTTTTGCAGCCATGTATTAAGCGAACACAGGACAATTTCCTTCAAGTGAACAGTTATTACATGCCATAGTATTCAAAACATTTGGAATATGGGCATTTCTCCACTAAATGGAAAATCGCTGTCCCAAGCAAATTTTATGTAATAAATTTAAATTTTTCTCAGGTTTTTGTATCAATAATGACATAGTATTATGCATTCTTGGCACGCCACAGCTTATTTAGATATTTAATAATGTTATATTTGAATAAATAAACTCCAAACACCCCAAAAAACAGTCCCCTGGTACGTCCCTTTTAGTGAATTAGAAGTCTTGTTTCCAATATAATTTTTTTTTGTCGTTGATAACTGAATAAAAAATATCCAAATATATAAAAATAACATTAAGTATCTTTATACTTCACAATTATATTTTTCACAATATAATTTATTCAAAATATCTATGTGCGAATGCTGTCCTCAAATTTTTGAAACAGTCCCCTGTTAAAATTTGAAAACCGCGCTGAAGTCAAATTTTGTTTTGGCGCGAAACATTTAGATCGTGAAACGAAACGCAATCGGTGTGAAGTTCGTTCGGCTGTGGAGATAAGCGAGCAGCCGCCATTTTTTTTAGTGTGATGACTGCATCTGCTAGTGATCTACGCGTATCGGCAGTTAGGAAAACAGTCACCTGGTAAGCCCTTTTTATACTGTTTCAGCAGTTTTAATAACGACAACTTGTTCAAAATAATTAATTATCTAGTATGGAGCCACATCTGTTTCGATAATCTGATATTAAACATATCAGATTATGATTTTGTTTTATTAAATATTTATGAAAAAATGACAGTCCCCTGGCCAACAGTCCCCTGTCATTTCATAGCATGGTTGTGATAAATGATTAGCTGTAGTAATTTTTCTTTGTTTATATTTTGGTTTTTTAGTATTATAAAGACTGACTTTAGTGTCATACAATTAGTTTTAAAAAACCGGTGAACAAAGAAGTTGATTTTGTTAAGTTTAACAAAAATGTTATGAGCTCTAAAAAAAATTCGCTTTAATAAGTACTTGTTTTAATACTGTTTATTTATTCCAAAAAATTACATATTTTAAAAAAAATAAAGAAAAATAAACACTTTGATTACTTTAAAAAACCAAAATACTCGTTTTTGTACTTAAAACATATTCAAATGAATAGTTAAAACAGTCCCCCGTCAGGGTTTTGCATAAAATCGTCCACAACTATAAAACAAAGAGGAAAATGTGTGGGCTTTTTAAAGATATATATATTTAGTATGCTATTGCCCTTCATTTAACTTACAAATATTCTCAATATTTCATAAAATTTTCTGAGGACACCCTTGTATGGACGAATTTCCAAATAGCAGAGAAACACCCATATGCTATGTAGGTGTGTTTCACCGGCATAATAAAAAAAGAAACGCTACTGATGTCCTTGGATTAAATTTTTAATTTAAATTTTGTGGCGTGACTCACTCAAAAGAAAGCCAAAGTTGATTTGAATTGTCGTTTAGAATTGAGCAACCGAATACGCCGAAGAGAATAGTCGTTTAAAAAGGCTCATTCAGTACACAGGGTTGTTACACAATATGGGGTCTTTTTGGGAACGAACTATAAGAGTCCGTAGCGTCCACATCTTCCATTTGAAAGTTAACAGGCTTCTGAATTTATTTTCATGAGTACAAAGATATTGAAAAAAAAAAAAAAAAAAAAAATTGAGTAAACCACGCACCGGTCGGTCACTATTGAGAGGCAGACAAGGCAGGAAGGCAGCTCATATTGCCGCCTCGTCGCGTCGAGTCGTCGTCAAAAGAAAGAAGAAGAAGAACCGAAAAGGCAAATAATTATTAAATGACGTAACTATTTTTCTTCGTTGGCTCTTAGTTAGTCAAAAACTTACAAGTTAAATTGTTTGACAAAAAAAAAAAAACTTTGGCCCACTCGAATTCTTTTCAACCGATATCTTTATTCGAAATAAAAGAAGGGATTTCGTTCCGTCAACACCATTTCGATCTTTAACTTACTTCAAAAACGTGGCTATCACTTTCACAAACACATCTCTTTGTTTTAATGATATTCCATGGACAATTTCTTTGATTGCAATTTCACTGTGATCTTTTTCAATGACATTGAAAAATTTCTTATAGTTTTCATTAACTAAATAACTTAAATTGTGTGTTGTCGCCATATTACACATTCTTATATAAAAGACACGGAACTATTTATTTTTCACGAACTTATTTTGTTGGCTAATGTTAAATGAATGAAGTACATCACGAGTCAAGTTCAATATTTATAAAAATAAAAATTTCCTGAAACCAAAAAACACTTATTGTATATAATTATCGTCATCGTCAACATGTTTGACAGTTGACAAATGTTTTCAACAACATCCTTCTGTTCAAATGAAGATGAGAAGTAAAAAAAAAAAGATATTGGAATTGTATTTGCCTTCGTTTGTGTGATCTTTAAAATGATTTTGTTTTTGTAAACTTTGACAAAAATATTATTTATTAGTTCATCTTAGCACTTGGATACGAATAACACCATCAGATAATAACAAACACACCCATTTGTTTGTTGTTGGTTTTTTTTTTTTGTATCTAAGCAGTGCACCACGCATTTACGAAGAAAAACAAACATGTAATTGTTTTCTTATAACGAATATGAACCTAATTTTAGTTTAAATATTGTTGTTTTTCCACCTGCTGACAATATGACATTGTGAACTAGGTAACGCTGTTTTGCAGTCAAGTAATGCATTTAATTTTTTGTTTACTATTAATATAAAATATATATGTAGACAGAGTACATATATGTACTTTACATATAAGTGAAATATGTGTCGATAAATAAGGTAATGAATGCCTTAGTTGTTGTAACTTTTTAAAACTAATTTTTCTTGTAATTAGATGCTTAATGAATTGAAGAAATATTTAACGAATCGTTTAATAGTTTTCCAACATTTACATCCTAATAGCATTACAACTTAAAATAGATTTGCAATGTTTGTTACTGGTACCAAGTGTACCGAATGTGCAAATGTGATACTATTTTCAGAAAATTGTTTAAATATGTTTATCATATTTAGAGTAGAATGTTTGCAAATTAAGTTATCGTTCAAAGTGCAAGCAACGCAGCGTTTTTGTGATTCATTATGCAGATGCGTTTCTTTAAATTTGCTGTCAACTCGTATGTATTGAAAGAAAAAAGGAAAGACAAAAAAATGAAACTTACCCGGCATCGCTTATGTAGTCTTCTTTGTTAAGAGTGTCGTAAAAAGATAATTTTCGATTGGCAACGACCATATTCAAAAGCGGGGCATATCTGCTCTGAGTTTTCTGAAATTCAAAAATCGCATTATTTAGAATTTACTTTTCTATAGTAGAAACAGAGGATATAATCGCCTTGATTACGTTTATAAAACACTGGTTGACCAGCCCGACGCGCGTAGCTTAGGCCCTAATTTTATCAAATTGAAAGTTAAGTAAAGTAGCTTCAAAGTTTCCTCTTTTTTTTGTTGATTTACGTGCATTTTATATGGACAAAAGTGACATTCAGGAAAAATGCCATAACTCGGGACCGCGTCGACCTATTTCAGATTTTTAAAAACCATCTACCAACATCCACAAAGCTATCACAAAAATTTGATTTCATTCGGTCGAGCCGTTTTCAAGTGATGCGATCACAACCAACCGTAGACTTCTTTTTATATATTAAGAAGATTACTAAAGTTAAGACACCTTTTAAAATCAGTTATTGTATCAATCGACTTATGTACGTTGGTGTATGGTGTATACACTAAGCTTACGTATTTTACAAAAAAGATGCTCCCAAATATCAAAGTAAACCAAAGCGTTTTTGCAGTTGCGGCAGCCACAGAAATGCTGTTGTCATTATTTTTGCGGTCGCAACAATAGAAATGCATGGAAGCACCGTTGTGGATCTCAGTACTAAATCAGTTTGGTCTGGCAGGTCCTTAAGAAAGTGTGTTTGCTGTTTGTAATAACGAAGAAAAAAGTTGCACTATTTACATAAAATTGTTTGATCTTTTATCTGTTTTGTTTTAATTTTAAATAAAAACTATGAATTTGAAATATTTTTCTCGGTAATGGTTAATTGGCAGAAGGCCTGTATTTTTATTGTGCATCCTTTGTGACAGTTCGAAATTATATGGGAGTGGCGTATGCAGACAAGGACTAAAAAATAAATAAATAGGTTGGCGCAACAGAGCGAGGATCCCCTGCGCCCAGCGCATTTTTCACAACCATGCCTTGTGAGGGAATGGAGGGGACCTATAATTCTCTGCCGGTTCCGAACGGCAGACAAGGACTGCTTATCTATTTAATCAATAGTCGTGTTTTTTGAATAACTGAAGTTAGCCCATAATTTGACAAGTAAAAGTCATATGAATGAATTTTTTTTGGTTCTGTCCTCGTTACGTTAATTCTCCTATATATGCAGGTCTACATTCTTTTATTCTTTTTCCCCAAATCAAATTACACTTCTGGACAAAATAAGAGGAACGGAAACAAAAAGCTAAAAACTTTTTTTTCTTATAATGGGGTTTGCTTGAAAGACAAAATGTGCTTCTTGTTTTCCGAAAAGAAAACTATTTTTTGAGAACAATGATTTCATTGATTCAAAAATTTTCAAATACACAGTCATTAAGAAAAGGAATGCGTGTATACTTAGCATTCCTTCGTGAGAAGTTATGGTTTTAAGGGCATAAATAAGTTTAACAATAGCATACCTTCGATAACATTGTTCGTTCTTTTAATTGTCATACCATGTGATCAGTTCCCGATCTGTGAAGCTGTGGAGTGATAAAAAAATATCATTGCAGTTTTCACAGGGATTTTCCATTTTACCATTTCATGAACTTGTGCTCTCTACGAGATGAAGATTTTTGTATAAATTTAATCAATGAGCAAACTGAATAGTGTAGAACTTCAAGGTGTTTAAAAAAAAATTGTGACATTGTTCACAGTACGATCCATTATCATTCATTCCGATAGTTGAACTTGAAATGGCATTGAAAGTTCTTCTAAAACAACCCTCACATACCGCCCTGGCCCCCTACTCTGTATTTCGTTTCGAAAAGAAAGTCTATTCGAAAATTATTTTCAATCTGATTATGAATTCGTACTTTGTATTTCGTTTTCTAATCGAAAAAAGTACTTGTTAATATTTTCATTAAAGGAAAAGATTTACGAAGTCTTGAAATATTTCTCAAGATATCTGTCAAATCAAGCAAAAAAATAATATCAAAGCAAATTACAAACAAGTTAAAAAATAAATAAATCGGCCCTATCGTTGTAACCTTCGGAGAGGAGTATTCTCCACAACGCATCTTTTTTCGGAGATTCAATTTTGCTTCGAAGTAGTTGTCGTCGTAAGAAATTTTTCACAAATGCGGCAATGCATTGCATTCCCAAAACTAAAATCTCCGCCACAAAAACTTACATATCGGAGAACGTCGGATCGTCCGATCGGAGAACTACCACGAAGCAAAATGTCTCCGATCGGAGAGAATTCCGCTCCGAAATGAAATACATAAACGAAACGTTTTCGGACTTGCCTTTCCGAAAGTGGCAGATTCGAATCCGCTTTAAAAATAAAGGGTACAAAATATTCGTTTTTGGAAATTTTTGCTTTCGAAACAAATTACAAAGTTGATTGTTCAATATCAACATACATACATATGCCACCCCTCAAGACCATAATGAAACACCCACTATAAGCAACTCGGAGAACGATGTTACCTTGTGCATATCACTCACCTATTCAATGATGATACTGTAGACTGGGACCGTATTACGAACCACGAAATGCGAGAAAAAACGATACGAATCCCAAAACAAAGATTGCAACTACATAGACCAATTATGAATCATGAAATGGATCCATGTTAATGTCATAATGACAGCAAAACAACTGCTAAAAGCAGTCTCAAATGATAGCGAGTATCGTACATCGTAGTTTCAACTAAACGATAAAGAGGGATTTTTGCGAGTGTTGTTATTTGTAGTCCGACACTGGCCGTTGTACCTTTTTAAGGATTTGTGGGAAAAAGCGGTACTTTCTGGTGTAATGGTATGCTGTTAGCAATTCAAAATCTTCTATGTGACACTCTTAAACCAAACCGATTTTGTATTTGCGACAGTGACAACTACAAATGTAAAGAGATGTGGTGTCGCCTTAGTGTGAGGACCCTCATACATACATACATACATACATCGCTATATAAACATAATTTGTCTGGTAAATTTTTCGCTGTTGCAACAGTCAAAAATCAAAACACAGGTTTTAGGTCCCCGTTCTCATATCTGTAGGAATGTGAAGAATATGAAAAACTTTTTATGTTATTGAAGGATAATGTAACATCTGAATGTTAATTGGTCTAGTGTTTTCTAAGTTCCGCTTCAAGTTACCGTAACCGTGGGAGTATGGGGACGAAAGGGCGGCCGTGGTGCAGTGTTCAGAGGATAGGCTGGGCGCGTGGGTTCGAGTCCCGCTCTGGGTATCTACTTTTCATTCCAGCCTCCCAGTTTCATATGGATGAGGTTATATGTGAAATTACTAACACCTTATTTCCAACTACTGCACACAAAAAAAAGGGAAGGCTGCTACCCTGGTAGTACAATGGACCGGAAATTAGGTCTGAGTTCTCCAGATTAGCATATAATCTCCTCTTTCAAAAAAAAAAAAAAAAAAAATGGGGACGAAATATAGCCTACAACCTTTCTCAGGCTGTATACTACCTCTGTACCGAATTTCATTTAAATTGGTTCAGTAGTTTAGGCGTGAAAGCACACTAAAAAACTAATTATTGATAAACCTACTCTTACATTTATAATATTAGTAACGAAGTAAGCATGTTGTTGAGATTTGAAAGTATTTAGCGGATGGGCGATGAATGGCTGTCAGTTTATTCAAAAAGAATTAGAGGTATTCAATTGGTCGTTCTCACTATCAGAAACCCTACCAAAATACTATCGATATCATAACTCTAATTCTTAGGTGCCAAAGCATGTTCACTATTTTGGTCATGACCCACTCCATAAATTTGGTTTCGGGGTATCCCTTCAACCCTACAATGTAAAGAAGAAAAAATGTCGACAGTTTTCTTTTCTAATTTCTGTCTGCGCAAGTGAGTGATTCAAATACAACGTTTTTTCAATTTCGGTTTTGTTTCTGGAAGCAGTGTTGTAGTTCACTTTAGGTAAACAAGTTGAGCGATACAAACCGGCGTTTCGGCCGTCAACTTCATTGAAAAATTCCAAATTCATTCGCATTCGTACGCAGGTATTTATAACAACTGCTTCACAATTGTAAATAGCTAACCGTATGTATATGTTTCTTCTCTACGCCCGCCATGAAACTTCATATTCAAATTATATACATGTACATTAAAATAAAAAAAAGTTACCTACACTAGAGAAGCAAATTTAAGTCATTCGGCATTTTCACTACTCCGGTATAAAGTTTCAGTGACTAAGCCAACATTAAACAAATGTAAACATAAAATTATAAACTGAAATGTATCCCGAGGGGTTTTTTTTTGCTGCTTTATGTACTCTTCACATGTCACATTTATGATATCAGCAGATATCAACTACTAATGCTTAGCCACTTTGCCACTACCAATCGTGTCATCCTTTCCGGTTTCAGAGTGGCATTCTATTGATTCTTTCATCAGGCCGCGGCGCCGATTAACAAAAACTGCTGATTTGGTTTTCAGATTGTAAACAAAGCAAAATGTGTTATCCTCGTTATGCTTCCAAATCGATTTTTTTGTTGGGAGCGGAAAGTAATCAATCACCTATGTGTGCATGTATTCTCATATCTTCAATTTCCCCCTTCTTTACAAACCTTTTGTGAAAATCTTTCTTTCAGATCTTTTCCTGAGTGCCCGAATTGCCTTTTTTCTTTAATCCCTGTTGCTGAAGCTGACGAAGTCTTTTGATTCAAAATTTCAGTGTCCCTCGTAGTCGTTGCTTTGGTGCTAGCCGATTTTCCGTCGAATTTTTTCTTGAAAATTGACCTTTTCGATTCATTTAGCAAAGTTGAACCGAAATAGGGATTTCCTAGCAACCACAGCCTCAAGACGGAATTACTTTGCATTATATTTTGTAATTTGTTTTTGCAGGTACACGAAATAGATTATGTTACTCGAAGAAAATTATGCAACTTCTCGCAAGTAGGTGCGAATCTTTAGCTTTTTAACTTCCAGGTATATATGTAACTGTATCTGTAGAATTTTCACTCACAACGGTTTATGTATCTATGGAGCAGTCCAACTGCCAAACACGATTCACTTTCCGACACTACACGAGACTAACTGAATGATGGTTTCTCCACAATGCCAAAAGAGAACGGTTAGTAAAAAGTTTTTGGATTTTGTGGCTACGCACTACGCAGACTTTCCTTTTAGCCGCCTTAGAGGGTGGTTTTTGACTTTGAAATATGTAACTTTAAACAAAAACTTGAATGTTGCCAGAGTGACAGGAAGGGAATTGAAGAAATTCGAAGGAAAACTCACAAATTCTTGATTAGTTTAGTTTTTTTTTATTGTGTTGAGTGGAATTTCGTTCTTAGCTTACTTGATCAGATGCATTCGCCCTTTAAGATGTAGTGAAGGAAGAAAATTAGACTAAAAACCGGGGCAAACATTTTACAGTTACAAAGTATCCGAAAGTCTGCAAAGCTTCCAACGTTTTGTGTTGTCTCTACGGATCAATGATATTCTCAGAAATTCCCCATACTCTGTGACTAATTGCAACTATTTGTCGCTGGCTCTTAGTCTATATTTGCAGTAAGAACTATCAGCAGATCTGAACAGCTGAAAACCAAGAATACACCAGCTGTGTGACTGTCGTCTTACTACTTAATGCTGAATGTGAAATATCGGGTTGTGTATGTGAATTGAACCAAATGAAAAAGCTCATTGTCGTTCTTCTCTTGCTGTCGACTAAATTTATTTCTCAAGGCCTTTGAAAGGTATTGTAACAAACCAAGCAAATTTTAATCAGTGAATGCTCGAAGAACTTTGAATAAATTTGACGGTGGTGTTTTAAAACTCACAGGTCAGTCGCATGTTCATGTTTATTTTAAGATGTTGAAACAAATTTTTGGGGAATAAATGATGCTTGGTCAACAGCTAAAGTCTGTCTCTCAGTGGAAGCCAGATATCGGGAGGTTGGTGTATAAAAGCGACGGTAATCTCCGAAGTACACATACAGATTGCACTATCATAACAGAGATGTAAAGGTAGTTTTTCAGATGATTAAAAAAAATTCCCTTTTCTTATATCAAAACTCCGGTATAGCACATATAGGGAAAGAGATTTCATTTTTTACCGCGAATAAGCATTACTCTGGCAATGTTGTTATGTGCTTGCCAAAAATTATTATCTATCTACCAAACAAACCCAGACCACATGGAACTTTGACGTAATCGTGAATCGTGATTATTTCCAACACAGCTGATTTTTAAAAATTTCTCTCTCTGTACTCTTCTGAGAATGAAGCTTAACGAAGCTTTCATCATATGTGTGGGTTTTCGGTTTTTCACCCAATAGTTGAATGTAAGATATGATGGGGGTATTGGGGGCTCGTCCGTTTGTCATCGTTGTAGCACGCGATTTCTTTTTGACGTCATATAAGTTGCCATGATAACGAGACGTAACATTTTACAAGTTCCAAGGGTGGTTGAGTGGCTTATGGTATTATTAGTAATGCCGTAACATGATTGCTCATTGCTGTGAAATGCAATTGCTATGAGACAAATTATGGGTTCATATACTATAAGTTGCTTATGATGGTAATCGCGTAAAGTGTGCTTAGTTGTGAAGTGATTGCCAAAGGGTAAGAAGTCTGTTTGTTGAAATAGTTTTTCCTTCTCTTCTTGCAGTACCTATATATGTAGCTGTAGGACCTATAGTATAGTTTGGATTATTTATTCAATTGATTCTACTTGATGTTGGTAAATGGGAAGATTTAAATTTAATTCTAATCATATTTGGAAATAAACATAGTACATAGTATGTAACAATGTAACATATTATGATTGATTAAAACCCTTTTTAAGTTCAATGCGAGCATTTACTTACTTCGGTTTATTCAAAAAAGGTTTTAGTTTTTGCAAAAGCAAAAAACTCTGACCATTGTCGTAAAGATTAATTGCCTTGGTTTTTAGAGAAAAACCTGGAAAGAGATTGGAGGTAAAGAGTATCATGCATAAGTTTTTTTTTTGGGGGATAAAGTTTCAGGAAATATTTTGAATTTCGTAAAAAATAATTTTTTTTGTTGTTTACTTAGAATACTTTTAGCCATTTAATTTTAGGTATTTACTGATTGACATTCTTTTTGATTGTATATTTTGTAAAATTTCGCGGTTTTAGTGAGTCATAAGAAACAAATGTAATCAAACAAAGTCTATAGGTAGGGTAAACGCACTAGTAGCCGGACAGTGTTAGTACCCGGACACTTTGACCTTTTTTTGCGATTAATAGATAAATCACACAAAAAAATCCACAAACAACAACAAACATGGGTTCTTCAATGTGTCCTGTACATGCATGCAAAGTTTCAGGTACTCGAAAATCGAAATGCGTACTTTAAGAACTACGCGTCATTTTATTGCTTAAGGTTTGAAGGTGCGGTCTCGTTGTCGATTTAGGTAAAAAAAAAATAGTAGGAACAGTTTTTAATAGTAAGCAATTGAACAAGTAATATTTAATTTATTGTTATGGAAAGTCATTGGTTTCGTTGGAAATATGATTAACTAAAACAATTTGCAAAAAAAAACCAAATTTAATAAAATCTTTGCCATTATTTGTGGTGTCCGGGAACTAACACCAAAATTGAATATGTTTTTCAGTACCCAGACATGCTGTCCGGGTACTAACACAGTGCGATTATCATGCATATTCAGTACCCGGACAGGGGTTGTTTCTTAAAATAATTGTGTATGTATACTGAAACAAAAGCGTTCGGATACTAGATCAGTCATTTTAAGAGATCAATCATTAAGAGATTTAATCATTTAAAGAGACAAGCCCTGTATGGATACAAAAAATGTGCGCTTATCTTTTATTTTCAGTATCCAGACAGGGCTTGCCTCTTAAAATGATTGTGTCTGGGTACTAAAACAAAGGCGTCCGGGTACTAGATTTTGCTGTCCGGGTACTAACGCAAATGGAACTTTTCTGAATTGTTATTTTATTAATTTTAACAGTGATCTCTTTGCAATCGACTTAACGCCATATTATTGAGAAATGTCTATTTTCTTACAATCAATAAAAGTTTCCGCGGTAGCATTTATGGTTACAAAATGGTTTGTAGTCAAAGTTGAGAAAAAAGTTAAGTGTCCGGGTACTAGTGCGCTTACCCTATATTAGGTTGTCCCGGATTTTTTATGTTTTCTTAACTGCTGTTTAGATTTTATTTCATCTGAAAATAGTGTTCATTACTAAAAAACTGAGTTTGAGGTTATTTAAAGAAAAACTTGATCTATTAAAAACGCAATGATTTTCGTTCGAAATGTAGAAAAACATTTTTCGGAACGAGGTCGACACGAGTTGCCGTCATCGCTGTGAGGTGAAATTTAGTATACAAGTAGCACAGGGAGTTTTTTAAGAAATGCGTTTCAATATCTTAGTTTGTATCGGGTTTTTCAATAAAAGCGCTACAAAAGTTTTTTTTTAAATAAAACCATAGACTTGATGTAGCCCCACAGGAAATAGTCTAACGGCGTCAAATAGCACAACCGAAGCTGCCAAACGACTTTACCATTTCGTGAAATAACACGTTCTCCAAACTTGGTTTCCAATAAATTGTTTGTTGCATTCGCTGTGTGGCTTGTCCTCCAAGTCCATATCATCCAATTGGGACCAAAAATATTCGGTTATCATTGAACGGTATCGATCCCCACGATCCACGGAAGAAGTACGGCCTAATGACGCCGCCGGCCCATAAACCACACCATAAACCACACTAAACCGTAATTTTTTTGTGATGTAATGATGACTCATGGAGTACGTGTGGATTGCTGCCTGGCCAATACCGCATATTTTGTTTATTGACGAAGCCATTCATACGAATCATTTTCAAGTTGTTGCTCAGTACAGTTCACGAACATACGACACTTCTGGTGGTCAGGCGGCTTCAGTTCTTGCGTCAATTTAATCTTGTTAGGATGTAGGCCAAGATCTTTTCGCAAAATTCGCCACAACAACGTCACAAAGATTCCCAACGCTTGAGAACGACGTTTGAGAGACACATTTGGGCTTTCTGCAACTGAAGCCAGAGCGGCAGCAATATTCTCGACACTACGGGCACTTCTTTGTCTCACTGGCACGGGAACATTTTATACAATTGTTGATCTGCTAGGACGATTACGACGACCATAAATTGAATGTAGCGCTCTTAACGTTGAGGCCACTGACTTCGAATTTATTTCGGTAGTAAATTTTAAAAATTTCGACTCGTTGTTGACTGGTATATCTTTCCATCATGAAATGGCAAACCTTACTGAAGAGATATGTATATGTCAAAAGAGCGTCAAGAAATATCGCGTCTTTTGTTATCGCTTTCGTACTACTTTTGTAGCGTCCCTGTTGAAAAATCCTTTTATGTTCAGTTCAGTATCAGATTAATTGTATAACAAAGTTGAAAAATGATATCTTCCAAATCGATAAAAAACACATTTCAATGACTAAAATAAAAGAAGAAAAACTTCCGAACAGAATAAAGAAATCGACTTAAGCAAATTTTGGACGGATTTCATAAATTTTTTCATTAAAATGTGCGAGGAAAAAAATTTAAATCTTCTTCTTTAGCTCTGCCTGGAAGCCTTAATATGAGAAGTATACATTTTTACTTTTTGGTTAATCGGCTAAAAAAACTATCTTCTCAGCTTTTTTTTATGATAGTCTAATGTTTCTAACCAGACTTGTACTTCGAGGATTATTGTCGTTTTTATACACGAACCTGAAAGGTAGCGATGTGTCGCTTCCACTGAGAGTTAGTTCGTATGCAACGAAATTTTTTGTTTGAAAAAAATTTGTGAAGTAACTTTTATTTGACTGAGTACAAAGCACGAAAATAACTGAAAATAACATTCAATACAGGAGGTTTTGCATAAGATGCGACAAAAGCTCAGGCCGGATAGGTTTAATCAAGACAAGAAAAAAAGTATCGGATGGGAGGGGGTCTATTTCCCTCCTTTTAAACGACAGGGGCAGTTTTATAAAACACTGAATCAATTTTGTAAAAAAAATTATTCAAATTATTATTTGTCGCATCTTATGCAAAACTAATCGAACGTCAAATTCTTCATGTTTGTTGAAATTCATGTTAGTTTACGTCTCGGCTTGCACATAGAATTTGTACCGTAAAATTGTAAAATATTTGACATACAAAATTTGATTATTCTTTTTTTTTTAACAACTGGTAACTTTACAAGGTATACACGATTAATCTCTAATATAATTAATCTCTAATTTTTAATTAATGAATTTTGATAAATGATAAATAGCGAACGTATAAAATTGTGCATGTGAACCAATTTTGGCAGCTCTTCAACTCTTTATTTTTTTAATCGAACTGAATAAAATGAGAGGAGACACCCTGTACTGAATGTTAAAGTTAAACTCAACGAATTAGAAGTGAATTGGATTGTGTCTTTGATAACGCAGAGTAATAAAAATGAGCTTATGAACTCAAAGACTAAAACCCATGCAATAACAAAGTATGCACGTATGTATTTGAAGTTAAATTTTCAAAATAAACTTAAAGCTAAAATTCAGATTACATACAGAATTACCAATTTGATTCATAAATGACTCGACACTTGCTGACTGAATTATTCCGTATTTAGGTACTCGTTTGTATATCTCAAGTGTAATGGAATTTTGTTGACTGGAAGCCAATAGCTTGAGGGTGTTGGGAATTTTACTATTTAAGTAAATCAATTTGTTAATTTTACCCAAACCATCCGAGCAGCTTTTCTATATGTATATGTTTGGTGATTTCTTCAAAATCTTTTCATTGTTTCAGGAACCTACATTTCTATGTATGTTTGTACTTGTACTGTAAATACATATATGTTTTACATTTTACATGAGAGTGAGACTTTTCGTATTTAAGCATATGCGGACTTGGTATCTTCTTCGAAGAAATATATTACAAGGAATGGAATACTTCAAGGCCGAATCATTTTGTGTTATATCTTTTTTTTAACTTTTCTTTGTATATATATTTTCTATATTAATATCACTTTCCAATATTTTTTATTGACATTGTTCGTCACTAGGGTGCGCCAACTCCGGCGGAGAAAAAGGAATCAGCTGTTATGCTCATGGTGGAATGTATCACTTTAGGTGAGCATTTTCTATGGGTTAGAAAGTAATGCATATATGATGAAATTTAAACGTTGTTATTTGCTTCCTACTCTTACATATATGACTTGAAAAATAGGCTTGTGGAACACATTGGAAATTTTGTGGACTACTTTCGACTTCCAAGCTCCGGGAAAAATATTGGAAAGTGATAGTACTATAGAAAATATATATACAAAGAACTTTTCACAAATTAAGAAATATTATAGCGTTTGGATAGGATAGGAGCATTGATTATTTGAAAAAAAAAAAAAAAAAAATTACCTTTAATGACGCAAAACTCTGTAAGAAGTTAAAAAAAGTAAATTTTTTGAGTTTGAGATTTGATTACTCAGAAAGCGTTTACTATAACAACTTTAAATAAGATTTTCATTAAAGAACAAAGTATTCACTTGCTCTGCAGTACGTGGTAATTTACGCTTTAGTTAATTGCTTAAACGGAGGGAGACTCTTCTTCCTTACGATTTGTCTTGTCTTGGTCGAACTTATCCTTCTTGTGGTTTTTGACATCCTATACAAACACCCTGCATACAAAAAAAAGGTTTGGAAGTGGGCGGATTTTTGAATGATCAAAATATTAACAAATGATCAAAATATTAACAAAACTATTTCAAGTTGATGTAAGAAACGAATTTCTCGCCCTCAGCTCTTTTACCCCACAAATGATTGAAGAAAATTTGTTTTTAGACCAAAAATAGGAGCACTGACAACACTAAATTTTGTAAACAAATTGCAATTTCTCCGAAAGTTACGCATAGTTTTAGCTACAACTTTGCATAGTGGAGGTCAACTAGCACGGTCGACTTTCCGCACTAATCCGACAGATTTTTTTTGGTAGCTCAACTCAAGCCCAAAAAACTGCAAAAAAAAAAAGATTTTTTGTTTAATTTATTAAAAATATAAAGATTTTTTTTATAAATATAATTTTAATTTTCTTGTTATATGAAAATGCTTGGGGGCCGTCCATCAAATACGTCACACTAAAATTGGGTTTTTTCGAACCCCCCTGCCCCAGTGTCACGCTGTGTCACACTTTCTGTGACTCCCCTATGAATATTACGTCACAAAAGCGTAGACCCTATGAGCCAGCGCATGATAAATTTTAATTGATAGTGCAGTTGTAAGTTAAAATTTTTTTTTTATAATAAATTAGCAAATACATTTTGCGGATTCTAATGCCGCTAGAGCCAAGTCAAAACTCTAGAGACGCGCCAAAGAGCTAGCGCTCATCTGAAAAAATAAACATTAGTAAATATATTGAGTTACAATTTATTGTATTAAAAATATATGCATTTAAATGTCTGTATATTTACTAATACGAAATGAATGACAACGATTTAAAAAAAACTAGTCGAAAGAAATACTGTAGTAACATTTTTTGATGGACGGCGAACGTTACGTTGCCGTAGACCCACCCCCCTTCCCCCCTGTATGCGAACGTATTTTATGGACGGCCCTTTGACTAGAATCAATAAAACTGAGATTGTTCGTTAAATATTTTACAACTGCAAAAAGAAAACAAATATATTCATGTTTTTTTAGGTAGGTACTATAAGACATAATTTTCAATTGTTCAGAAAAAAATTATGAGATAAAAATTGAACATGACATTACGATGATAGAGAATTTGAAAAAAGTAGGGCCTGCTATTCCGCCTGTCTGTCTGCACGTCGTTATATGGATCTACTGCTTGAACCGCTTGACCGATTTTCTTCATGATTTGCAGTAAGCATCTGTGGAGCAGTCTACAGAGGCATTTTTGGAATTAGTTCTGCCATACAACCTATGTGATATATTTATTTTTCTCGAAAACGACTCAAACGATTTCGATTCGAGTGTATTTATTTTTTAATTGTTTTTTTTTTATGATGAAACAAATTTTTTAGAAAAAGTGTAAAATTTGCATGTTTTTTTTTTAAAACCGACTTTCTCGTTAATGGCTTACGCAATTTGTACGAAATTTTAAATTTTGGAAGCCCTATATTGCTTTCGAAAACTTGGATAAATCAAAGCTTAAAAAATTATAGCTTTTAAAAATTTAAATTTTTTTTAATATTTTCGAAACGATATATGTATTTTAATTTTTTTTTTTTTTGTTAAAATATCTTATGGCAAAACCTTAAAACTTGTTTGCTGTTTTTGAAGTTTGGTTCATATTTCTATAAGAAACAGTTAAACTTAAACATTTGAATTTTTGCCCCATCTTTTGCCTTTTGGGACCACATTGCGCCTGAATAAAAGTAGAAAGGTTATCAACCATTTAGAACGAGATAACAGCAACTTTTTTCTAAAACTGAAACATAATCTGCATCGAATGTAATAAGTTGATAGTAAGATAGTTGACATTCGTTTTGAAGTGAGCACCATCACTTAGAACGTTAGAACCTACGTATCTTCACCAACTTTGCAAAAAATCAGCGAATTGTGAATAACATGTAGAACCATAAGGCACCTTGAATTACACCATTTGTGTCTCAGATTTCTGTTTAACCCCGCACACGCACTACTTCATACATCATGCAGCTGCTGATGCATAAAAATAAATCTTCGTTTTTGCTTACCTTGATAGATCTAGGGCCAATGGGTAGGATTTCATCTCCTACTATTTCATGTCACAGCTTATGAGTTCATGGTTGTGAAGCATCGATGGTTGTGCTATGCATTCCCACAAACTGGTATAAAATCAGCTGTCCAATTTCATAATCGTCAGTAGCAGATTTAATCTAAGCGCACCATCAAGTCATTTAGGATAAACACCACTATCTACACTCAACTGAATTTGAACCAAAATGAAATTCATCCAGATTGTCTTTGTTTTTGCAATGATGTTGTGCAGTGCAATTAACTTTGCAAGTGCTGAGCCCGCAGGAGTCTTATCACGTCGTCCAGCATTATTGGTTTCTCGTCCGGTTTTAGTTGGACGTGCTCCTCTATTGGTCAAGAGACCAGGACTACATCTTTAAATTGTGAATGCAGACAATCCAACGGCTACTCACTCTGACACTCTTCTGGACTATTCTTTTAATTTTATTTAGCCACGTTGTGTTCGTTTCTTGTTTTTTTCTTTACTTTGTAAGAATTTAAATTAAATTTGGCTTTGTTATTATTTAGTTATTGTCCCATTTTATTTTAACAATAAACTTATTTACTAGAACACATGTTTCCATTATTTTTAAATTTTAAACAACAAAATCTAAAATGGGCGATCGTTTGTTGATGATGTTTATGAATATGTGGCACAAATTGAGACGAGAAGTTAATTTTTCTGAATTCTTGATGAAGTAATTTGTGAGTTTTTCTTCCTTTAAATTTGCTTAGTCTGTACTAAAAAGAAGCTGTTTTTGTCCACTTTACCCATGTAACATTTCTAACTGAACTGAATCAATGATAGGGAAATAACTGTATGTAAAAAAAACTTAGTTCTTGTTAAAGAAGTTTGTTTGCTTCCTAAGAAAGCTTAAGACATATTCGGAAAGCAGCAAAGGGTACGAGAAACTTAAAATGAAAATGGTTTTTTTTGTGCTTTGTCCATGAGACACCACCAGCGAAATGAGAATTGTGAGTAGCTATAATCGTTTGTTTTAAAATTTTATTCACAAAAGTGCTCTCATACGGTGGCAAATTTTAAAGCAGTCCTGAATGAATATGTACTAAAGTGATGTCGAAGGAATCCTGTACTCCTCTGCTCGTAGAATGCGTTATATGTACATAGGCGTGACATATTTTTGGCAGTTCACCGGAAAGATATTTTTATTTGCATTGAAAATATGAAACACCACATTGTATTGTTTTGATTTTATTTATTGATCAAACTTTTAGCTCTGGAATATTGAAAACAGGAATGAAGTAGTGGGTAGCGACTCATGGGAAATCATTTATTATTTTTACCGGTTACTTTTCCTTTGTTTTCCTAAAAATATGTCAAGGCTATACAGCGTAAGATATTTTAACTTGAAAATGGAATGGCAATTAGTTCAGCTATGGGAAGTAAAGTATGGAACTGTGCAGATGTTCATAAAGTCTGGGCAACATTGATTTGTTTTCGTGGATAGTGAAATGCTGTGGATGTATTTCAGTGCAGAAAATAACAAGGGTCCAATTCTCATAGTTTGAGAGGTGTTCTTCAAAATTCCCTTACCCAATTTGGTAAAGTACAAAACAGAGCGTCGTTTTAGTTGGTTTGTATTTTTTGTAGGAACAATTGATTCTTTAAAAAAATCTGTGTAATAAAGCTTTTCCTTCTTTTTATTTCATCACTTTTTCTCTCAAAAAGTACTCTATGAAGTACCCAGATGCAATTATCTTCTGAGAAATTTAACCGCAATTTAACTTGCCTCCCAAAGAATGCTTATCAGTTTCAACTTCAGCCAAACCCCAGTTGTACAACATGTAGATTTATTTTTAAGTTACACAACCTTAATATGAAATGCTGTACCCAACTCCATCATCATTACTTTTTTATTTAAGTGGGAATCGACTTAGGTTGTAAGCGAAAGTTGACTAATACCCCAAAACGTACGCTCTTGTATGGATAGGCATGATACAATATATTGTCTGAAGTTATTAAACTATTTGTAAGCCAATAAAAAAAGAGAGAAAATTTTTTGCTATCATTTTACATGAAGCACTGAATAGCTGACTGTGCAAACTGACTTTAGATTTCGGTTCAGTTGGAGAATGCGGGTGAATAATCAATTTCAGAACTTTTTTTCAATTGCAGGCAAAATGATAAACCAGCTTCCTTTTAGCTGACAGAAGACGACTCTTTCGGAAGACAACGAGTGATAATTAGCTTACAAATTTTTTGTATTAATTACAGTGACCTATGCATCGGGGTTTTCAATAAGAGCGCTACAAAAGTTTTTAAATAAAACAAAAACGGTTTTGGATATCAATGAAATTCTTTATTCCTGTGAAAGGACGTTCGATGCCATTATGTATGGAACTCGATTTCTTTTGCATGGCCGCCACGGGCACGCTAGCAGAAATCCAGACGCTAAACCCAATTTTCGACGGTTTTTAAGCATAAATCGGCCGATACTGCTGCAATTTCATGTTTCATATTGTTACGAAGTTCATCAATCGTCGCTGGCTTGTTGGCATAGACCATGCCTTGACGTAGCCCCACTGGAAATAGTCTAACGGCGTCAAATCGCACGACCGAGGCGGCCAAGCGACTGGACCATTTCGTGAGATAATACGGAATACCAAACTTGGTTTCCAATAAATTGATGACTCAAGGAGTACTCGTGGATTGCTGCCTAACCAATACCGCATATTTTGTTTATTGACTAAGCCATTCAGCCAGAAGATGATTTTTCGATGAAAATCAGAATCATTTTCGAGGTGGTGCTCAGCCTAAATTCACGAGCATACGACGCTTCTGTTTTTGCATCAATTTATTCTTGTAAGGGTGTAGGCCAAGATCTTTTCGCTAAATTCGCCACAACAACGTCACAGAGATGCCCAACGCTTGAGAACGACGTGTGAGAGACACATTTGGGCTTTCTGAAACTGAAGCCTGAGCGGCAGCAATATTCTTGACACTACATGCACTTCTTTGTCTCACTGGCACGGGAACATTTTGTTCTGTGCCTTTGGATTCAAATTTTTTCACCAGACACTCAATTGTTGATCTTTTAGGACGGTTATGACGGCCATAAATTGGACGCAGCGCTCTTAACGTTGAGGCCAATGACACCGAATTTCGGTAGTAAATTTTAACAATTTCGACTCGTTGTTGGCTCGTATATCTTTCCATCATGAAATGGCAAACCTTACTTAAGAGAAATATGGCGTCGTTTTCTGTTCCTGTCGTTCTACTTTTGTAGCGTCCCTGATGAAAAACCCTTTATATTCCACAATGGTCAGTTTTGACGATGCAACTACAATTTTTATAAAGTGCCCACATCAAGCACTAAAGCTCGCCCAAAGCGAGTTTTGGATACAAGTAGATGAAGCTGACGGCTTAGATGCATGGCTTTATAAGTTGTTAAGAAAACCTTCATTTGGAATTATTTTATTTTGGAAAATGGAGTTCTTAAGAATTGTGATCTCAAAGGGTCCTTTACCTCCTTGTCTACTTCACCACCAAAAAAAGCCGTCGAAACCCATCTCAGTTTCTTGGATACTCCATGTCTCATCTGTCCAACTTTGTGGCATTTGTTTTACCTAGAAGTTTTTTGATCAACCTTTCTTCTTTGGTTTTCGCGATCGGGTCCACATGTCGTATGATATTGCCTTTGACGGGGTTTTCCTTTTGCCAACTGGGCCTAATTCCTTGACAAGAAATCAGTGTTATTATGTAGCAGACATCGAATTGATTTTAAATATTTGTGAATTGTAATGCTGATGAAAAACAGAGGCGAGTAAAGCATGACACATTCAGGTCGAACGATTAAAATGTTCATTGGCTTTATTAGCTGTTGAGAAAACCCTTAGTGATTTCGAGAAAAAAATACCCCTATTCATCTTTTGTCCTGTTCGTGAAAATCATGTGACGAGACGAAGTTTTGACAAAATACTGTTTGAGATTTACAGTGCAACCAGAAGAATACGTATCGCGAGATTACGAGAGCTGCGACATGTAGCGCAGATAGATGGACACCAACGTTTCGGTCAATTGGTGCTCAGTAAATCGCTAAAGTGGAAGATTGAGGTAGTTCTAGATACTGCAACCAAGTTGAAAGGGAAATCAACCCACTTGAAGTGCAAAACTGGAGAGAGCTCGTCCTATATTGAAGTTGCTGACTGAATTATTCTTTGAGGCCAATGATTACGTATCACTGATCGAGCAGCATATTTTGAATTCTTCTACTCTTAAAGGAGGAAATATTGAAAATAATGAATAAAAGCTGACTGATCTTCCAATAATAAATGGATGAATAGATTATAGGGTTTTTTAATAATACAATATCCAAAAGCCACTCCGTATTAACTAGAAAAAGACAACAATCTTCTGTTACTTCTTCAGTAGCCACCAAAAAACTCAGGATTGCCTATTACAATAATATGGAGTTACAAATCTATTTTGAGGTTTTATGTAAAGGTGCTTCACCTTATCAATTAAGATTTCTACTATCCAACAGAATGACACGGCTAAATCTCGAAGCCCGTATTTATTAAATAAAAAGGGTGTCAGTAAAAAAGAAAATAGGACAATTGATGGGTAGATTCCATAGTATGGTGGTCTGTCTTTTTTTTTTTCCTGTCCCCATTTTGTCTCGAAAGCCTCACAAAGTATTTAGCTTCTAACGTGCGTATACAACCACACACACAATTGTTTTTAATGGGTTTCATGTCTCTTGACACTCGATCTAAAGTTAGCTATAGTGCTCTCAAATAGCCGTCCATGTACACAGAAATGGTTCTTAAAGTTTTGGGTCTCGCTAGTAAAAACTCAGTTAAAATACACCTTGGCTCTTAAATAGTTCAAGCGGAAAAATCATCGAATATAAATGTATCTTGCCTGAATGCGGACATATCTCATTAGTTACGTCTTCACATATCAAGAAGATAAAGACAGTTTATTTAGCGGGAATTCCCATAAACAATTCAACTCTAAGCAACCAACAAGCAAGGAAAGTAAAAAAAGTGAAGAAAATTAACCACTTTATCGTGTAAATGATCATGTAATTGATGTAATAATTCACCAGTACACGGTTCGTGATCTCCCAAGTAGTCAACAGCTTCATAACAGCCATTCCATGATTCACCTCAGTCGTATGAGCATGCTGTCTATTGTTTTCATTTGAAATTCATTTGAAAAAAACCTTAAGCAGCCCTCAAACACTGATCGATTGCTGTTGACAGTTTTTCCAAATTCTAGGCAATTTTCATATTTTTTTTTTTTGGTATTCAAAAGGAATTTATGTCGATAGGAAACAGCCAACATTTGAAGACTATAAAACGGGTGCGTTTCAATCTGTTCAGATGCAGTCAACGCTTAGGCTTCTTACTGAAACATAAAACTTTTAAGTATACCTACAATCATGAAGTGGTTCGGCTTGTTCTTTATTCTGGGATTTTTGGCAATTATCTCCACCATGGGAAGTGTAACAATGGCAGAGCCTTCTCCAAGTCCAAGAGGACGTCCGGCAACAACAAAGCGTCCACCATCTTCGGATGACAATGTCGCTGATCGGCGCTAGTAAATAAAATGGAAACTCTGTACTTTGTTTTTAATTCTAAAACTTTCCTATTTTCTTAAAATAAAGGTGAAATTGTTGGTGAAATGGACTAGTTGTGTTTTACTTTTAAATCATTGCGTTTGATATAGACAAACACTATATAATAATTTTAAATGAAGGAAGCTTGTTGTTATCAGGAGCTTCAATATGTGCTCTCATGAGGATATGAAGAAATATCAATGATTACGTTGGTAATCAGCTCAGCTCAGTTCTATTTTTTCAACTTCGTTTTAAGTTCTAAAGAAATTCCAATAAGGAAGACCTTCCTACGTTTGATTTGGACCTCATTTCAATCTGAGTTAAAACGTAGTATAAAATAATCTTCTCATTCAGAATATTTCTTGATTGTATTGATCAAGTTCATTTGACTCCTTTTACTGTGAAAAATAGAGAAGTTAAGAATTATGACCTCAAAGGGGTTCTTTTACCGTTTTGTCTACTTCACAATAGTAAGAAAACTCGTCAAAATCCATTCCAGGTTTGGGTTACTCTAGCCTCATTTGGCCAAATTTGTGGGGGTTACATCGTATTTGTGTTGTCAACTGGGCCAAATTCCTTGCCAATACAGCAGTAGGCGTGTTTTTTTCACAAGACTGTTTTATAAAAAGCGATAAAATATAGTGAGACTGGGTGCATTTGAACGGTTTTCAAGAAATTCAATGGATACTAAAATTCAACTTTCATTTTAATAGCTTTGTTTTGTACGTAAACGAGTAGGTGCAGTGATGTTTGTACCGGGAGGCTGATGTAGTATGATTTTTCTACTGCATTTTTCTGGGTTGACAGATAGTCTGATTAATAACTCAACAACTGCAGCGCTAATTGATAATCGGCTCTATCGAGGTAACCGTCGGAGCGGAGTTTTCTCCGTAAAGGATCTTATTTCGGAGATTCAATTTTGCTTCGAAATAGTTGTCGTCGTACGAAATTTTTCACAAATGTGGCAATGCATTGCATTCTTAAAACTAAAATCTCCGCAACAAAAACTTATCGGAGAACGTCGGATCGTCCGATCGGAGAACTACCACGAAGCAAAATGTCTCCGATCGGAGAGAATTCCGCTCAGACGGTTACCTCGATAGGGCCGAATTGTTCCAGCGTGATGGTTATTTTGATCAGTGCTAAGTTCTTACAGAGGATGCCATGAACATCTTGTTTTTAACTAAAGATGGCGGTAGGTAAGAGGAAGTACCTTTGCGAGCACGTCAATTTGAAAATATGTTATATTTTCTCTTCTAGATTGACATGTGAAGTTGAAAGTGATTTCAGACGATGCATAGGATATGCTAAAACCTAAAAATATACGACGGTATGATTTTTATAGAATAAGAAGTAGCGATTGCTTTTTAAAAAGGTTTTTTTGGAGACCTGTGATCAGTGATTGAGTGAGTGAGTGCCCTTTTTCTTTCAAAGTTCTAGCGAGGTATAACCTCGTATCGAAGAAGTGTCCGCAACGTCGAACGAAATCGGAAAAACAACTGCATTCAGTAGTTCGCTGAGTGTGTTAAAAAATGTTGGAGAAAAAATCCAAATAGCTGTTTGTGAAAATCCCTAGAAGCAAAAACCTCCGCATCTCGGAGAATTTTCCTCTCCAAACCGATGCCTTGCTATGGCCAGCAGTTTGGTTTGTATATCAGTGATCCTCTAAAGAAACTCGAGAGTAACGTTTTACGTTTTGATGCTTAGAATATGCAAGACCCTTGAAATTTACGACGCTATGATTTTTATAAAATGAAGAGTAGCGAATGTTTTTTTATGAAGGTTTTTTGGTGAACCTGGATAACAGAATAATTTATTTAAAATGTGTTCCCCTGTTTAACGTCGGATTTTCTAAGTTTTAAGGGTGATAGTTTGGAGAGCAGGGACCACTTAAGAAATGGGAGAATAACCTAGTTTCACATTTTTCTCAAGTGCTCTAAGGACAAGTCGATGGATAAATGGACTTCAACATCCAGCTGTGGATGATATTTACAGTGCTCTTATCATAATATTGTAAGTTCATGTTGAATGCTAGGATTTGGGACCACAGCAGTGTTCATGGTCTGTAATAAATTATACAAGGTTAACTGTGTCACTGTGGCGTATACGTAATTTTTTCATAGTTTTTTTATGTACAAACTTTTATCTCAATTCTATTGAAAAAATCCAAATTCTTTTCAAAGGGGTGAAGCTCATTTGAAAGTTAGATTTCAGGACCATTTTTAATCCCTAGCATTTGGTAATTTGCAAATGAAGTGCTTAGAAGATGAAAGACTTAAGCGATATTTTTAAAAATTTGCCTTAAAAAAATTAAAAGCTTATAGTCTATAACTTTTTTGCTAAAAATAGTAATTGAACTAAGTTTAATTATATTCTAGCAATCTTGTTATTAACTGCCAATGTCATATTATGTAAATTGTCACTTAACACCTTTATTTTCTAAGCGCGGCTAGTAAATAGCTGTAGCTCCTAATTCAACTGTGCTGTATAAGTTCTGTTATATTAATATACGATGATTGCTATCAAGTAGTCTATGAGAGTCTCTAATAAAAATGTTCAAAACCATCACTTGGCCAGGTATGTACCAGTCCAATGATTCAAAACATTACTCTAATGACTTGTCGTTGGCCTTATGTCTACTATTTGAAGTTTATAAATGTTACAACAAAAATTTCAAAATTAAAGCAATAACATTTGTTTCTGCATTTCTTCAATTGTGTTTATTATCAGAAAAATCCTTTTCTACTATTTTATAAAAAAATACATAATTTCAACAGAATAACAAAAGCAAAGTTTGATAGAAAAGAAATGATCGCGAAGAAATGATTTTTCTTTCTTTAATTTCCATCCCTTACTCCCTCACTGTTTCTGATCTGTATTTCACATTTTACACTAAAGTATGTAAGTACCCTTTGAAATTATTTCCTTATACAGCATTTCAAAGTTAAGAGCTCAATTTCACTATAAACACTTTCAAGTGTGAAATGTAATGAGTATATAATTTAAACAAAAGTGCCGAAGCTGTAATTAGATATTTTTCCATTTAATTTGATAAAATTGTCACTGATAGAAGATCAGAATTAACTCAACTGAGCTTTTTGGTATTCTTGTTTAAATTTCAATGGATTGACGATAGTCGTGAAATAATTTTGCGGTAAACGATGCGCTTTTCCGACGATCTCTATCACCTAACTTTCATTGTTTCATTGTTGTAGCTGAAGAAAACCCCGTTTAGTTGATTTTGTATCTGCATGCATCGAGAGTGGGAATAAGAACAGGTACTGATTTCAAATACAGATTTCCTGATTGATCAAAACAACACAGCCCATACCGATGTAAACAAACAGAAATTCATATAAAAGAGATTTCGGTCGTCAAGAGTTCATCACTTAAGTGAATAGATTTTCAGAGTTCATTTGTATCCTAACGAAACAAAACACAATGAAGTTGACTTTTATATTTTTGATCGTGGCTATATTGTCCTGTTTACTTGGAGGAATTGGTTTGGCTGAAGCGACAAAGAAAAAAGGGAAATCAGGACATGGACATGGCGGTGGCGGAGGCGGCGGTGGTGGTCGTGCTATAATGGCTAAAATAAAGCAGATGAAAAGTTCCAAAAAACATGGATAGAAACAAATAAAAAGACATTGTTAACGTAAAATGTAAAAAAAATATAAGTGTATGAATAAATTTGTTGACCAATTTGCTTAGAAGTATGCATTTCTTTGTTAAGATTTATTTACATTGTTTTGAAAAAATAATTATTGTTTTCTTTCAGTTCTTATGTTTAAAAGAATAGTTTTTGGAACAGTTTACTAATAGGAAACGAAAAGAAGGAAAACGTTAAAATATTGCAAATGGGTATTTTGGTTATGCTATTTGTAAAGGAATCAAAAAGGGATGGTTTTTATTGCATTTATTGGTTAATGTGTTAATTATAAAGAACAAACTACAGAGTGCTATTAAATTAGAGGCTACAAATCAGAGATAGGTACAAAAATGCACTTCTATCAGTCTTTTAAATATGTATATCTCACAAAGATATAGTTCCGAAACAATCAACAGCCTCGGATAACGATAATGATTTCAAAGTTGACGACCCATGCAAACGAAAAAAGGACAACGACCTCCGGATCTGCACTTGGAACGTAAGATCTCTTAACGAAGAAGGTGCAGCTGGAGAATTAGCGGACGCCCTGGACTGCTGCAAAGCAGACATAACCGCCATCCAAGAAGTGCGATGGAATGGACCGGGCATAAAGAAGATGAAAAACTGTGACATATACTATGGCGACTGCTACAGACAACAGAAAAAGCGTTTATTTGGGTGCGGATTTGTCGTTAGAGGTAGACTCAGGGATAAGGTGATTAGCCAAAATCCAGTCAATGAGCGTATAATGACCATCCGCATCAGGGCTAAATTCGCCAACATTAGCCTTATATGCGCCCACGCCCCCACAGAAGAGAAAGACGACGATTCCAAAGACTGTTTCTACGAGCTCCTCGAAGAAACATATGAGCAATGCCCTAGATACGACGTGAAAATCGTTCTTGGCGATTTCAACGCAAAACTAGGGAAGGAGGACATCTTTGGAAACACAATCGGTAAGCATAGCCTCCACGACAAAACCTCCGAAAACGGATTGAGGCTTATCGATTTTGCTGCGGGGCTAAATCTTGTTGTAAGTAGTACACGCTTCCCGCATCTCAAAATTCATAAAGGCACATGGCGGTCCCCAGATCAATTAACCGTCAACCAAATTGACCATGTTGCGATCGACACAAGGCACTCTTCCAGTGTGCTAGATGTCCGAACTTTCCGAGGGGCCAACTTTGACTCGGACCACTACCTTGTGGTAGCCAAGGTACGAATGAGGATATCTTGTTCACGACCAGCACGAACTAACGCTGTGAAGAGATATGACGTCGGAAAGCTACAATCGCAAGAGATTGCTAATGCCTTTTCCAATCGAGTGTCCCTTCAATTATCCTTGAATCCCTTGCCGCCAGCATTAAACATCGAAGACCAGTGGCAGCAATGCCAAGAAGCCATCAGAACCGCTGCCTCTGAGGTTCTGGGTTTCACTCGGCCACCAAAACGAAACCCATGGTTCGATGAAGAATGTAGGCAGGCAAATGCAGCCAAGCAAAGAGCACGACAAATGCTTTTGCAAACACGAACGAGGGCTGCTTACGATCGGTATAACGAGATTTACAAGGAGAGAAGAAGGGAAGAACACCGACTTCTCAAAAAGAAAAAGAAGCAGCATGAGAAGCGCTCGTTTGAGGAAATAGAGAGGTGCCATGACAGGAACGAGACTCGGAAGTTTTACCAAAAGGTAAAAAGATCCTGCCAGGGTGGCAAACCCCGAACTCAAGCCTGTAAAGACCAGCAGGGAAACATAGTTGTAGAGTCACAGTCGCTACTGAGGATCTGGAAAGATCATTTCTGCAGACTGCTTAACGGCGATGAGGACACAAATTCCGCTGTCAGGCAGATTGCCCCATTCAGCCTGGACGATGATCAAGAATGCCGTCCTCCCGACCAAGAAGAAGTTAAGCTTGCTATATGCAAACTTAAATCAAATAAGTCTGCAGGTGCAGATGGCCTTGATGCCGAACTTTTCAAGGCAGCTGGAGATCAGTTGGAAAGGAGCATGCACCAGCTGATCTGCATGATATGGTCGAAAGAAAGCATGCCCGATGAATGGAACCTCAGTATCGTATGCCCGATCCTAAAGAAAGGAGACCCTCACAACTGCGCCAATTATAGAGGGATAAGCCTCCTTAACGTCGCTTGAGATCTTGTCTGCTGTAATATGTGAACGTCTGAAACCCCACGTCAACAACTTGATAGGTCCTTATCAATGTGGTTTTAGACCGGAGAAGTCCACAATAGACCAAATTTTCACATTACGGCAGATCTTGGAAAAAACCCGAGAACATAATATCGATATTCACCACCTCTTTATCGATTTCAAGGCCGCTTATGACAGTATCTACAGAGACGAGCTGTACAGAGCCATGTCTAGTTTCGGCATCCCTGCAAAGCTCGTACGACTATGCAGGATGACTTTGGAGAATTCACGCTGCTCCGTCAAGGTCGGTAAAGAACTCACCGAGACCTTCAATGTCGAAAAAGGTTTTAGGCAAGGCGATAAACTGTCATGCGATTTCTTCAACATCATACTTGAACAGATTGTAAGAAACTCAAACGTCAACACCAGAGGAACAATCTTTCAAAAATCTGTGCAATTGCTCGCATATGCAGACGATATTGACGTAATGGGAAGAAAAAAGCGTGATGTCATAGGTGCTTTTGCGAGTATTGAAACAGAAGCGGCAAAAATGGGTTTGATGGTTAATGAGGGCAAAACGAAGTATATGCTGTCATCAAACAAGGACACAGAACATCGACGAATTGGACAAAACGTCACAATAGACAGACATAACTTCGAGGTAGTACAGGACTTCGTCTACCTAGGATCCGCTGTAGACGCGGACAACAACATCAGTGCGGAGATCAAACGGAGAATAACTCTTGCCAACCGTTGCTTCTTTGGGTTAAGAAGGCAATTGAGAAACAAAACCCTCTGCAGAAAAACCAAGGTAACCTTATATAAGACCTTAATCATCCCAGTCCTGCTTTACGGCGCGGAAGCATGGACCTTATCGAAAGCGGATGAGGAAACCCTTGGTCGCTTCGAAAGAAAGATTCTCCGAATGATCTTTGGTCCCGTATGCGAAGACAATGTGTGGAGAAGAAGATACAACAACGAGCTGTATGAGCTGTACCGCGACATGGGCATAGCCAGAAGAGTACGCATCGCGAGGCTACGATGGTTCGGCCATGTAGAGCGGATGGACTCAAACGCTTCGGCTCGTCGGGTGTTCGAAAGCACATTGCAGGGAAATCGCGGAAGGGGAAGACCTCGTCTTAGGTGGCGCAATCAAGTGGATGAAGACCTCAACCGACTTGGAGTGCGAAACTGGAGAGAGCTCGCCCGAAATCGAAGTCGTTATAGAAGGATGTTGGTTGAGGCCCAGGTTCACCCCGAACTGTAATGCCCACCTAAGTAAGTAAGTAAGTATATCTCACAAACGAATCAAAATTTTGATAAAACTTGAAAGAAATTTGGATCAAGAAAAAAAAACTAGATCTCCGTTTATTCGACTAATGAGAAAAAGTTAAGATGCACAACCCAAAAAAATCAATATTTTTCAGCTTTTGACTTTTACTGTCTCATGATCTACGAACGACGAATAACCGAAAGGAAGTGGAAGTGTTTAAGCTCGTTTTGAACACAAATTCACAAATATTGGATAATGTGAACCCTCTTACGATCGCTTGATCAACTTGTTGGATGGTTTTCAAATATTATTAAAAACAAGTCTGATGATGCAAACATCAAACGACCATCCAATATCCATCCAACGAAGTTTGTCCCAACTAACTTTACAGTGTGAACTGCCCTTATTATAAAATATTTATTTAAGATCTTAATTGTCAAAACAAAATAAAATTGATTATGTGACATTCGAACTTTACTCGGTATTCTTCGGTTTGTTTTTTGTTTAAAAAAAAAAATGAGATATTTTATGAAGACAGATCTACATTTATTTATTTACACGGAACAAAGACGAATTTGTTCCAACAATGTAACTGGAGAACGGCTGAACCGATTTCCATGGTTTTTTGTTTACCGTATTTGTCTCCGTCCCTAATAGCTATAAGAAACGGAGAACAGGAACGGGAACTTCAAAACTACTGATTCGTTTTCTAAAATTCTTTCATATACAATAAACTAAACGTTTTTTGAGCCGGGAAGGATTTTTGCTACTTCCATCAATGAAGAGTTAAACTCGACGCAAATACGACAATGTGAGCGTTAGCAACAACAGGTCATCCAACAACCATCAGACCAAGTTAGTGCAACAAGTTCGACAGTGTGTCCTGCCCTATATTGAAATTGAAAATTCAGAAACAATTTAGAACCCTCCGTGAAACGTTTGAGTTTTATTTTTCAAATATTTTTGAAATGTTTTAAATATTCTTATGGTGTTAACATACTCACCCTCAATTCTTCAGAATCAACTCGTATTATTCTGTGAAGATGTTTATTAGTTTAGATTGTAAATGTTTCAAATTGTTACTTTCACTTGATCTCAAAACGTTGATCAATAAGTCAAGATAAAGATAGATGATTTTAATCTTTTCAAAACGTGTTAATTTGTTGCTATTTTCTTAAAAATTTTTTTCTTTTAATTTAAAGAATTTTTATTTAAAAGCATCTTCTTTAGTTTTTTTTTTAATAATTTTGTTTTGTGCCAATTCATTTATACATTTTAAAAATTATTGAACTAGCTTAAATATTTACTAAGCTAACCTATACCCACTTTAAGCAGCCATACAGTATAGCTTAATTGATGCCGTTTGGTTTTGTACTTATTTTTGGTTACAAATGAAAAAGTATTCTATTACTTTTTCAAAGCTTACAAATATTTCCCGAAGGATTTCAGTTTTCCAGAAGTTTAAAGAGTTTTTGATAAATTTTTTAAAGTTTCCAAAACTTCAGCTACAATTTCAAAAATTTTTTTTGCATTGAAGAAAATTCAAAGAAATTTCATAACTTTCGATAAAATTTCAAAAGTTTTTTGAAAAGAGATTTTCGATGATTTCCAGAAGTTTCTAGGCGGTTAGTTTCTGGAAAAATTATTCCAACATGAAGTTACCACAAGTTTCTATAGAAATCGAGAGGAACAAGAGTTCCTAAAAGTTTAAAAATATTTTCAGTGTTTTTAATAATTTCTAGTATTTCTAGAAGTTTTCAGATGTTTTTTTTCCGATTTTTTTTCAATTGTTCTCAAAAGTTACTAGAAGTATTCAGTTTCGAGTAGATGTTTTTGACATTTCTAGAAAGTTTTATGAATTTCCGAGGATTTTCTCGAAATTAATTGCTTGTTTAATGTTTCCGAAAGGTTTCAGAAGTTTTCAGGCGCATGTAAATGTACAGTCCAAAAACAGGTTTGCAAATTTAGATTTAATTTTGTACCCAAGAAGAGAAGACAATACTGTGTGTCCGAAGTCTTTTGGAGGGCTAAATTAAAATCCATAGCTTGTACCATCCATTAGTTCAGATTTTTCGGCTACCTCATTCATGTTAGTAGCATTGAGGTCTCACACCAACTAACAGCTAATCATATCAATACCGTGTTTTTTTATCATAAAAAAAATGTGGGAAAGGTCGTCATTTAAAAAGATGGATCATATATAAGTTTTTTTTTGAATGTAGATAAAGTTACTACTATAAACGGATTGTTGCGAATATATTTATGAATTGCTATAAAATGGGTGCATAAATTGTTGAAAATCCATTTGCTCTATTCTCTTTTGGTGCGCGGGACGTAATGGTTAGTATGTTTGCTTATTGCGTAAGAGATTCGATGTGAGAATCACTGAAACATCCAAGAAAGAAAAGCTTTTTCACGGGTAACGGTTTTGGTGAGCAATTGGCAAGCCCTCCGTGAGTAAAACACACTGCCTTGAAAAACGATTTCTAACCCGGCATAAAATTTTAGGTCCTTGAAATCTGTTAGGCCCCGAGGTTTCCATAGCTTTGTTGATTCACCTTATTTATTATTTATTTTATTTATTTGTAAAGAAAAAAAAGCGAAATTGGAAAATTTTTGATTGCGTTCCTCTTTTCTCGAAATACGATCGACACCTCCCCAGCTTTTGATTAAGGTGGATACTACGACTGTTAGTGAAACTGCAGCACAATTCTATGAGTAGAACGCTAAGTTGAGTCCTACTTTAGGAATACTTGTTCTTGTTCCCAACAGGAATAGGATTATAACAAGATTTCTGATGCCACGGACGCGGACAAGACTATATACACACCTGTAGTTACTTTACTAAGCTCATTAAACATTCCATTTACATGAATGATAAAATATGACAAGCACATTCATAGTAAACGTTTAAACCAATAAGGAATCCAATTGCTGATGCTTCATCAGCATCTTCCTCATTAAAAAAAAATTCAATTGCGGTTCAATTTGACTACATCGATTGAATCACACAAAAAAAAAGAAGGAAAACAAAAATTCCCATCTCTTTACTTTCGCTTTTATTTCATTTAAAGTTGACGTTTTTGCGGTTTTGCCTCAATTGAAGAATTACTACCTCAATTTTGCAATAACCATTATTATATCATATCGCCGCCATTTAATCAATCTTTGGTTTTTATTTTCAGATCCACCTGTAAACAAATTTAAAAAGCAACAACAAAAGCTAAAAGAGCATGATTTTCATCATTAAATCTGAGAAAGTCCCTGGTTGATGTTTGATCGATTTGATCGCTCATAGAAATCCAAAGATCATTGTTTCAGGAAACCAATTATCCTTTATTAATTGGGTTCTAATAATAAAATTGCCATGTAGTGACCAAGACTCATCTTATAAAAGCTGAAGCTCTTGACCAGGGGAAGTTATAGTTGTCTGCGTTTCAATAAGAAAACATGTTGTTCAAAATTATTTCACTTGTAGTCCTAGCAGTTTTAACGACTACTACCGGAGATCCGACTTTTAAAAAGAAAGGAAAAAAAGGAGGAGGCGGAGGAGGGGGAGGTGTGTTTTTTGTATCAGCACCAGATTTAAGCATGAATAATCCTTTTCTCGTACATCCAGCTCCAGCACCTGTCTATATTGCAGCACCAGCACATCCACCTCAAGCTCCAATTTATATTCCAATACCCAAACCAGTGTTCGTTCCAGCACCACAACCCCCACCGCGACCACCACCACCTCCTCCTAGGCCGGTGGTGTTTGTTCCACATCCAGTTTACATTCCAGCACCTCCACCACGTCCACAACCACCGCAGCACCCAGTTTACGTACATCCTCCACCAGCCCCACCACAGCATCCTCAACAAGCTTGCTGCCAACCAGCTCCATGTTGTCAAGGTTAATCGGGTAAGGGATAAGAATAAAACCTTAAAAATGAACCAAATGTGAATACAATCGAAATAATTTGCAATAAATTACAGTGAATTTAAAATTTCTTTAAACTTCATAGTTATTATTTATTTGGATGACAAAGTTCTTTTTCATTTTCATACACGGTGCTAAGAACTGAAAGATAATAATTTCAGTTGAACACTAGTGATCCGCAAATTCGGTACATAGCGTTGACGGAAAAACCACCTGGTCTTAGATTGATTGCATTGTTTATACCAGGAGTATTTTGACCTACTTTTCTCTTTTTTGTCTTCTTGGCTGTGTCGGAACGTTGAATGGTATTTCCTAACAAAACCGCCACAAACGTTATATCTTTCTTGACAGCTTAGTACCTTTATGGTACCTGCAAGCTAAAGAAAAGCTCCATGTAATGTAATAAGCATAGCGGGTCACTTCACTGGTTAATTTTGAGCAATTGGTGCTACAGCAAAAGTAAGGTAAGGTTTAGTTTAGCGGCTATTGATTGGAATTCTGATCGTTCAAACAAATTTCCCAAATTTGGTTTTATGAGCTTGAAGGATTGCTTAAGTCAGTTCGGTTTGGAAGGAGAGAAATTTGATTCTTCTCGCTGGATTCCGCATAAAAAATTCATCCAAAATTTTTTACTGAACTGCAATACTTAATAACCATCCAATGTACACTATACAATGTACACCTACGCACGCGAAATGAAAAAAGAACAAAAACGTTCGAAACCCTGAAACATCGATTTCTCATAGTAGATTTTCCATAATGCACCAGGCGCACAGAATCATCAGAAAGAAGTAGGTGCCTGATTGCTGATATCGTAGTCGAAAGTGTACAAAGCATTGGACCAAAAAGAACAAGAGCAATGCTCCTCCCTCCCAAGTTCTATGGGTGCTTTCTTTATATGTGTGGGTGCATACGCCATGAAATTGTATGCGTTGTAGGTATGAACAATCAGTGATGCCACTTCACCAAAAAAGCCGAAGTACAGTACCTATAAGAAACAATGTTTAAATAAAAATTCAAAATTATTACGACAGGCCTTGTGATAGGGGTGATCGTTGCTGAGGCCCACGGGAACCTGAACTATGCGGCTGAAAGCGATCGACACATTAGTTAAAACCTAGTAAATAGTAAATTTTATTTAATTGAAATAAAATGGAATCACCTTCAAGCGAAGACTTGACTTTGACTGTTAAAAGATCAAAACCCAAAACGAAACCACATCGAACCTACAATAATTGAAACTATGTATAGGCAGCTGTTTGCGTATCGCTTCTTATAAAATTGATATAGATTCAGATAGAAATTTCAAAATGGGAGTAGGGAAGCATATTTTGAATTTTCTTAAAAGTGGAATCACTGAATTGTTCATTTTGCATTTTTATTTTTCATTGGTAAGAAGCCAGCCCAAATCACAAACACGTATCACATTTCGGTTTCAAAGCTTGTGCACTACTAACTAACACATGTAACGCACAATCATGCGAACAAATTAAAGAAAATACTCGCCTTGGAGTGAAATCATATGGAATTGTATTGACTCAATTTTTCATGGCACCAGGCGCACAGAAATTTAAGAAAGAAGGTACCTACTGCTAACCTGACTGTCGAAGAAGAAATGACAAAAACTCCACCCAAGTTCTCATCAATGAGAATGTATTTGCTTAAACTTTACAAGATTGTACATCATAAGATAGTGTAAGTGTTCGTTGTAAATAAAATTGTAGTTGTAGTTCAATAAGTGGAGAAATCAAGTAAAACGTATAGGCTACACACACATATAGAAAGAATATTCTTTGCCGTGTACTTGTTTAGATGCTTTCGTTAGAGATCTTGCACACCGCCATCTCGCTTATTCCCATGATTTGACTTGTTTACTTCTTTTTTACACGTATGCCTCCGTATGCTTTTCTCTTCATTTTATTTTTCTACATTCTGAAATTCATGTGCGCCTGGTATGCTAAAGCTGTTTGCAAAATATGAGAAACTGAATTTCACTTGAGTTGCTCACACAATATGCAATTTATTTATTTGAAACGTAGATGATTGATGTTTAGTAACTATTTTGATAAGAAAAGATCTGAAAATTGACAGAACGACGATTTGGGTTTCAACAAAAATTGAAGCTCCGACTTTTCTCTGTTCATAAAGAAAGTTTTTTTCTTTAACGCCTGTTGGAGCTTTTAGAATATGCCATTTTACTTACGTTTTACTTAAACACCTACTGTGATGTGGGCCCATATTCTTTGATTTCAATTAGATAGGTATTCGCTAGGAACTTTGGCGAAACTCGTGATTTTAAATTCTTTGGTAGCCAAATAACTTTGGTTATGGCAATTGTAATCTTACTTCTTTGCATTAACAAATTATAAAAATAACAAAAACTAGCTGTGAAGCAAGTTCTATAGACAAGCTTTTTTGTCGGCAGTTGTACAGTTCTTAATTGTTGAAGTAGACGCACTCATTTTCATCTGATGAAAAGCCTCACTGAACTATATCGTCCATTAAAAAGTCTTGTACTATGGGCGGTGACTTGTCAAATTGAATGGATTTATTGTTCTGTTAGCATGATGTTACTTTGCCATTTATAGTCATAAAAAATTGGTTTTGGTGTGGCTTGTATATTTGCTAAGCGTTAACTCAAAACCTACGGGCTCAATTTCAATCCTGACACCACTAGCATTCTTCGTTAACCCTGTGTTCTATGGGAAGTAAGCACGTGAAAGTAATCGAATTTAAAGTTAGGTACTCAAAATGCTCCTCTTTCTCTCCTTTTTTTTAAATGTATTTTCGTGTTTCTTTTTCATGAATTTAATTTTTCTGTCTGCGTGAATAAAAAAATGTCATGGCAGTCCGCACAGACATATTTCAAGTCTATATTTAGATTGCGAGAAAAATTGTTGTAAAATCTAAGAGATGTGATGAAGATCTTCGTCCCAACGGCTTGCTAGAAAGAGGCTTTGCTCTATACAAAGCCTTCCTTTAAGTCTGCAATGAGTTTATGTACTCGTAGTTAAAGCAAGTATTTCTTTCCTCTACCGTAGAAACTTTGCTTTGCTCGAACAGCTCGAGCGCAGTCAGTCACTTTACCCAAAGTAATACAACATCAGTTATCTTTTGTTCTTTTTAAAAAATTATAGCTTTTATCAATTTATTTCATTTAGTTAAAGTAATTTCGTTTTTAAGATAACCAAAAATAAAAACATATTTATTTACAAAACGTTTTCTATTTTCATTTAAAAATTATTTAAAAACAATTAGCAATTAGGGTTAAGCTAGTGGTTGTAGAAAGAAGTATAACAAGAGAGTATTAACAAAAAAAAAAAAATAATAATTTAAATACAAAACCATTTCATCAACCACCATTTGGGCAATTTTCTTTTCACCAAACCCTCACTTAAGAAAAAAAAGAAATTAATTTTAATTAAATAATTAATTCCAGCAGTCTTTTTCTAAAGCCTATTTTTACTCAATTTCGCCGAATCTAGTTTCTCCACATTTTTTTTTAAATTTAAATCGATTCTTATTTTTATGCAATTGCTATCTAAAGTGCGGCAGCTTTAATTTTTTTGTCTTTTACTTTTTAAAATTAAATGATTCTATTCTATATATTATCTAACTAGGAAAGACAAATTAATTATTTTTACTGTTTGCATAGACGATTATGCAATGCAATTTTTTGGAATAAATGATATTTTATTGAGCAATTGCTTATAAATTTGCTTAGATTAGAATAATATTAAAATGATTTCACGATGAATCATATTTACAATGAGTTTTTCTTTGTTGTTTACCTTATTCTGGCTAAGGTAGACTTGAAACATATTTTAGTTTAAAATAAAGAGTATAGTAGAGAGTGCAATTTTATAAGTTCAATAGCATTGCTTTACGTTATATTAGGTGTAAATCTTATGGATCCGGATAAAGGAACACATGCATAGGCACGTTAATGCATCTTAGAATTATTTAGGATGGTTTTAAAGTAATTTATGATATCTGTTCAATGTCCTCTGGCAATTGGCTTTGAACTCCACCTTGGCTCTCTGAAATAGAAAAATAAAAAATTAATCAAAGTGTAAAATTTTGCAAGAAACTTTCAAGCAAATTTATTGATTTTCTTCATTTAACGCTTTTCTTTCTGGAACGTAATTCTACAAATTTAGTAAATTTCGTTCCGGTTTCAACCGTTTTTCGGTCGATGTTATAGATGCTATAGTTTACAGAAAAGGGGAACATGAGAAGCCAAAGTTTCTAGGAATAACAATGTTAGCATGAAATTCCTGATCCCTGATTTACTTGAAAATACAGACTACTGCAGAACTTTCTCAACCCTGATTTTCGAGAAAATGCACAACAATAAATTGTCTATGGGATTCTTGGAGGGTTGTTAAACTTCAACCAGTCACACTTGGTTTGGTTAAAGTGTTATGTGCAGACCATTCTGCTAAGTAATACAGACAGAATGATTTATGTTCAGATTTCTTTGGTGAACATTCGGTTTGTGTTGGTAAATTCAGTTTTGATAGCACAAGCGAAAGAAGCCCCCAATAAGATCTAAGTAAATAAATTCATGGCAATGAATTTACTAACGGAGGACTTGCCAATTCCTCGCGAAAGGCGATACCCATGGAAAAAACATTTTTGCCTCTGCTGGGATTCGAACATGGAACCTCAGGGTTAGCAGGTGGATATAAGATCTGCTTCAGCGAAAAATGTCTGAAACTCTTTCCTGGCAAGTGCCATCAGCCATTTCACATCTAATGGATCTTAT
This sequence comes from Melanostoma mellinum, assembly GCA_914767635.1. Taxonomy (NCBI): domain Eukaryota; kingdom Metazoa; phylum Arthropoda; class Insecta; order Diptera; family Syrphidae; genus Melanostoma; species Melanostoma mellinum. Next base: position 206,961,227 of record OU612059.1, read on the forward strand.
GGCACTATAATAGCCTTCAACTTAAACTAAATTCTTCAATGTAGTAATCCAACCACAATTCGAAAATCATTGAGAGGAGCCTTAAGAGCCTTAAGCACAGTTTGACCATTATTCAACGTACATCTCAGCTATGAAGATGGACGTTTAGGTGCCAAACGAGTTCGGCAGTCACCCTTATTGCGATACGCGTTTCACTAAAACGCCTAAAAAATGACAGAGCTCCAGCCGCAATCATTTTTGTTTTCGTAAAAATATAAGTTCAGCCCTCTATCTGTTCCCCATTGCTCTTACTATTCCCTCAAAAGTTATTTTATTTAAACGGCAATTGTGGCACCTAGAGATAAGTCATCTTATTGGCGTTTCATTAAAACGCCATTAGTGATAAAGGTGATTATCGCTCTTCATTATGACGTTAGTACCAGATTCATCACAGACTATGTATGGCCTTCGATTTTGTGTAAATTCGACACCTTCTTCTTGGTTCAGATTCGAACATGGACCAGCTCTAAACTGATAGAAATTTGACTAAGTGTTTACCGCGCACGTGATACCGTGGCGTAATGGTTATCATGTCTGCTGTTAACCCAGAGGTTTTTGGTTCGAACCCCAACAGAGACAAAAATGTTTTTCCTCATGTATCGCCTTTCGCGGGGAATTGGGAAGTCCTCCGATAGTAAAAATCATTGCCATGAAAAGCCTTTTCTCGATTAGCCGTTCGGAACCGGCAGAAAATCGTAGGTCCCCTCCATTCTCTCACAAGCCATGGTTGTGAGAAATGCGCTAGGCCCCGGGGTTCCTCGCTCTGTTGGGCAACCCTATTTATTTTTGTTTCACATTGAGTTTTAAAGGACGTGATTTTACTGCTAGGCTACGGGCAAGGCACCAAAACTACCGAGACAAACTCGACCAAAGAAGCAATAAAGAACTTAAGTGCGAGTTATTTTCATCAAACCACTGACGACGTATAGATTCGGAGTACTTTTTAAAGCAACAAGTTCACTGACTTACTTAAAATTCTTTCATAAGACCAGACAAACAACAGTTCTTGCCTTTGCAATTTTCGAATTTGTTCAAACTAACTCTTTTTTAAGAGCAACTTTCAGATAAAACTAAGAGGCTAAAAAAAACATGCCTGCTGCGGGATTTAAACTTAAGTGTCTGGTCTGTCGTCTAAATTCTCTATCAGTGCAACGCTCAAGAAAGCTCATTGACTTTGAAACTAGAGTTACCTCAATACCAAGTTGTTTGACTTCATTTGAAAAAAAGATGTTGAAGTCTTTTATTGAAAGCCAGATCATCATCGATTTCCTACAATCCTCATCGTGGTCTTTCTTTTCATCTAATTGATCAGTATTAATTTTAGCCCAAACTGCTTTATATTATTACACTTTACACTCGAATAAAGGAGCTGCAAAAACGTCAAACGAAGATAACGCCAGTTGAGCAAGATTAAAGATAGTGCATATAAAAGATGGAAATTGATGCATTTTAAGAACCAACAGTTTTTGGCGATTCCGCCTAAATTAAAAAGAGTGTCAGTGCGTTATTACTGTCGGAGAACTTGTCAATTCTTCGCAAAAGGCAATAGGCGTGAAAAACATTTTTTTGTTGAATTTTCTGGGATTCAAAACTTAAACCTCCCACGTAATAGGTAGATATGCTTACCATTACGCCACGGGTACCACAGATGGGAAGAATGTGTGATTGAGCAAACTGTGAAATACAAAAACTACTTCACACTTAATTAATGGGGTTCCGGCAAGGTCAGACACATCGCGTAATGAGTCCCTCAAAGAACAGAAGTTGGCAAAAGAACTCTCTTATAAACTTATAAGTCTATTCTATTCTATTACACATGTGTGACGAACTTACCTCTCACAGCTTGACTAGCCTTCATTTTGTCCTTAATAATAAACGCAGCCGTTAATAGGAAAAACACACCACCAACTACTTCTACAAAGCTGGTTGAAAACAGTGCATACTGCAACGCTTCGAATTTTGTTAGATTTGTATCCTAAATAAGAAGAAACAAAACCAAATTACACTCCGATACTAAAAACAATAACAATCAAATGTATTTACCTCATCTTCAAACAAAGAAAGAGCATTTGGCATCATAGGATTCTCTGTTGTGGTAGCATTTTCCAGAGTAAGTGACAAACTTTCCAATCCGTTGCTTACAAATTCACTCGTTGAATGTGCAGATTTTCTCAAGTGTTTCTTGATTGCTTCCGATAACTACAAGTAAATATAATTTGATTTACCTTCAACTGCAAAAACACAATTGCATTCATTAAAAACTTACCACTCCGACTAAATACGGACTGCCAGCATCACCCAAGGCGTGCGAAATTAAAATTTGGAAGGCTTCCGCAGTTGATCGTCTTGTTGGCACCACGACATACTAAAAGTGTAACATTTTTTAAACGACACGAAAACAAATAAAATAATATACGATTTGAATTTTCCCTCCAAACAGAAAAAAATGTGTGTGTAGGTGCATGTGGAACAAAAGCATAGGTTGTACAAAAAAGCTCTCAAGAGATGGTGCTGATTCAATTCAAATTTTAAAATGCAATCCACTTTAACAAACGGTTTGTGTATGGGGGAAAGCACAACAAAAAAAATTCTGAACAAACGAATTGGGTTGGATACTTGCTCCAAGAAAGTGGAGAAGAAATGAAATTCTACGGATACTAAAGAAAAGCATACTTTTAGGCGAACCAGCTAAAATAAATAAATCCAGGCAATGTTTGTTGTTGACATTCTTGCCCGGAAAAAGGTGAGTGGGTGTTGCATTTTGTTTTCATGAATTGCGGGTTTATGAATACAACTTTCAAAAACAAGAAAGTTTTGATTTTAAAAAGCGATTTTAGTCAACACAAAAATAAACGGGAATATGTAAACATTGTTTATAATCAATCTTAACTATTGGCAGCTAATTATTGTTTGCATGGGAAGAAGTTATCACTCAATAGAAAATTTAATGATACCTGACACAAAACAACTAGTGTTTGATTGTCTCTGGATATGTCTCAAGTGTTTTGAGAGGCATTTAAATTGTAAATATGTATAGCTCAACTACTCTACTCTAACTACACTCTAGATCACTTGTTGTTTTGTTTACTAAAAGATTCTATTTTTAAGTTCGAAAAAAAAAACAAAAAACTAACAATTGCATGATATATTGATATTCAAGTACAGGTATTGATAAGCTAATAAACTAACAGTTTGATGAGAATCATTTTCAGGTTTGACAAGGGTTTTTATTTACTTGCAGTGACAAGGTGGGGATGGATATACCAATCTAATCACAAATTAAAAATAAAGCTATGGTAGTTCATTGCTTTTAAAATATTTTTTCAGTTTAATCATGAGGGGTTACGACTCAATTAAATCATGATTACTTGTTTAGTAAAAATATCAACTGCGAAGAAGTTAATTTAATTACGTTATAAAGTAGGAACAGTCTGGGGAAGAGTCTCAGGAAGAGTAAAACTGGGCCTCATAAACATCAGTTTTATTATTAAACCTAAAAACCTGTCCATTGGAAATTAATCTGGCATTTTATGGCTATTAGTGCACAGCAAACGTGTCAACACCAATTACACGAATACATCGATTAGTCTCTCATATAAGACTAGTGAGAGTATTGAAAAGGCAGCGATGAGGATGTTTTAGACGGTTAATGAGGTCACCAACAAATATGGGTTATTCAAAAGACTTGACAACTTTCGACTTTAATTTTTGAACGCACATTTTTATCGTTGTAGAGTGCACAAACTAGAAACGTCTGCAAATTATTAAAATTTTCTATTGAAATTCGTAGTCGGTGACTCCGCCGTATTAATAAACGCGGAATAGCTGCGTTCCATGGATAAAGTGGAAAATGGTATAATGGTACCTTAAATTAAATGGAAAATGGTATAATGGTAACTTAATCCATGGAATAAGGCTATTCCGCGTTTATGAATACGGCGGTAAGTGTTTTAACTCCAATTTTTCGGTCGTAATTCTCGCCCTAGTAAACAGGCGATAACAATTTCATTGTAAAAATTTGAGCCTTCATATTCGTTATGTGATGTTGCCGTATCAGTGAGACAACGGGTGGCCTAAATGTCGATAATATCGTTACCGTTCAGCAAACGATCCAAAACATTCAATTTCACGGCGTTCAATTGGGCCCAATGAATCGATCGCTGCAAACGTGCCCACGGTAGTTATATCAGTTCCAGTTATAAATATTTTGATAGTAAAACTTTTGAAATATTTCATATGGTTTGCATTAAAAAAAAATTGTCAAGTCCTTATTGGGAAACTTGGTATAGACTGCCATTAAGACCGTCAACTCCGAGCACGTCGTGAGAAAAGGGGGACAATCGAAAGGCAGAATTTGTAGATAACTAAGGACTTCATCTAATTGGGCTTCGATAGTTTTGATGGACTGGCACAGAGATAAACAAAGCTAATTTGAGATTCCGACACCAACAAAAACTCTGTCCACAGCATTTCTGTCTCGGCGGCAGCTACCAATGTATGAAGTAGCGGTATCGGTCTTGTCGAGTCAGTATGGGACTCTCACAATGAAAACGTATTTTGAAAGCTGAATTGTTTAATTTGAGAGACAACTCTTGCCGATCGTTACTTCTTTTTTTTTTCGCTAAAAATGCAATCAAAAGTTAACGCCTTTATCAGCAAAGTGTGATTTTTAATACCCAAATTATTTTGGTACTTCTGTACGGTGCAAAGGTATGCACCTTGTTAGAGATGGATGTGGAAGATTTGTTTAGATTATTTTGAGAGAAAATTCTTTATAATATTTTTGGATTTTTCTGAATAAACGGTGTCAGGGTAAGGAAATTTACACAGGGAATGTACGGGTTGAATTTTGTAGAGCAACCAAAAATTTAAAAGAACTGCGACTAAAGGGTAAAATAAATCTATACCAACGAAAATACTAGAACTATATGCGATGCATTAACGAGGGAATAAAAGAGAATGAGGTTCAGATAGAACAATCAAGTGGAAAAGAACAACGCTCACGCACATTTAGATGGAAGATGGTTGAGTCCTTTAGAAGTACTAAGATCCGTGGAAGCCTTCATGTCAAAAGTACCATCTTGGACAAAATTCAGCACGACCGGCTCAGTTGGTATTGTCATGTTCAAAGGAGAGATCCGCAGAACCCCGTCCAAAAGGCAATATCGTACAACGCAGGCAGGCCAAAACACTCCTGGTACAAGCAAATGCAAAAACAGCAGCATTTGGTTGGCCTCAGACATGGAACAATCATAAACCGGGAGGCTTGTCGACGCATTCTGAGGTCAACGCGGCGTACCCCACAGGCGGATCACTAGTGTGAAACAAAAAAGTGGGAGAGTTGTGATCGCTTTAAGATCACTACTCGTAACGCCGGAAATGAAAATGATGATGATGGTTGAGTCCTGTGGAACATATGAGCAACAATGCTTCGTTAGGGTCGAAGAATCTTCGAGTCAAACCTTAAGAAGCCGGAAAGTGGATTATTATCTCAATCAATTTGACGAGTGAAATCAAAGATCGCTTAGAGGGCGGTGATTTATTGGTTAGGGACCACCCAGACTGTAGTGCATTCTTGAGAAGAAGAAGTTTGTAGGAAATTGGCTATACTCTGTTGAGGAAAAGATTGTCAGTCTAACGGGCGAGCTCTTTCGCGTTCAGCCGCGCCAGTTTACTTTTGGCCTATACTGAAACAAATCTTATGTAAGAGTGTATTGAAACAAGTTTGCACAAAATACACATATCTTCTCTATACAGCAAATCTTTTCTGAACAGGTATAGAGGTTGTCACACATAGACAACGCAGTGGCTTATTTCCTTCGTTTTAGTTAAAAGACTTGATCAGCATCGTCGCGTTTTATATTACTGCCTGAAAGTAAAGCATAAGCTAATATAAGTCAGCTATGTCTTGAAAAACAGTCAAGTGAAATAATCGGGTGTCATTAGTGAGAGAGAATAATTGGGCCGAATTCTCAGATCAGAAGATCTTTTCACGTTTATGTACTCAAGGCCCCGACCCATAGAATCCGTTGCGTCCGTTCGCTGCTTCGGATTCAACTGACAGCAGTGAGTTTTACCGGACACAACGGATTGGGGTGACCCATAGAATCGGTTGCGGTGTGAAGAGAAAACTTCAAATTGGTTTTGTCAGTCAAATCCGGCAGCGAACGGACGCAACGGATTCTATGGATCGGGGCCTTCAGCTATAGAATATGATATTACACATTTAATCTCATCTCCAATCCGGAACTTTGCTCCCAAACCATGCGTTTCAAAAGAATGTGCTTATAACCGTTCACATCAGAGGTCTACGTTAAACGTAAAATCGCATGCTTAATTACTACAGAAGATAAAATTGTTGTTCATCAAATTGTTATACCTGTGCATGAGTGTGATATTAGTTGACAATGATGTGCTTAAAAACAATATACCAAACCACCTTACAAATAATAATTAACTGCTTGTATAGTTAGATTGTTATCCATGATTTTGTGTGTATTTAGGATTTTTTTTTTAAATTTACAAAATGAAAGCGAGATCAAGAAGCAATCTCAAAAAGCGATAGAAAGGAATAAGGATAGGTGTATTAAGAATAAAGGAGGGAAATATTTTTTGTTTTTTAAACTAATTTCGCGTTTTTAATTACAACACAGTTTTTATCCTTACCAGCAACATATCAGCAACAATTGCCCAGTTTAAATTTAAAGCTAGTTCGCCAAAAAATACCATCGTATATGCTGCAATGGTATTTTTGGAAACGACTATCATGGCACCGGCCATGAGTGGCACACTGACAAACAATCCAAATGCACAAAGCAATGGATCTGCATTTGGCAAACGCTTGACAAGAGCTCCTGACAGATAAGCTCCCATTGGAACACCGATAATACCAGCTACCATTGTGAGTGCACCGAATTTGAACGCGACACTGAAAGAAGATCGATTGTTAGAAAAGTTTCAAAAGAAATTATCTCTGAAAAAGCTTCCAAGTAATGTAATAGAAAAAAAATTGAGCGTTTGTACAAATGAATCCAGTCATCATCCAGCTCTTGAGAGTTCAGCAATTGTTGTTAGTGATTTGATTCATCATTCTTACCAAAAGTATATCCGCAACAATGGACCAAGTAAGATTCAAAGTGAGCTCTGCTAGAAATACAAATAGGTAACACAAAAATCCACTGGTCCTTGGCATCACAAGTGACATGTAGACCATCGGTGATGACAGCAACAAACCAAAGCCGCATATGAATGGATCGCAGTTTGGAATCGTAGGTCGTAGACGTTGAGCTAGATACGATCCCAATGGCACACCGATTAATCCGGCAGCCATTGCTATTATGCCGAATTTGTACGAAACGCTATTTGTTTTGATTTAAATTTGTTATTTGTCCTAGAATTTTAAAAGAAATGTCTTGAAATATGAAATGGAACTTACTCTTTTTGGGTTAGTTCTTCATTGCCAGGTTGCATGCGAAGACCTAGATAGATGAATTTAGGACCCCACCATGCCAGAGCACCAGCTACAAACGCCACACAAGTAAAACCAGCTGTGGACAACATGAAAGAACGGTTCTTGACTAGATCCTTGATGTCTTCGCTATAAGTAGTTGGTTCCAAATTGTGAGAGCCTTCACTTTCACCACGCTCTGGGTCTTTGATGAGCAAAAGCAACACAACAGCAATAATCCCCAGGAAAGGCGTAACTCGGAGGGCCCATCGCCATGATCCTGCAAAGGCAGCTGTTTCAGAACCGATGATGTACCTGACAAAAGACAATTTAAAAAGAGATTGTATTAATAAATGAGTGTTTGAGAAACTTAATGTGGTGCAATTAGTTTTTTTTTTTTTTTTAAATATAGTCTGAGCTAAACGCCCACATCTAATCACAGACATGCAATCAACGCCTACTATGACACACGCTTATAATAAGTTTTTGTGTGTTTTTTTGTGATAGAGACATCGTGGGCTAAATTGATTGATTAAAAATGGGAAATACAAATGACAGGCTGTTACGATCATCATTTATATTGCGTATTATCGTATTAACAAGAAACACCCATTTCTGGGCAAAGCGTTGCGGTTTTTAAGAATAAAGTGAGAATTTTTAATAAAACAATTTGATTTTCTTAATTCAAAACGAATCGATGTCCTTAAAAATGAAATACTTTTTCAGTTGGTCAAATTCAAAAACTTTCAGTGCCAACAAACCAATATAATAATATCAATATAAAAAATAAATCGGGTTTTTTCACATTGGTAAACGTTTTACACACCATTTGAACAAACAAAGAACATACTTCAATAAATTTTGTCAACATTGCAGTAATGGTTTTCTGTTTTTGTTCCTCTTACAAATATAAAATGATTATTGCTTTCAGCTACAAATTTGGTAAACATAAATAAGGGCCACCCCATAAATTCTCGTTAGAATGCCTGCATTAAGATTCATTTTGATGCCCGCATTTGCAGAGCATGGTCATTGAAATGGTGGTGTGATTATGACTCTCCAGAATGAGTAAACAATTAATTATTGCTCTTAAAATTAAATAAATGGATATGGTTTGATGATGTGATAACATTCAACGCAGTTTTCTCGGTGAAACTTATAATGTGACACCATCGACCAGAGTTCACCATTTCATTTATTTAAGTGAATTAAATTTCTTAAATTATTCGTGAGGCATTCGATAATTTATTTAGTTGTAAACGTTGGTGGGATAATAAAATCTCAATTGAATGTCAATTGATTGGGAAACAATTGAAGCAAATGGATGCTCACACATTGGCTTGAGTTTCCAGGCAGTAAAAATTTACGATGGTTTCATAAATCTCACGGCAATTCAATTTGTATTTTGTGTGCAAGCTGTTGAAGTCTTTCATATACCTACTTAAGCGTGTTTAAATATGAACAACTCACTGAGAGGGAGCTTTTTTTATTGAATTTGTACAGAGTTCAAATGTTAAAAATGTATGTCTTAATAAAGTGGAATTGTTCGTGATAATTTTCATCAAATTTATGGAGATTGTTCGAATATGGAAAGTTTTTTTTTTCAACACAACAAGCTATCGGGAATGAGAAGTGAAGATTTTTTACGTTGCAATTTTTGATTTCGATTGTTTTGAAAGATAATTCAATTCATTTATTGGTGGTCAAGTAAGTATTTTTCAATAGCCCAAAAATAAATTTAAAGATGTTTTGCGGTCGTCATCTGAGCTTTACAATCTTAAGATTCTTTGAAATCAAATGTTTCAAACATTTTAAACATTTTGTTAATACACAAAAAATGGACTCTCAAGCATTAAAATTATATTTGCCACTTCACTTTTTTTTTATTCAAAACAACCACGAGGTTTATAAGTACATAGAACGTTGTATGAATTGAATATCCTCGTATCTTTAATTTTCAATCAGCATATGTTGCTTAATAAACCAAACAACTCATCTAAATTCATTCAATGTGCAACAAACGAAGAATTCCTTCACTTGTCCACCCCTTTGAACGCATTAACACACTGCAAACCAACGGCAGCCGTTTTGATTTTATTCGTACTTTGAATACATAAGAACCAAAATTCCGTTTACAAGGTTAAAAGTTATACTTTCAAAAAAAAAAAAAAAAAACTATAGAAAGTTTAAATTGGAGTTTATTTCTTCCTTATACTTTCGAAAACAACAATTCAAAGTAACGATCTAAGTGTACCCTTCATAAATTTCCTGTCCTGTCGACTTAAATACAAAAATGTATTTTGAAGGGTTGGATAAAGTCTTGGTTTGTACAGCGCTTTCCTTAAAATCAATACGTCGTGAGTGGAAGGGAACATTCCTTACTAAAAAAAAAAAAAAAAATGACACCGAAGAATGCGGAAAATATTGTTTCTTTTATAATATCGCATTGGGGCCTCCAAAAATATCTAGTCATAAAACTAGCAAAATAGAAAGAGAGTTTTCCGCACAACAGAGAAGAATGAGCAATTGCGTGATAAAATGATAATGCACGTAATATCACAAATAGCAGAAAATTTTGTAAATTTTCATCTTGAGGAAGTTGTTGATATACAAGTTGTTTTGCATGCGGTGCGACAAATGCTCAAAACGGATAGGCGAGTTCAAGACAAGAAAAATATATGCATATATATATGTAGATTTAACTAGCTGAGCCGCCCGGCTTTGCTCGGGTCTGTAGTTTTAAGGTTCCCGTTCTCGTTTTTCCTCTTCCGTGGGAATTTGCGGATGAAATATAATCTTTCTTACTATGGGACTATGTGGCAATGTGGCATCCTAATGCTGAAAGAATTCTTGAAATCTGTTCAGTAGTTCCTTCCCAACCCATTCCTGTTGTAATCTTCCGTTCCCGTGGAAATATGTGAATAAAATATAAATCTATGTCACTGATGGATAATGTTGCATCCTAGAGTTGAAAGAAATATTGAAATCGGTCAAGTAACTTTAGGTTCCCGTTCTCGTTCCCGTTTCTGTTCCTGTGGGATTATAGGGATGAAATATAGTCTAAGTTACTTATGAAGGGAGATAATGTAGCACACCTTGTGCTAAAAGAAGTTTTGAAATCTGTGGAGTAGTTTCAAATTTTCCATTCCCAACCCTGTTCCTGTTGAAATATGGGGATAAAACTTTGACAGGAACCATCTCTGAACTAAACTATGTCTTCTCTGAAAATTTCATAAAAATCCGTTGGGTGGTTTAGGAGTCTACACCGGACATTTATACATACATAAATACATACATACATACATACATACTATTATACGAGTATATATATATATATAGATTAAAAAAAAAATACTAAAAATCAACCAGCTGCTTCAAACTACAGTGTTTTTGAAAAGCAATATACATTGATTTTTAAGACGGTGGAGTTAAAGGGGGAGGGGGGGGGGTTTAGGGTTTTAAATGTCTTGTATCAAAATTTTAAGTCAATCAATGCTCGACCTGACTGCTCCATTGTTACATGGAAGCTTCTTTCCCTTCAAAGCGTTCCCAAAAGGAGAAAAGTTGGGGAACTTTCTCCTTTTGGGAACTGCGTTATGGATGATCCAGTACCGAGTTAAGTTATGCGGGTCACCGGAACTTTACTTTTTCTTGAGACGCTTCATACCTGTCGTATTTTTTAATATTTCTTTATAAAATTTTCACATTCTTTAAATATTTTATTTTGCGGTAGCATTGACTTCAATAAACAAATACTTATAGTATGTCGAAAAAAAAGTTCACAAAAATGTTCATTTTTTGGGCGAAATAGCCGATTTTCCAAAGTGCACAGGGAAAGTGGTCCCGAAGTCATAAGCTCCGGGACCTATGACCAACTATGGTGAATTACAAGACAAACTTTGAGGCTTTTGTCTCTTGGAAGGTTCAAGTTTTTCTGGTAAAAAAATTTACTACTTGAAAGACTTTAGTCCGATGATAAACAATTGATCATGGAATCTGAGAGTGACATAAATCTCAAAATGAAGAGCAGGCAAAAAAAAAACTTAGGTAATGATTTAGTTTCTGAGCTGCTGCCTTGATTTTCGGCCAAGCAGTCGAAGGAACTTTTTTTATAAATTGTTATGAGTTTTTGTTCGGTAGCAATCAAATATTTTTGTGGCCAACTTTATTAAAAAAGCACCATATTTAACGTTTACATGTAGCACAATCTAGATATCTACGAATTTTAACAAACAATTTTTTTTTTGTGGGCGTGACATTGGAAATTTATCGTAATAGCTTTATCTTTTCATATTAACTATCATTCCTGAAAATTTTATCCAAATCGGTTTAGCGGCTCGGTTTTTATTGACTTTTTTCCACTCCCACAAACAAATGGCCCCACTGTGAGACGTTCGAATGCCAAAAGCATCAGATTGTTTTTCGAATATTATCGTTTTTTGGCAAAAAAAAATTGTAGATTATTGAAATGCGTTTGAGTATGAGACTTGTCTCGCCACTCTATTCTTTATTTTGGTACAGTGTAAAAAAATAAAATAAAAGCTTTTAAAAAGCATATGGAGCAAAGTATATTTTTATTTGTATTTTAAATTGAATTTTTGACAAACTACCCAAGCAATCAGAGATTGTATATTTTTTTTAATCATTACGTCTACATTGACAAAATTGAAACAATTAAAAAAAAAAAATAATAATAATAATCGTCGAAAGCGACTAAAAGGTGTGTCTTGCTTCATTTAATCAAATCAACAGGACAATCAAAAGTCAAAACACTTCAAAATAATGTAAAAAGAAAAACATTGCCAAAAAGGGACACAAAACCATACAATTTGATTCCCCACATTATCTGCTCGTATGAGTATAATCTTCGCAAAAAATAAACGATAAGACTTTCCTCAGCGGACGTAGCTCCTAACTTAATCTAAAGTAATTGATTGTTTACCCCTAGACTGCACGAGCCACTCATACGTATCTTCTTAATTTTTTTTTTATTCACTAAGTTTGATGTATGTCCGTACGTTCGTCTGTATTCAATATTCATGCCAGCCAAGTACACAAGACCCAAAAATAACTTTTTGAATCAAAAATAAAAATAATAAATTTATTCAAAGACACAGCGCAGTGTCGTGCTTTTAGGAATTTAGAGTGTGGCGCTAGGTTATTTTAAGTTTCATCAAAACTGAACTCAAAGGCAATGATTTTTAATCAAATTGAACTTTAAGTGACTTTTGCGGCTTTGGCAGTAATACACCACCAAAATTAGCTTCCATTAAGCATTCAATGACTTTTTTGGCCTTTTGGAGGTTTTTTCTTATTTGAATTAGTCCATGGCTTTTGATGAAATGACACAAAAGTGTGACACGATCATAGTGATGTGTACAATTTGAACTTGAAAGAAAGGAGCTAGTGGAACACCTTCAAAAGTGTTGAAAGTTAGAAGACGCTTGAATACTGTGTTTTCTTTGCGTCTTACTTTAGTTTTCAAAAGTCTGGACAAAGCTTTTTTTATGTTTTACAAAGTTTCGGTAGGAAAAGGTACCTTAGGCTGAAAAATTTTCACCAGAGCTTGTCTTAACTTCAACAGGTTCCATTTCATTAAGTTTTGAATTTCTTTCCAAATTATTAAAAAATTTTTAATAACAAAATCAGAAAAAAACTAGGTTTTTTACTCACCCGAGTCCCGATCCCACGGGTATCGCAAAGTAGAACATCGCCAGCATTTTTGATCTCAAGTCATGCACAAACAAATCAGATATGAGTGTTGGTGCAATTGTACTGTATGACGCTTCACCGATGCCAACCAACGCCCGAAACGTTATGAACCAACCAAAGCTATGCATAAACGATCCAAGGAGGGTCGTCGTACTCCAAAGCAGTACTCCAACTGCCATGATCCATCGCCGTGAATACCGATCACCGAGGTACCCAAAGATTGGCGCGCAGATCATGTACGATAGGACAAAGGCGGTTTGCAATAGGCCTCCATCATCGTCACCGATTTGGAAGTTCAATTGAATGTCTGTTAGCACACCTGAAAAAGATAAAAAAAAAATTATTTAAAAATAAATTTCAGATGCTTATTGAGATAAAATTTGTTTTATTCATTAATTCGTCTCGAACGATTTATTACAAGTGACGTGACCTTGCAAGTAAATGAGCAAACAGCTAATGAAGTAGTTGTTCAGAATAATCGAAATTATTTATGCTATGCATTCAAATGCATCGGAAGCAATGGATTTATGCAAAAACAAACGAACATTACTCATTGCCTATTCAATAAAATTGAGTTTACGAGCCGATTACTTAATTATGAAGTGTTTTAATTGTGAAGCTCAGCGCATAAATTTATTCATTTCATGCGAAATGGAAAGTTTCATGAATTGTTTTTTTCTTATTCGATTTTTCGATCAACGTTTGACTGAGTGTAGAGCGTTTTGCATTGATTTAGAAATAAAATTATGTAAAAAAAGTTGGAGCAAAATATTTTCAAATAGCTAATTTATTTTTGGTTACCCATAGGTTTACTTATAGGAATTAGTATTTAAGTAGAAAGTAGAAACACATTTTAGAAATCAGAGGAAACACGGATGACTTTTACTGAAGTTATCTTCAAACAATCCCGTTTGTCTTTTCGCAGCGGCATTAAATTTTGTTAAGTGGTGCTCATGGCGTTTAGCATGTCTATTTGTTAGGTGGGTGTTCGAGGTTCGAGCCCCGCATTCATAAAATAGTTTTTCGCTGGCATTGCCTTTCGCGACTCTGCCAAGAAAAGTGCTTTATCACTTGGCCGCCTAGAATCCAATCCAATTGTACGCCGTCCATTATTGATAAAGTTTGATAAATAGAAAAAAATAAGGTTGGTGCAATATAGCGGGAAGCCGTGGGGCCCAGCGCATTTCTCTCAATCTTGAATCGTGAGGGAATTTAGGGACCTACAATTTTCTGCCAATTCCGAGCGGCTGGAGAAAGCACTTTTTATGCCAATGAATTTTACTATCGGAGGATTTGCCACAATTCCTCGCGAAAGGCGATTTCTGTTGGGACCCGAACCACAAACCTCTAGCGTAAAAGGCAGACATATGTGGTTTCAGGCAAGAAGCTGGAATGATTGGCTCGAATAAATTTCAGACCAGAGGCCTAACTTCCGAATCATTTTTGCAACATTTGAGGCCATACGTCAGCAAAAACGCGCCGAATGTTCTCCACAAAGGCATTTATCACCCCAGGCTGGTGTATAAATCTGCGTAAACAAGTGACTTCACATAACCTCACAAAAATTAGAGCAGCGGTGTTAAATCGTATTTTCTTGAAAACCACGCCAGAGGTCCACGTCGCGAGCAAATACGATCACCAAAAGTTTCCCATAATAAATTGATTGTTTCGTTGGATGATTGGCATGTATCGCCGTTGGAACCAAAGGTTGTCCACATCAACATCCTTCCAATTCAGGCACGAAACGGGCATTAATCATGGCTCTAAAGCGTTCCCCATTGACTGTAACATCATGGCCGGTTGCATTTTTGAGGACATATGGACCAATGATTCCGTCTGCCCAAAGAGGATAACAAACAGTGACTCTTTGAGGATGTAGGGGCGTCTCAGGAATAACTTGTTGATTATCATGACTTCAAATGCGGCAACTTTGTTTTTTAACGTGCCCATTCAAGCAAAAGTGACCTTCATCGTTAAACTAAATTTTCTTTAGAAAGTCGGGGTTAGTGGCCATGTCCTTTTAAGCCGATTAAACAAGCGTGCTACGCACTTGATAGTCGTACGACTTCAATTCTTCCACAGGTTTAATTATCTGAGGCAGCAAAGTTCCTTCCGCAAAATCTTCTATAAAATGCATTGGCACAACTCCAATTGGTGCTCGCAATGGCTGATGGACTCATTGGGGTCTTCTTCGATACTCTGCTCTACAGCAAGAAAAACGCTCTCGGTGCGCCCTGCAGTGTCTCTGAGCATGCGTATTATACCTTAAGAGTAAACGTGGTACGAAGTCGATCCATTGATGCTCGAATTACCTACTCCGTTGGACTATTATTTTGACCGAATATTGAACGCGATACGTCGGGCGAAGCGGGCTATTATTTTGGTATTAAATTTGAACGATTTGCAAAAGTTGTTCCGGAGCAACCCTATTTATAATGAAATCTCATACTAAACTGAATTCAAAGTCAAACATCTTGTAGTGATCCTAGATAACAAGCTTCTTTGGTCTAAGCAAGTCGAGTCTAAAACTACTAAAGCACTGTCAGTCTTCTGGCAATGTAAAGGAGCCTTTGGCAAGACATGGGATCTTTCACCGAAAAGGGTCCTTTGGATCTATACGGCTATATGATAAGACCAATCATCTCCTATGCGTCAGTTGTTTGGTGGAATAAGCTCTCACGTAATACGTTATTGCCTCGTTTGCCAAACTTCAAAGAACAGTGTGTCTTGGTGTTACTGGGGCCTTCCCCAGCACACCGGGAGCTGCTCTCGACGCACTGTTGATTCTTCCTCCCCTTGATACCTACATCATGGGGTGTAGACCATTTCTCGTTTAAAGCGATGTGGTCTCTGGCACAATTAGCACTGGAGCTTTGAGGAGCTCGCTAGCAGCATATCTTTTGACTCACGTCTAATGGATATACCGTCTGACACGATGATCCCAAGGCTCAAACTGCGTCAAAATTATTCAGTCAACTTTCCTTCGGTTCAGGACTGGTTCGCTCCAGAATCTGAGCCTGCAAAGAACTGTTATCGTATCTTCACAGATGGCTCCAAAACCGACGAGGGTTCTGGTGCTGGTGCCTTTGTTGAGTACGACGACATACAACTGCACTCATCTTTGGGATCATACGCATCCGTTTTCCAAGCGGAGGCTTATGCTATCCTAATGGCCTTGAGCCACATAACGAACAATGGATGGACGGGGAGAAGCATCTTTGTTTGCAGCGACAGCCAAGCTGTGCTTAAGGCCCTTCTCAACCCTCTAACCACTTCGAAAGTGATCCAGGAATGAAAGAGCTCTCTGAATGCAGTCGGAAGATTGAATTCCTTGAGTCTCATTTGGGTTCCGGGCCATTACGGCATAACTGGAAATGAGATCGCCGATGAACTTGCTAAGCAGGGATCTCAGACAGCTTTCTCAGGACCTGAACCGTCGGTAGGTCTGCCAGCGTGCAGTGAGGGCTTCAATCAACGATTGGATCTGTGAAGAGCACAACCGTGGATGGCAAGCCTCCATTGGATGCAGACAAACCAAGCGTATGCTCCTCAACGTTAGTAAGAAGACTGCAACATTTTTGCTAGCTCGAAGTAGAAAAGACTGTAGAAAGCTTATTGGCGTTGCCAGCGGGCACTTCTCTTTTGCCAAGCATTTAAATGTGTTAGGCTTAAGTGATACCACACTCTGTGAATATTGTGGAGAAGATGAGGACACCGCAGAGCACTTCCTCTGTGAATGTCCTGCTCTTTCTCGCATAAGGTTACAGATACTCGGCGCAGACATTGTGAGAGCTGGTAACTTAGGCTCCTTATCATGGCAGCGTCTCAAGGCTTTTCTCCGAACATCTGAAAAGCTATAACAAATAGAAGGTTCCTAACCGGTGCTCCAGCTCGTATTTTAAAAACCTCCAACAAAAAAAAAAAAAAAAAACTGAGCGTTAACCAAGTGACAGCAGTCAAAAAGACTAACTCAGAAAGAAGTGTTGCCAGATTAAAACAACACTTCGAAGAAAAAAAAGAAAGAAAATATACTCTTGAGTAGGACTAATGTTTCTTAAATTTTGTCTAAATGTGTTTGTCAAACTTTCCATCCAACGACCTTCTTCTTCTTTGATAAGCTGTAAGCACTGTGATTTCGATGTCAAAACAACCACAACTGTCTTCTTCACACTAGCGATCCACCCTCAAAATACGCTGCTTACAATTCCATCCAACAAAAAAACGGAAAGGCGTCTATTCAACCATGCACCTAAAAGTGCCAACATCCAATCACTTTAATCGAGCCCCTAAAAGAATCTAGAGCACTTTCAAAATAGGTATACCTAGGTAAACGAACGTCCGTCATTCCTTGGCAAAGCTATTGAAGGAACCTGTTACAATATGTGTCTTCATAAACTAGAGCATAAATGTCATCTTAAAATAAAATTTGCGCGCTCACGTTCACCATTCATGTGTGATGTTCATAAATGAAAATTAAAATTTACTTCACCTCAGTCGTGCTTCACTCACACACAGCGCATTTATATTTCTAATTTCACGAAAGTGGGTGTGGCATTCTTGGCTAAAAATAGATTTCCATCAGTTTGTTGATGCCAATAATTGCAGTTGTTTTGTGTTTTTGCACAAATGGCGAGGGAATTCTGTAGATACCAATTAAATTCTTTTTTATAAACACCTCCGATGTTTACTGTAAGATGGATGTTAATTCTTCTTCTGTAATTGTCAGTTGAAGCAAATCAATGTGTTTTTATGTATTTTCAACAAAACACGTCATACCTTTATCTTACAAAAAGAAATTTTTCAAAAAATTCCTCTTTAAGAATTCGGTGGGGTTTTTGCGCCAAGAATAAATTGTTGCACTTATAGGTAGGAACATTTTTAATGCCACACCGGTATCGACGACCGACTAGACGTCTTCCCAAGCAAATGCTGTTTCTAACTTCTCTTTTAGGCCCAAACTTAATCGATGTTTTTGCTTTGCCTTCGGATTCTTTAACCTGCCTCAAACTCTGACTACCTCTACTCTATTCTATACAACCGGCATAAACAACTGGTTATAATCGGCGCGAAATATAGAAAAGCTCTCTTGCACTTGCACCCACCACTACGCCCCCATACCCACCTACCACTACCATAGTATTTATACACCATTCACCACACCATGCCAAGTTGTGTATCTATGTTAGATATTTTATCTTTTACTAGCACAGAACGCCGTTAAAACGAATAATGAAAGAAAATACTTCGTCGACATCGATGAGTTTTTTGAGTAATCAGAAACTCATTTCAACTGCTGCACAGGCACACACGTTGGCAAAACCGCTTGGTGTTACGTCACTTCTGAAGCAACGAGATCTGATTGGTTAAAAATAGTCGTACGATACAAATTCCTCATGCAGTGAATCAGATGCCCATCAGCTAACAGCTATACCCGCCGCAGTACACTAAAATTTAATACGCAAGCATGTTTCTGTTTTGTTAGTGGAAGTTAAGATAACTACAACAACAAACTTGAAGAGAAAACTTATACCAACAGATTGTTGGTAGGTCTGCTGGCAGTAAGTATAAGTATCTCGGATGTGAAATTTTTGCAAAACAAAAAGCATTGGCTGTGTCTTGTTTGTTTTGTTTCTCATTTTTTTTTTGCGGAACTTTAGCTGAAGGTTGGGGTTTGTGTTGATCAAACAAAAAAAAAAAAAGTTCGTGTGCGTTCATTGTTTACTTTCGGCCAGGTTTTATTAGTCAAGTGATAGTAAATTGCACGCTTTCGCCTTGTAGGTACGACTCCGAGTAGCTGTGTGCTTAAGAAATTCACAACATCTTTTTAAACAAAAATGATCTCACACGAGTTCAAACAAAATTTTCCATATGTTTTGCTAAAAGTCTGTTATAATGTAGGGCTTGAGGTGTGGTTCAGCTCGTAGCAAAATAATATGCCTTTCTCTTAATTTTATGATAAACGGTAAAGTTGGGAGATACTTTAAGTTAGACAGAGATTCATTTATGTTCTCTCAACCACTCCTCTGAACGCGTAAATCAGTGTATAATGAAGGTGACCTAAAATCATTTGGTGAGTCGAGTAGCTGATTGAGGAAACGCTTTTTAAGACGGAACTACTCTCCTCTCAGACGACCCACCGCCCGGTTCGAATCTGAGTAAGGAAATACTTTTCAAGACAAGACTACTCTAGTCTCAGGTAAACGACCGATTCTTCGCGTAAGGCGAGAGACTCGTAAAAAAGTAGTTTAGATGGTTCTGGGGTTCGAAAGCCCAAAATAGTGTTGCGCAGCAGAGCGAGAGCCCCAGGGCCTAGCGGACATGCTAACCATCACGCCACGGGTATCACTCGAAAACCCAAAGTCGAACTCAAATGTGTTGAATTGTCTTTTCTTTTCTCATCATCGATTTCAAAGAAAATCTCCAATCTTGTCTGACAATGAAAAACAAAACGAAAAGTTGTCATTTTTATTTTATGAAAATCAATAGATAGAAGTCTTTTCTAAGTTACGATCAGGTCACGAAAGTATTATGATGTCCTACTGAACGATCACTTTACTCGAAAGCACTTTTCAGAAGGTGAACCTAACTTAACGAAAATACCGGACATCGCAGCCGAAGAAGTTAGTGAGGCTATTAAGAACTTCAAAAAAGGGGCGAGATACCACATGAAAGTTGAAAAATTATGGGAGATATTGGGCTTAAATAGTTAACGTACTCATGTCAAAGTTCAAAGGAAGCTACCGAAGCAATCAAGGGAAAGTAACCTTCTCCCAATTTACAAAGAAATGGAAAAACACGAAGTTGCGACAGTTACGGTTCTATCAAGCTGAACTACCATTTTCAATTAATTCAATAAACTCAACATTTTCATCATGGTAAAGTACACGAACGAGCAATGTCTGCAAATTTAATAAATGTTTTCTACCGAAATCAGGAGTCGGTGACCGTACTTCTAAGAGCCTTAACTTCAATTTTCGGTCATAATTCACGCCCTTGTAGGCAGCCAATCACCAGTTAAGTATAAAAATTTGAGTCAACATATTCGTTGTGTGATGTTGCCGTGTCAAAAAGACAACGAGTTGGTGGAAGTGTCGAAAATATCGCTGCCGTTCATGTGTCCCTAGGAAATATTAAAATCAGTCAATTCCACAGAGTCCAATGAATCGACTGCTGCAAACGTGTCCACGGTGGCCATATAAACGAAGTGCAGCTACATTCAATAATTTTTTTTAATATACTTCAAGTCGATAGTAAAGTTTTTGAAATGTCTGAAATGGTTTGCGTTTAAAAAAAAAAAAAATTGCAAGTCCTTATTGGAGAACCCATATGTATAGACCCTAATGAAAAGCATCGAGATTCGTCAGAGGAAATGTTGTGCTAATTGATTTCGGGAAAGATTCGATCGAGAGCCAGGCGATCTAATAGCGGGAACCACCACACAATGATAACTTCCAGAAGCTTATGTGGGCATATTATTAACGATATGCACCAAGGAGCAGTGACGAATGTAAGATTTCCAGCTGGAGTCACTGTAGCTTTCTAAGTCACCATAAGTGTATATCAAGAAAAAGGCTTGACTCTTCTGCTTTTTATAAAAGTTCTTGATTATCTGCTGAAAGACAAAGTATAGAACGGCAACGTACATTGATTAGCTGAAAATGGAACCATCATAAGAAAGAATCCTAAATCCCTGCAGCAAGCGTCTGACGTATGAATTAACGTTTAAGAAAAAGTTAGTTCAGTATTTGTATGAAAAAAAAGATTGACCCCGTATGCTGATCCAGACATTTACTTGAATGGAAATGTGTTTCCCGAATGCAAAAAGTTTAAACATCTAGGATCTATGATCAATAGTAAACCAACTTGTGATGCCGTTTGGGTTAACCTAACCAATGTTTAATTCGCGGTTTAAGATGCTCACAGCCGGTTTTTTACAAGTGATTTTCAATTGGTTTCATTAATACATATGAAACTATTCAAACTAATGATTATTTCAAATTCATACCATGAATATTCACAAATAGTTTGTTCCAGTCTCGATAAAGAATGTAAGGACTGCAACTTAAGTTTTGGAAAAAAAGTTCTAGGCCTGGTTGCAACTTTCATTCAATTTGAAGTTATATTCTCTTGAAATGAACCACATTGCTATGATTGTCAATATAAATAGTTAGTTACATTATCACAGTTTCCCTTCAATTGAATCACAAAAGACAGCACCCAGCTTTGAGGTTTACACCCAAACAAATGCATCGGTGAACATGAGCTTACATCCACTCAAATGGAATTCACAATACATTTATATAAATCCATTATGAAAGCTCACTACCCACATACATCTCTCACAATTCCTTCTATTCTGTCACTTAGATTCGTTAAAGAGGGTCCGTGGGTGGACCATTGCCATCTCATAGTAATGCAATTGCTTTAAAATTTTTCAAAAATGATTCATACGGAAGAAGAAAATATTTTTAGCATAGACATCATTTAAAAGGGCCCGTCCAGTCCTTAGCTGAAATTTTATGACATAATAATTTTAACTCTGATTGGTACAGTGATTCACAGTCAAATCGGTTTATAGAACTTTTAGTGATAGTCTAATGGGACAAATCAGTTTACAGCCATTGCAAAAAAATAAGAGAAACGAGTTGTTTTAATTTTTAATTGCTTTGAACTATAGCGCCAAGTGGTCATTAGATATGATTCTATCCACCTGACATCTGTCAGAACCAATGTCGTCTACGTATGAGTGGAAATCAACTGAAAACTTGTTTTTACCGATTTCTATGAAAAATTGTGGTCATTCCAAGGAATCTCTTAAATAGTTTTTGAACTGGAGCTGCAATGCAAATATTCAACCAAAAATCAGTCCGAGGGAGAAATTTATTTCTTGTTTTATTTAGGAACTTGACTAAAGCAGTTAAGGTTTTAACGAAGTGAGAACAAAGTACCACAGTGAACATTTTTTCCTGTGGAATTATATCCCTGCTACGATTTTTTCCATTTGACTTGGGGTTTGCGACAAGATTTTACAAAAATTTAAAATACAAGTAAACTACGGCAAATGTAAAAAATGTCTGTACCACAAAGCTACAAGTTTGTTTAGATGCCTACAAAGGTAATGAAAATAATCATACAAGTGACTCAAGACTTGTAGACTTGTAGCTATGTTTCACAGGCCCCAGAGGAGCCCAACTTCTCTCTTTAGATTTGGTCCTGGAAAAAAATCAAACCTGATTGAATCTTCATCCATGATTTTTATAGATCATATAACAGATAATAGAGTAAAAATGTCAGGATTCTCGGAATAACTGACAGGCTGCTGCACGTGTGTATTTGATAACCTTTGCCTGTGGGTGCATGGCCTTCTCTACAATAAAAAGCGGGTTTCCCCTCTGGATATGTAGCTTTTTTTTGTTAATGGATCCAACGAGATAAATATGCGTCTGTCGTCAGAAGAAATAATTTGTAGTTATCCAGTTGAAATTTCTTTAAGTCTCCTTCATGTTGTCCACTGTCAGTTTCACAAACATCCTCACATCAGGCCGGTGCGGTGGGCGCCTTTTTTTGGCCCAAAATTTCTTTTTTCAAACAACGCACTTTGTAGACTACCTTGATATCCTTTTTGAAATAAGTTCTCAATGTTTTTCAACGCTGTTCAAACGTAAAGCTATTCATTTCGACCCACGCTCACACTAACTTTTGTTTAAGATTTCGACCGAGACAGAGTCAGCGTCTACGACTTAAAACGAAACCACTGGATGGCCCACCTTCTCAATCAAACCCAAATTTCAAAATCAATAATTCAAAATGTCACTTCAAGTGCTAGTTTGGTCATTGACAGATCGAATTTGTTCAAAATATTTGCATTCAGCCACGCCTTCTTATAAAAACATAGAAAAACGTCCTATAAAAACCTGCACCCTAACAAGGAAAATATTGTTTAAAATTCAATGGATTTGTTTAAATAACCAGTTCTACCAAAAAAGGTAAAGAGTAGTTCTATTCGGGAGTTTTCAAATGCTGGCTGTAACGGCATTTTGCGGCCACATTTTCTGAGGTAACATTTTATACTTCAACTCAAATGTCAAACACGCGGACAAAACTTTATGAAATGCTTAATAATGGCAATTTCGGATGATAAATCGAGAAATTTCCGAAAAAACAGGTAAATCTTTACGTCGAAGTAAAATTGGAAAGTAAAATTACCACAAAATATTTGTGTCTTCCTTCACACATGGTATACCTACCAACGTTAAAATTAAAGTTTTCATTCTTTCCTCTCGATGTTTTCTGCATTGAATGCCAATGAATATTTTGTAAAATTGTTTGTGTGTTGTTTGGGTGTAGCTCACTGCTCACATCAGCATTGTAAATCGAAACTCTTGCAATCATATTTCGCAGACGGAAGATGTTTTTATTTTATTTTAAATCTTCGATGTTTTTTTCTTCTGTTTTGTTTTGCAAAACGGTGCTTTTTTAGGGGCCCACGAGTCATATGATAAATGCCACATTAGACATACAAGATTTGTTATACGCCCATATTTGCGAATCAGGTATCTTTATAATGGTAAATCCCGAATTACTCATGACATCAGACAACAAACGTACACAAATAAGATTGCTTAAGAAATCCATGTGCAGATAAAATGCGTATCATAAAAAAGGATGAAATTTAAGCGCTGATATTCAAATTCACTTGGATAAACTAATCTCATGTCTGTCATAACATTTTTTACTTATCATATCAACGCCTTACCCAAACTATACCCCCATATGCTGGTAATGATAAAAATTTCATGAGATAAACACAATCTCACTCGATTGGCACACGTGTCGAGTGTAAAGATGTTTCTAGGCGAAATTTCAACAAAAACTCGTTCGTCTTTATGTAAGTATGTGAAGATGGAACGAAAATGTTTGCCTACCATCTCTACTTTCGACCCTTTCACCAGTTAGTCGTTCATGCGAACCAACTTGCCTTTACTGCCAAAACAAGCAAAAAACTTTCTCTGCTCATGAAATATGTGCTGCACTTTGCAATGCATCCATTCACAAAAAAAATAGACCTTCACATATGAAGTCAGTAGTTTCGGAGTCCCTTTTTTTCTCGAAAGTAAACATAAAAGTGAATTCAAATCTTATTTATCTATCAATTTTTGTGTCAAGGCAAATGCCAACGAAATGCTCTTTTCAAGTGAAATAGTTTTTCTTTTCATAGTTCTCTTGTATCTCGAGATAAATTATGTTGATTTTTTTTTTTTGGTGAACGACTGTTATGCACTTGTGTATCAAATTAGGTCAGATAGACTACTTGGGTAGTCATATCTCTGAAAAGATGTCACGTGAGTCAAGAATAAGGGATTTTCATATATTTAGGCCAAAATAGTTTTTGTCAAGCTCTGGATATAACTTCGTTATGATGATGCAATGGATACTCTATACAATTTTGCCCTGGTATAGTAAAATATAAATGGTGTTTGCCTAAGAACAATCATAAACTGTATTACCCACAATACAGTTTACTAATGATTCGACCACATCATACACAATGTATCTACCTTCATGCCTATCAAAAGTTACTCAATTTCAAAATAATGTTCGATACTAACTCTGATGCAACCAGAGCCATAAAAAATTTATGAAACTTTATGTAGGTACTGTAAAGAAGAACTTCACTAGGACAACTGGATAAACGTTGCTTAAACAATCATAAAACTATTTTGAAATATATTTTCGAAACTAGATACAATCAAAGTATGTAGGTACATAATGTCTGTTGCCCTTCTTTTCTTTGACTAAAATAATGTGAGTAAGTTTGACAATAGGGGCCTGTACATTGTACAAGTACTTTAATACGAGTTAACTATGACAAGTGTTAATAATTTCTGAAGACAAAGCTTCTAGTTTCTTGGATCTTCTACAAGTGTAAGCGTCATAATCCTACAAGTGGCTCTTGACTTGTAGCCTTGTAGCTTTATGTTATCGGCCTTCGAAAGGCGCTTTTCCACTTCGAAGAATGCTTCGTTTTATCATTTCGTCGAGATGAAAATGAAAGTGGTCGAAAATGAGGCTTCTCGGCTGGAGTTTATTCGATTCTCGCAGCGGCTCTATCTTAATAATAAAGTAGAATTCTTAACCATTACATTAAATTGTATGCTTTTTATTTTTTCTTCAAAACCACACGTTTAAAAAACGCCAATTAATTGAATTAAACAACTGGCTCGTTCGTGGAAGCCTTGGGTTTTGGCCTGGAGGTCGCCAAAAAGTGTTTTTTGAAAATTTACACCTAAGCCTGAATGACAAACTAAGGTTAGTTATAGAGACTAGGTGGGGTTTGCCCTCAACTCACTGCACTTTTGCAGGGGAAAGTTCGGGTAAAGTACAAGGCTTATTAATGGTGTGTACTTTTATTTAAGTGATAAGCATATGAGGCGGTTTTGTAGTTTTACAACCTCAGTAAGCTTTAACGAACAAGGCTAGCGTTACCCAAAGAGTCAAACGTAAAAACTTATGCAATTGAGAGTGATCCTAAAGAACAAATTTTGGGCTTCGACATTCAAACCGGACAAAACTTGAAGCAAAGCATATTGAAAACATCCAGTACTTTCTTGTAACGAGTCAAGATGAAAATCTGTACCGAGCCTTTAGATTTCTCTTTTTATACCAAACTCCTAGGCAAGGGATAGCTAAGGTTTAAACGCCTGTCAGGAAACCAACTGACACTCTTAGCGTAATCAAAGGTTCGTTGTGATACTATACGAAACATCTGAGGGAGTACCTACCACAGTTAACTTAACCTCGATTATATCATTGAAGAAGAAATCTCCTATACGTAAACTATAAACAGAGGAGATGTTGAATTGTCTCTGCTTCTTCGTTTCAGTCTTGTGGCGTATCTGCCTATGAAACAATGCCCGGTAATAACGCCGATTAGGCATAAAAAATGATCCATTTTTTGTAGATCTGTTTTACTGCCTGACACATACTAATATTTCTCAATGTGCTCTTCTATGCTGAATAAAATGCAAAACTAGGATGGCGCAACAAGCGGGCCTAATGCAATTCAAGGACCTACCATTTTATGCGGATTACAAACGGTTTAGCGTAGATAAGAAGCGCATCATCTGATGGTATATTTCACCGAAAAGTTGAGCCAATTGTTTAGAAGATCGTGAGATTATTGAGCTTGAACATTTGATAGAGTTTGGCATCAAGCTCTTTTTAAGGAAATGCTTATTTTGGGTATTTATGAAACTACCTTTAGAATCGTTCAATCAAAATTCTACTTCTAGGCCAGACTAAAGATAAATGATGATGTGCCACAGGTCTCGGTTTTGGTTCCTGCTCTCTTCCATATTTTCACAAAAGGCCTTCTATTTGAAACTTCTAACTAACTTAACTTTTTTGACTGACGAATTAGTCATTTGTTTCTGATATTCGCTTCCGATAACTCTTCATTGCTCTTCGGATATGCAAAGAGAAAGGTTGGGGAAGGTTAGTTTATTGAATCGCATTCAAATAACAAGGCTCGTCGCGTCGTAGTGATTTTGGTCTACGAATACCAAAATGGAAGCATCACAGACGCCCTCTTAGTGTTTTTTTGTTTTTTTTTTTTGTTTTTTTGGCACAAAATTGTTACTATAAAGAAAGTTATAAGCAAGTTATAAATATCTGTTGCCAAGCGTTCATTACGAAGATGTTTTCAGTCATTTCTATTTGACATTCGTAGTCCGAAATTGCTACGACGGGCCTTGTGATAGGGGTGATAGCCTTTTAACTCAAATGTGGAATGTTTTGCCTCTCTCTGTCTATTCATTCCATTACAGTTCACAAAAGTAAATGAGCATCGGTTGCTCCTAAACAATCATCCTTAAAAAGCCTTAATTCTCGCACCGTATTTTTGACATAATGCGGCATTCATAGCCTCACTTAAATTAGAAACAAATACTTTCTACTACTAAGCTGAATAAAAGCCTATTAATTAAATTTCGGCCTCCTTACATAATATAAAACCTTAAACTCGTGTCTAAGTGAATAATTAGCTCATGTGTCTCATTACCAAACAAGCACTTCAACCATTTACAGTGAACTTTGTCACTAAACAGCCCGATTGTATATAAAATCCATGAGACGAATAAAACGAAATCAATTATACATACTTCGTAATTAACATCACGCCACTAAGTTCAGTGGAAAAACACTTCGCGTCGACACAGCGCCAAAGAAAAACATCAGACCATTGTTAGGGCGAGTAAGTAGATACACAATTTTCAAGAAAAAAAAGTGTGAATCAAAAACTAATTATCACCCACCGCATTCATAAAACGAACATCAGTCATAAGACCAGACTGTAAAGACTGTGGGCTCGTCGAAAAAGTTGTAAAATTACACAGAAATACGAAAAAAGTGATAACTACTTTGACGAAATTGGATTACGACACTTCATTCATTAAATAAAACGTAAAGTGGAGGCTGTTTTGCGTCACAGGTTTTCTGGCTGAAGTGGTGGAAAACAGTTGGTTCACATCTTATTCATTCCAACTGAACACACTGACCTTTGTTTTCATCCAGCTTGAACATTTTAGAAGGTAAAAAGAGTGCCAGTTGTGTTTTCAAATGACAAGATGCATCTCTTGCTTTGTTTGCTCGAAATTCAATTTCATATTCGACGTGCAATAGAAATCTATTCTTAGTTCAAACCGGATAGATACATTTCGCCAAACGTCAAGACTGTTTGTTTTGTCGATCGGATGATGTTCGCATTCGAAAATAGAATATTTATTGTTTTCCTTTTGCGAGGTTTATCTAAAAGTGAATGAGCTATAGAGAAACATATAGGTACGATTCGTGTAGAGCTTCTTAGTATTGTAACGTTGTGATATCTGGTTGTTTAACATGAGCTATTTGCACTTTCAATTAAGAAGCAGTAAAGCCGCATTGAGACAAATCATTAGGAAGAAATAGCCGGGATTCATCAGACTGTGGAAATGGAATGAGTGTTGTTAAACCAAATTAGCATTTCTGAAAAACTTCCTATTTTGCACAGAAAGAAGAAGGTGCAAATTCAAAACATTTGCGTGAATCTGTAGTCATTTCAAATCTTCGTAGAACCTGAAACTGAATTACAAGGAATACCACCGACTCATCACGAACCTATCAGTGCCTTAATTGTGTGTATAGAAAATGTATGCATCAAAACAGAGTTACCAGCAGGAGCCATTTTCTGTAGATTGCTCACCAAGGCCTTGAAAAGTTAATGTTTTCTTTTTTGAGCTTTCAAAGGCAAATGAATTTATATGAGCAGGTATAAGTGCTGTCATCTGGTGATCTTTTTATGTTTTATGTAAACAAACTTCGTTGAAATTGAATTGAATGGTACTTTGCTCCTTGCTGCGTGGACAAAAACCAGGTGCTTGCTGAATCAATCACGCATCCTGATAACTCTGTTTCAATTAAAAATTGTTTACCATGGAATAGATGGCGGCCATTAAAACTCATTGCAGTCAGTTAGGGTGAAAGGCGAATGTCCTACCTTCTCTGTACTAAAATTATCTTTTAGACAAACTACCTACAACAACAAGTCATCAAGATCGACAAATGCAATGTTTTTTTTAATGACATTTGTTCGGTAAACAGATAACATACTACGCGCTGACTGTGTTGTCTAAGGGTCAGGTTGTTCTGTAACAAGCCTCTCATTTGAAACCTTAGAATTTCCTGATATTGCAAATATGACTGGATCATGTAAGTTGTTCGATAAGACTTTGTTCAACGTCTAATTTTGATGATTCTGAGGCATTCATAATAAGTAAGCTCAATATTATGGCTTAGCCAACAAATTAAAATATTTTGCATGACGACAGTGGCCAAATGCCAAATATCTCTTTTGTGATAAGGTGCCTTTTTCAATAGACGAATAAATTAACAAGCGAAATGAATGCGAAATCAGTTGCCAAACAGGTCATGTAGAATTGAATATCTTTGCTAATTTTCGCCAAATAGAGGGCAATACCACAATTGGATGTACGAAGTATTGGGTTTCTATTGTAGAAATTGTTAAAGAACAACGCTATATGCCCATATTTGTCTTCATATTAACCATTTGTATTACGTACTATTTACAAATAAACCAATCGATTTTATGATAATAGAACCAACTGACGTAGTATGTTTTTTGATGTAATACACTTTTTCACGAAAATCTACGTCAGGAAAATGGCTCAAATGAATGCTTTTCTGTGTGATAATAAAAAGATTTTAACCCAAAGATAATTGCCTATCAAAATTAAGCTATAATTGCTTTTAACCAAAAATTTTCAAATGAATCAACTCCTTGCATGAGTCACAATTCAGAAAGCTTAAAAGCAAAACATTGAAGTATGACGTTTTGTTTTATTTTAACAAAAGTCCAATCAATTTAGGTACATACTGCCAAAAAAAGGAAAAGTTTGGTCATATACATATTTTAAGCCCAGCGCAAACTATTGAAAGATATAACAATAGTTTCAG
Source organism: Melanostoma mellinum (assembly GCA_914767635.1). Lineage (NCBI taxonomy): Eukaryota > Metazoa > Arthropoda > Insecta > Diptera > Syrphidae > Melanostoma > Melanostoma mellinum. The sequence goes on from OU612059.1 coordinate 206,990,934, forward strand.
ATTTATTAGGATGTGATGCCCGTGGGGTAATGGTTAGCATGTCTGCCTGTAACGTGAGAGTCCGAGGTTCGATTTCCCAGGATTATAAAATTCTTTTTCCGCGAATATGCCTTTCTTAAAGAATTGACAAGTATTCCAACTCCCACCACACTAATTGTAAGTCTATCGTATCATGGGTAATTCACCACTAGTCTCTATAAGTCTACAAAATGACAACTTTCTTTTTTTCTTTTCATCCTCCAAACTTGTATATCGATTGTAAAGCATCATCCTTGAAAGAAAGAAAAATTAAAATTAAAATAATAAAAGTACGCCATGAGAAGCACTTTCTAACATGCCCGTTCGGAATTGGAAAACAATTAGAGGTCCACTCCATTCCTTATCATGAGATGGATGTGCACACCTTTTTTTTTTAGTCTCTCTTCTTTTCTCTCTCTCCATGATTTAAAATAGGGCGGTTCACAATATAAAACTTGACAGATAGACTTTGTCTAAACGGCAAGTGTTTGAAAAATGAGAACACTACAAACAAACGCTGCTCATCGTTCCCGAAGCGTATTTGTTGGCAGGTCTGAATGTTAAGTTTGAGGTTCGAATCCCAGAAACAAAGATCCCAGGAAGAAAGAACATCCGATGATTTTTTAAGGAAAACGTATTCTACGAGTCTTTCCTGAGTAGGTTTACATCCCCATGAAAAAATGCCCTCTCCCATAGCCGTTCGAAATCTGAAAAAAATTTTAGGCCCTCTTCATTCTTCATAGCAGCAAGTAATATTTGAGAGAAATGCGGTAGGCCCGGCTTTTGTGGAGCTTGTTTTGCCCAAATATTTGTTTATATTTATTTGGTTTCCGATCAAATCGGCTCGAAGAAACAAAAAGAAAACAAGTACAAAACACTCCTGGTACGAAGACAAATGCACCGTCATCTGACATATTCATTTGGTTGGCCTGACATGGAACAATCAAAAGCGAAAGGTTTCCCGAAGCTTTTTGAAGCCAACGCGGCGTATCCAATGGGCGGGGCGGTAGTCTTAAGCAGATAAGTGAGAGAATTGGGGTTCTTTCAAGATCATAATGCTCGTTACTCCGAAAAGGAAGAAGATTATCTGAGCAAGTCTGCCTGAAAATTTGTACTTTGCAAACCCTTCAAATAAGACCGAATGAGAGAGTACACCGACAGATAACTTTGTCGAAAATTTGAAAGAAGACACTCGTGACGTAATCGAATATTTCATAAGAAATCATCTTTCGATCGCCAGTAGCACCCAAAATTGATGGCCGTTTTCCGTCTAGCAAACAAATGAAAGGCCTCTTACATTCCTTTCAAGAGTGATTGAGAAAAATGCAGTAAGCCCTGTCTTGCCCTTAGAGTTTCTGTTCAAATTAGTATTGATGATATGAATATGTCGGCTTGAATGTCGGTGCTTTTCAAATTCTTTCTTTGAAAAGGCTCTTTTCCGTCGATTAACTTGGTAAGGACATAAAGCGCTTTCTAGTTTTCTTTACTGCACATTTAATTTTTTTTTTACTAAAATTAGACAATTATTGACTTTATCTTTGGATTTTCAAATCCTTTTATGATAAAGGATTCAAGTGTAAGCCTATACGTTTTCTACTTGTAGTGATAATTTTAAGCTGTGTAGAAACATTGCACAGTTATAACTTCTCGAAATTAATTGACAAATCCTCCGAAAGTAATTTCGCTGCAATGAAAAGCGTTTACTCAATTAGCAGATCGACATTGGCATAAAATTGTAGACCCTTGAAATGCGTTCTTGAGTTTTGTTGCGTATTTTCAAAAATAAAATAGAAAATAATCGCTCATGAAACTCGTACTCTGCTCTTCTTACTTACTTTACTTACTTACTTAGGTGGGCATTACAGTTCGGGGTGAACCTGGGCCTCAACCAACATCCTTCGATAACGACTTCTATTTCGGGCGAGCTCTCTCCAGTTTCGCACTCCAAGTCGGTTGAGGTCATCCTCCACTTGATTGCGCCACCTAAGACGAGGTCTTCCCCTTCCGCGATTTCCCTGCAATGTGCTTTCGAACACCCGACGAGCCGGAGCGTTTGGGTCCATCCGCTCAACATGGCCCAACCATCGTAGCCTCGCGATGCGTACTCTTCTGGCTATGCCCATGTCGCGGTACAGCTCATACAGCTCGTTGTTGTATCTTCTTCTCCACACATTGCCTTCGCATACGGGACCAAAGATCATTCGGAGAATTTTTCTTTCGAAACGACCAAGGGTTTCCTCATCCGCTTTCGATAAGGTCCATGCTTCCGCGCCGTAAAGCAGGACTGGGATGATTAAGGTCTTATATAAGGTTACCTTGGTTTTTCTGGAGAGGGTTTTGTTTCTCAATTGCCTTCTTAACCGAAAGAAGCAACGGTTGGCAAGAGTTATTCTCCGTTTGATCTCCGCACTGATGTTGTTGTCCGTGTCTACAGCGGATCCTAGGTAGACGAAGTCCTGTACTACCTCGAAGTTATGTCTGTCTATTGTGACGTTTTGTCCAATTCGTCGACGTTCTGTGTCCTTGTTTGATGACAGCATATACTTTGTTTTGCCCTCATTAACCATCAAACCCATTTTTGCCGCTTCTGTTTCAATACTCGCAAAAGCACCTATGACATCACGCTTTTTTCTTCCCATTACGTCAATATCGTCTGCATATGCGAGCAATTGCACAGACTTTTGAAAAATTGTTCCTCTGGTGTTGACGTTTGAGTTTCTTACAATCTGTTCAAGTATGATGTTGAAGAAATCGCATGACAGTTTATCGCCTTGCCTAAAACCTTTTTCGACATCAAAGGTCTCGGTGAGTTCTTTACCGACCTTGACGGAGCAGCGTGAATTCTCCAAAGTCATCCTGCATAGTCGTACGAGTTTTGCAGGGATGCCGAAACTAGACATGGCTCTGTACAGCTCGTCTCTGTAGATACTGTCATACGCGGCCTTGAAATCGATAAAAAGATGGTGAATATCGATATTGTGTTCTCGGGTTTTTTCCAAGATCTGCCGTAATGTGAAAATTTGGTCTATTGTGGACTTCTCCGGTCTAAAACCACATTGATAAGGACCTATCAAGTTGTTGACGTGGGGTTTCAGACGTTCACATATTACAGCAGACAAGATCTTATAAACGACGTTAAGGAGGCTTATCCCTCTATAATTGGCGCAGTTGTGAGGGTCTCCTTTCTTTAGGATCGGGCATACGATACTGAGGTTCCATTCATCGGGCATGCTTTCTTTCGACCATATCATGCAGATCAGCTGGTGCATGCTCCTTTCCAACTGATCTCCAGCTGCCTTGAAAAGTTCGGCATCAAGGCCATCTGCACCTGCAGTCTTATTTGATTTAAGTTTGCATATAGCAAGCTTAACTTCTTCTAGGTCGGGAGGACGGCATTCTTGATCATCGTCCAGGCTGAATGGGGCAGTCTGCCTGACAGCGGAATTTGTGTCCTCTTCGCCGTTAAGCAGTCTGCAGAAATGATCTTTCCAGATCCTCAGTAGCGACTGTGACTCTACAACTATGTTTCCCTGCTGGTCTTTACAGGCTTGAGTTCGGGGTTTGCCACCCTGGCAGGATCTTTTTACCTTTTGGTAAAACTTCCGAGTCTCGTTCCTGTCATGGCACCTCTCTATTTCCTCAAACGAGCGCTTCTCATGCTGCTTCTTTTTCTTTTTGAGAAGTCGGTGTTCTTCCCTTCTTCTCTCCTTGTAAATCTCGTTATACCGATCGTGAGCAGCCCTCGTTCGTGTTTGCAAAAGCATTTGTCGTGCTCTTTGCTTGGCTGCATTTGCCTGCCTACATTCTTCATCGAACCATGGGTTTCGTGTTGGTGGCCGAGTGAAACCCAGAATCTCAGAGGCAGCGGTTCTGATAGCTTCTTGGCATTGCTGCCACTGGTCTTCAATGTTTAATGCTGGCGGCATGGGATTCAAGGATAATTGAAGGGACACTCGATTGGAAAAGGCATTGGCAATCTCTTGCGATTGTAGCTTTCCGACGTCATATCTCTTCACAGCGTTAGTTCGTGCTGGTCGTGAACAAGATATCCTCATTCGTACCTTGGCTACAACAAGGTAGTGGTCCGAGTCAAAGTTGGCCCCTCGGAAAGTTCGGACATCTAGCACACTGGAAGAGTGCCTTGCGTCGATCGCAACATGGTCAATTTGGTTGACGGTTAATTGATCTGGGGATCGCCATGTGCCTTTATGAATTTTGAGATGCGGGAAGCGTGTACTACTTACAACAAGATTTAGCCCCGCAGCAAAATCGATTTTGTCGTGGAGGCTATGCTTACCGATTGTGTTTCCAAACTCTGCTCTTCAGCGTAGCAAATACGAACTCAAGTTTCCCAATACCAAAAATGCTTAGCTTGTTAAAACTGCCAATAGCACTAGACAAACCAAAAGCTCAAAAAGGCACACTCTTTTTTCAAAGATTATATAAAAAACCTTTCAAATTAACAACAAAATTGTTCAAAAGAAGTGGTGGTGTATGGAAAACATAAAGAATTTTTTCCTTTTCTTTTTCAATAAAAAAAAGGTAGTCGTCTGCGGTGCACACCTGTGAGCCCACAAATCCAGTTATGCACGTAAAATGCTTGCTTGATTTAACCGCGCCGTGCCGCCGAGAACGCGTACAAGTACATCCACACTGCTGAATCCAACGAACAGTTCATATAAAAAAGACTGTCAACTAAAGGGTAAATGAACTTTCTCTCTATTGTACATCATACCACACTTTACTTCCGCGAACTGCATTGGAGTGACTACAAGTTAATACCAATTTTCTTCTATTTTTTTATTTTCCAGATATTGCAACTCCTGTCTGTCTGTTCCAAGCTTACTTAACGTACATAGACATACCAATCATAATTCAACATTGGGTATTCCCAGACAGTTTTTGCTTACCCAGGTAACAATTAGTTGTAAGTAGTTCACTTTGCCTTTCTGATTTAACTGTTTACAAAGCTTTTGTAATAAAATTTCTCTTTTTTTTATATCACTATGATATTACGAGTAATTCAACAAAACGCCAGCACAATAAAAACATTTATTTTTGTGTTTCCCAAGCGTGCATTGAAGTGGAATTTTATTGACATCAGAGACGACGATATGGACGCAATTGTCTGGACTGAAAATGTGAGTCATTACAGTGGAATAGTTCTTGTTTATAAAGCTGAAGAGATGTTTTTTACATGATTTTTATGAAGAACCTGTTGATTTGTTGAATTTGAATTTAACAATATTTTTCATTGATTCTAGGAATATCAGAATTCGATATAAGAAAAAACTGCACATCATGTTACAAGCGATTTGTCAGTTTCCGGTAAAATCATATCGTCATGTGATATTCGAAACGACGCGACGGACAATTGAATTAATATTCTAAAGACTTAACGAGTTGTTTTACTGAAACTTGATAACATGGATACTTTAAAGTGATAACGAAGCGTTATAGAATTTTCGGACAGGCCAATGAATGACAAAGGGGTTCAACGTCAATCACAACCTTAACATGTGTTTGCTGATAGCAGTTTCAGTTACGATAATGTTGTGCTGTGCAAAAATAAAGATTTTGTCTTTCTAAGGCTTCAGTTTCCTTTTATGTATATTTAGGATTGTAGTGATGAAATCAATAGAGTGTTACCAAATTCACTTTTGCACTCTAGATGATGTTTAAAAAGTTCAGTTTTAGAAAGTTGTCCAAGCATAACTCAAAAGCTGAGCAGAATAAGACAAATTTACAGAAAATTTAAGTTCTCATAAAAATGGATTATAGTTCACAAATGGAACCGAAAATTGCTCGTGTCTAGTCAATGTATGAATAAATGAGGTGGCACAATAGAACTTGAGTCTTGTGAATTTCTCTTAACCAAACTTTTTGAGAAATGGAGAGGACCTAAACAATTTTTACGATTCCGACCGGCTATTTCGAAGTTTGGATTTTAAAAACACACTATTTGTTTTTTTACGGGTTTCGCCACTGGTGTTGATTTGACTAGTCCCTGCACTGGCATGAAAAGCACTTTGTCTCTTAGGGCTCTGCGTGGCGGCAAAATGACTTAGCAGCGAAATCTAAACTAAATTGTACATGGCCGTTGCCTAAGGCCCTTTTTTACGCTCAGTTCTCAGGTCAGTTTTCAGTTCAGTGTGTCGTTAGATCCATGATGAGCTTTTTTTTATTTGAGAAAAATCAAAATCAGAAAGAAAACGGAGAACTGAACAGAAAACTGATTGGAATGTAATCAATTGTCAGTTCAATTTTCAGTTCAGTTATCAGTTCATTTTTAAGCTTCAAGTTTAACTGAAAACTTAACTGAAACCTCAACTGAATCTGAAATGATTGCCTTACTTATGTACTTAGGTGGGCATTACAGTTCGGGGTGAACCTGGGTCAAAACAGTTTTGCACTCTAAGTTGGTTGAGGTTTTCATCCACTTAATTACCCTACCTAAGACGGCGTCTTCCCCTTCAACGATTTCCCTGCATTGTGCTTCCGAAAAACCCGTCGAGCTGGAGCGTTTGGGTCTACCCTCTACATGGCCCAGCCATAGTAGTTTCGCAATGCGTACCTTTCTTGCTATGCCAATGTCGCGGTACAGCTCATAAAGCTCGTTGTGGTATCTTACTTTCCACAAATTGACTTCGCGGGACCAAAGATCATTCAGAATTGATGATATAGTTTAAAGAATTTTTCTTTCAAAACGATCAAGGGTTTCTTCATCAGCTTTCGATAAGGTCCATGCTTCCCCGCCGTAAAGCAGGACTGGGATGATCAAGGTTTTGTAAGGGCTTACCTTAGTTTTTCTGGTTTGTTTCTCAATTGCATTCTTAACCCAAAGAAGCAATGGTTGGCAAGACTTATTCCCCGTTTGATCTCCGCACTGATGTTGTTTTGCGTGCCTATAGCGGATCCTAGGTAGATGCCAGTGCGAGAGAACTTGCCAAATCCTAAGACGACACTAGCAGAAAAACAAATTAAGTGTTTCTGAACCTTGAACTCTCACATACTGAGCAGATAACCATTTTGTGTTCAGTTCTGCGATCAAAAAGATACGTACACGCACGATCGGGAAGCCTCATCGTCTAAAGCCTTTCAGGAGGGTCTTGTTTGCCGATTCTGGAAGGTTAAGTCATGCCTCTGGACAAAATATGACAAGAGAAAAAAAGATTTTTTTAAAAAACTAACGAAAAATTCAGCACAAAATTGAATAAGCAAGTCCTGGTAGGTAAATTCAGTGTCGTGAAAAGTGCTTTATTGATTAGTAGTTCGGTTTTGAGAAATGCGCTATAGCCCGGGACTTCTCGCTCTATTGCGCTTCTATGTATGTACTATGTATGATATGTCTCTGAAGGTATTTTTAGAGATAAGCTGTACAGAGTCATGTCCAGTTTTTGCATCCCAACAAAAAAACAGAAAACATATGACCATATTCCCCGGAGGTAAAGTTCTGTAAAGAACTCACCGACACTTTTGATGCCGAAAAAGACTTTCTAAAAGGTGTCTCAATATCATGCGACTTCTAAATTACCTTCCGCAAGCTCAAATATTTTGTATTTAAATCACCAAACATTTTATGAGTTTTTAGTGGGCATTGGTTTTTATAATTGTACATTTTTATAGACATACAAAATTTCAAAAATTTAATGTTAAATTTTCCTCTGTTCCAATCACCGCGGCCACCGCCCGCCGGCCGGCCGCGCCGCTTCCTTTGTTCATTTCCTAATTTATTCAAGTGATGATGACATAGTTCATAAATTAATACTTATTTCCATTTTTAAATAAATAAATAGAACAATTTTCTGTGCTGCTTTGAACATTTAGACTCACTTGCAGTAAAATTTATCAGATTTGCACCATAAATACACCGGCTGAATAGCACAATAAACAAGTTGGAGAAGTAGCATCTGAAGCATTTTTTAGTGAACTAGATACATACATTGTCTCTAAAGTAATCATTTCTATTTGAAAATTGGCAAGACTTCAATGTCAAAATGCGGAACAAGCCATAAGTACATCTGCATATTGTGCAAACATTAACAACCACATGAACGCTCATGAACTTTGAACAGAAGTTACCTTCACCTTATGGCGCACTGGAGTGTATAGTTAATCATTCCAAAGCATTTACATATAAACAACAAATTATTTCAAACAAGTTTCAAGCTGTGCAGTCATCTTTTTTAAACTGAATTAGAGGTCATTTCAAAGGTGAGGTACGAACGAGATTGCAACAAAATTAGGAAAGGAAATAAGAAAATTTTGCAGTCGAGTGACAAGCAGGAGAATCCATGAACATCCTAACTTCCAGCGTGAAGTTAAAAATCTTATTTTCACCAAACACAGTGTTTTGTTTGAGATTAAAGATGCTCACAATCTCATCAATTGAACTTTATAAACAAGACATATGAACGCACTTACACACACTCCAATCAAATTCAAATTTACAAAAAAACAAATTTTCTTTATTAGACGCGATTAAGACTTTGGCAAATGCGAGTTGTTTTGCATCAATTTTTAATACATATATACTCAATTATAAATAACCAAATTTTCTGTTGATATTTTTTTTGTCATGTGGTCAAAATCGACAACATCTAACCCCCAGCACCTCCAGCCGTCATAATAATTAAAAAGGAAAAGCCACAAGTAAACAATCCAAAGTTCAATTCGACTATTTGTAGAGGTGGTCTGATGTTTTATAAAATTTTTCGCAAAGCAAATTATGTGTATTAATATATGGAAATTATATGTATGTGTACATATATGTACTTTGTTTTGATGAATTTCATTTTCAAACAAAATGGGTGGTACATATGTATATGGACAATGGAGAGTGAAAATATTTTATAAAACAAAAAAGAATCAAATTGACAGTAAGTCTGATCGTGAGTAGATATTTTCAAAACGTGTTTCCATAATCAAAAATTGAAGGCCAATGGTCTTTGAATGCAAAATTTATGGCAAACCAAAAATTTATACTTTCATTTTTGATTTTGCTGGAGTTCGTTTTTATAAGACTGAATGTGGCGTATTAATGCAAAAGCAAGAACTACGTACATAACAAGTCAACCATATTGAAGAATGTGGACATTTATTAAAACAATCGGAACTTCTTCGGTTTTGGGTTACCTCAGGCTTCTTTTACAAATAAAAGACCTACTAAACCAAAGTGTTTTTGAAGTCGCTGCAGCGGCAATTGCACTTGTCAAAATGAAATTATACAGCGACATATGAGAATACACACACTGGCGCGACATAAAAAAACGCAGCGTTTTCATATTTTGTTTCGTCGCGACAGTAAAAAAGATGACAACAGCGTTTCTGTCGCTGCGTTAACTGCAAAAACGCTTTGATTTGGGAGAAACTTAACTCGAATCGAAAGTATGTACGGCTGCCTTTGACCTTAAAAGTAAGTTTTACTTACTTTAGTTTTTTGATTTTATCAAAAGAAAAAATCTCAAAAAGAAAATGGAGCAACATGAGGAAATTGAGAGATGCCATGAAAGGAATGAGATTCGAAAGTTTTACCAAAAGGGAAAAAGATCGTATCGGAGTGGCAAACCCCGAACTCACGCCTGTAAAGACTAGCAGAGAGACATAGTCATAGAATCGCAGTCGTTACTAAGAATTTGGGAAGACCACTTTTGTAAACTTCACAACTACCGCTGTCAAGCAGAACACCCCATTCAACTAGGAGTATGCAGTCCTCCCGACCTATAAGAAGTTAAGCTTGCTAGATCTTAAGCGGTCGAACGACTTGATCTCTCTCAACAGAAAACACATTAGTGCGACGAACGATAGGTGTCATCAGAGGACACTGTGTTATTGGAAGACATGACGCAAGGCTAGGAGTTGTCTCAAACGATTTTTGCGGAAGCTGCATGGATGAGGAGGAGGAGACTATTTCCCACCTTCTCTGTTCATGCCCCGCTTTAGATCACAAACGTAGGATTCACCTAGTTTCGTGTTTCTTTAAGGACCTTAGTGGTCTTACTCACATCGAAGGCCTCTCTCCCACTTCATTGCAAGCTCAAATTGGTTGCATTAAGATGAGGATACATAAGACCCATTGTGGTATCACAATGGACCGAACGCGCCTAAGTGTGTTAGCCGAGTATAGCCATTGTAACCTAACTTAACCCTATATGCAAACTTATATCAAATTAAACTGCAGATGCAGATGGCGTTAACGTCAAATTTCAAGTAGCTGGAGATCAGTTGGAAAAGAGCATGCACCAACTGATCAGCATGGAATGATCGGAAGAAAGCCCAATAAATGCAACCTCAGTATCGTTTGTCCGACACTAAAAAAGGTAAAACCTCACAATTGCGCCTCCTTAAAGAACTCAAAACCTTTGATGTCGAAAGGCTTTAGGCAAGGCGACAAACTCATGCGATTTCTTCAATACCATACTTGAAAAGATTGTACAAAACTCAAACGTCAACACCTACACCAGAGGAACAATCTTTTATAAGTCTGTATTTGACTTAATGTGAAGAAGCAAACGCGATGTCTTAGGTTCTTTTGCGAGTATTGAAACAGAAACGGCAAAAATGGGTTTGATGGTTAATGATGGCAAAACGAAGTATTTGTTGTCATCAAACAGGGACACAGAACATCGACGAATTGGACGAAACGTCACAATAGACAGACATTACTTCAAGGTAGTACAGGACTTCGTCTACGTAGGATCCGCTATCAATACGGAAAATAGCATCTGTGTGGAGATGAAACGGAAAACAACTCTTGCCAACCGTTGCTTCGTTGGATTAAGAAGGCAATTGAGAAATACACCCCTCTCTAGAAAAACCAAGGTACAACCCCTTAAAAAACCTTGAACATTTTAGTCCGTTTATACGGCGGGAAGCATGTGCCTTACCTGAAGCGATTAACTGCCCGAACACAATGGTGTAGCTGTAGCTGTAGTACGTCGCGCTGTCAAAGTCGAAAGTAGGCAAATGCCATAAGAGTGAACACAATGCGTAGTAGTAGCTGTAGCGGTAGCTGAAGCTGTAGTACAAGTTGACTCAACTTCAACTTTGAGCGCGCTGCAGCGCTACATTTTGACGTTTCACAAAGAAAAAAAAAAACAAAACAAAGCAAAATGGCTCAGCAAAATTGACATCTTGCGCTACACCATTGTGGACGAGCTGTGCTACATTCCTCAGCTGCACTCTGACTTTTAATTTGACAGCGCGACGTACTACAGCTACAGCTACACCATTGTGTTCGGGCAGTAAGGAGACACTTCGTCATTTCGAAAGAGGAAAAAAGACTGTATACTCCGAATGATCCTTGTTTACGTATGTTTGAAAACAATTTGTGTGGAGAAGATTTAACAACCAACTGTGTGAGCTGTTTTTCCACTTGGACACAAAGCTAGAAGAGAACGCATCGCGAGACTACTATGGCTGGGACATATAGAATGGAAGGTCATCAACGTTTGGGCTCGACGGGTTTTCAAAAGCGCATTGCAGGGAAATCGCGAAAGACCTCGTCTTAGATGGCACAATAAAGTGAAAGAAGATGTCAACCAACTAAGCATGCAAAACTGGGTAGAGCTCGCCCAAAAGCGAAATTATTTGCGAAAACGAATTGTAATGCCCACCTAAATATCTAAATAAGCTTCAAAAAGATGGCTGTTATCTACTCTCAAAGGTATCAGTATTGGAAAACACTTTATATGGTACTTCTATAGGTCTTCATATTTAAACATGTTAAAGGTTCTTCAGCACGGAAAAAAACTTTTTTTTTGTAGAAAAAAGGCAAAGTATTTACCCGCTTGACTCAAAAAAGAACTTCATTGATATGGTAGACGCTCAGCAGAAGGAAAAGTAATTTTGATCTGCATTACATCAGAAGAAGATGAGGTCTTGCGACTCTTTCTCTAGATCTTTGCCAATTGGATGAAACTTTTTAGAGGGTTAAGTTGTTTTTCCTCTTTATCTGTTGACTTCACAGCAGTTGTTGTTTACATTAATTGTTTATCTACTTTTGTTTTCATCTAAGTCAACATAACTTCCGATTCGTTTTAACAACAAATTAGTCAGCACTACTTAATAGAAACTATTAACCTAGGTATTCAAGTTTCAGTTAATGCGACATGAGAGAAGATTTTTATTTTATCGAGAATGACTAATCAGGGTAACTGAATCGTGGTGAGTTGGAAATTTCGCATGTGAGGGCGTACCTATAACCCCAGATCATATCTGTATGACCACTTAACTGAGAACTGAAAGTTACTTAAATGTAACTAAAAAATGAAAATGAGAAAACAAAAACCAAAATAGTTACCCACCTGCTATCGTAAAACGGTCCATGTAGTTTATCAGATTCACAAAACACAAAACGCCGACCGTGAACATCTCTTTCCGGCTGACAGTGGGTCGTCTAGGCGATCTGACCGTTTGCGCCATATTCTCCGAGCTATTACTGTCCGGTGGCATTAATTGCTGTGACGAGTATGTTGATGCAATGCCCGTGGACCCACTCTCATCAGAGGCTGCTGTTGCCGCTGATGCGTTATCCATTGTGGAGAGGGGATTGTATCCTTGGTGTAGTCTGCTCCCTGTCGACGACATTCACGTTAAGTTTACACTAAAAAAAATGTGCACAACCGCGACAATAACTACAAATACGCAATCACAAAACAAAAACAGATAAAGACAAGAGAAAGAAGACGCCACGAACAAAACCAACGCTATCTGGAGCACAACTATCCCCTTGCAGTATTATTGCGCTACCCTACACGATATTTATGTACATAAACTACTCGAACACACTTCTATAGTTATCGAATTTTCCGAACAAAAGAAAACACAAAATATTTTCTATTTTCTTATTGTATTTGCATTTTCAGATAGGAATTTGTACACAAGATGGGGTAACGAGCATAAAATAACACAGAACTTTACTTATTTTAGTTTCTATTTTTTCACACGAATTTAGTAACAAAATTGATGAACGAGTATTTTTTATCGTGTTGGCAAAATTTCAAGGCTGTTTTTGGATATTTTTGTTTCCTTTTCGCACTGACCCAGCCGTAAGAAGTCGTATATGTATATACTTTTCGACTTTTTGTGTGTTTCGACCGCAATGTATGAACAATGTGGCACACTTGCACGGGGTTTAAAAATCAACTGAATTATGAACGAAAGTTGAAAAGAAATTTTATTGTTCCGAAAATATAGCGGCGGCGACCGGCGAACGATGAAGATTGCTGCACAGACGGTCGTTTTCAACTTGAACGTGGCGAATGGCGATGGCGAGGGATCGTATGATTTTTTGAACTGTCAGTGTCATCGGTAAGTTTTCCATTCTCTGACATTTCGTTAAATGAAAGCGTTCAGTTTAGAGAATCATGCGCATTATATTGAACCGTTTCGAACGGTAAAAATGCACAATTCAAGATTTATCATGAAAAAGTGGCAGTTGACTTCTAGCAGTTCGTGAAACTAGACGTGAAAAGTGAGTGAAAATTGTGAGTTATTGGTAAAGTGAATTTAGTGAGTTTCATATTTCTATTTGCTTCTCAAATTGATGAAAAATTAAATAAAAAAGTTGTGAATTAGTTGATTAATCAAAGAAACGAGTGATTTTTTTCTACCGAGTTACGAAACGGTAAAGCAGATGTTGGAACCGACGCGACCGACGCGACGAGTCGACTTCGATTTTGTTTCTCAAACCAAACAACAGAGGACTCATCATCGTAAAGCTTTTATCATTTGTGTCAACCATGCTGCAGTACAGTTTGCAGTAGCTACAACAAGATGTCGCAAGTGAGTTTATATTTGTGGCGGCTCATTCGCCTCACTTACGCCACAGTAGAGAAACAGGGAACGAAAACTTGCTTCTGCGCTAACCACCGAACATCGATGAATGTGAGATACCGCCAGAAGTGAAAAGAAGAAAGACATTCAGAAGATAGACGCCACAGCAGTAGCATCAAAAAGAATTAAAATTGTTTTGTAAAAGTTTTTTCAGCATTGCTTTCAGCTGCAGATACACCAAATAAACATTAAAATATAAAATCAATATTGTTTGCCACCTTTTTTATTGAAGTTTGACAGTAGTGTATAGTAAACACTACAAATTGGTGACCCCGACGTGATAGGTGGTCAAACAACACGTCCCGGCGAGAAAAGCGCACAAAGCGGCAGCCATTTTCTTTTTCTCCCGGCATTTTCTGAGAAGACAAAAAAGGGTTAATTTGTTTCTGAAGAGATTTATCGCCAACAAAACATCTAATAATGGTCGTAGATCACTCACCAAAAAAGCCCGGCTCTAATGTCAGCCTTCTCGATCTCGAGGAAGGTGATGTACTAGGCTATCAAGATGGTCATCCAATGTTTGCAAGTCCTATCAGTTCGGTTCCAAAGCCTCCCACATCAACCATCGAAAAAAATCAACATAAGAACCAATGGTCGGAAGATTCTGGCAACGTGAATGGAAGCAACCAAGTCCGCGTAGAGTCGGGAACCACAAGTACACCGTGTGTCTCTGGCAACCAAGGGTTACTTGCTTTGCAGCAACAACTGATGGCATTGAATGGTATCGTTCAACAACCTGCACACAAAGCTGACAGACCCAAGTTACCACCTTTCAACAAGGAGAGGCCAGATCTATGGTTCTATGTGGTCGAGGCTGAGTTCAGCACAACAGGAACCGTGGATGATACGAGCAAATACCACAACGTCGTAAAAGCATTGGATCCAAATACGCTGGAGCAACTCGCCGATGTGATTCGTCAGGAACCAAAAACAGATAAGTATTTAACACTAAAATTGGCAGTCATCTCACGCCTCTCAGATTCTAGGCAAAAGCAAGTCCAAAAGCTTCTGCGTGAGACGACACTTGCTGGAAAAACGCCATCTCAATTGCTGCGGAAGATGCGCGAATTGGCTGATGGTGCCGTCGATGACAGCGTTCTGCAACAGCTGTGGATGGAGAGGCTTCCTTCAGAGGTAAAACCGCACCTCATCACCACCAGCAAACTCCCTCTGGAAACAGTTGCAGAATTCGCAGATCGTTTTGTCGAGCTGGTTCCAAGCCATCAGGTCATGGCCACCTCTAATCGACCATGTTCATCTCCCAGCACGGCAAGCATCGAACTCAAGCTGTTGGAATTACAACAAACACTAAAAACGTGTTTGAAAGAAATCGAAGAACTAAAAATCCAGCAACAAGATACACAACAACAGTTGCAGAATCAATATGTGCAGCGAAAACAATTCGAACAGCAACAGTTCCAGCAGCAAGCTAAGGTCCAGCATCGCCCACGGGGAAGATCCGCAACACCCACTCGGAATGGCATCTGTTATTTTCATCAGAGATTTGGAACTGAAGCACGAAAATGTACACTGCCATGTACACAGGCGTCAGCTTTCCTAAAGCAACAGGAAAACTGAAGTCACTGTCATCACTAGGAGCGGTGGATGATGGTGACTTCCAGTCTAAAAAAGAGCTCCGACTCCATATTTTCGACAACGCAACACACAACAAATTTCTTATTGATTCTGGATCTGTTGTTTCAATTCTACCGGCAAGACAATTTCGAAAAGACCGTGAAGTCGATAAACTAATGCTCTATGCAGCGAATTCGACACAAATTAAAACATATGGCACAACAGTTATAAACTTGGAGCTAAATTTACGCCGAGACTTTTCGTGGGATTTCATCATTGCCGACGTGGATACAGCCATAATTGGGGCAGACTTCCTCGCGCATTACAATCTCCTAATAGACCTCAAGAATAAACAGCTGATCGACCCAACAACTCAACTTTCGTCGAAGGGACAAGCCATCGAGACAAAATATTACGGCATTTCGACCATACACTCGGATTTGCCAAAAATATACTCGGAACTACTTAAACAGAATGTGGAAGTTACACGACCGATAGGTAAGCCGTTCCTTAAAACATCAACTTTCGCTCATAGGATCGTAACTAATGGAATACCAGTTACCGCACGGGCTCGCAAACTTGCAGGAGAAAAAGCAACAGCAGCAAAAGCGCAACTAAAACAACTTCTCGAAGCCGGCATCATCAGACCTTCCAGCAGCAAATATTCCAGCCCAATACATTTGACTCGAAAGAAAGATAACACCTGGAGAATGTGCGGTGACTACAGGAGTCTAAACAACATCACTGAACGGGACAACTATCCTCCACCTTTGATTCAAGATCTTTTCCCGCTGTTAAAAGAAAAAAAGAGATTCACAAAACTTGACCTCGAAAAGGCTTACCTTCAGCTAATGGTACATCCGGATGACATCGAAAAGACGGCGATAATCACCCCCTGGGGGTTGTATGAATATTTTGGAATGCCATATGGTCTTAAGAACGCGAGTCAGTCATGGCAACGTTACATCGACGAAATCTTCAGAAATATGGACTTCGTGTTCGTTTACATTGATGACATTCTCATCTTCTCTGACAACAAAGAACAACACCTCGAACATGTCCGTCTAGTTCTCGAGAGATTAAAAGAGCACAACCTCATCATCAATGTTAAAAAGTGCTTTTTCGACCAGGAAGAGATCGACTTTCTCGGCTACACAGTCAACAAAGACGGTTACACTCCAACCAACGAACGTATCAAAGCAATCAGTGAGTTTCCAAAACCAGAGACCGTTTGCGAGCTTCGCAGATTCCTTGGCATGATCAACTACTACAGACGGAGCATTCCCGAGGCAGCTAAATTGATGCTTCCTCTTAATAGCTACCTAAAGCAGTCAATAAAAAACGACAGAACGAAAATCATCTGGAATCCAGAAGCTGACGAATCTTTCGAAGCATGTAAACGTGAACTTGCTGCAGCAACTCTGCTTACATTTCCATCTTCCACGGAACCAATGGCACTCACCACAGATGCTTCATCTACAGCCATCGGAGCAAAACTCGAGCAACTAGAAGGTGATACCTGGAAACCCATAGGATTTTTCTCCAGGAAGCTCAGTGACACCGAAAAAAGATACAGCACTTACGACAGGGAATTGCTAGCCATCTTCGCTGCTGCCAAGTTTTTCCATCACTTACTCGACTGTCGTAGATTCATCATTAAAACCGACCATAAACCACTAATTTATGCGTTCAAGCAAAAGCCAGAAAAAGCGTCTGATCGGCAACTTCGACAACTGGATTTTATATCTCAACTTTCCACGGACATAGTGTACGTAAAAGGCGACGAAAACGTAGTTGCAGACGCTCTTTCGCGAATTAATGCCATTGACATGCCGACGGTCCTTTCACCTCTAACAATCCAAGAAGAACAACAAAAAGATGAAGAACTGGTTGATCTGATCAAAAATTCAACATCGCTAAAACTTCAGAAACTCTCCACTGAGGACTCGGAAATTTATTGCGACATCGCATCAGGTATCGTAAAACCATATATACCAAAATCTCTTCGAAGAGCTGCGTTCGAGTCGATACATAACTTATCACACCCTGGCCGGAAAACTACGTCAAACAAACTTCGCCATAAATATACGTGGCCTGGAATCCGCAAAGATGCCACAAATTGGTCTCGAGAATGCCTGGCATGCCAAAGAGCCAAAATACATCGACACAACAAACTAAAACCTAACCACTTAGAAGCACCAGACAACAGATTCAATCACATACACCTTGACATCATTTTTCTACCGAAAGTGGGTGACTATCAATACTGTCTGACAATTATTGATCGGTTCACTCGCTGGCCTGTTGCCGTACCAATAAAGGATATGACGGCAGAAACCGTGGTCACAGCACTGTTTGATCACTGGATTGCACACTTCGGAACTCCAACTCAAATAACAACAGATCAAGGAACACAATTCGAATCGGCACTTTTCACAGCACTCGCTAAACTCGTCGGAGCACGAAAAACAAGAACAACTCCTTACCATCCTCAGTGCAACGGAATCGTCGAAAGAATGCATCGTACACTCAAATCAGCTCTAATGTGCTCACCAAAACCTTGGATTCAAATATTGTCAACAGTACTACTGGGACTCAGAACGAGCTTTAAAGAAGACATACAAGCAACACCTGCTGATTTAGTGTACGGAACATGTTTACGCGTACCCGGCGAATTCTTTGTGTCAGCCGAAATGCCTTCAGATCCTCAGATATTCGTGGAGAAACACAGAGAATACATGCGTGGTCTAAGGCCAACCACCACTGCTCATCACAACAAAGCACGCGTATTCGTACTGAAGAACCTAGACACATGTTCGCACGTATTCATCCGTTGTGATCATGTAAAAGCACCATTGGAAGCACCATACATCGGGCCTTACAAAATCATCCAGCGCGTATCGGATCGGGTATACAAATTAGACATCAACGGAGAAGAGAAAAACATTTCCATCGAAAGGATAAAACCGGCGTACATTGCAAAAAACGACGAGGATGAACATCACACTGAAACTGAATCGACAACATCACAACAAGTTCAACCACACCACTGGGGTTCCGTCCTGGACAAACCTCAAAAAACTTATAAACGAAAAGTCACATTCAACCTTCCTGCGGAAAGAAACTCGGGGGGGAGTGATTGTGGCGGCTCATTCGCCTCACTTACGCCACAGTAGAGAAACAGGGAACGAAAACTTGCTTCTGCGCTAACCACCGAACATCGATGAATGTGAGATACCGCCAGAAGTGAAAAGAAGAAAGACATTCAGAAGATAGACGCCACAGCAGTAGCATCAAAAAGAATTAAAATTGTTTTGTAAAAGTTTTTTCAGCATTGCTTTCAGCTGCAGATACACCAAATAAACATTAAAATATAAAATCAATATTGTTTGCCACCTTTTTTATTGAAGTTTGACAGTAGTGTATAGTAAACACTACATATTTGAAATTGAAAATTAATATTTCTCCGTTTCCGGAATAATATTGCACTTTGCTTGGAAAATGCAAACCTATTTTAGTTTTAGAGGGTTGCAATAAGAGCTATATTTACGGTATATGTGTCGACATTATTATCCATTTATAATTACAAAATTGATTTGCTGCCATCTATTATTTTATTCGTAAGAAAATTTTTTTATTTATTGAATTTATTGTAGGTTTGTTTGCGTTGTCGAGTTATATTCTGTTTACGACGTTGTATTGTTCGTTTGTAGCCAAATCCGTTGAAAGTGCAGGTGAATTTACCCAGAAATAAGCAATTTAATGTCACGAAGACAACATCGTTTGAACTTACACATTTTTGTGATCCATTGCAGATTCGTTTTTGGGAAGGCTCCTTATTTGGTTGAGGGAGCATTTGAAGTATTTTAATTGAGACCATCGATTTTTATTTGTTGTTTTTAGATCCTTTTGAGCTGTGTTAGTTTTGCTGATTTGATCTGTTGAAGCCATAAATATACCAAATGAAACCCTGGGATCACCCTGTGGTCGCCACAAAGTGTTTTTTGAAAAGCCTTAATTCGCCCTGAATGTCAAACTGAGTGTTTTTTGAGCACTGGGTTTGCCTTGGTTTTTCCCTCAACTCATTACATAACATTGTTGTCAAATGGCATGTATTTTTGTTCAAATGACAGGAATATGTGGTGGATTGTGGCTTAGCGTTGTTTGAGGACTGGAAAGCCCACGTTTTTTTTACAACCAATAGGGTTTTCAAGGAAACCCTTGTCAACCCTATGTAAAGTTCACCGAACCTGTTGCCCATCCAATCGACCGCAAGTCAAAACCGACAAATTAGGTTAACAGAGAAAGAGTACAAGAAAACAGTCGCTTCATTCTCCTTTTGGCCATACACTGCGGTCATTAGACCAATACTTGCTTACGAAGTAGTAAGATAAAGTGAGTTACTATGATTGTCTAGTAATAAAATCCAGCGATCAGCCTGTATGTACCTGCTCTAGATCGATCTAGAGCAGAAAAAAGCAGCTTTTTGGTGTTGACATGACAATTTTTTTACTCCGAGCAAGAACTTTTTGTGTTTAAAGACCTGCTCTAGAGCTTTTAGGGCAGCATTTTCTGCACTTACTTTTGAGTAAGAGCAGATTGGAGCAAAGTGTCAAAATCAGCTGCTGACATTTGATTCAAATATTTTTGTTTATATTTTGCGTTTTGCAATTTATTTGAAATCGAATTTAACTTAAAATCAATTGAATTAACATCGCTTGTTAGTTTAGTTTTGATTCCAATGTTTCCGAATATAGATTTTTATTATAATAGGATACCAAACATAATTTTGCAAACTAGCTAAGGTCACAAAATGTTTGTTACCTTCTTATCAGCTGACTTTTGGCACCAGCTGACTCTGCTCTAAGTTGCCTGACATTTTTCATGTTTCTTGCTCTGCTCTGAGCTACGCTGCTCTGCTCTTTTTTTTTCATTAAACACACCTTATTTAATTTGTTTCCTTACAGATATGGTTTAAAGACCGAAGAAGTGGTTGGTAGCGAAATGTACTTAGACAGACTAAACGTGATCCTCTCATTCGGTCTCTCAAACCACTGTATTGTGTTCCATGCGGAAGTTCTGGTAATGAAAGATATTATATTGTGGTTATCAGACCCCTCTTTACCACTGGGCCCACTGGGCCCAGGCCCAGGGCCCCGCAGTCACCAGGGCCCCCAAATTGCTGAAATATCACTTAAATTCCATATTGGTCTATTTACAATAATTTCAATATTCCGACACATTACTTTTTTTTTAACAACAACTTTTGTTGAACAATTTAAATCACATTCCCTCCGAAAATATGTTTAAATTAAAAAGGAAAAAAAGAGGTCACCCAAGTTTTGATCAGGACCATACCATACCATAAACACATTTATATGGTAGGATGTATAGTTTGCGTTCAGACTTATCAGACTTGTCGTCCAACGTTATATCATGTGCTCCGCCGTTCCATCCAACTTCAAAGTTTTCAAAATTATTTGAAAACCATCCAACAAGTTGGTCAAGCGGTCGTCTGAGCATTCACATTATCCAACATTGGTCGTTCGAAACAAAATCTGCTCAACTTATTGTACAATGTGAACTCCGCTTATGGTGTTGTGATGGAAAAACTTCTTGTGCTTCCTTCTGACATTTGCGATGGTCCGAAAGGGGAACTATTAATAATTTTTCCCGACAATCAATTTTTTAAGATTTCAGAGATTGTGGTCGTTGACTGCTCATTTAGGTTCAAAAAAGATGTAAAAAGTCTTTCTCAAACAAGATGGTCAGCGCAAGCACTAAGCGCCTTATATTTATAATGGTGGTCAAGAAATTGAAGAAGCTTTGATGTCTATCCCTAACGATTTAGGACAGGCACGAGCGTCCTTACAAAAAAATGGCAAATTTGCTGAGTAATCGATGAATTTATAATTGGGCTCAAGGACAATTTTGATAACTTTGATTCATCATCCAGACAAAAACTGAATCCGGATTTCGAATATAAGAACCTTTCTGAAACGACTGGGTATAGAAGAGACTTTTTTGACGGCTCTGATCCCTCAGCCATTTTGACTGGAAAAGAAAGGTTCGAAATTGAAACCTTTCTTACTATTGGCATTGTTGACACTCTTAGCGTTGATTTGAAACAAGGAAAACATTGGCCAACGTTTTGACGTTTCCGATTAAGAGACCTGACGAAAACTGCAAATCTATTGCTTAGTTTTACACTGAAGATGTAAAAGGAGATGAACTACATGCTGGAAAACTATTCGACACGAAAATGAAAAAACTGGCAATATTCTAGAACTTAAATTTAAAAAAAAAAAAAAAAAAATTGAAGATGAATTTCCAAGTGTTGAAATTGCACTTAGAATTTTCTTAAGTATAACAGTGACCAACTGCAGGTGTAACGTTCCTTCTCTTAGTTAAAAAGAATAAAAAACGAACTCAGAATTACGTACGAAAGATAGATAAGTTTGTAGCTGATGTCAATCGAAAGCGACATCCTCAGAGGTATCGATTTTGTAGATATAATCAATGATTTTGCTTAAGTTAAATCAAGAAAAAGACTCCTTCAATTAACATTCCTCTTTCCATCTTTTTGCTAATCAATATTTTGTTTTTTATTTATTTATTACACAACATAACATTTTTATAGAATCATATAGGGGCCCCATTTTCAAAAAGTGCCCAGGGCCCCCAAAACGGTAAGGACGGCCCTGTGTGGTTAAATGAAAAGGTGATATCCGCATCTTATTAGACAACCAAATAGCTCTCACTCGGTGCTGTTTCCACGATTCCGTCACCGTCCTCAATGAACAAAACAGATTTAGTCAAAATTTGATTTAAAAAGGCACAAGACACTTGCTCATTACCGAACATTGCCTCATAGGCAGCGCTTTATCACATAACTTCTGCAGAAGTTGTTAAGGCGAGGAGGGATAAGAAACAATCGTATCCCTCCGCCATTTATGCCCTGCCCTCTTCCTCAAACAAAACCTACATTTGGGAGATTTCTTCTTCGATCATCCAAGTGCTCTGATAAACAAAGAAACATTTCACCTCTACCCCTTTATTGAAAGCTGAAAATGATTTAGTTAAAGGTTCTCTCTCACATAATTTTTAATTTCGTATAGTGTTAGTGTCACAACGGACCTATAATTGGTCTAGTGTGTCAGTTGGTTTTCTGACAGCCATCGAAACCTATCCTATCCAACATTGTTTGTTCATTAAAAAAAAAGAGTAAATCCGGAGCTACTCTAAACGCCAAAGATCTATTCCCATTTGTTTGGGAGACCTATTCTGAATTCACATTATTATCTCAATTTTTTTACGTTAAATTTTTCATAGCGCTAGTAGTTCCAAAATCTCGATTGATTTGTTTTTCGAACTGCATTTCTTCTTTCCTCCATATTTTTTCCAGCCTCTTTTATTTTGTTTTCCTGGTGGACGCGTCAATATGCACTCAGTACAAGCCATTTAAGGCGTTCACCACGAAGATATAGTGGTTCGTGTTCATTCGTTTAACACGAATTTTTGAGTAATTTAAAGTGAGAAATCATCGTATAACTCGTGTCAGTTGGTTAAAAACGAAACTTTCCAGTCATTTTTGACGAAAAATTCAACTGCGTTTCCTATTGGTCAGTATAAACGAGCTTGTTGCATTCGTTTGATTAATTTAAGGCTTACAACTCAAATGACTGCATCAATGTCGTTTTATATTGACCAATAGTAAACACTTCGAGGTTTTCCATCAGAAATGACTGAGTCATTTCATTTCAAAACATTAAAATGACTAGAACACAACCCAAAATATAGAGGCACTTCTTTTCCTGGCTCTCAATTGAAATCAACCTTACCTTACCTACCCTTTCCCTGCCGCGATCGTATTTCGTTTTTCGTATGAATCTTTCTTTTTTGTCGCATGCTCATTGAAATTATTTATTTTGAATTAATAAGTTAAGTCAGTCGTGTTTTGTTTTCTGTGAGATTGTATTGTTGACGTGAAGGTTTCCACGGTACTTTAGGTACTTCTAATATGATCAGGCTTTGTTACTCCTGCTATCATAAGAAGCATCGGCGTCTGCATCTTGTTGTTTTCTAAGTTGGCAATCATCCCAGTAGGGATGTAAATAAACGACTTTACATACCCCTACAGAAAGTACTCTACTCGATGTTGGAGATCAACTCTTTATTCACAAATGCAAAATTGTTTTAGAATTTAAAAAAAAGTGATGTGATCGTGCGGCTACAATTATGGCTCACCAAACTTAAGATAAATCAGATAAATCGTTTTCCAGGTGATAAAATTCAAGCTTCAAGATAGGCTATCGCATAAGCTATCACGAGCATCAGTGTCCTAAACCCATTTCGATTTTTCTCAAAACGCTCCGATACTCAAAAATCCTTATCCGCAAATGAAAAACCAACATAAGAAGAAACAAGAGTAGCTTTTCTATCAGCTCATCGCTTGGATAGGGTCGTATACCGAAAACTCTTTATACCTTTTGAAAGTTTTTTGCTATAAACGGGTTTGGGTTTTTGCTAAGTCTTTAGCACTTACTACAATGACGATCGGGGCTCGGGGGTCGGATCCACTTTATTCGGTTCACTTTCAGGTCGGCTTTCAGTAAGAAAGAGGGCAGTCGTCACGTTCACACTTATTCGGCATAGTGTGGACGCAACTTTAAACAACAGCAAAAATTTATCCGGGTAAGTTTGTTGAACACTCTCAATGGCTGTAAATATAAACACAGCTTCCAAATTGAAGCCATGCCTTAAACTACATAATAGTTCTATTTCCTGTACTCTGGACAGGTACTCCTATAACTTACTTCTAGACTGGTTGGGTATAGAACTTCAAGCTTCCACTTCCATAAATCTTGCTTTGCTTTTGTATAAGAAAATGTCCAGGGAAATGGTTCCTGAAACATAAGTAAATAAATAAACCAATAGGATGGCGTTACAGCGCGGAGAGGAAATGGAGTGGACCTACAATTTTTGTACCGATTCCGAACGACTAATGATTCCGACTTTTCATGACATTTCAAATACTATCCAAGGTCTTTTAAATTCCTCGCACGTGTGGAAAAACATTTTTTGCTTTCTGTTGGGCTACGAACCTACCGCGTAACAGACAAACATGCTAACCATTAAACCCCGGGCAACACAACTTCCCCATAATACCTGCAAAGGAATGTACCTACGTTTACTTTTAAGTTTTATTTCGGTTCATTGTCAAACATAGAGATTCGTTTACGTGCGTCAAACCAGTCTTGAAGTTTCACTCCCAATATAAAATGCATTTTTTTCAAGAGTCGCTTATTCAAAAAAGGAAAGCCAAGAAGCGAGCCACCTTTAGTCGACTTTTTTATACGACGGTGGTCTTATTGATCCTGAGTGCACCGTTTTGCTTGTCGTGTTTGTCAATCCATCCACACATTCTTAACGTGAGTACAAGAATTTCGCTGTGTAAATTGCTTCTCCTTAAATTCCAAATATAGCTTTTTCACACAAAAATCACTATGAACCACCTCTCTGGTATCCAACACCATTCTTTACACAGCAAATGTTTAATTCTTGTCCCTTCAAATTACAGAATCTATGTTGTCCACCGAACATTCATGTGTTTTTGACTCACCTGCAAGACCTAATTTGTGCTTACCTACCTCATTTTCACATGTTTCTAAAAACTGCAGCATCTGGTGGAGTCATTTCTATGGCACCCGAAGGAGTAGTAATTACAAAACATATAAAGTACGTATGCTCTAAAATTAATGATGCTACCTAAGTTTTTGAGTATTGTAGGTTACCTTTACTCCTGTCTCTACCTACCGCCGATAACATATAAACAACCAAGCCCCATGTACAATTAATTTACAACTTTTCGAAATTAGGAAACGTGAAAACCTAAAAAAAAAAAAAATGATTCTCTACGAAAAATAGAACAAATTTTAAAAGAGGACACGTCCCAATCCGGCAGCCTCATTCGTGTTGCAAACTATGTATGCCACACCTTCGCTCGGGTCGGAAGCAATTAACTCAAATTCGACAAACTTTTGGAACAAAATTCAGGTCACTCAGAGACCGATTTTAATAGCTTCCCTTGTGGGTGGTGAAGGTGGTAGTAGCGGCACTTGTGAATACTTTTTGAGGTGATTGCCGACACCAACTATAGTCGCCGGATGGAGACTCCATATGGGGGAGTTGAATGGTATTTGTGTGCAGCTCATAAGGTCAGCCAGAATTGTGACAAATGCACTCTCGACGTCCGTCGCGTCGCGTCGTCATCATCGTCGTCATCACTAACAACGTTTAAAACTGTTCATTTATTTCTTTGGGGGTTTAAATTTTCACTTTTGAGAATATTTACGGGCTTCGTACGAAGTGTACGGTATTATGTCGTCTTTTCTGTTTACGTTCACTTAACGTTTGGCTGTGTGGGTTGGTTGTAGTAACCTTATATGGAACACAAATGAATGTATTTCCGAGGCTCTCTGAGTGGACCGTCTCAACAACGCAAAACCACATGACGTATAATTTAAACGTTGCTCTGACATCTGTGTGATAGAAATGTCAGTTAATTAAGTTGCATAATAATGTGGAATCGCGAACTTGAACTCGATTTGCGGTGAATAGCATATAGGTACTCTACATATGAGTTCCCTCCCTAAACCATGTTTTGCTTTTCTAATTCGATTGGACTTTTTAATTAGTCATCATTGTTGGCTTGATTTGACCTCGTTTCTGGTTAGTCTGAATTTCAAGGGGTGGCTTTCCTAATCAGGGGATAATAAGCACTCAACTTCCCCACGCGCGCCGCGGCCTGCGGCGTCAGGAGTGCCATAATTGGAAATCTATATACAAAGTCGTATAGTCGATTTGAATAAAAATTAAACGCTAATTAACACGCTATGAAATCGTAAATTGATACGTGTTTGGAATGGCTTTAGTAAGATAGAGACTTCGTGATAAGGTTGGTACATTATTGTTATGGTCTTAGAAGCGTGAAAATATCTTTTTGAAATGGCTGAAGCGTCTAAAGATAAAGGTTTATTTGTATATACATACGCGTAGTGTTACGGCCATTTATAGCCCTTTATTCATGGGGTAGATGAATTATAAAAATGTTTTTGGAGCGTTATTGACTTCCATTCGAGACATGCCTTGTGTTGGCGAAAGTTTATCTCGACATACAAAGAGAAAAGACATCAGTTCTCCACAAACAAAAATTAAAAAAAGTCAAAAGTAAACCAACAGCAAATCTCTTTTATTTTCCAAACACATTGAAGTTTCTGCAACCCTAGAATCAGATACAACGTGGGATTGTTCTTTTCAAAACCGCAGCTGCATTTTTTTGATGATGTTGTCAATGTAACAAAACGGCTCAGACTTATAAGTCCTTTAAGGATTCCGCTGTTGTTATTCAAAAGAATAGATTCGGTAGTCAAAAACTGCGCTACAACTACATATCTCTTTTTGGATTTTGGCTTTTGGATTTAGTTGTCTTGCATCTCATGGATGTTGTTGAACAGGGCCCCAAGAATGCAATCAAAACGGTGGAAATTTCTTCTTTATGACGTAGTTGGAGGTCTTGTTTGGTTTGGTTGGTTTCTTAGTTCGTCTACCGTGGAACAACTTATCTACTTCATCTGGTTTTTTTAAGCTTTCCTTTATTACTTAAGTGTCTGTCTGGTGTGTACCAGTCGATGATTAACGACTTTTTTACTGAATTGACTTATTTTCGAATAAGATTAGGATTGTACATCCAATTTACATGTCCAATTGTCGCAGTGCTCGGTTGATGAGGAAGCTGTGGTTTTCAACTGCGATGCTATGAAGAGCTAACTCCGGGTCAGCAAAAGGTGATGTCTTCTTTGTCGTTTGTTGTGATAGGATCCTCCCATAAATTCCGCCGGAATCATTGTTGCGATAAGACCCTCTTACAGGAGCCAGATTTCTCCGGAGTGAGTTTTAAAAACTCACGAGTCACCACCTACTTAAAGCTTAGGCTATAAAAGACTGTGAATCAAATAGGAGGATTTTGTACACGATTTCTACTTAAAAAACTCACCTGACTTCTTGTGGAATCGAAATAAGAGGCTGTACCAGGGAGCGAATTGAAAAAAGTGTAAATTCGGAACAAAAAGGAAATCCTTACTTTTTGCTTAACACAAAACTTTGCTTAATTTAAGCGTGAACCGTCTTATGGTTTTTTTTTTCATATTATAGGCTATTTTGACACTGATAGCTGCTTCCCAATTTGAAGTTATGATAGAAAGTCAGTATCATACCTTCAACGAACAAAATAAGTCGCTCTACGGTTGAACAAAGTTGAGCAGTGTTGAGAACTTATTTCCAAAGTATGTGTTGTGTGCCCAATCGGTAGGTTTTTTGAATGAAGGTTTGGCCGAACTGAAGCATCCAGCGCATCGGTTCTCGTAAATATTTCTAGTGACCATATCCCAAGGTCCCTGCCATGGTTTGCATAGACTGGTTGCTATAGCTCAAGAGTGTGAGTCCCAATCTATGGTCATTTTTCTACGCTTTACCTACGGTTACCAGTGGTGGGCGTTATAGATGTTAACGTTTTTTTTTTTTTAATTGGATCGCGGATTTCTCCAATTTAATACAGAATGGCGTTTCATGCCACACTATCTATGCCGCAGTCAACCTTCAAACCACATCACTCCAAATTGAAAAAGCGTGTTATCAGTCATCTTGGTAGTGCCCCGGAGCCCGGAGCTCCAATTTCACCTACGTTCTAATATTTTTTGTGGGAACTGTGAAAGACTGATGTTTTTCTCAAGAACTCAGAAACCATTCACGCGGGTATCAACTTTCGCGAGGAATTGGCAAGTCCTCAGTTGGTAAATTCATTGCCATGAAAATCGCTTTCTCGATCAGGCGTTTGGAGCAAGATTTGAACGCTGGAGTGTACACATATTTTCGTGTGCGCGGTTAAAATTTACTCTTGCGGAATCTGAACCCAGAAGCTTTATAGTAGAGATTTGTAGGTCCCCTTGATTCCCTCACAAAGGCATGATTGTGAGGAATGCGCTAGCCCCTGATGCTCCTCGGTCCGTTGCGACACTCTGTTTATTATTATTTTTATGTGCATCCGCTGATAGACATTCACAAACCTTCTTATTACGGTTTTGGTGAAAACACACTTTGAATTGTAAGATTGAAAGAAATTGCATTCTCGGTATAACCTTTTAGCCAAATCGGCAACTGTGTCGGTCCACGACTTTGTCATTTGGGGTTGGGGAAAAGAGGAGAAACGGCACACACTTGAATTAGACAGTCACTTAATTTCCATATGTGGTTTTAAGGGAAGAATATTAAGCGTGAGCTTGTCTGAGAATGGCGAAGTAAAATATTTTTTGTTTTAATACTTCCAAAGCTTAATTCTTCATTACTTTTAAAGTTGATATTTGCCAAAAGAAGAGCGCCATTAGGGATAATCATTTATCGTAATTTTTTCACATTCTCAATAATGTTGACGCATAATCTCTGAAGGTTTCTGTAGCGGAAGGCTTGTTTTCTTAGACTTCGTGATTTCAGGAAAGCCAAAGAAACGAAGTTTAGCATTCAAATTAAGCTCTCCCTTGGGCCTTGGCAAACATTCATTCAATTGTTGAAATTTTGATGAACCTGATCATTGTTTAGATGCAAACAATCCATACTAGAAAACACACGTTTATTTTCAGAAACACTATGAATAAGAGATCTTCCAACGCCTCCCTATAGCAACGGATTGTTCCAGCCTATTCAAAATGAGTGCCTAGATCCGGTTAAAACCTAAAAACCACCTACATTTTTCTGCCGATGCCGAAGATTATCAGTGACCTTTTTCTGAAAGTGATGGTCCTTTTCAGGACTTGCCAGTTTTTCGTGCAAGACTATACTCGTGGAAACAATTTAATGTTTTTTGTACTCGATCCTTGATTTCCCTCAAATTTAAATTTTTTATTGTAAATCTGAGGCTACGAATGTGTACTGAATCCACTAGCAGAGCGCCTGCACCATGCATCAATTAAACTTCGTTGTTGCTATTTTTCAAGCGAAATGTTGGCTTAAGTGACAAAGTATGCTAATTACTGCTGCTTAAAAGGACGTTTTCTTTTTTTCATTCTTTTTTTTCCAAACATGACCGAAGTGATACTATAAAGCATTCGTTGACTATCGGAAGAACTAGTTCAACACCGTATCGACAACTCCTTCCTCATTTTCCGCACTATTTGTTCGTCTTGATGATGATTTCAAATCGAGAAGTGTAAACTTAGAGTGAAAACTATAGCAATAACTGCGCGAATTCCTTCCTCACTAGTAAAATGTGGTATAAGTTCACCGTAAAATGGGCGAAGTGCTCTTTGAAGTTCGCGAACAGGTTTTTTTCGATTCAAGTCAATTTCCATACAATCTGTAATCGTTGTTCTGGCGTTACAAGATTCACGATCAATTGGAGACGTTCAATAATCATATATGGATCGATTTTTGCTGTCGTTTACTCGTTTAATATTTAGGAGGGGTACAAACACACCGGAGACCAAACAGCAGTAATAAATTTGGGTTTCTAGTGGTTAATCACTTTTTTCCATTTTCTTTTCAGTCAGCGCGGTAGTTTGATATTAAAAAATAAAAAAATAAATAAATAAATAGGGTGGCGCAACAGAGCGAGGAGCCCCTGGGCCTAGCGCATTTCTCACAACCATGCCTTGTGAGGGAATGGAGGGGACCTACAATTTTTCGCCGGTTCCGAACGGCTAATTGAGAATACGCTTTTCATGGCAATGAATTTACTAACGGAGGACTTGCCAATTCCTCGCGAAAGGCGATACCCGTGGAAAAACATTTTTGCATTTTGCCTCTGCTGGGATTCGAACCTCGAACCTTTGATATTAACGGCTGTCAAAAACAAACTAAATGTCGTAGCTTGTTAAATTTTTGACAAGAGTTAACTGACATATTACTGTTGACGGGAGCAGTGTTGCCATTTCAATTAAGAGGCGGGAAATTCAAAAATTCACGGACTTATTGACCCGCCCTCGTAGTTTGTTGAACCTAACTGAACAGAAAACACAATACAGTTTGACTATCTCAACTGTAGATACTTCCATTGAAACTTCACACACATCTAAAAAAAAAACACCTTTTATATAAGGAAATAGTCTCAGGACGAACTTAAAAATCTATTCACCAAGGGAAAATAGCTCAGATTACCAATTCCGAAGGCTCTTCTCCAAAAAACTCAGCCAACTTCGATGATCCACTCCACATTACGAAATAGGTCCATAAAAGTTAACTTTTTTTTGAATGGTCTATCGAAATTTGAAATTCTATGAACTTTTGCATCACAAATTAACTCTAAAGTTTGTTGAGCATAGATAAAAAGTTTCATCCTTAAAAAACTCTTAATTAAGCTCTGTTCTGCTCTGCTCCTCTTGAGCTCAATAAAACATAAATCCCTTGCCCTTATTAATAATTTTCTTTGATCCATAAACTCAAGCATTGCTCTCTGCAATAAATGGTCGGTCGGCGTTCAATATCTTAATGACCTTCTTCTAAAATAACAAACTTTCAGTAAACTCAAACATAATTCCAACCAAATCACAAGAACTTTTGAGATGTCACATTTTAACGATGTTTACTTGAGAAACTTGTATAAAATAAAACCTGCTTCCTAACTTCAATAGAATGATATCAATGTAAAAAAAGAAAAGAAAATAAATTTGTCCAAAAAAATCGCGCAACTCCTCAACTAGTCGTATTTTTTCCCAGCCAGCGCCAAAGTTTTGCGTTCGAAAAGAGCAAATTCGACGTAGTTGCTCTCTTCCTTAGTCACAACAAAAGCAAAATATTATTTCATACAATTTAGGCTTCCATAACCAAAGACGAGTTGGAAAGATCCACTTCTGGGTCATCATAATAATAAATAAAATAAAACGAACAAGCAAAATTAAATTAAATCGCACAATATAATTGAGCATCAAAAGCAACCATAGAACAAGTTTATAATGGAAAGGAAAAAGACTTAAAGTGATTTCGGACAGCAGTAGAAGCAGAGCTGGCTCTTTAGTGTCGCATCTCGACTCGAGGCCTGAATTGAAATACAATCTCATTCCATTTGAATAGATGCTGAGCGCGTCGCGTCGGTCGCCGCAGTTCCAGCTA
The DNA here is from genome assembly GCA_914767635.1 of Melanostoma mellinum. Lineage (NCBI taxonomy): Eukaryota > Metazoa > Arthropoda > Insecta > Diptera > Syrphidae > Melanostoma > Melanostoma mellinum. The sequence continues at coordinate 207,022,521 of OU612059.1, forward strand.
TTTGGGCAATCAACGACCTTGCAATGAGACAGTTTTTCTTTTGTGTGGCCGGATGGAAGGAGGAGGAGGGAGAAGTGGCATTGGGATGGGATTCCACATTTTTTCAGTATCACTTGTGATGTCCTCTTGTGCAAAAGCCACAAGCACTTATCGCAGCATTCAACGCAGTAGATGGAAGCGGGGGGAAAGCAAAGCTCTGAGTGAGAGCAAATTTAAATTTCAAATAAAACGCTTGAGTGGACACCGCCTTTACTTCGGATGCGGTTACAGAGACAGTGACGGTATGAGGGAGGTTTTCTTACTTTGCAAGGATGGCATTTCGTGTTGTAAATTGTCTGTTCATGGTGTGGAGGTTAATGGTGCGGGTGTGCAGGCAACTAGACCAATCTTTACGTAATGTAACACACAAGTCAAATGGATCCATCGACTACTGTGTGCTTATCCAGGAGAGTCAAAATGCAATGATAACGGTGACAACGAAGACTGCCTGTAAGGAGAATCCACAAGGACTCCAGCAAACTCTTCCTCTCAGGATATTTATGAATTTCCTCAGATTATCTTGTCTATTTACGACCGACGACGATGAAGCCAACTTAAACTGCGGTCGGTCTGTCTCTATCGGCCAACAGCAATTGAGAATTTGATTTAGAAACCAAATTGAAAGCTGAAAACTTCAGCCAAAACGACAAGGAGAAGACCTAGTCGGGTAACCAAGTGAAAGACGTCGTTGAACTCCTGTTTAGCTGTAATTTTCCCATTTCGTTTGCTTTTGTGGTCGTTTACTGCCGTCAGCATCGTCAGTCGTATCGTTTCAAGGAACAAATAAGCAAATAAGGATTCTAAATATGTGCACAGCCAGAAGTAGCATTAGGCTAAGCTTTGATTTTCTACGCAAATATGAGCTTCTTTAGATACTTAAACCTAGAAAGGAAATGAACTTCACCTTTGCGAATATCCAATAGTTACTTTGGCTACACAGATATACGAGTATGCATATTCCTTTACCACTATTTGAATGTGGAAACTCTGTGCTTTCCGAAAAAGATGGACTTACAACAGAATGTTAAAGTGTGTTTGCTTATCTTTGATGCAGCAGTTTGCTTTTACTTGGATTTGAAATGTACTTTTGATGAGGTCAGCATGGGAAGAAATTTATGAATATGTTGTACATCACAAAATGATTTTCAAACACTCAGTAATATGCTGTTATAGATTGTTGAATAAGTTGTTCCAAAAAGAAAGGTATGTATCCCTTCCGGCAGTGCATAGAAGAGTTTAAGAGGAGAAGTATTAATTTTTAAAATTCAAGGAGATTCAGATTTTGGAATTTCTTACGAAATTTTTGAATTTTTTTATTGTTATATAAGTAGATTCACTGCATAGTTGGGAGTTGGTAAAGGTTATTTTCAAATGGGAACTAGGACTAGCTCATTATGTGTTCTTAATCGCACACCGCTCAATGAGGAAAGGATTATTCAAAAGTTGCCCATAATTCAGAAAACAAAATTGAATAATCCGATTCTACCCAAACATCACAAGTCTCAACGCTCTAGTTCAATCACAACTTTCCCCTTAATACTCAAACTAAAATGCGGTTTTTAGCAGGTTACAACTTTGCAGCTAGTTCCTTTTGGGGAGAATAAATCAATTCATTTATCTCCATTTTCAATAAATAAATGAAAAGTCTTTACAAATATAAAATTTGATATCTTAAGTGCCCTTACTCCGCGTGAAGCCATTTTGTTTCAATCTAACTTCTACACGTTTATCTACAAATAAGTGAATAAATCGTCTGCGCCTATTGGTTATTTTTTTCCTCAACTGAATAGAATCCAAATTTCTTCAAGAATTTTGAGTCAGATACTCGTTTAAATTGATTTGAAAATCTTCAGTTCTGAGTATGTTGCTATGTCTAACGCAATGAGAATAACAAAACAACTTTATTAAAGTTAGATGATCTTTAAAAGCTATTTTTCTTTAACGGTTTTTTAGATCTTGTGAATTTTAAGCGGAGTATATTAGCTGAATCAAGTCAACACAAATGCGTTTTTTAAATAAATATGATTTTACGTTTTAGTTAAAAAAATAGCGTGCCTTTTTGCAAAGTCTCGTCGTTTGCATGTCGATTTTTGTAATGGTTCCCCGATCAAAAGTTTTTTTTTAAGTTTTCCATTGTTTTACGAATTTTTCTGAGTCAATTTTTTTATGAGTGAGGAACTATAAATTTAATGACAACTTTTGGAAGCATTGCTAAGGTTTAATTTTGCAAAAGACGAACTTTGCCAGCGCGTTTTTCAGAGAAAGTGCCGAGTCTAGTTAATATCACTCTAACTTTAAAATGGGGTCATAAAATACCAGCGATTTATAAACACCTCAATAACTAGTGCCCCTGGCGTGATGGTTAGCATGTTGACCGGGAAGTTCGAGGTTCGAATTCCAACGGAAGCAAAGTATTTGTTTCCACGGGTATTGCCTGTCGCGAGTCCTCCGTTATTAATTTCATTGCCATGAAAAGCGCTTTCTCGATTAGCAGAAAGTTGTAGGTCCGTCTATTCCCTCACAAAGGCAATGGTTAAGGGAAATGCGCTAGGCTCCCGGACCTCCTCGCTCTGTTCCGTCACCCTATCTATATTTATTTATTTATTTAGTATTTTTTATTTATATTTATTTCAAAATTAATTGCAAGACACGACGCCGACAACCGAAGGGTTGTAGAAACAAGGATTTTTTAAACTAACTGCGCTCAAATGCTTTCAAAAGAACATTAAGAGAATATATAATAATAAATACATCAGGGATGGAAAATGAAATTTTTTAGTTCTGTGCTTTTAATTTAAATAAAACGCTTTTTTCTAAAAATCATTTTGATACAGAGCTGGGAACTGCACATTGATTATGAAAATTGAATAAAATCACATAAAGATATTGAAATAAAGTAAAATTAAATATTCCAATGGTCTTCACTGAAAATTTAAAAACGCCACTTTTTTGCGAATATGAACGCTGAAAATTTAATCAAAATCCTTAGACCAGTTTTTGAAACAACCGCTCTTTTCTTTTTCACTTTTTTAAAAAGAAGTTTTTTAAATATCAAGCATACAAATTTTTAGATCTTGTCAGATGATGTTTTAACAAAAATTGAAAAATATCACAGACACCGTTTTGCATTTTGCATATCATGGACTCGGTTTGTTCACGAAATTTTTAATCAGAAAATCTCTAATACTCTAATCAGAGATTTTGCTAACTACTCGATTTTCCACGATCAACTGAAATTCATTTTCCTAAATACTCCCAAAATATAAAAATTTGTCAAAATCATGTTAGAGAAAGTCGGTTTTGAAAAATGTGGGGTTCCGTTTTTGGACTTTTTCCAAAAATTTTTTGGATCATAATAAGACAACCGAGAACTGATATCTTAAACAAAAAATCTTAAACTAAAAATCGTTAGAGTCATTTTCGAAAAAAAATGGTGTTATCATATAGGTTATATGGATGGTACCGTTATCTCAAAACCCAAACCTAAAGGCTGTCCCAAAGCCCTGAACTGCAAAATTTAAAAAAAAATATCGGTCAAGTGGTTCACGCTGTAGACCCGTATAAAGACAGACAGGCAGAAGGAATTTCGGGACCCACTTTTAACGTATTTTCTATCATCATGTCATGTTCAATTGATATCTCAAAATTTTTTCTTACATGATTTAATCGCAAATAAAAAGTCGGTTAAAATGGCTCTGTATTGCTCCACTGTTTACCGAAACATGGACTCGTGGATCAAGTCTTAAACTGTGCTACAGCAGCTACATTTTCGTCTCGAAGATGAAAACCTTGAAAGTTATCTACTGGCATACCATTTTCCCGAACTTTATTCAAGAAATTACTGCGCACAGCAAGCGTTCATTTTGGTTAGCACTTCTTTACGAAAAAAACTCAGTTTGTTCTGCAGTATTCCCATTGGAAGTAAGTATTTTCTAACATGGTTCAATCGAAAATCCACTTATTTCGTTCTTGGGAGCTATAATACTGGCATCTATGCCAAAATATCGGGCGGAAACAGTTAAAGGGAAATCACTAGATGGCCCACACTTTATCAGTCACAACTGCAATGCAACGTTGAATGAGCTTGCTGAGATGACTATAATCTTGTTTTCATTTTTTTTTTTTTTTTATGAAGTATATTAAAGACGCAAATATGCAAATTGCATCGAATTTAATACAAAACTACTGAATTTTCTGTCCCTTTTGCCTAGCGCAATTCTCTCAACCATACCTTGGAAAGGAATGGAGGGTCCTACAAACGTTTCCCGACGCCAGCGCCATACGGCTAATTTTTACACTCTTGCTAATCGCTCGCAAAAGGTGATACTCATATTACAACAATAGGATTTTTCTTGGATTCGAACCTTGAAGTTCCAAGTAACAGACTAACTAACATGCTTAGCTAACGACTACGTTATGGTTAACAATCAAAGCAATTAATTAAATAGAACGGAACAAGAGAGCGGGTAGCCCGAGCGGGTAGCCTCGGGGCCTAACTCATTTCTTACAGCCTTGCGAACGAATGGAGGTGACCTACAATTTTTTGCCGATTCCGAACGGCTAATCGTGAAAACGCATTTCCGGATGAAACGAAATTGCATCACGACGAGGAATCAAATATAGGATCAAGTTGGCTAGAGAATTAGATAGAATATTTTACACATAGTATTTTATACTTTCGGTATAATCGTTGTGTGATGCTTCGTAGCGTCTTCAACGTCGTTCACTAAGCATTGTCCATATGTATGGATCTTACGTAGTGTGATAGTGGGTATATCCATATCTACAGCCGAACCTCTTTATAAGGCTATTAGTTGCAATTGCGTGTAGTCAATACATGTATTTGAGCTCACATTACTAAATCTAACTGCAAAGCAAAGGTCTTACATTATTATAGTGAAACCACTTGAGCACCGCGTAATTTAAAAATTCGATGAACGAAAAAGCGTTTTTTGTGTCGCTTTTTCGTTTCATCGAACAAAACACAAAATATTCTTAAACAGGATCAATTTTGCGAAAGAATGAGGTGAAATTTAAGTTTTCTCCTATTTGTTAGGCATTTCATAGTCGTAGTTTTTCTAGTCGAATTACTATCAGAAGCCAAAGAACAGGAAATTGCCACCAAGTCGTGCACTTCATTTTTCCATGAGCTGCTCGAACAATTAGTCCTGCAAATAGCCAATACTTCGTCATACATTTTAATTCTCTGAGATGTTTCTATCAATTTAACGAGCGATCCAAAAACCCAACAAGTACTGAAATTTTCTAACAACTCCTTACTGATTTTTTTTTTTTTTTAAATTTTAATTTGAAAAATACTTAATGACAGTCACGTCCTTACAATAACGACATACCCTTTTATCCGACATACCCAAATCAGTCCAAGTGAAACTTTCATCGCTTTCCTCTCACTCTAAACGCTTTTCCTGCGAGTATGGTTGGTTGGCTGAGTGACAGTGCGGGCGTCAGGATACAGTTAGCAATGGCAAGTAACATTGGGGTGGGTTTTGAAAATATGTTGTGTTTAGATGGTTTGTTGGGTATACTCGAACAAGCTTGTGCTTGTGCTTGTTCGAGTGGAAATATGGTTTTTACATTGAAATGTAGATTTTTGTTGCCTATCAAACAGCCATCTCAGCCTTGTAAACCGTACAGTTTGCACGTGCAGTAATCGTGGGGGCGGGGGTAGTCGGATGGATATCTACCCTTGTTTTCCTCCTTAGGTTTATGCGGTGCGGTGCGTCCTTATTTAATGGCTACAATTTTAATTTTGTAAAAACTTTCTTATCGAAGAAGTAAGCTATTCATGCCAAGTATGTGATTGGTGAACGGTGGTGCCTTGTCGGACTTAAAAGAAAACGAACCGAACATAGTGTTGAAAAGCATGATGAGTCCGTCCGAACACACAAGTGAAATCATTTCCAACACTGCACGTTCGACTATTTAGGTTGAAAAGATTTTGTGGATGGAGAAGGGACGACAACGACAACGACGGCAGTGGGGGTTGGCTCCTGGGCCCTGACGGAGTCGTTGGTCGGCGTTGTTGTTGTTTATGACTATGGCCGCGAGGGGTAGATTTTAATTGTAAATAAAAATAAAAGAAACATGTCGCAATGCTTTCAAGCGAGAATATAGTGCCATTCCAAGTAGAGTTGTGTTGATAATGTTTGTTTTATTATTTTCGTATTATGCTTTGCTGGACGAATACAGGGTTGGGCTGAGAACTGGGAATTGTGATGTAGTTTCGTCCTGCAGTTGTTTTGTCTGCGAGAACAAGTTGTTGTGAAAATGTGCTGAAGCTCGAGGCGTTAAGAGCGACATTGGTACGGGGTTAACTGCGAAGTTTTAATTTATGTTATAGAGGGCAAGTGAAAACATAATAGAGGTCAAGTGGATGTGTATAGTAGGTTTTTCTTTTTGTTTCTTTTTTTATTTTGGTAATGAAATACATACCTACATTTTTGTAAAGGTTAAGCCACTTGAATTGGCCTGGCCGACGAGTCTTCTTAATTGAGAGAAGGCATGTTGGACTGGTGCTTTATTAATTTTGTTTTGTTCTTATAGCAGTTTTATTGAAAACATAAAAACATTGCTGTGCTGTGGCAAAAAATTCAAGGGAAAATTAAGAACATTATGAGTTTTGTGACCTTATCAGAATTACCCTTACACAGAATTCTTCTTTGAGTTTTCGACGTTTTCGTCAAGAGTTTGGAAAAAATGTCATTCAATTAAGTAGGCTTTGTTGAATTCTTGTGGAATTTTTACTTTATAGAAAGACTACGTACTAAACGAAGATTTGCCTTGGAGTAACCCTTATCACGTTGTAACAATTTTTGACTACGAAATGTTAAAGTCTAAGGATTAAAAACATCTTTGTCAGGAATGTTTTGCAACAGAACGGACTTGTTACCAATTTTATCAATAGTAACAAATTCGTGCCAAAATATTCACCACTTCCTTTCTGGCATTCGAAGTTCAAAATGGTTGCGACTGGCTTTGTGGCTGGAGTCACTATATACTGCGGCAAATGGTTTCTATACACTTACATCGAAATGGCTTCACTTGATAGGAAAAATAAATCTTTTTGAATAACAAAAGCCAATGCTATTGACAGTCTTCTGTAAATATAATTGAAAATATAACTGCTATCATCTGAGTCCCCGAAGGTGTATTCATTCGTACAGCAATGAGAGCTCTTATAGATAAACTTTTTGCGTACCTATCCGACCTGATATTTGCTTATTGTTCAGCATTGTTTGAAAATAGTTGATTTTTATGGCTTTAATGGAATTTCATGTGATTTTAAGAACTGAGTTGTTATTGCGTAGCAAATATTTTTGAAATGACAGTCTTCAGATGATTGTGAACTTAAGCAAATTTATCTTCTTGTTAATTGTACTGTGTATTGGTTATCTGTCGAAGCAAAATTAAGATTCCCTAGCTTTTTTCATAGAATAGTAACATTTACGCATGATGGATTTGATTTGGTTGTTTTAATGGGCCAAGGGTTGGTTTTCTTTCACTCAGACTTGAATCTATGAAGACTGTTGATTTGTTGCTTCGAAACCTTAATTTTATAAACGACGCGACGTTAAATAAATAAATAAGTAAATAAATTGGGTGGTTCAATAGAGAAGGGGAAGCCCTGGCGGCCTAGATTATTTCTCTCAACCATGCCTTACGGGTAAATGGAAGGGACCTACAATTTGTTGCCGATTCCGAAGGGTTATTTTAGAAAGCGCTTTTCGTGGCAACTTAATTACTATCGAAGAAATAGATACTCGTGCAAAAACATTTTTTTCTTGATGTTTCTGGGATTTGAACTCCGCGCCTCCCTCGTAACAGGTAGACACACTAACCACTGTGCTACGCAAACCGTTAAATTACTCTGAACAAAATAAGAACAAATTTTGGCCTTGTTTCATTTTTTAAAACCAACTAAAACCAAATTTGGAATTTCGTTTGAACTCATTCAGGAAATTGAAATAAGACCAAATTGGTGTTATACTATAGCAGTCGTTAAATAATTTCAATAATTTCATGTAGAAATTTAAAAATTCAATGATGGATTGTGCCACCTAAAAGGCACACAATCCTTCATAATATTTTATCGACCTTGTATGCAAACCGCAGTCGATCAAAAACCACATGGTTTTTCAAAGCCAAACACGATGAACGAATTTGTGAATTTTCTTATGTGTATGATGAATTTTCGGTGTTTGTTTCATTTTGGCTTTTTGAAATAAATCCGAATTGGGGGTGTTTTGTTTGACGTTATTTTATTTCATGTCATCAATTTAAGGCTTAGCTAAACCAAAGGGATTTTCAAGTTGTAGGCACTGACGAATTATGTTTATATATCGTCTGTTGAGAGTGCTAAAGCGACAAGAACGATGCCGCTTTGGTTTGGAAGAACCTTTAAGCGAATCAAACTTTTTATGGAAATGTTGGAATGTTCCTCTTAATCCTCGGAAAAGGAGTTTTTCAAAAATATGTTTTCATATTTGATGGAGTATTGCACACTGGTATAGAAATTGTGTTGTGTCTTCAAGGACTTTCTTGCTTAAACATGTTATACGCAAGCCTTCAATACTGAGTTCTATTTGATTGTTGTGCAAATTATAACCTATAGCAACTTAAGAGAAAAAGATATGAGAATATTTGCTCGTTGATGCTATCAGTCTGCTACTTGGATGTTTTTTGATATAGAACAGAGGACTGTATAGAATTGCGTCCTTCGTTGATATTTTAGTGTGGGTTTTTGCTGTTGATTTTGGTTTAGATCTAACGAGCATCTCGTTTTTGATAAATTCTGCCTTTTTTTCGGTACAGTCGAGCCTCTTTTCCTGCTCCTTCTTTTCTACTTCGTTTTAATCTTCTTCGTTTTGAGAGCTACTAAGATATAATTAGTTGCTTTTGGCGGTTTGTAAGAACTGAGCATATTTCGATCACAAATTACATTGCTAAAAAGATGTATTTAAGGGTGTTTTCAAATCTCTCACGTGTTTGTTTGTTTTGTACCGAAAACAAGAACAGCAAGAGAACGAAATTGAATATAGGCAGCCTGGTTTCGGCTTTCTTCAAAGGTCCTTCAAGCTAGTGGTTGAATAAAAAAGATACCCATTTACGTTAAAAACCGCCAATCATATTTTGGCATGCTGGAGCCTTGCTTTGATGGCCGTGATGGCTCCATTGCTGATGCAGTTTGTACTTTATCATATACTTAACCAGGTATGGCGTAAAACTGCAGTTCGTTAGAATAGTCTCAAGATGCTTTTTGTTACAACTTCTGGAATTTGGAATTTTTCAGGTGAAACCAGCTGCAGCTAGACATATTACTCTTGTCGTAGCGATCATCTGCTCCTAGGCTTTTGAAACTGATCCGTTGCCTGTCTGTCCAGTTAATGGTCGAATAAAATTTAAATAAACAGAATAATAATAGGTACAACAGAGCCTGAGGGGCCTAACGCGTTTTTTTTAACTAACTATTTTTGGAATGGATGGAAAACCTTGTCTTTTACGTACGTCTAAGTGAGAAAGCACTTTCTTTTGCAGTGCAAATACTCTCCGATCACTTGACAAGTCATCGGGAAAGGCGATATTGTAAGAAAAATTATATGTTTTTTGGTCCTAGCTTCAAGCTCTGACGTAACAGGTAGACATGCTAATTGCTACGCCAAGCGCCACACCAGTCGACTTCTTTTTCTAAACACACAGAGATCTTCCAAGAAAATACTTCGCTTTCTCATAAAAACCCTTGTACTGTTATACTTTAGATTAAAATGACGTCATAGCTTATAATTCTTGGCTCTACCCACAATGCTTAGATTTTTTGATAGCTAAGAGTATTTGATCGAACGGATCAGTTTTTCCTTTTTCGTATATATCTCCCTTCTCTTTCTACATTGGCAAAAGGTAACTTTGTCTCCACTGCTAACGAAAATTTCTTCTATTTGATTGATGGTGAAAACCTTAGCCATCTATCATACTGATGTCTCCCACCTTTTTCGAAAGCTTATAAGGTATCTCATGGTGCTTAACACCTTTGCCTTTTGTGAAGTTCCATCCCCCCCCCCCCCCTAACTTCCCATCTTTATTTTCGATGTCGGATATTTCCAGGAAATGCTTTTGAACGAACTGTTCGTTCAATATAAGGTACATCTAAATACTGTCAGTGATGCAATTCAATAAGCCCTGTGACAATAACACCCGTGGGCCTTAGTTCCCAAGAAAGTGGAAATAACATCCACTTGCTCTGTTCCCATTTTAAAGAGGCAATAAACCCACCAAAGAAATGAATTACGGCCCATGGCTTTTATTTCCACTTTGAAGCAACATTTATAAGGGCTTAAGTTTCTTCTTATTTGAAGGAAATAACATGTTGAGGTACCAAAAAACAAAGCTCTAAAATTTCGCCACATTTCTACTTTTCATGGATATAAATGAATAGCTTACTTGGGTCCACTTCGTGACACAGGATGATAGGAACTCATTTTAAAGATTAAATAAGTAATCAGGACAGAGTTACGAAAGTGTTGGATCAATCTTTCTACAACCAAAAAAGGTGCAACACCACCTTCGATCGCTTTCCATTACGAACTCCGAGCGTCTATGCAGTCCGTTGCAGCTGCAGGTTATCTTATGTGGGGCATTGCCACCCGTTTAAAAGAACACTTCAGTGCTGTCAGCAAATTTGAGACAGTCTAGACTCTAGATGAACATCACTGAGTTAATTTCAAACAAGCTCAAGTTCTAGTTATATCGGCTTATAAGCAATGCGATTGAAATCAAACTACATTAAAATTTCATTTGCGACGATGGCATTCAATTTATCGCTTTCGTGGGACCCCGTCCTCAACACCACACGGCCCATCCAGATAGCTAAAGAAACATCCAGCGATATCCACATCCACTTTCTTACACACATAATAAATAAATCTACTCACTTAATTTTTTTTGTTTCGCTCTTAGCAACTTTATGTTGGCCTTACTTACTTAGGTGAATATTACCTACAGTTCGGGTTGAACCTGAGCCTCAACCACCATCTTACAGCAACAATTTAGGTTTCGGGGGAACTCTCTCCAGTTTTGCAATTTAAGTCGGTTGAGTTCTTCTTTCACTTGATTGCGCCACCTAAGACGAGGTTTTCCCCTTTCACGGTTTGCCTGCAATCTGCTTTCGAAAACCCGTCGGGCCGGAGCGTTTTGGTCCATCCGCTCACCATGGCCCAGCCATCGTAGCCTTGCGATGCGTACTCTTCTGGCTATGTCCATTTCACGGTACAGCTCATACGAGTATAGCTCGTTGTTGTATGTTCATCTCCACACATTGTTTTCGCATACGGGACCAAAGATCTTTCGGAGTATTTTTTTTCGAAAGTTTGCTCATCCGCTTTCGATAAAGTACACGTTTTCGCGCCCTGAAGGAGGACACAAGTCAACCACAAGAACGTACCAATCGCAAATTCGCAAAAATTCAAATTTTATTTTTACACCACAAATCTACCTATACTTAAATATCGAAGCGAACAAAATATGCCTCTTGGTATAGTATACGTGTATTCCTCTTTGGTATCACATAAGTCCTCGATCAGAGTATGGACTTATGTCTCGTGGAGTTACGTCCATATGTAAGTTTATTCACATTGAGAACGTGCAAACGAAAAGTAGGTATTATTTTCATTACGAAATCGTGTTCGAGATAAAAAAAAGAACTAAGACCCACGGCTCCTAATGCCATTTCATTATGGAAATAACCCCCATGGGCTTTAATTCCCAAGCAAATTATTGTCGCGGGGCTTATTGCACTGCACCACTTTCGCTACCTACCACAAGCTGCTGTCCTCTTAAGCATCGATACTGAACTTTGGGAACCGCATCTTCTGAACATTTCGAAATCCTTCAGCGGCTATCTTGTCCCTTAATTAAAACTGTTTTTTTCACAGCTTGGTTTATATCAGAAAAAAGTTTTGCCTCCCCCTCTCCCATCCGCCCGTTATCTGATTCTTCTCTTTTTGTATTTGCCATCATTTAATCAGTATAAAAGTCAACTGAACTGACAAAATAAAACCTAATTTTAGATCTTTAGCTCTCCCTTCACATCCCGAACGACGAATTTGTTAAATCCGTGAACATCGCAATTAAAAAAATGACAGAAAAAGGAACAGATTTTCAAATGCGCATTAGTTTTCCGCGTCGGAAGTTAATTACTTTCGCATTTCAGAATAATTAGGAAGGTTCCATGGAAAAGACATTTCAATGAGAAACCGCAAAACATTTCATTTTATACGAAAGAACATAGACGTGACATAGATGCGGAATGTCTTCTCAAATAGACGAAAATGGTCATTGTTAGAGCTAAGAGCTATCATCTACTAATAAGGTTTTAATAAAACAAAAATGTCTTCTTAGTTAAGTTAGTCGAATTTCCATCAATTTTTGCAAATGCTCCTTCATCTCTTTTTCACTGTTGAATGTCAATGTCTAAATCAGACGAAACTTCAAGAACATACACGTACATGTATATTAGTGTCATGTAATGTATAGGCTCCTTAACCCGAAAAACGTGTTAGAAACGCCATATCCATTTCTTTTCTGCTCTGCTAGGAATCATGAATGAGACGCACAGGATTTGGTTGAATTAAGATCGGAACCATCGGAAATTTCATTGAAAAGCAGCCTGGTGTATGAAGAAGAAGTTATCATTCGAGGAAGTAGAATTCTCCTACCTACCAGACTTACAGACGACTTCACTCGTACGAAGGTATTTCTCACTTTTCGATCCGTGCTATATTTAGGCATGTACCTACCTACGTTCGTAATTGTGTCTAAATTAGGAGCTCATGATTATTCAAGGAACGTTCGATGCCTACACCAAAAGACATTCCATCTTGAGGCTCAAGTTCCAATCAAGTTCCATACCAAATGTAATTATTTATCGAATTGAAAAGTCCCTGATTAATAATTACAATTTCCCTCTCATTATTCATTCAACACAACATGCCCATGCTCAAGACTCAAGCCTCCATATGCCAAGGTCATAAAAAGAGGAGAAGAAGAAAAAAAAAACTCCACAATGATGACGCTGACTTTCTTTTTGTGTCTTGCCCAATGTACCCGGTTTGTTTCACATTTCCGCTCCAATGTCGTCATGTTCCGAATTCAGAGTAGGTACAGTAGCAGATTGCACTGTTGAATTGAATTTTTTTCCTGTCACATCACAATAACCAAACAAAGCAACAAACAACTGGATCAATTCCTTGCGCTAAGAAGGTATTCACTCGAATAGGTGTCCTGGTCCTGGCCACCACCCAAATCGTAAGAATTGCCGTTGTCACTGTAATCGGCGCTTTGTTTATGCACCCAAGGGTTAGTTTTCATCAACAAAAACTACTGTGAGGGGGTTGAAAATGAACGACGAACGAACAAAAAAAAAAAAAATATTTGCAGCAGTCATGTTTTCTCACTGACTACGACATGCGCAGACCAGAGACTATGCGCTTTTCATGAGGGGGTGGCAAAAGCTTTTGTCATTGTGTTCTCTCTGCTACTGCTCTAAGCTACTTTCGAGTTCGGATCGGATTCGGATTCTATGAGACTTTCATTGCTTGTGCGTATAGTGCGCTCCGAACTTGAGCTTGGGTGGGTATTGGGTAGGCCAACTAAACTTTTATCAGTTTCTCAACACAACTCACTCAAAGTTCTTTCAGTCTACCGAGTGTCGCGATAAAGTGCGTTTCGATAAGCGAGCAGCGAGCAGCCCCAGTCGCAGAGTGTAGTGAAGGCAGTTAACGTCCGCAGTTCCAGAATTTCTTTAATAAACAAATTAGTGATGCAAATAAGTGTTCCGACTTTGAAAACAAAGAACGTTCTCATTCGTCGTCATTTGTTATCTCAATTCTCGATTCGTAAACAACAAAACAACCCTTTCTCTCTATTTTGTGTAGTGTAGGTCCGTAGGTGGTTGTGGTACGGCGAGGTCTTGAAGAAAGCCCAAGAAAAAGTTTTTTTTTTCCTTTAATTTAAAAAACAAATAAACAGTAGCAAAGTTCTCCTTCTTGTGTGGGCCTTTGGGGCTTCGATTTTTTTCCTTATCCTTCTCAACTCAATAATTGAGTTTTTGTGTTGGCTGTGAAGATGATGAAAATTGTGGTCGCGAATCAATCTTCTTAGCACAGATACATAGATCCTTACGCGTTATTGAGTATCGATTCGTGTCGTTGTGTGCTGCTGGAGCTGGTGCTGACTGTATATTGTGTCAAAGTGAAGTGAAATAAATTGAATAATATTTTATTGAGGAAAAAAGTTCAATACATACACCGACGCCTACCTTTCTACTACTTGTTAAATATTATTTCTTGTGGTGCAGTTTTTTGCTGTTATTGTTGTTGTTGGTGTGTGGTGTGCTTCAGCCACAGCTCAGCCTGATTTTCTACCACCCCCGTGTATTGTGAGAGTGTTGGTGAATTCCTTTGTGGATGACGAAGGGTAGTTAGAGCAGGAGAGGCGAGAGAAGGGAAGTATAAAATAAAGTGCAAACACTACAGAGAGAAGGCTGCAAAAAGTACAACGTCACACGTAGATACATTTGGTATATACACAACGCCAAGCAACGACCATCAACAAAAATAATATCGTTCAACACACAACAAGAACCCTTGTTGTGTTCACGTTCAGCTTGGCCAAAGAAGGGTGTGTAAGGCGCGCTCCAACTTCAACTTCAACCCTGCCGTTGCCGTTGCCATTGCTGCTGCTGGTGCTGGCGCTGGTGCTGTATTCATTTTGTGGATTACCAACAATTTTTTACACATCCGTGTATGAAATATTTCGAATGCTGTACTGACTGAATGATGTAAGTGCGGATATTTTTGTATATGTGTATACTTACTTACATTATCTGTGTTGTTGTTGTTATTGTTGAATATTTGATAAGTGCGACAAATTAATTAATTAACATGGAAGTTAATTTTGAAAGTTGGTCATTCTCAGGGCATTTTTTCTGTCATTTAGTTATTAAACATTCAACAAAAAAGTATAAAACAGGAGCAGACAGTTTTTGTGTTGTCTGGCGACGATAAAGTTGTTATATTAATTTAAATTGAGTAAGGTATGCGTGTTGATTCTTTTTCCTTCGTTTTTTTTTTCTTTTGTCCTCCCGCACACCACTGCTGATGGTTTGAACATAATACGAATACCTACCAACTATAAAAGCTAAAGGGCAGATTACAGAACAAAGTATGAGTCAGATTATATTTCGTCATTTGTGACAGGTGTGTGGGTGACGAATTTCTTTTTAATGAAGATGAAATAATGTTAAGCCGATGGCTAGGGAGATAAGAATTATCTTGGGCTTGCGACAGAATTCGTTGGTATGGTATTAAGAACTCTATTAGTGGAACAATGTCTTCATTTTTGTGATGAAGTAAGGCGATTAGGCGTGGAAATGTCTCATTTCTGTGTCTCGAAATTGTGTTTTGTAAATACGTTTACGTTCTGTTTGGAAAATGATGGTCAAGCTAGGTATTCTGTTTGTCTTTGCAATTTGACGAAATGAGTAGAAATAATTTTGTGGTTTTGTAGCTAATTTTGTTTGGACTTTGCAATTAGGTGATAACGTCGCTTTGTTTTTAAAAACATGCCTCTGCAAATTGAAGATCCTTCTTAGTTTTAATTAAAATGTTGAGTTTTGGGAAGAATGGTTTTTCTTTTTGAATATGTTAGTGGGTGTAGAAGAGAAAGGGGAAGTTGCTGCGCCATCTTGTAAAATGGGATGTTAATAGTACAAAGTCGTACATACAGGAAAGTGTAAGAGTAGATATATCAAAACAAGACGTTATAGGATCGTTTTGTTGTTCCTCTCCCTGCCAAGACCACTGACCTAGAATTATTAGAACCTTAAAGGGTTAGGCCACCCTAGAATTTTCGAAAAATCAATTTTTTAAAATTCCAAATGGTCCCTTAGGACCTCAAAAATGATGTCCAAGAAGATTGTGCCTGGGAAAATTCTTTAGGTACCTACTCGGCTTTCGAATTTTAGCACAAGGCCGTCTGGTCCGCAGCGAGCTCCTTTTGTGAGCGCAATTGGGAAGGTACGTTAGGGGAGTGGAGAGTGAAGCATGCATACGGCAGTTGTTTTTTGAAAATATTTATTTCCTGACTAGCTAGACGAGTTAGACTTGTCGAACGTCTCTTTTAGGCATCGTAGATTAAAGGTATTGTAAAATTAATCATGATTTTCTACTACTCAAAACTTTAAACGCGTTTATCTCAATACTGTATTTTTAAAGAGCTGTTGGTCCTATCGTGGCCCAAAAAAAAAAAGTCGCTTCAAAAAAATTATTGTAGGCAGTCACTGATATAGATAATAAAATCACGTTTCTGTTATCTCGATTTATTTTGTAGTATTTATGTATGGCCTAACCCCTTAAAGAGCCAGCTAAGGGAACAATGTGAAAACCGAAAGTTTGTGGTTACTTCTTAATGAAATTAAAGTGTTAGTGCAAGCATAAGCTAGAGCCCCCTGATGCTCGTGTAAACGTTTTCCAACGCCATTGATTTTGACATGTAGCTGTGAACATTGAACACGTGTACTAAGTATCACCAAATTATTCGAAATACTGGTTTGTTACAGATTAATTTTCCATACCAAAAACATAGTTTGTAAAGGTCAGCATGGTTTTGTACAGGAAATATCAACAGTAAGTAACCCTGTATACCTATATTTTCTTTAAATATTCCATTGCACTTTCAAGCGGGTATAAGGACTTTTCCTTATCATCGTGGGATGATGGTTAGCATGTTTGCATATAATTATGCGAGAGGTTCGTTGTTCGATTCCCAACAGAAGCAAAAGACGTTTTCCCATTAGTGGAGGACCGTAAGCTTTTTACCTAGGAATCCAGGGCCAGTCGACGGATTTTCATGAAATTTTCGGAAATGTGTTTTGGATGGCGTATAGAAAAAAGTTAAAAAATAAAATTTCACCGCTCTCAATTTTTTAATTATTTTTAAAATTAATTATTAACTTTTAGAATTTTATTTTATTTATTAAGGGTATTTTGGATAAGGTTTTCCAAAGATAAAGGATGGATAGGTTTGGTTAAGACAAAAAAAATTGTATGAGAGGGGGGGTCTATATCCCTCCGTGTAGGCGCGAGGGGCAATTTTATATGAAATTTACTTCATTTTTTAAAAAACTATTTAAAATCAACTAAGCCACTTACTTTCTCATATTTTAGCGTTTTTGAAAGCTATTGCTTTGTTCTTTAATAAAAATTTTAATTTGAGTTCACTTAATGAAAAGCTTTGGAGAAATCAATCCTCAAAGTCAAAATTTTGAAAAAAGAAAATATTTCTTTCTTAATTGATTTTTTTTTTCATAATTTTGCCACACAAAATGCCATTTTTTCTTTTCATGCTCAATGCTTTTATTAATATTAACTCAGAGCAAGAAACCGAACAAAAAAATTTTTCTTGGTTAAAGAGAAATTAAAAAAAAACCAAAGATACTTTTTTTCAGAAAACAAAATGTCGTTAATTTCCCGCTAATTGAACTTTTTTCCTTGCAGTGAAATATGAAATGTGTCTTAAATAGCATATAAAACAAAGTTAAAAAAAAAATTTTGTATGATCTTAATTTTAATATAAATTATAAATAATTATTAAAATTTTAGAGTTATATTTTAATTATATCAGTTTTAAGTTAAATTTTAAAACTAAGACCTGTTACAAACTTGAAATTTCATCTCAAAGGACAGCACATATACTAATTTGAGCTCTAAAAGCTGTTTCCTCTCAAACGAGTTGATGGAACAGAAAAAATGTGATTTTTTGCCAAATTTTGAATTTTCAACAATTCAAAGAGACTTAAATCAGTTAAATTAACGGCTCGAAGTTTTTTTTTAGGTGGGGAGCATGCTGATGTGAAGTTCTTTCTTTTATATAAGAATTGATGCATCCCTTATTGATATATGTTTGTTTGCATACTGAACGCACGTAGAAAAATTCGCGAGTATTTATTTGGCAAAAAACCATATTTATTTGGATCCATCAACACGTTTGACCAGAAATAGCATCTAGAGCACAAATCAGTATATGTGGTGTCCTTTGAGATCAATTTATAGGTCTAAGTTTTAAAATTTATCTTAAAACTAATATAATTAAAATATAACTAAAATTTTTAATTATTATTTATAATTTACATTAAAATTGAGATCATACAATAAATTTTTTTTTTAACTTTGTTTTATGTGCTATTTAAGACACATTTCATTTTTCACTTCAAGGAAAAAGTTCAATTAGCGGGAAATTAACGACATTTTGTTTTCTGGAAAAAAGTATCTTTTGTTTTTTTTTAATTTCTCCTAAACCAAGAAAAATTTTTTTGTTCGGTTTCTTGCTCTGAGTTAATATTAATAAAAGCATTGAGCATGAAAAGAAAAAATGGCATTTTGTGGGGCAAAATTATGAAAAAAAAAATTAATTAAGAAAAAAATATTTTCTTTTTTCAAAATTTTGACTTTGAGGATTGATTTCTCCAAAACTTTTCTTTAAGTGAACTCAAATTAAAATTTTTATTAAAGAACAAAGCAATAGCTTTCAAAAACACTAAAGTATGAGAAAGTAAGTGGCTTAGTTGATTTTTAATAGTTTTTTAAAAAATGAAGTAAATTTCATATAAAATTGCCCCTCGCGCCTACACGGAGGGATATAGACCCCCCCTCTCATACAATTATTTTTTTGTCTTTACCAAACCTATCCATCCTTACGCTTTGGAAAACCTTATCTAAAATACCCTAAATAAATAAAATAAAATTCTAAAAGTTAATAATTAATTTTAAAAATAATTAAAAAATTGAGAGCGGTGAAATTTTATTTTTTAACTTTTTTCTATACGCCATCCAAAACACATTTCCGAAAATTTCATGAAAATCCGTCGACTGGCCTTGGATTCCTAGGTTTTGCCTTTTTTATGTCTAGGGTCCTCCACTACATGGGTATCGCCGTTCTCGAGAACGTAGCAAGTCCTCCAATGGTAAATTCATTGCCATGTAAAGCTTTTCAATTCATTTTAATGATTTTCTTATACTATTACTACTATGCTAACAAAATCAGTTGACTTCATCGATTGCATCAAATCCTAATCCACTGACTGATCTTATGAGATAAAATTTCGAAATAAGTGGTGGTCCAGTATAACGAACGATATAATGTCCAGAGTCAATTCACTATATCGAAAATTCGTTGTATCGAAACGTTTTTGTCATACAAATCTTTTGGAGTTTGAGTCTGAAATCGCTATTTGTTCGTTGGACTTGAAAAAAGTGTTCGTAATATCGATCATTCGTTATATCGGCATTCGTTATACCACCACTGTACTCATATTCCTTTAGAGGCATTAACGGACCACTTAGGTGCGCCATAGGGCAGTCATCTTGGCCCTATCCTTTTCTTCATCTTCGATGATGATATGAAAATGTTCAAGAAAATAAGTTGCACAGCATATTCGGGTTTTACAATTCGATTTTAACAATTTTGTCAATTGGAATGATAAAAATAGTTTGATTCTTATACTAAGCAAATATCAAAGAATCGTAAGCCTTCCTTGTTCAATTACTTGATTTCTCAAAAAATATTATGAGTGGTGTCTCGTAGATATAAAAGACCTCTGTGTTTACTTTAGCTCTCTCTTAGGCCTTACATCACATATCAACTCGATTAATTGTAGAAAAAATTCAATGTTACGTTTCATTAAAAGATAGTATAAATGAGCTTATTGACCCCTTCGCCACTGTTTCGTTGTATAATAGACATGTTCGCCCTCGCCTCGAATATGCTTTGTAATCGAAAAACGATTAAAAATATAGCCTTCTTACTTTGCAGTCCTTAGCTCATTAATAGAAATTATACAGCGAAGCCTTATTAGATTTGATTATTTAGATTTAACCTTCGACTCTATAAGCACCGTATTCAAAATTTGCAGAAGCAACTCATTTCGCATCGGCGAATAAATTTTGTTTTATTTTTCTTCAACCGTTTTTACTAGGATGATTCTCTGATTTACTCTCGTGAAAGGATATACATATAAATACAGAAGGGGCTTTTACCAACAGTGCAATTTGGAGGTACTTCACTATCCTCATCATGAAATCAACTACAACTGAACGAGGATCCTACTCTTAAAAATAAAGTCTTAAATTTGATTTCAAATCCAATAGATAATCATATTAGTAAAACTAGCTTCAAATATGTACTCAATACGAACCAGGGCCCTATTTCAGAAACATTGACAATAGCGACAGGTGACAATTTGTAAATGACAACTAGGAAATTGTCTATATTCTGTCCTATAGACAAATTAACAATTTTGTAGAATTGTCGGGAAATCTGCGACAATTGTCGTAATTTCGTCTCATAAAAAAAAATTGTCATGGCAATGAATTGTCAGAAATTTTTTTTGAAATTGTCACAAATTCCCCGACAAATTTGTAGTGACAATTTTTTTTTATTGAACAGAAAAAGTTATACAAATTACAATTTTGTCAGTATGTAATTGACAATTGAGTTTCGGTCGAAATGTGACGAGTTGAATCAAAAATATCGACTATAATTTCTTCAAGTGAAACCGATAACGAGATACAAGTTCGCGAAATACGTCGTCCTCGAACTTTTAAGGACAGAACTAACATTATTTTGCTGCATTAAGTGATTTTCAATTTAATGAAAAATTTCGCGTCGCATATACTTTCTTCTACCTAAATTCAGTCTCTTGTATACATTGTAAGAAATTTGTAAAAATATATGACAATGACAAAATTTTCACGACAAATTTATCAGATAGTGACAAAAATGTCACAACAATTATATCATTATCTGACAGTGACAAAATTGTCATGACAAATTGTAAATTGATCACAGTCTGACAGCGACAAATTGGCACTACAAAATTGTCATATACGACCTGTCAATGCGATATGAAATGGAAATTTGTCAGATAACTGCGACAAATTTGAAGAATTGTCACTTGTCAATGTTTATGAAGTAGGGCCCAGAGATTTACTCTCTTGACAACATTTTCCCTACCGTGCGTTCTTTCTATATAATTTTTAACTTAATTTGGTATTACTTTCTTACTATTTCTTGTGTTGTTTAATTTGATTTGAACAGGAATTCCAAATTAATATACTTCTTTTAAGTAAATCTAGGCCTCTAATAATTTTTTAAGCCATTTTCAACAGCGTAGACTTCTAATGACAGATTTCAAGAATACAGTAAAGGGGCTTGTTTTTGGGGTTTTATAAAATCGTGGATTAACAAAGCTACGTAAACTTGGAAGCCCAACACGCCTATTGGTAGAAGAAATTTTTGTTACAACACGTCGGTACAGCTTAGTTTCTCCAAATTTTTCGAAAATAATATTTTGATGTCATCTGTTCGATTTAAGCGATGGCACGCTTCACCGACGAACAGTTACTTTCAACCTTCAGTTGAAGTATATGGTCAAATAATAAAAATAAATCAAAAATAATAAAGAGTGATAGCGCACTCATATCCAGTTAGGTTTAGTAGAAACTTGGCAACCTTTTATCTTTTTTTTTGTTTCCCATGAAAATGGAGAAATGTCTTTTTGTTTCCAGTACTGCGCTCTCGTTTTCAACTCTGCCATCTAAAAGAAGGGCTTGAATGATGTTCAAACTTAGATTAGGTGACCTATTTTTAACCAATTTTCTAGAATTGAGCATTATTTTTTCGAAAGCGTTTCTTATCTTTTGGAAGAAATTTGCTACAACACATGGCAAAAAGGCAAAAAAAAACGATGATTCTTACACTGAAAATTAAGAAGTGTGTCTTCGCAATTCATATAAGCATAAGGCGAAGTGAAAATTGAAAAAAAAACAAGGCTCGAACTAAAAGGAGAAAAAGATTCTACACAATACTTGAATTCCACCTTACTGATTTCTGTTTATGAATATTTTTGTTTTTTTATGCCGCTTTTTCGTTTCATCGAGTTTTCAAGCTGCATTTTGCTGTAAAAGTTGCGATCCTTATTTCATACTATAGGCATAGTGTTAATGCATTTATGTGCTTTTTTCTTTTTCGTGACGTATTTTCGTTTCATCGAAATTCAATAATCAACAATTCTAAAGAAGTTTTACTTCAAAAAACGAGCTAAAAACAAGAAAAAGAGTGTTATTTTTATTGTACAGTACGTTCTCGATAAACGTATCTCTCGATTTGCGTAACAGCTGAATTTACATCATTGTTGAGGCGGTAATCGAAACTCTTCAAATAATTTCGACTCGATAAGTGCAACTCTTATTTTTTATGCATATCTTTGTTTACTCAGGTTCTCTTAATTGGGTATGTTTTGACCTTTTTTTGTCTCGGCAGTTATTTTACTGTAACTTCTGAGAATTGAGGTGCGATGGAATTGTATGGTGAATACCCTAACATGGAAAAATTTTTACAAGTGGTTCCTAGATAGAAGAAAGAAAAGTGTGTCAATTCCCAGTCTGTTCCCTAAATCAAGGGTATATTTTAAGACCATTACGATACGAACTCAAATTGAACTCGAAAACGCTGAAAATGTGAGTGAAGAAAATTTAAAATTATAAATATTATTAAAGCAAGAAAAAAGCAAACTTATTTTTAAAACGCAAAAGCGACGTTATGGGTCATTTGGAACGTCATACATACTAACTTGATGGTTGAACGAGTATGAGTAGGCAAAGTAAATGGTGATCGATGGATTTTATTTTGTGTATTGCATTGTAATTCCTTATTATTATTATCTGGTGCTCTAACCTTGGGTCAGATACTGACTACGTTCTACAAATACCTCCCACATTTAGGGAAAGACCTCTTAAGATCCACAAATTTGAAATCAAGAAAGAAGCAACACTAAAATAAGAAGGACATTTTGGAAGCATGGACACAAATCTTGTTTTTGAAAATGTTGCTAGTCAGATTGATCATCTTGTTTCAATTCAGTTATACGTTTTTTTTTTTAAGAATATTGTTCTTGAATTGTGTCTAAATCAAATTCATTTTATAAATACAAGATCTTTTTGAAAATATAAACGCGAAACAAATCACTACTGTTAGTGCAAGAAGCTTTATCTGACTAAAAACAGTTTCAAAATCAGTCCAGCTGTGTTTGAATTCCGTTTCTATTCTCGTGCTGATGAAATATAATCAATGTTACCCGGAGATAATATTGTAGGTATTATAAAAACGAGTTTGAAATCGGTTCAGTAGTTTTTGAATTCCTTTTTTCAATCCAGCGGTAATTTGAATTTACTATGGGAGGACTTGTCAATTCCTCCCGAAAAAATGTTCCTGGGATTCGAACTCGATTTCCCACATAACATGCCAACTTATCAACTACTGCACCACATCTCAATCGATCTCCGAACCTCCCAAAACGTGTTGGTCTTATTCAAATTAGATCACAAAAATATCTTAACAACATAAATGAACAATGAATTTTGTTGACAAAATGTTCTTGGTTAAATTTGATATGCTATGCTTAGATTAGATTGCGGCTTTTAAAATCACCTCAAATAAATCTTTTACTATCGCCATTTTGAGGTATCAGAATCCCGTATATGCCTACAATTCCCATTCTTTACTTGGCATATCAAATTTATCACGCTGAATCTAATTTATGACTGAGCTACGAATACCATTCCACTTTCTTTGGAGCTTTTAACGTTTACACATTCCCTCGATATAAAAGAAGTATTGTTACCAGGACTGGTATCGAACAATACTTTCTCCCTTTTAAATCTGTAGGCTAGCTTTGTGCTTGTACTTTATCTATACTCTCTGAATTTTTTTTTAAGAAAATCCCCAGGATATGCCGACCCTACCTGAGCACTTATTGTCCTTGACCCAGTTTACCACTGTGCATAATTTTTCTTCAATAAACAGTAAGTATAAGGTACATACCGATGCGATGGTGGCGTCACATGGACCTCATTAATCATTGGTAGAGCCCTCAATCCCTAAGCTATATATTACAATTCAGTAGATTTTCATGGAAGTGCTTTTTCTATTAGGTACTACGGGATACCTTTTAATTTTTAATCCAGAGGGACAGGGTGAAGGACTGTTTGTGATTAATATGCACATAACCCGTGTAGGCTTTTTGTATACTAATCTCTATTGTTTAGGGGTAGAGATTAGTTTCTATTCTGGTTTAATTTAATCGCACATTCCTTGGTTTCTATGCTCCCCTACAAGGAATTAGGACCAAGGTTAATGTCAAAAGCTAAAGCCACCCTATGCGAGTATCAAAGCCGGAGGTGTATACTTAACAACACAAAAAAAAAACTGAACTTCACTTACCTTTTTTTGTTCGAGAAGAAAAGGAGTCAAATTTGAACTCTACTTCGTCTCCAACTGTACATTCCAAACAAACTTCTGTTCGACCTTACGCCTTCACTTGCAATTAGTTTTTAATTATAACTCTCATCGAGTCGAGCCAAAAAAAATTAATACACAGACCACAAAAGCTTGAGCACAATCCAAGCGACACGATAAAAGTTTTGATCACCCTTAACCTGAAAGTAGGTTACCGAAAGGCAGCCTTACAAAGAAAATGCAATTGTTTTTGGTAGTTTTACGATGTTTTTTGGAATTTTTCAAAATACCTGCATAAATCACTACGAACCTCGTTCTCAATAAAGAAAACTTCTCAATGCTTTCTCGTGCACCCTACGAGGAGGAAAACTTTACTCTCTGTGAAAATATTTAACTGTTTATTAGATCATCAGTGTGTGGAAATTAAAACGAAACAAGAAGTTCATAAAACAAATGTTTATGTTA
Source organism: Melanostoma mellinum (assembly GCA_914767635.1). Classification (NCBI taxonomy): domain Eukaryota; kingdom Metazoa; phylum Arthropoda; class Insecta; order Diptera; family Syrphidae; genus Melanostoma; species Melanostoma mellinum. The sequence goes on from OU612059.1 coordinate 207,047,388, forward strand.
CTTTCCAAAAAACGTTGTTCAACATCAGGCTAAAACACAAATAGGTACACAAAACACAAACACCGAGTTGCAGTGCATCCTGCTATATGCGCTCATTTGTATTCATTTGAGAAAAGTTATGCTTTACGGCATATCCCGTTGCTGGGTTTGAAATATGTGAGAATATTCGCAAATTAAAGGATACAAATGGCTTTTTATTTATACTCCTTGTCGTTGGCAAACATATCTCTATCATTATCTAACAGGAAAAACGATTTATTTTTTATTTTCGTGCAGATCAAGACGCAGATGGTTGCGGATACGGAAAAAGTTAAATTTTTATTTACACAAAAAAGTTCCGGTGCTGACACAATATTAATTGCTACAGTGAGTTTGTATGTGGTTTTGGGTGGCTTTATGGCCTCAAGGCTCATGAGGACTAATTAGAGTTGTGTGTGACGTGGAATTCGTACGTTTTTTTCTTTCGCTACGTGATCGCTATCATAGAATATTGGCTTAATTAAGCCGGTAATCAATCACATTAGTTAATCAAATATCACATACATATGTGGAGGAGCATAGGAGTTCGCTGTATGTTGAAATTGAAACATGAGAATCCTTTCAACGGATATGTCAGAGTATGCTACTTGTGATACTCGTATATACAAAGCACGCAAGAGGAAATAGAATAAAAAAATATGATCAATCAAGTAGACACAGTTGGCATGCATTGTTGAGGTATAAATCAGCCAAATCAGCTATCAATTTCGTCACGTGTTTGTGTATCGAATTGCATAGTCTGTCACATTGAATAGAGAAACTTTTTTTTGTGATAATTTGTGACTTTTGTCATTTGAGAATTGGAATGTGTTAGAGAGAAGATGCTTAATGCCATTGCTCATTAAGTGCCCACTCTGAATGTTGTCGGAAACTAATTCCAAGTGCAAAAGTATAGAACAAAACGTGTCAATATCCAACTTTGTGTTTCCCTTCATGCATTATTCAGTTGTAGATTGTGTTTCTCCATACTGCAGTGACAGTTTGATAAACTTTTTTTTTGAACCCTTAACTTTTAACCTTAAAAGTTAAAGACATTCTCGAACTTGAGTAATAAGTCTCCAGTTACTTATGTCTATGGACTGTGGGAGACAGGTTGCGAATGAATGAGAAGCAAACGTTTTCCGTGGAAAGAACGAGCCAAAGACAATAAGAAGACCATGAACAAAGTTTGGGTTACCTGAGTTCTTTCTTGACACTTGACAGTTTATTCACACAAAGTTTGTGAAGCAAATACGAGGATTAACTTCAAACCATGAAATGCATATCATGGGACAAGATGTGCAAGACAAGACTTAATTTGAATTTCTGACCGTCCGAGCAAGAGCATTCAATTTTGTTTGGCTATTTGAACACTCGAAAAGAAAGTGCATATTTTTTGCAAAATGGTCACACTAAGGTGTTTTGCAGGACATCTTCGTCTTACGACATTTTGTATCGTTCAATATTTTGGTGTGTTAAAAGAGTGTACAATGGACATTCCACGATTATAGTAAGAACTTCTATGGCGCAAAACACAGATTTAAACTCAAACTCAGATTTGAAATTTAAATTCAATTTCTTCAATCCAGGATCGATAAATCTAATTGAATTTAAAATGCAATTCGAGTAGATGTGAACGGTTTGAATCCTTAGTTTAAGGCGGAAACCATAAAGAAAAATTTCTCTCCCAAATTAAAAAAAAACTTTTGTCGAGGAAAACATAAAGCAAACATGAATAATTATCCTTAAACAAGAAACGGATCCCCATCCAGTGTTACCTTACTTACTTACTTGGGTGGGCATTACAGTTCGGGGTGAACCTGGGCCTCAACCAACATCCTTCTGTAACGACTTTCGGGCGTGCTCTCTCCAGTTTCGCACTCTAAGTCGGTTGAGGTCTTCATCCACTTGATTGCGCCACCTAAGACGAGGTCTTCCCCTTCCGCGATTTCCCTGCAATGTGCTTTCGAAAAACCGTCGAACCTGAGCGTTTGGGTGCATCCGCTCTACATGACCCAATCATCGAAGCCTCGCGATGCGTTCTCTTGTGGCTATGCCCATGTCGCGGTACAGCTCATACAGCTCGTTGTTGTATCTCTTTCTCCACACATTGTCTTCGCATACGGGACCAAATATCATTCAGAGAATTTTTCTTTCGAAACGACCAAGGGTTTCCTCATCCGCTTTCGATAAAGTTCACGCGTCCGCGCCGTAAAGCAGGACTGGGATGATTAAGGTCTTATACAAGGTTACCTTGGTTTTTCTGGAGAGGGTTTTGTTTCTCAATTGCATTCTTAACCCAAAGAAGCAACGGTTGGCAAGAGTTATTCTCCGTTTGATCTCCGCACTGATGTTGTTGTCCAATTCGTCGATGTTCTGTGTCCTTATTTGATGACAGCGTTTTGCCCTCATTAACCATCAAACCCAATTTTGCCGCTTCTGTTTCGATACTCGCAAAAGCACCTATGACATCACGCTTTTTTCTTCCCATTACGTCAATATCGTCTACATAGGCGAGTAATTGTACAAACTTTTGAAAGATTGTTCCTCTGGTGTTGACGTTTGAGTTTCTTACAATCTGTTCAAGTACGATGTTGAAGAAATCGCATGACAGTTTATCGCCTTGCCTAAAGCCTTTTTCGACATCAAAGGTCTCGGTGAGTTCTTTACCGACCTTGACGGAGCAGCGTGAATTCTCCAGCGTCATCCTGCATAGTCGTACGAGTTTTGCAGGGATGCCGAAACTAGACATGGCTCTGTACAGCTCGTCTCTGTAAATACTGTCATACGCGGCCTTGAAATCGATAAAAAGATGGTGAATATCGATATTACGTTCTCGGGTTTTTTCCATAATCTGCCGTAATGTGAAAATTTGGTCTATTGTGGACTTCTCTGGTCTAAAACCACATTAATAATGACATTCAGCCCTATCACCGATTCCATCGTAGAAAATTTCCACACGCTAAGCTAAGAAAATTTGTGTTAACAGAATCTGAATGGAATCGAAGAAAGCATTTCCAGTTGCCTCACTTAATACCGCCATGCTGGTTATCGAAATCAGCTGTTTTACGCCAAATGTGCAAGATCATTCACATTTTTCTGCAAACACAACTTCTTTCGTATATTAAGACGATGAATTTACATTCCACTCGAATTTGGTGATACCAAATCTACGAATTTCGGAATTCGTTGCACTCCGAATGGATCACGTGATAGTTACATCGGGAAACTTAGACTTTCTTCGATTACGATGGAATCTGATGCTTATATATCTCTATTATTGGCGTAATTGTGTGGGCCTCCTTTTTTTGAATCGGGCTTACGATACTGAGGTTCCATTCATCGAGCATGCAGATCAGCGGGTGAATGCTCAAACTAATCTCCTTCTGCCTTGGAATTTTCGGTGTCAAGGCCATCTGCACCTGTCATTTTGTTTGATTTAAGTTTGTAAATTGCAAGCTTAACTTCTTCTATGTCGTGAGGACGGCATTCTTGATCATCGTCCAAGTTGAATGGAGCAATCTGCCTGACAGCGGAATTTGTGTCCTCATCGGCGTTAAGCAGTCTGAAGAAATGATCTTTCCAGATCCTCAGTAGCGACTGTGACTCTATAACTATGTTTCCCTGCTGGTCTTTACAGGCTTGAGTTCGGGTTTTGCCACCCTGGCAGGATCTTTTTACCTTTTGGTAAAACTTCCGAATCTCGTTCCTGTCATGGCACCTCTCAATTTCCTCAAACGAGCGCTTCTTATGTTGCTTCTATTTCTTTTTGAGAATTCGGTGCTCTTCTCTTTTTTTCTTCTTGTAAATCTCGGCATACTAGTCAAAGGCGGCCATTTTTTTTCTTCCAGGAACATTTGTTGTGCTTTTTGTTTGGCTGCATTTGCCTGCGTGCATTCTTGTCGAACCATGGATTTCGTATTGGGAGCCGAGAGAAACCCATAACATCAGAGGCTGTGCGTCTGATGGCTTGTTGGCATTGTCGCCACTTGTCTTTAATTTTTAATGACGTCAGCATAAGACTCAAGGAAAGCTGGAGACACATTCATTGGAAAAGGCACTGGTGATTGTAGCTTTCTGATGACATATGTTTTCACAGCTTTATTTCGGGCGAGTCGTAAACAAGATATCCTCATTCGGAACAAGGTAGTTCGCCGAGTCAAGTTGGAAAGTTTAAATTTCAAAATCATTGTAAGAGTGACTTTCGTCAATCGCAACATGGTCAATTTGGTTGACAGTTGATTGGTCTGGAGATCGCCATGTTCCTTTATGAATCTTAAGAGGTGGGACCCATGTACTACTAACAACAAGATTCAGCCTCATAGCAAATCCAATTAGCCTGATTTCGTTGGCGGAGGTTCTGTCTCACAGGCTATACTTACAAAGACTGTACTGCCTAGTTTTGCATTAAAATCGCTAAGGACTATTTTGACGTCATATCTAAAGTATTGCTCAGATGTTTCTTGGAGGAGCTCGTAGAGACAAACTTTGGAATTATTGTCTTTCTCTTTTATGGGGGCGTGGTTGCATATTAGGTTTATGTTGTGGAATTTACCCCTAATGCGGATGGTGTTTATATACCAAGTGATTGAATTTAGGTTGATAACTTTATCTCTGAGTCTACCTCTATCGATAAATCCGCACTTAAATAAGAGCTCTTTCTGTTGTCTGTAACAGTCGCAACATTGAAAATCGTCTGGACCATTCTTTTACACTTTTTGGTCTGCTTTGTAAATGTTCTGCTAATTCTCCGGCTCATCCAACGTTCCAGGTGCAGATCCCGCGGTCATTGACTTTTTTTGGTTTGCTGGGATCTTCAACGTTGAAATGGTATTGGTATACGTGATTGTAGGTTGTTTCGGAATCTTTTTACGTAGTTGGGGAGTAAACCCTACGCACCACCCTCAGCCTGCAGGACCAGGTTCATTTAAAATCCTTCTAGACATAGAAAGCCAGAAAATCCAGTGCCAGTACCCTGCTGCAGGGGTGTGAGAGCTGCCGTTGGCTCACTAAGAGCTCATCCGAAGCCATTTCTGCTTCAATCCCCTTTCCTAATAGTTATTGAAAGACCCCGAAAGACCTTTAGCTGTTATGTCTGGTTTGCAGCAGTCCAGGGCGTCCGCTAATTCTCCAGCTGCACGTAATCCGTCAAGAGATCTTACGTTCCACGTGCAGATCCGGAGGTCTTTGTCCTTTGTCTGAAAGAAGGCCTTGGTATTGTAAAATGTTTAAATACTTCACACAAGAAAGTAAAAGAAAACTAACGTTCAAGTTTCAGTGCATTCGTGTAATGCATTCGTAACCTAAAAGCCAAAACGAAACCCAGTTCCGTGATCCATTACAAAAATATGGCAACTTAAGACTCAATAGTCAATACCCATTTTTATGCTCAAAAAAATATCTGAAATTGTTTCAGGCAAAGAGTTGTCTCTCTGGATTTTCTATTTTATCCTAAGTGACTGCTAAGGGCTTACTCAAAGCACAGCATAGATTGTCATCTGGATTCAGGGAGACAGGGACACGTACTTGATGACTCCATTTTTGAAATTACGTTCATACTCAAACAATTTTCAGCTGGACACAAGTCAATTCTGATTTCTTTATTCTTCAACTACGTGAGTAAACTCGTAAATCATCTTCACTCGAGAAGGGATATAGGGTGTCACATCAAACACGTGTTTCATTCAGTTTTTTTTTTTTTTATATACGAACAAAAAAAAAACTTCAACTTGCCAATTGTGAACTCCTTTTGATGTACTGTGCCTATGTCTCTCTCTATATATGCATCTCGAAAACGATCAAAGTGATGAACTGTCTTATCACACACGTTTTGGTTATGGGATTCCATTAACATAAATTTTATATGAACTCAATTCCCTAAACATCGTTCAAAAGTTGCAAAGTGTAGGTACTTTGCAGCTAGCAATGTGTGTGTTCTATTTCATCTGGCTTTCCCCATTGAATCATTAAACAGCGCTTCTGGTATCCTTACACCTCACAGAAAAGAAAAAAATGATTAAGGAAGAACAAGGAACTCATCAATTTGAGACATGAAATGTGTGAAGTACATAGTCAATCTTCCCTTTACCACCTGTGTTATGGCAAAACCAAGATGAATTCGACATAAATGTTCAATGTCATTAATTGCTTTTTTGTTTTTCCAAGTTTCTGTGTTCAAAAACTTCCGCCGCAAAAAACCAATCTTGTAATTTTAATCGCTTACATGCGCAATAAAAATGAAAGAAAACAAGCGAAATATAATTTAAAAACTTCATTCAACTTCTACCTGATGAAGTACGAAAAAAAGAAAAACGAAAAAACACCAACTGGAGCTTCAGCCAGCAGCAACAGTAACAGGGTGTTATTTCCTTTTAACAAAATTGCTTCTATCTAAGCAAATTGAGTTTTATCATTGCACTTTGAGAATTTATTCAATTAGATGCACGGAGTACGATGCTCTATGGACCATGCTGGACCGTGATGCACGACACGACACACATTGCGCTCCATGGTACGACACATTCTGGAGCAAAAATCTTCAACAGAGCTTGATGGATGAACATTGTGTGGTCATCTCTATTGAAGTTCCAACCTCACAGAAGGTAGGGGCTTAGGCTTTGCCGGTTGAACTATAGAACACCCATATGTGTGATGATGCTTCTTTATGATCGTTGTCCATATGTGAACACATATGGACATGTAATAAGCAGTGTGTGTACAACTCAAAAGCAACTCAGGGTAGGTTCTTGTGTACATCAGAATGAAAATTGAGTCAAGAGAGAGCTGAAAATTAATCCTACACTATTATATTATGATAATGCAGAAGTAGGTACAGTGGAATGCCATGCTGTTCATGGGGATGGTATTCATTCGTTGCATTGATCAACGACAATAGCAAAACTACGAGTAAAGCTGCCGCCCGCCGACACGACCCCCATTGCTGACATACTCTGAATTCTCCGGTACCCAATAATATTCTCTCACAACAGTTGCATTTGTTGACTGAATGTATAATGAAATTACTCCCAATATGTCTGTGGGGTGTGTATTAGTGCGTGGTATAATTCCGCACCGAATGTATCGAGAACGGCAGTGTACTTTTGATTGCTTTTGGGTTGGCGACCGATGAATGCTAACGAAATTATGTGTGAATGGTAATTTGCCTGAAAAGCCAGCATCAGGGTGTTTTAAAGCCCTTGCTACATAATGAATAAATGAAGTATAAGAAGATTTGTTTGCCCTTCTGCTGGTTCTGCAGTGTTTGTAATTAGCCGGGAAATAAGCTTTACAAGTCGACTAGGTTGAAATGAGTATTAGGTGATCCTTGAAGTCACTTACTGCCTCTAGCTTTTGACACTGCTCCAAATGCATTGGAACTAAGATTTCATTACCGGGAATGGCAGTGTTGTCCACATCAGCGACAGAGCAGAGGTCTTTAAGTAGCTTGTGAGTCTAATTGTGTCTATACATGCAAATTGTACGGTTTCATCACATTAAGCATTTAGGCATTTATGAGTTCAATTTTTTTACTTCTTTTAACACTCTAATATTCGAATCCTTTCAGATTAGCCAAAGCCTTTTTAACAAAATGCTTTTATTTGGACATACATTTGGATAGTTTTTGCTTGAGGTTTGAGGATGACTATTCAATATACTCCGTTGGTATTTTCAAATTCAAAGGTTAAATCGAGAGAACCTATAGTCGAAATATCATGCAACTTTCCGACAGTATCGTGAAGAAAAAAAGCTTAAAGCACAGGCCTGAGCAATTCAAGGCCGGAAGGATTTTTAACACTTTCTGGGGCCTGTAACCCAAAGGTACAAATCTAAAAGTCACTTATCAGTCACACTTATAGAGGTTAGGTTAGGTTGAAATGGTTGTCAGGAAAACAACTGACACACTTAGACCAGTATTAGGTCCATTGTGATACCATAAAAATTAAGTGAGGAAGAACCCCACTTAATAAAACCATTTGGAGCTTTTTATGAAGCGAAAGAGATGCAGGATGTCTGTGTTCGCCAGATCGTTTAGATCATCGAGGAAATATTTTACAAGATGCCGTTTTCTTTTAATGGAGAGTGCAGGACATGAGCAGAGGAGGTGTGGAATAGTTTCATCCTCCTCCTCATCTAAGCAACTTCTACAGAAGTCATTTGAGGGAACACCAAGACTTATGGCGTGTCTCCCTATCAGACAATGTCCGGTAATGACATTGATTACAGAGCTAAAGTGCAATCTGGTTATGGATAGCAAATGCCTTGTGCGTTTTGGATCAAGTCCTGGCCATAGCTGTTTTGTTGCCACACACGTGGTGATACTGTTCCACCAATGATTTGTTCTATCCATTGCCTCTTGCTTTAGCATAAGTTTACATGTAGCGATTGGTATACCAATATTCAACCTGCTGGTTGATATCGGTAGAACGGTTCCTTTTCTGGCGAATTCATCGGCCTTACAGTTGCCCGCGATATCTCTGTGCCCCGGCGAATATTGAACTGTTCAGCCATCTCCTTAAGCGACAGGTGACAGTTAAGGGCGGTTACTGAGTTCGTGGAAATGGCGCCGAGTGATTTGAGGGCTGCCTGACTATCTGAAAAAATCCGGATATTCGCTGAGGATATCACGTTTTCTTTTAGCCATGATAGGACCTCTTTAATCGCCAGAATTTCCGCTTGGAACACGCTACTATGGTTTGGGAGGCGGAATGAGAGACTTACGTTAAATCGTTTTGAGTACACCCCGCAACCAACCCCTTCCTCGGTTTTTGACCCATCTGTATAGAAATGAATTGAATCATCTCTCAAAAATTCTTCGTCCTCCCAGGTCGTTCTCAGTGGGATTGAGACATGGAACTTATTATCAAAAACCAATTGGGGGATGGTGTAGTCAGAGTGGCCGTACTTGCGGCCATTTGTTTACTGAAGATATCTAGTGGTATGAGATTAAGGAGTATATTTAGGGCAGCTGAGGGTGTTGATCTCAGTGCTCCGCTTATACACAAACAGGCTGTTCGTTGGACTTTGCTCAGATTATCGTAGTAGGTCCTTTTATCAAGAGCGGTCCACCATACCACTACTCCGTATGTGAGTATTGGTCTGATGACCGCGGTGTAGAGCCAGTGGTCACTTATAGAAGATCAATCAAATTTTTAGCATTGTCCAAAAGACATTACTTACACTTGTCATAATTAACTTTTATTATAAGTTCTTGTAAATTTTTGTTACAGGCCCCTGATTTCTAGACGGCGTCAAGACTCAGGTTATAAATACTTTTGGTTTATACAAAAGCAACGTCATAAGCATTAAAGTAAAAACATTACTCCATCTATTGTTGAGTAGAACTTATACTTTATACCGATAAAGTAATGGAAAAGCAACTCATTTGACCAGATTTTTTTTCAGAGAATTGTTTTTCTATTCTTCATCGAATTTATTGATTCTTTTGTTGAAGATCCTTTGATCCTTTGATCATTTTTTTATAATGTTTGCGGCTGCAAGTCAGTTGTCAACCCTAGTAACTTTTTTTATTGGATTGCATTGACTGCTATAACCTTAGTGGTTTCGTGTTCGTTATTTAACTGAGTTATTGAAGATTCTAAATATGGTCCTTGCTTTTTTTAGTTTTATCTCTTGAAACATTTCTATGATTTTTGTTTTAGATAAAATTTCTCAAAAACTAAAACCACAAATTTAAAATTGGGAAGCAAGTAGGTAATGACGTTAAGTTTAAAAATGCTTTTTTCTTGGCCTTGGGCTAGGTATAATCTAATATCTTCTGTCTTTGAATTGAAGTCAAACCCTTCAACTTCTTTCGCAAACAGCTAAAATGTTCTTGGTGCTTAGCTCAAAGTGATCAGGACCACAGTGGAGCATTGGAAAACGAAAACAAAACCAAAGATGAATTAGCAAGAACGGAATCCTCCCGGGTAAAAGTTCCATCATGAAAAATCGGTCAAAAGTGTGAGAAAAATCAATGAAATAGAGTGGCGCAACATGCATACATACATACAAACATAGGGTGGGGTGACACAGAGCGGTAAGCCCCGGGACCTAGTGCATTTCTCACAAGCCACAATCATACATTGTGAGGAAATGGAGGGGACCTAAAATTTTCTGCCGGTTCCGAACGGCCAATCGAGAAAGGGCTTTTCATGGCAATGAATTTACTAACAGAGGAATTGTGAGCTCCTCGCAAAACATTTTCTAATGTTTCTCAGATTCAAAACACGAAAACCTTCCACAGGTAGACATGCTGACCATTACGCAAAGAGTACCACATAGAGAAACAATTATATACCGTTGGTCATCTATGTCATTACTGGAAAACTTTGTCTGTGATTGACAAAACGATAGCATCATACTGATATATGAAAACTCTCTTGAACACAACATGTAGAGCTTCTAACTTTTAAAAAAAAACACAAAAAATTCGAAAAAATGAATGAAATATTTATTTAAATCGATAGTTTGAACCTTGCAATTTAATGTTTAAAGATAATTTCATGCAAATGTTGACCGCGGCTGCGTCTCAGGTAGCCCATCCGCTGAGTCCAATTTTGGCATATACTCTTTCACACATATCGGCCGGTATCTTACGAATGAATGCATGGATGTTGGCTTCCAGTGCGTCAATCGAAGCGGGCTTGTCCCTATAGACATTAGCCTTGACATACCCCCACAAAAAATAGTCTAATGGTGTCAAATCGCACGATCTAGGCAGCCAATTGACCGGCCCGAAACGTGAAATTAACTGTTCACCAAACTCGCCTCGCAATTGCGCCATTTTTTCGCGTGTTGTGTGGCATGTGGCACCGTCTTGTTGAAACCACATATCATGTCAGTCAAGAACTTCCATTTCAGGCAAAAAAAAGTTTGTTATCATCGCTCGGTAGCGTTCACCATTGACAGTAACGCTGCGATTCGCATCATCTTTGAAGAAATATGGCCCAATTATGCCGCCGGCCCATAAACCGCACCAAACAGTGACTTTTTCGGGATGCATTGGTAGCTGTTGCAATGCTTCTGACTGATCTTCACTCCAAATGCGGCAATTTTGCTTATTTACGTACCCATTCAACCAAAAATGAGCCTCATTGCTGAACACAATTTTTCGATAAAAAAGCGGATCCTCGGCCAGCTTTCCAAGAGCCCATTCACCAAAAATTCGGCGTTGTGGTAGGTCGGCTGGCTTTAGTTCTTGCACCAGCTGTATCTTAAAAGGCTTTACGCCCAAATCCTTCCGCAAAATTTTCCACGTAGTGCTGTAACAAAGGCCTAACTGCTGGGAACGGCGCCGAATCGACATTTCGCGGTCTTCTGTCACACTAGCTGATGCGGCCGCAATATTTTCTTCACTACGCACAGTACGTAAACGTGTTGGTGGTTTAATGTCCAACAAAGTAAATTTGGTCACAATGTTCCAAATAGACTGCTCAGAAGGTCGAGAATGCCGACCATAAAATGGAAGCAGCGCGCGATGAACATTTCGAACCGAGCACGAATTTTGATAGTAAAATTTAATAATTTGCAAGCGTTGTTCATTTGCAAGACGATCCATGGTTAAATTGCAAACCAAACTGAAGCTGTTTGACAGTGACACAAGGTACTAAACACACGTCAGCTGTCACAAGAAGCAAAACAAATAATAGAAGGCTTGTTTTGAGAATGCGGAGACGAGGATGTGCATGGGAAAGGGGATACTTCACACTTTCTATGCCACTGCCCCCTACTATTTTATTTATAAGAAATAGAAAACATTTTTTCGACAATTTTGAAGGCCTTTCTGATATTTGAAACTCTCTTGTTTGACTTCAGAATGGCAATTTTTCGTTAATGCTATATACGATACGCCTGTGGAATTCTTTTTTTTTTTGTAAACAACTCTTGAAACATTACCAACTTAATCTGGTTAATTGTTTTTCTCTCATTATATCTCGATTTGATTTGTAAAAACGCAGCTTTTTGTATAGATTTCTAATATCATTTTTGAATTTGTAATTTTATTGTCCTTTTCCTTTTTTTTCTCGTTTAAATTTATAATTTTAACATTATGTATTAACATTTTGTGCCTATTATTATACCCATTTTAAGCTTGCCACTAGTTCATAAGATGTTTTATCTCAATGTACGTTAGCAGTCACTTAATAAATAAATTAAAATTGAATTGAAACGAATGTTTGAAGAATAATTTTGAACTCTTTTCTATAAAACGTTTCCAAATAATATACATACAAAGACGGTTTCTATCTATTCTCTCTAATAACCGACCTGATGGGTTCTATTGTTTTTTTAAAAATCGTTTCAATTTCAATTTCGGTTGCTCATCTCGCTCAATTTATAAACTTGAAAAAACCGGCTTTTTGTTTTTCAAAAAACAAGTTTTTTAAAAATCAGGTTTGTAAAAAAGTACATACCCATATAGTATCATTTTTACTTGCGATTATTTGTAGTATTAAGCAAGTTTTGTAGTCGTGCAGCAAAATGTTTTTGAGATAACAATCAAACATGACATTACGATGATAGAGAATGCGAAAAAAGTGGGCCCTACAATTCTGTCTGTCTGTTTATGGACCTTTTTTTTTTTAATTTATAGGGTGAAGGTGAAAGTTACCTTTACAAGCACGTCGACCTGAAAGATCTTTTGTGCTGTTCCCTTAGGTTTAATTACACGTAGTGTATAGGTTTGTTCATTCGAAGCTGAGGTCATGTACGAACCTAAGAATCTTCGGGGAAGAGGTGTTTCTGATATCAAGGGGACAGGGGAACCCTTTATTGAATATTTTAAGCCTGGATCTAGCTAAGGCAGGGCATTCACATAAAATGTGTTCAGCTGTTTCTATGTCTTCAAGAAAGAGACGACAGGTGTCATCTTGGCTGATGCCCATGTTTTTAAGATGATACTTGAGAGAGCAGTGTCCCGTGAAGAAGTCCGTAAGTAACTTTGCGTCACGTTTGCTCATGTCAAGAATTTCTTTCATACGTTTGTGGGATAAGTCAATGAATAGTTTTGACTGACGATGGCCATTTGAGTTGTTCCAGGTGCTGATCATGTTCTGTCGTTCCCAGGTAGCTAATTCGTTTTTTAGGCTACTTATTGGGAGACCACAGTAGGGTTCGGGGCCTTTGAATTGAGACTGAGAGCCAAGTCTAGCAAGTCGGTCAGCCTCTTCGTTACCCGGTACGCCTTCATGACCAGGCACCCATGAAAGAGTTATTTTATTGTGAGTAGCTAATTGAAGTAAACAAGTCAGGCAGTTCCAAACTAGTTTGGATTCGATTTTTGTCGAGGACAGAGCCTTTAGTGCTGCCTGACTGTCAGAGCAGATTAGGATGCTTGATCTTCGGAGGTTTCTTCTAATGCATTCCCAAATGCAGAATTCTATAGCCATTACCTCTGCCTGAAAGATAGTAGTTGTGTTACCAAGGGATGTAGATGATTTAAAGTTGGGACCGTAAATCCCTGCACCTACACCGTTGTTTGTTTTTGAACCGTCAGTATACCAGATGTATTGGAAGTTATTTGTAAGAATTACAGGGTTCTTCCATGCTGAGCGGTTTGGAAAGATTACTTCAAAGGGGTGGTGTAACATTATACGTATTAGTATTAGTATTTATTTATTATTCATTTTTCACTTACATGCTAGTTACAATTGTGATTTTCAGAAAAAAAAAGAAGAAAAAGAATAAAACCTGACCATCCGATAACATAAAAAGTTAGAGTTGAATGGCCGCCAAGTTTATTATCAATATTTGAAGAATAACTGACGTGGGGTACTTTCAGTTGTTCTTATGCTTTTTTTTAACAAATTTATTTTAAACTATTGTTAAGATAAAAATTAAAAACTATTGTTGTTTAAGAAGAGCAATTATATAAATTCCAAAGAGGAGAAAAAAAAAATAAGAAAAAGAAAAGAAAAAATAAAGAAGCAATCAAAGCAGTTAAAAGAACAAAAAATTAAATAAGGTACAATAGCAGTAATCTTTTTGCATTTCAAGTTCTAATTTTGTAAACCAATTCAATGTGGATTAAGTCCTTTGTAAAAAGCCACTCTCTGGTTTTTTTCAAGAAAGAATGAAAGTTGTTGGTAGTTCGTATTTCAATAGGAAGATTATTAAAAATAATATTTGATGTAGTTAGATAAAAATTCATGAAATGTGCTTTGTGTGGAAATAAAATACTAACAAGTGCTAAATTATTGATACGTAAACTATATATTGAGGAGTTCCTTGATGGAATATTACCACTTTTTCGGAAAAATTCTTTCAAAACTTTAAAAACATAAAGATGCCGCAAAGGTAGTATTCCCAGTTCACGAAATAGAGGCCAGCTTCCGGTACGCCGATTTTTTTTTACAAATTATACGAATTATATGCTTTTGTGCATTCAGAAGTGGCTTAAAAGTGTTCATATAAGCACCTCCCCAATACACTATACCATACTGCAACTTCGACTGCGTGAGTCCGTAGTAGATCATTGTTAAAACTTTCTTTGAGCAGAAAGGCTTTAGCAAATACATTTTTCGAGTTATAAGGTTCATGTAGCTATTGATCGACTGTGCATGAACTTTCCAGTTAAGGTTGCAGTCGATGAGAACCCCTAAGTACTTAAAGGAGTCTACAAGTTCAATTTGAAAACAGTTGGCCGAGCATTGGTTTTGTTCTACAAAATTACTTCTACCACAAATGTGCAAAGGTAAAGCAAACTTTTGGCAGTCACTTGCATGGAATAAAGCGTCAAAATTCAAAGGAAGCGCTAATAATCAATCTATGATATGCAAACCAAGTTCTTAGCATCTCCAAATCTTTATTTATTTTAGCAAAACATTGAAAATATGAGGATTCAGTATAAGTGAAGGCTATGTCATCTGCGAAAGCTATACGACTCCCAGAAAAGTTCTATTGAAACAGCGAATTGATGTAGATTAAAAATAGGGTTGGACCCAAAACAGAACCCTGAGGAACTCCGTTTTGTAATTTTAATACATCACTAAAAGTTCCGTTGACTAAGACGCTTTGTTCTCTGTCGACCAAATATGATTTCAACCAATCATGAAAAACACCCCTAAAACCAGCGTTGTAAAGCTTTCCCAAAAGTATTTCATGATCTACTAGGTCAAACGCCTTTGTCATGTCAATGAACAATGCCATTGTAGTTTGACTATCGTTTATCCCTTTGTATAGATCACAACAAACTTTCAGGATTGCATCTTCTGTTGATCTACCTGATCTGAAACCAAATTGGTCATCAGAAAAAAAGTTCATTTTATCAAGAAATGAAATCATTCTTCTTTTAATTAATTTTTCAAAGATTTTAGAAAAAGTAGGAAGCAATGAAATTGGTCTATAATCAGCAACATTTTTGCGGTTTCCCTTTTTGAAGAGAGGAATAACTTCCGCACTTTTCAAAGAATTTGGAAACTTTCCACAATTAATACTAAAGTTAAAAATGTAGCACAAAACATCCACTATTTCCCAAGATATGTTTCTTAACATGACCGCAGATATACCATCGCGTGTACAAGAATCGTTTCTCGGTAAGTTTAAAATGAGCTTTTGAATTTCTGCAGATGAAAATTCTTGAAAATGGAAATTATTTGATTGAATCGCTTCATTTCTTAAAACACCTTCAACATTGCAATTGCAACTATTGTGCAGAGGGACAGTAGGTTTTGCAGTTTTGATTACACTAACAAAATAGTTGTTGAAACTGTTTGCGATTAAAATTGGGTCAGAAGTAATGTCATTGTTGATATAGATACCAGAAATATCATTTGACTTAGGTTGTTTTCCTAAAATACAATTAACAACACTCCATTCATTTTTAGCGTTGCCCCTAAAACGATTCAAACGGTTTGTATAGTATAATTCGCGTGTTTCATTAGTTAAGCTCTTAACTCGTTTGCAAAGCTTAGCGTAGTATTTTTTTAGACCCGAGTTTAGTGGATGCTTTTTACACTTAGTAGCATTGCTATTTTTTAAATTTTATTTGGTTTAGCAGTCTTGGTGTCATCCAAGGTTTCAAAAATTTTTTACGTTTTACGGGATTCAAATAATTCTTCGAATTTTCAATGTGGTTGCTAAAAATTGAAAAAAACTGCTCATAAGCTTCAGAGGGATCACTCATACAATAAACAGAATCCCAAGCCTCATACCTCAGTTTCATACGCAATAAGCTGAAATCAATGACAAATTTGGCCCTTTCCACATGACTCCGTGGCGAGTTATCATTTTCAAAAATATTTAAAGCACATAAATGATGATCAGTTATCTTAAGATCATATACTTCACTTGTAAAAGTTGCTTTGTTGTTTTTGTTAAAACGTGTAAAGATATGATCTATGCAACTTGAGCTTGTATTTGTTACACGAGTTGGAACATTTACTACACTCTTCAATCCAAATGAATACATCAAAAGCATATAATTGTTAGTGTCATTATCATTGTCTTTTAATAAATCAATATTAATATCTCCCAAAACTATTAAATTTTTACTCTTGGTACTATTCAAAACATCATAAAACTCCTCAATAAAGTTATTTTTACAAAAATTTTGCAAACGATAAATGCAAAGAAGTACATACCAATCTTGTTTGTATAAGAAATTCATTCGCAAGATGTCTGCACTTACAAAGTCAATTTTAGAGTGATCGCACACAACTTCACTTTTTATGAACACTGCAATACCGCCAGCAGGATAGGATTCATTGCATTTGGCGTAGAAAGAGTACCCATCAATGCTATACAAATCAATTTCGTTTTCATACACCCAAATTTCACTCAACACTATAACTAAAGGTAGCTTTTCAAGAGACTGAATATGAACTAGTAAATTATTAAAATTTTTTCTCAAACTCCGACGTTTAGGCATAAGTCCGAGGAGTGTGCTGCAGGCCATTTCAGTATTGGGAGCACCTGCAGAATACTCATATGTCCTTGTAAGTTTTCCTTTCTTGAGTAGTTAGTGAGATGAAGCTTTAGTCCGCTTAGTGCAGCAGTCTTCTTTACTCTTTGATGTAGCAGCGGAGGAAAATTTAATAAACTTTCTAACGCTAAAGTTGGGCAGGTGCGCATTGCACCTGTGATACCTACACAGGTTAGTCTTTGTAACTTTTGCAAAGATTTGCGGGCATAAACTTGTTCTGTTTTTTGCCACCAGACCAGCGAAGCATAGG
Organism: Melanostoma mellinum; assembly: GCA_914767635.1. NCBI lineage: Eukaryota > Metazoa > Arthropoda > Insecta > Diptera > Syrphidae > Melanostoma > Melanostoma mellinum. The sequence continues at coordinate 207,064,577 of OU612059.1, forward strand.
TTATGAAAGGGTGTGATAATAGTGAGGTAAGTCCAGTAAATCATTTTTGGCCTAAGTCCCCACTTTTTACCAAAAAGTCTAGAACAGGCCCAAAAAGCATTTGTTGCTTTTGCTATGGTTTTGTCTAGATGTGGTTTCCAATTGAGTTTATTATCCACGGTTACTCCTAGATATTTGACCTCTTTGGAAAAATTAATTTGAACACTATTTAGGGATAGTGTTTGGAGATCGATTTTTCGTCTCCTAATGAATGGAATGATGACTGTTTTGGTGGGGTTGACCTTAAGCCCTTCTTTGTTGCACCAGTCATTAACTTTGTTCAGGGCACTTTGCATACGGTTTGTGACCTGTGCTTCTTGAATGCCTTGAATAGAGATGACTAAGTCATCAGCGTAGCCTTGTGTATCAAGGCTTATTGAGGTCATCCAAGAGCTGATCTATTACAATTGACCAGAGCAGGGGAGATAAAACACCCCCTTGGGGACAGCCTTTGACAGCATTAACTGTTATTGATGTTTGACCTAGTGTGGTGGAGATGATTCTGCCACTTAACATAGAGTCAATCCATTTAATGGTTGGTGTGTCAATTCCTTTGACAGTTGCACCGGTTTGAATTGACAAGTATTGTCAAAGGCGCCAGAAATATCAAGAAAAGAGCAGAGTATGATGTCTTTCTTAGCAAACGCAGTCTCAATTTTGCTTACCAGCTGATGGAGAGCTGTAACAGTGGATTTACCCGTTTGGTAAGCGAATTGGTTAGCATTGAGAAGATTTGCTATTAAGGCCGTACTGCGAATGTGTAAATCAATCACTTTTTCCACTTTTAGAAAGAAGGATGTGAGACTGATTGGTCTGAAGGATTTTGGGTCTGAGTTTGGTCTATTGATATTTATTATTTATGGATCTACAGCCTGAACTACTGAATTGATTTTCTTAAAAAAATTGCATTTAGGCTCTGTGGGGTAGCCTTTAGAGGGGTGTCTGGAATTGAGACTCTAGGTCTTGAAATAACGGTACCTGCCATATACTTAAATTACTCGAAAACGGCTCTAACAATTTCTAAAAACGGTTCGTCCCATAGTATCGTTTTTTTTTTTCAAAACCGACTTTCTCGTTAATGGCTGTCATGATTTTGACGAAATTTTGTATATCAAAAGTCCTAAGTTATTTAAAAAAGATTGCATTTCATCATTTGAAAAATCTTATAAATTAAAGGAAAAAATTTGATTATATGAAATAACAAAATCGTACGTTTTTTTTCAGATTGTTTGTCAATATAACTTTTGCCAGGATCTTAAGCTTTGCATACTTGACTTTAAATATTTATTTAAAACATATTTATTTAAAAAAAAAAGTGCAAAATAAAAAACCGTTTTTGAAAAAATCGGTTCAACGGATTTGATTAAATTGTCAGCGTTTATATGTTTGAGTAACTGAAAAGTAATAGCTTTCTATGATTTTCCATTAAAACCTTTGGAATATTTAATTTAATTCTTTTCAATATTTTCCGTGCTTTAATTTAATTTTCATAATTAATGTGTAGCGGGAACCCTATACCATCAAATATATAAAGAGTGGATTCTATAACCTTTTACTCAGCTTTGAGATTTTAAGTTCAGTTCCTGCTACAGAGTCATGCCAATTTTTTTTTTTTTTAAGCCTACTATTTCGGTAATGGCTGGACACAGTTTTGAAAAATGTGTCTAAAATGATGATTAATTTGATTTTTTTCAAATTTTATTTTTTATCAAAATACTTTTTTACAAGGTCTGTCATTTTAAAAAATATTACGTTTTTATATTTTCAGTAAAAGTCTTTGGGATATTTTTTATTTGTTTAATACCTATTATGTGATTTTTTTGAAATTTATTTTCAAGGTGTAATTGACAACCCTGTATCAAAAAATACATTATGAGGAACGAATACTAAAACCTTGTACTCAGCCTTAAGGTTTTTATATACTGTGCTAAACACACCATCGCAACTTCGTGCGTCCCATAGTTGTGCCCATTTTTTTTTCTTTTAACAAATCGACCTGCACAAATATTTCCATTTGTGTCTTTTTGGTTGAGTTTACTTGACTCAATATAACTGCTTTGTTGTTCATCCTTTATTTGCTGACTCAACACCCCCCAAGCCCTCCTCGCTAGGAATAGTAGTAAGAAAACTGAAAAACGCTCTTTGCTCGACTTGAAATTTTTATTAAATGACATATCTGGATCTCTGTCATTTTCCAAGGCCTTAAGTGAAACGCCTATTGTCTGTAAGTGAGGTGATTGACGCTGGGAGCCGCATGGCTTTGAAGTTTCTGTTACAAAAAAATAAAATCAAATTGAAGGAATATAAATTGATTTCAAATGTAATCAATTATGTTGCTTCAGTTGTAATCAACAACAAAAACCGAAAATTGATGAGATCGATGAATTTTTTTTTCTCAAGTTGTCACATTAAAAATGCATAGTATTTTTTTTTTTGGGGTACATGGCTTTTTTTTTTATATATTCGTAAAACAAAAAAAAACATTCTTCTTTAACAACAACAATAATAATTAATTAACTATTACTATTTCAAAAATCAACTAAAAACAAGCGACACTTTTCTTTGAACACTGATTTCTTAAAATTAGAATTTTTTTACGTTATGGGTAAATTAGCACTGCGCTTCACATGTCAACCTGTTAATCTCTGAAGCGAAAATTCTTCAACTCGTTCTTTCTTTGAACAACAACTTTTTTTTTTACTTTAGCATTATCTCTTATCTGTCCGCAAGCTCTAAGGCAAAACTCTTTATCATTCTGCACAGTTATACTGGGAACTTCTCCTGCCACTTCATTGTCTTCATCATGAGAAGATAATAATATCAGGCCATAAGCACAATGTGGACTCAAGAAAGGTTGATGAGCAGTTTTCTTCAAATGCACTGCAATGAAGGCTTGTGGATCATTTGCCTTTGTTTCCCAGAAGTTCTCATTGATTTCGATTCTTTGGCTTGGGCAATCGAAATCCAAGGGCCGCTTTTTTGTTTGCTTTTGCCGAGGACTCTTGTCATCATCCTTTAAACTTGAGTCGGATAAGAAGCAACCACTGTCCTCATTGATGACGATTGGCAAAGTCTCATTATCTGTGATTTGTGGGTTAGGCTGTTCAATTTCTTTTTTCGAGAATAATTCTCGCCGACAGCGACTACTTGTACTTTTTTTCTCGACATTAATTTTTATGTGGAACTTTGGCAATTTGTTTGGCGCCATCGTGTTTTATTGTTTCGTTTGTGTCTGGTACCTAAACGATTACTTTGACTGAAATAGAAACAACATAATCAAATAGAAAACAAAATCATTCAAGCGCATGTAGAGGGACAAACACCTTGACTAATGTATTCATAACTGGATTTTCGACATTGGGGCAGCAAATGACCAAATAGCATGAAAAAAACGTGTGGAAAACAAGGTTCTCACTGATTTTATTGAGTTAATGGATACTTTTTATTAATCAACAAAAAAAAAAAAAACACAAAATTAATAAAACACCGCGTTGATCTAGTTTCTGAGTTGAAAGTCAATGTCAGGCATCATAAATTCTGCTGCCCATCAGACCAGCAAGGGCACAACAACTCTGTTTGTTTACTTTGAAATGTTTGACATGGAAATAGTGTTGCCGTTAGTTACGCAATTTAATGATCTCATACCAAAAGTGTTCTGACGATGTTAATGGTTCTATTTGGCAGCTTTGTTTATTAAATTTATTTATTTTATTTATTTTTTTATTTTTATTTGTAAGTCTTTAGCTTACACCGTAAGATATAATATCTTATTTGGGGTGTAGCTTTAAAATAGTTATTCAGCTAATATATGTATATTAAAGAAAAAAAAAAGAATTACATGCAATGTTTCATTATTCAAATTCAAATCACACATTGCTAAGGTAATTTCTAAGTTTGCTCTTTAAAAGTACTGTACTATTTGTGCTTCTTATATCTCGCAGCAGTAAATTCCATCGACGCGACGTATAGAATTGACGAAGAACTGTCGTTCAGATGTGAGGCAATTAAAGCGAGGAATCACAAGGTTCACTGACCTATTTGAATTTAAAAATCTTGTTTTTTGGTACAAATCAGCTGGTTGTTGATCAAGAAGTATATCCGAAAACAAGGTTAAGGCCCGAAATTCAATAAATTTTTGAAATGGCATCCGCAGAAAATTTATTGCGTGTTGTGAAATACTATCAAACTGTCGTAGTCCATATGCATAACGTATAGCATTATTGAAAGCAACGGTGAGCTTTCTTTTGCTTACATAGTCTAAGTTACAAAAAATTTCGCAACCACAAGTAAGTAGAGGTAAAATCATTGTTTTTACGAGTAAGGTGCGGATTTTTAAGGGCTTGAAATACTGCGTAGGCCAAAGTGTAGGAGAACACCATACGACTAACCAACAATTTGGTTTACGTGATCTTTTCAGGTTAGGCTACTATTAAAGACAACCCCTAAGTTGTTCGCTGTTTCAACATATTCAATAGAGGAACCATTTAAATTTATGGACGGAAAATAAGATGTATCAACCTTGCTCTTAGAAATAATAATACGCTTGGACTTCTTCGGTTTAAGCATTAAGCTATTTTTTTCTGACCACTGTACAATTGCACCTAGATCATCGTTTATACAGGACGCAATATTTTCGATTAGTCCCAATAGGTTACTAATGTACAACTGGGCATCATCAGCATATTAACGTATAGAACAATGCTTTATTATTGTGGGAAGCTCATTGGCATAGAGTGAGAAGAGTAGTGGGTCAAGAATAGATCCCTGAGGTACACCGAAAGGGTTTTACTTACTTCAACTGCTTGCATTCTTTTTGTCAGATAGGAATGAATCAAACTGACTGCACTTGGTGAAAATTTATATAAACCGGAAAGCTTTCTGCAGAGTGTAGAATGATTAACCAAATCAGAAGCCTTAGAAAAGTCCAGAAGTACCAAAAACGTTATGTTACCGAGATCGATGTCTTTCCTTATATCTTCAATGACACTAATTAACGCGGTGATGCAGCTATTATTCTTTCGAAATCCAGATTGTTTTAATGTTAAGATATTTTCATGCTCTAAAAAGTTACTTATTTGCTTCTGAATAATTTTTTCAAATGCTTTTGATTAAAAAGGCAATATAGAAATAGAGGTGAATTCATCACCTTTTGAACTTTTCGGTACTGCCATTTTCCATTGCATGGGAAATTAATTTGTAGAGATAATTGTATTAAATATATGCGTTATATGTGGTAAAATTACAGGCAAAAGAAGTTGGGGTGAAGTGGGGTATGGGGTGAATTTCATCAAGCCCAACGGAGTTAGATTTGATCAGAAGGATTGCTTCTACGATATCTTCGGGAGAAACCGGAGAAAATTTATTTTGAAGTATCACTGTCGAAATCTGTAAGCAAAATGGCATCAGGAACTGTGTTACTAGAAGCAACGCTAGAAATAAAACTTTGATTTAAGGTATTCACGTATATACCCTCGATTGGGTTATTTCGAGACTTAAAAATGCCTTTTCGCTTAAGGCTTTGCCATATTTGTTTACAGTTTTGAGATTCATTAAAACGGCTAGAATAGACGGCGGCCTTTGCATTGCGAATAGCTAAAATAGTTTTGTTGCGTAAAGGGTGGAAAAAGACATAAAAACTACCAATCCGAAACATTTTCCAACATTTATAAGCCAAGTCACGTTGTTGCATCAAATCTGATCTCATTAGTGAACCATGGTTTGTTGTGAGGATCACAGCTTTTGGTTTTCATTGGTACGTGTTTTTTTGTTGAGAAAATCAACCTGTTGGGTTGATGTTGGTTTTAAAAAGATAATATCCCAATTAGTGCTATGCACATCAGTTTGAAGTGATTGATAGTTAATGTGCTTGAAATCCCTATATTGAAATGTGTTAGTTTGAATATCAACTTGAAAGTCAAATTTTAGGTAAATAAGATCATGTTTATAGAAAGCAGGTGCAGCAAATTGATCATACAACACCACTCTGCATCGATGGCTCACAATAAACAAATCCAACAGCGTAGGCTCAAAATTGGAGAAATGTGTTGGGACTTGGGATAGATGTATTCCCTTTTTCTTTCTTGAATGATATTTCCATTGTTTTTATCTTCTATTCTTCCTGTTCGCCGCCATTAAAGGAAGACACTCGCCTATATTTCATGAACACTCTTGTCATGAACCATTTAAAAAATAATAAACCGTGTAAAGTTAAAAAGTTTCGACTGGTTTAACCAACCGTTCGACGTCAGAAAAGAGAAGCAAAAACAGAGAACAGAATGAACAAACCATGCCTTTTTTTGTTATCATTTTCAATTAATTTTTATGATTTCGTTTTAAGTTCATTTGGTTTAAACGATTTAAATTGTTTTCACTTTGCCGAAGAGATTGCAAGACCGTCAACTTTTTATTCAAAAAGTTGTTATTTGCTCCATCTGTGTGGATTTCTGTTCTATTAGCTTTTGCAGTCATTTATTTTTGAAAATTTAATGTGTTTCCATTAATTTTCGGGGCCCCCGGTGTGGCCCCCTTTCATCAGACTTCAATTACACAAATGAGACAAGAAGAACAACAACCAAAAAAAAAAAAGAAGACAGACTATTTGCTAGAACTGGTGTCTTAATACATCTTTAAAATATATATGTAGGTGCTTCCCTTCGCCCTTCCTGCTACTATATTCGATGAGTTTTGCAAAATGGATTATCTAATTAGGTGTTTTATCCCCAAGCATAATCTTAATGGTATTTCAGCAGCTTTTCAGCGCTCTATACACCCAATGGGCATTCATTCAAAAATGTATGAGAAGGGTCGCGATGGCAGTTTGTCGTGTTGTTGTTTCGAAAAAGTTTTCCTATACACGGAGACAGGAGGAGATGAAACTTAAATTAAAATTCAGTGTGATTAACGGTTTTTCGGAAATTGAAATGATAATAATTATGAAAAGAGCTCCAAGCCATAAGTCAAATTAGTTCTCAAAAAAAAAAAATAATAATTAAAATGTTAATTTGTTTTTGGCAAACTTACGTATTTACTTAGAAGGGTCCTTTTTTTTGTTTCGTGGTGGGCATTTTATGGCAAATAATGGGTTTTAAAGGATGAAAATAAGGGATCGGGCCCGGGACATTCAAACAAACACAATGTTTAAACAAAAAGTAAATACGATGTACATTCTTTCGTTATGGGCATCTAAGTGAGGTCAGTGGGTTAATGAATAAGAAGTTAATGGTCTTTCTTTTGGCACATAATAATGGGAATATATACCGGAAAAACTGTTTCTGACGTTTATTCGTTTTAAAACTTTGAAGAAGGAATAAATTTTGCAATGAACTCTTTCTTTGTTTGTTTAACTGACGAAAGACGACCCAAAACTTCTGCCTAGACCAAAGTTATACACTGTGAATTTAAAAAAAACAAAAAGGGTTTCTCCTTAGAAGAAAAAAAGGGTGTGAAACAGGGAAAACCACATTGACATTCGTATTGCGTTTTTACAATCTTTCTTTTTTTGAGCACAAATCGATATCTTAAATCGTAAGGAATTGTGCAGTTTATTGAAAATTAAACGTGAACTTCTTTGTTAGCTGCAGATTCAATTACTCAATTACTCAAGCAAAATACATGCATAGATTTTGTATACTGTTGACATTATAGATTTTGAGTGGAGGTGTATGAATACGAATGAAAGTGAAGGTCCTACCAATTCACGTGAAAATGAATACTAGTCACGTGTTCTTTTTATGATTTTTCCCAGTTATCAAAGGAAAACAGTTCTTATGTAATCGGGGTTGTATTTACATTAATTCATCTATTGAACTTGATAAGATAGGTCATATTGATAAATAACAAAAAATAAAATCTGTTAAAATGTACGACTTCCTATGTACGACTTCCATAGATCCTTGAAAAAAAGTTCAAGGTTGCTCCTGACGTTTGTGAGTTCAACTATATAGGAAACCAATTACAATGTCCCTTTTGCTTCTGATGCATTTCGTTATTTCATGTATAAGACAACACAACGTGACTCGAAGTCAAAGTCAGTTGTTTAAACTGGTTGAAAGCACTCAAAGCGAATGAACCTAATGAGACCGAATTCGTAGTCGAATCGTGATTGAGTTTTAGGCATAGGAAATGTGGAATGTATCATCAAATTATCTGAGATCTAATTTCAATAGTGTAGTACACTGCACGAAATATTGATAAGGACAAAATTTATTCCTTTATTTTGCTCTTGTGCTCGCACAAAACATTAAAATAAAGTGGCAGCGCTTTTATTTGATCATTTCTACACATAACTGTTATATTATTTCTTTCTTGTTGCTTTACCTGCTTGAATCTCATGCAAAAGTCATCATTATGGCTAGAAATATTGATAAGGCCAGAGGTTTAAAACTCAAGACTTACTTACTTACTTACTTAGGTGGGGTGAACCTGGGCCTCAACCAAAATCCTTCTATAACGACTTCGATTTCGGGCGAGCTCTCTCTAGTTTCGCACTCCAAGTCGGTTGAGGTCTTCATCCACTTGATTGCGCCACCTAAGACGAGATCTTCCCCTTCCGCGATTTCCCTGCAATGTGCTTTCGAACACCCGACGAGCCGGAGCGTTTGTGTCCATCCGCTCAACATGGCCCAACCATCGTAGCCTCGCTATGCGTACTCTTCTGGCTATGCCCATGTCGCGGTACAGCTCATACAGTTCGTTGTTGTATCTTCTTCTCCACACATTGCCTTGCCTCAAGACAGTTGGGAAAAATTGCATAAATATATTACTTATCAATTAAATCTGAGGGAAAATTATGATGTAAGGCGACGTACAGGAAGGAGACCCACATTAACCTCTAGAAATATTCGAGAAATAAGACGACTTGCAGTTAACAAATCAATAAGCCCTTCACAAATTGTCAATGTTTTGAGTCTTAATGTATCCACAAGGCGAGTGCAACAGATTTTAACATCAGATAAGAAAGAGTTCCAAAAACCGTTACTTATGCATTACGTCACAAGACTAATAGATTGTCTTTTGCTGAAAAGCAAAAGTTCTGGGACGATGATTGGAATAAAGTGGTATTTTCTGATAAAAAAAGTTCAATTTAGACGGACCAAATGGTTGTCAAAGATATTGGCGTGATAAGAGGACTAAAAAGCAGCAAACGAAAGCACGAAATTTTGGTGGAGGTACTTTGATGGTTTGGGGTGCTATAAGTTGCTCTGGAAAGTCGCCAATTTGTTTCATTTCAACTAATATGAATAACCAGAGGTACACAGAATTGTTAGACGATGTGCTAGTGGACCTTGGTGACGAATTATTTGATCCAGATCTAATATTCCAGCAAGATAACGCGGCTATTCACGTATTCTAATACTCAAAAGAATTTATGAGGAGCTTTGTTGGACTGGCCCGCAGTCCGGATCTAAGTACCATTGAAAACCTTTGGGCAATTTTATCACGAAACGTTTTTAAAAATGGACGTCAATTTGAAACAGCTTAAGACCTTAAAAGGAGCCATACTTACAGGGTATAAGTATTGCTCTTTCTCGTTACATAGAGCGACCTTAGGTTGATAGAAGTTTAGAGTCAAATTAGTTAATTCAACAACCTATTTGCAAATTTATTCCCAAAGGATATTTTTTTTATAATCAATTCAATCTATCAATTCAAAATATTTTGTTTTCAAAATCAGGTTCTGGTTTGACTTTTCGATATAATTCGAAAAATATTATCCTTTAAGGAACCAAATTTCCAAATGCCCTTGTGTATGAACTAAACAAATTGTTCTAATGCCATGTTTGAGAAATTTAAGTGTCAACTTTTCATTGTAATTTCTCAATTAATGTGAGCGGTGTGCTAAAATGTCCTCATTCCCATAATACCATTAAAAATGTAAGTCACGTAACGTAAACGCTACGTACTTAAATCGTAACGTAACGTTATAATGCCATTTCGTAACCATCTAATCAAGCTCAAAAGTTTTCATAATGACAGCTTTCGTGAACTCTTTTCCAAAAGTTTATTAACTTTTAAGAGCTTGACTCGAATAATCGTCAACAGCTATGCTCACTGATGCCGATTTGCATCTTTTTGCATTCCTTGCGAGGCATGTTTGCTCTGTTTTGTACTCTATCGAGTAGATTTAATGATGTTTTAGAAGTACCTGACTAGATATGTGAATTGTACTCTAACTTAGGAAGGATGTAGGCTTTATAAATAGTAGCCAGATTAGAAGGAGTGAAAAGTTTCTTGCATCATCTTAAGAAACCTAAACATTTAGCATTTTTCGCGACTTCAAATATGTGATCATTCCAACGAAGATCAGCTCTTCGGTTTCTTGGATGCAGGTACCATTCATGGATATTGTCAGTGGGGTAATGTTTAGCTTTAACGACAAATGACAGCATTGAGTTTTCGAAGCATTGAATTCTACAGTATAATAAAACCAATAAAAAAAGTGTCCTAAATGTTAACTGAAACTTGAAGCAAAAGTAGATTCTAAGCTTCCCCGTGGTCACCCACTAAGCAAAGAAGTATTCGTAGGCAAGTACCTGCCCAAGCAACACATTTGCCTCTTATCTAGTACTTAAAGTGTCAATTTTATAAGAGTTTTCACGCCTTAACCAATCGTTAAGACGTCGATAAGACCCAAAAGGGACCAAAGGGGAGGAGCCAATTGCATGCACTGAAGAGTTCTTAATACACTCTTTTTAGGAACAACATAAGAGAACGTTTCCAATTGTTCCAAGTATTTCAGTTCAATGGAATAATAAGTTTCTTTCTCTTTTACCCAGATACGAATTGAATACAGTATTTGTGAAATGGAATAAACTTGAAATGAGAGACGAAAATATAATGTGTGGTTTATTTTCGTCAACAACTAAGTAGATATTTTTCCCCATAATATAAGGAAAACATTAAATGCTTACTCAACGTTTATAACGTCGGTTGAATGTGCAAGAAAAGATTTACTTTAAAATCACACATTCTACCTCCCTTAAAATAAACGCGCCTACAAAAAACGAGTTTTTAAAATAAATGGCAATAAAAAAAATCAAAGTCGGGTGACAGTGATGCGAAAAATAATGCGAAATGTGTTCTAAAGTGTTGTTGTACAAATAAAACTATTGTTTTATTTGTACAACTACAAACAAATTCCTGTTTTTTTCTGAAACATAGCAGTTTGTTGCATATTAAGAATGTAGTTTTGAAATTAATCAAAAATAAACATGGCGAACATTTTTTTTCTCTTGTCTTCCCAACAAATAGTCCTACAGGGTGTATCATTTCTTTAGTGTGTACCATAATTTTTTCTTCCTTTTTGGATGCGACTTACTAAACAAATACTTAAGCATATAAGTATTAAACCAGTTGTTTTTAACAATTAAAAAAATTAGTGCATTTAAAAAGCGAATAAAACAAGAATTGCAATTTTATAAAAATGCTTAGTTTTATATCTTGTTATTGTCCAATTCGTGAAACACACTCATAGACACCAAACTGCAAAATACAAAGTTGATATTTTAAAAGAATATATTGATTTTCCATTTTCAAAGGCATCAGCGCAAGTCTATACCCATTTAAAATCAACTTAAAATGATCCAGAGTGCAGTCACTACCTCAAATATTGCTCATGAATCATAAATAGTTGATTTTAACTATGTACATTATTTCTTCAAAATAACTCTAAATTTAGTTTCAGGCACACCACACTAACTCATCTGACGTTTGTTATTTACTTGACAATTTGTGTTATTTATTTTTTAACTTATCTTAGTTCCGAATAAAGTATTAATTCTCTCGAAAATCTAATTTGAAAGGCACACTAAATACTCTCAGACTAAATTATAGAATCAAACATACAATTGAAGTATTTTTTTCAAAATTAATTCTTTTTTAAAGATACACCCTGTGCCACTAATTACTTTACAATGTGTATATTATACCCATTCCATACACACACATCACACATTGACTTTTTTGTATGACTTTCACTGAAAACATTGTATATGGAATATATAGTACTATCGACAACAAAAACGGTCGCTCAAAGCCATCTATGTATGTATCCGCCGGTGCTCAAAGATTATAGGGAAATGTTAGTACGCCGGCGGATACATAGATGGCTTTCAGGGACCATTTTTGTTTCGATAGTACCATAGATTCCATATACAATGCTAAAAGTATGGTAGCGCGAAAGAGAAAACCGTCGAAAAATATGTATCTTCTCATTTGCACTACCGTTTGTTTTGATGAGTGAAAGACTGATTTTCAACGACCTCTAAACAAAAGCCACTTTAGAAGGTTTTAAATAAGTTCTGCAAAGTGTCCATTTGAAAAACGCTTGTCAAGGAATTATTTAAGCTACCCTTAAGAGTTTTTGGTTACACCTGAAAGCAAAAGCACTTACAAAGAGTTAATTAATAGGCAAATAAGTGGAATAGTATTCTCAAGTATAAATTAAGTCCAAGTTAGGTGCAGAGCGATTTTCGGTACAACTCTTAAAGAGCTTGTGTGTTGCTTGGGTGGTATCTAGGCTAGATCAGTATCTACTTCTATTTATTAACAAACATTATGAATGCGGCTCTGGTCAGGGTCAGAGGAGCTTTAGGACTTACTTAATATTATGATGAAAAAGATTTGTTATTTTGAAAAGCTGCTTCGGTTCAGTAGGGTGGGATCGCGATTGCGTACGACAGTTATCCATACTCTTACTTTACTTACTTAGGCGGGCATTACAATTCGGGGTGAATATGGGCCTCAACTAACATCCTTTTATAACGACTTCGATTTCGGGCGAACTCTCTCCAGTTTTGCACTTCAAGTCGGTTGAGGTCTTCATCCACTTGATTGCGCCACCTAAAACGAGGTCTTCCCCTTCCGCGATTTCCCTGCAATATACTTTCGAAAACCCGTCGAGCCGGAGTCCATCCGCTGTACATGACCCAACCATCATAGCCTCACGATGCGTACTCTTCTGGCTATGCCCATGTTTCGGTACAGCTCATACAGCTCGTTGTTGTACCTTCTTCTCCACTCATTGTCTTCGCATACGTCCCGTATCAGATCATTCGGGGAATTTTTCTTTCGAAACGACCAAGAGTTTCCTTATCCGCTTTCGATAAGGTCCATGCTTCCACGCCGCAAAGCAGGACTGGGATGATCAAGATCTTATACAAGGTCACCTTGGTTTTTCTGAAGAGGGTTTTGTTTCTCAATTGCCTTCTTGACCCAAAGAAGCAACGGTTGGCAAGAGTTATTCTCCGTTTGATCTCCGCACTGATGTTGTTGTCCGTGTCTATAGCGGATCCTAGTTAGACAAAGTCCTGTACTACCTTGAAGTTTTGTCTGTCTATTGTGACGTTTTGACCAATTCGTCGATGTTCAGTTGTCCTTATTTGATGACAACATATACTTCGTTTTGCCCTCATTAACCACCAAACCCATTTTTGCCGCAGTTATCCATACTCTGTTCTCATAAAAATGAAGCATTGCTACACGCACCGGTGCTACAATGCACTGTTATTGTTTTGAAAGCTTCATTTCACAACTGCTTTAACAACTTAAGTGCGCAATATACTTCGGGGTGAACCTGGGTCTTAACCAAAATTTTTCTCCTTCAATTTCTTTTTCGGATGAGCTCTCCCGATTTTCGTGCAATGTGCTTTCAAAAACTCGTTGAGCCGGAGCGTTGATGGTCATAATGGGACATGTAGTCCCAGCCATCGTAGTATCGCTATGCGTACTTATTCTCCTTGCTATGTCGCGCTACAGCTCATACAGTTCTTCTCCATACATTGTCTTTACTTACCAAAGATCCATCGGAGTATTTTTCTTTCGAAACGACCATACCATCTACGGTTGTGGTCTTGACTGATCCAATCGTTGATTGAAGCCTCAACTGAGGACCCTGGCAGATCAGGGGCTGGTTGAGGTCCTAAGAAAGGAAAGCTGTCTGAGATCCTTGGTGTTGCATGTTCATTGATAGTCTCGTTTCCAGTTATGGCGTGATTTCCTGGAACCCAAACGAGACTCAAAGAATTTTGTATTCCAACCGCATTCAAAGAGTTTGTGCACTTTTGGATCACTTTCGAAGTAGTTATAAGAGGGTTGGGTTGAGCTTTTAGCACTGCTTGGCTGTCGCTGCAAACACAAATACTAATCACCATCCAGCCAGGTGGTTCAGGTTATAGATTGAACCAGCCATGAACCGAAGGAAAATTGACTGTGCATTTTTGAGTCAGCTTTAGCCTGGGAATCATTGTATCAGATAGCGTATCAATTAGATGTGAGTCAAAAGGTATGCTGCTTGTGAGTTCCTTAAAAGTTCAGCGCGAATTGAACCAAAGAAAATGGTCTAGAGAGTACATTCCATCATGTAGGTATCAGAGTAAGATTCAGCAGTACGTCGGAAGCAGCACCCGAAGTGTTGGGGAAGGCCCCAGTACAGAAAAGACTTATTGTTCTTTGAAATTTGACGAACGAGGCAATAATGTATTTACGTGAGAGCTTGTTCCACCAAACAACTGAGAGATGATTGGGGTTATCATTGCCTTATAGGATTTTTTTCGGTGGAAGACCCCAACCCCATGTTTTGCGCAAGCCACTTGCCACGATCTAAGGTGCTTTTTTGCCATATTTCACTATAAACAAAGTTTCTGATCGAATAATTCAAAAAATCAATTGTTTTTAGGACTCAAAATAGCTCAACCCAAATCTGTGCTAAGATTTGCTCTCACATATCAGAATCTTTAGATATTTTACTATAATAATTCTCTGTGCTGCTCAAAACAACCCCCTGCATATGTATTCCCATCTCTCAAAGCTTTTGATGCTCCAAATCCGAACCAGGTTTTTGATGAGCTTATGCCTCATTTTAGGAGTAACTATCTTGAATCTCTGAGGCTGTTTAGGTTATGACATTGAAGAAGACTATGTATGAACGAGCAAATAACATTACGGAAACAGCTTTTTGTTTACCTAGATGTTTACTTTTCGTCTTTACTGATGGCATAAGCAAACAACATGGCAAACAAAAGGCTGAATATTTTTTTTTTTTTTTTTGATTTACGGCTTATAATATCTCACAGTTTTTTGGATCCGGAAGTCATGATTGTTTACTCCCAGTTTTTCTTTGTTGAGGGGATCCAAACTTAAAAATTTCTTAGAAATTTGTTGGCTCTAGGCGCAAGACTTGTGCCAGGATTTTAGATACTTGTGATGACACAACCATTAAAAACAGCTATTTGTGTAACATAGACTATATTAATGCATAAATTATAAAGCGGCACATGCTTGGGGACAAAACTTCCTCACATAAACCTCTGACAATTAAAACCATTGTGTAGGTAAAAGGGAACACCCCATATAGGCCTGGTTTTTACGTTTCTATTAAGTTGGCCTTGCCAATGAACCCACAAAAAAAAAAAAACATTACAGTGTATTAAGAGCAAACCTCAAAGGTCGAACACATATAAGGTGAAGTATTGTACTGACAGCAATTAGGAACATTGTTATTCGAAGAAAACTTAGCTTTCTATTTAATTGGCTTAGTCACCTTTGCTGGTCTAAGTTAAACTCACAGATACCAATCTATACCTTGTTCAAATAGTCTCTTTGTTGAATAACCTTTTGCAAAGCATGTTTCTCCTATACACAGTTTTTCGCGTCGTCGAGTTTGGGGGAGTCAGCTAGAGCTGCCGACATTTATTGCAAACGTCAAACAGGAAGGAGTGCTATCGCCTTCGCCTTCGCCTCACGTCCTAAAAACCAATTAAGGTAAAGTTATTGACTCTATTTGCCCCGACTTCTATTCTTTACGATTAATGTTGCTTTCCTTCACCAAAGTCCTCTGTCAAATATCCCAGAGAGTAATTGTGTTCGTCCTTTTGCCAGCGGATGTGAATGAGTCATCGTTTCGACAGTGCGGTTTCATCCACCAAAATACACAAAGTTTCAATATTTGTGATGGGATGGAATCTCTCATCCCCTTGACCCTAAAACAAAGAGGGGTGTTATTGCAAGTTCGATTGAGTTGAGCTGATGAAACAACAAACAGGTTGCCAAATGGTTACTCAATATTGTATAATATTCGATATATTCTAGTGTCATGCACTTTCATCCCTTGAGGGTATGTGTACAAGAAGACAAAACAGGTACCCAAACCAATTAGTATCCTGAGTGTATACAAGGGCTTAAGGACACATACTCTGGTGGGTATTTGCTTTCTTGCACGAAATACCATTGATTAGCTAGTTGAAGGCTTCCCGCCTGCCCCTCTCTCTCCATTCAAGTGAATTTGTACCAACAAAATGAGTTTGATCACGGAATCTTGGCTTTAATTATTCCACCATCCCAAGCTGTGGGGATCCAGATGATAGAGATATTATATGTATGAACCTTTCTTAGAAACGACCACCAAATAACACAGGTCCTGGTCTTTGTACGAAGAACAGTGAAGTAATTTATTTACAGTTTAGTCCGTGTTTATTCTTTACTTATTCAAGACCTCAGTATTCCAAGGGGCGGGTTATTTTCCTGGAAGTACTTTTTATTTTATTTTTGTCCATTTGCCATTTGATGGTGTATCCCTCTGGTGAAAATGACGTTAAGGTTTGAAAGGAACTCTTCTTCTTCCTGACAGGGAAGATGATTTTCGTCAGTTGTGGGTTGATTGTAAGAACTGTGTTCTAGGTGAGAGAACGTTTGTGGGTGTTTTCTTTCTTTCTTTGAATTTAGCAAGTTGTTTCCGTTAGCATGTTTTTGTTTCAATGGAAACGAAATTCCTATGGTTAAATTTCGAAAGTTCAATGCAATCACGTTCGGTGTTCGTACGTAGGTTGGTACACCTTGAGTTATTTTAGTTGAAATGAGGTTTTTGGTCTTTTGGGATTTTATCGTGAAAATATTCTGACAGAAGACAGAGCGCATCCCACAATGATGGCTACCAAAATAAATACCTGGAGACTTTGGTATAACAATTTATGTCAAGCATGTCAGTGGCTGAGGACGAGGAGTCAAGAGCAGGAGGCAGTCGTACTGCTTGTCTACATGTAACTCATTTTCCGTTTGTTTTGAGGGACAGTGGAAATGTCTGTATTTGAATTGACATTTCATTTTCTTGGGAGTTATCTTCAAACTAATTTAGCTGATGAAAAAGTTTGTAGGTGATTCAAACATTTCGAAACAGAATACCTCGTCTTCCAACGACGAAGATACAACTCATAAAGCTACTTAATTTCTATCGTACTCCGCCTCATTAGGGTGCACTTTGAAGGCAGCTATAAGAAAGTGTTTTGAATCAAAGTTAAAATATTTTTTTTTTTTTGTAAATTTTTAAGAATCAGTTGCAAGGAAACTCAAACGTCAACACCAGAGGAACAATCTTTCAAAAATCTGTGCAATTGCTCGCATATGCAGACGATATTGACGTAATGGGAAGAAAAAAGCGTGATGTCATAGGTGCTTTTGCGAGTATTGAAACAGAAGCGGCAAAAATGGGTTTGATGGTTAATGAGGGCAAAACAAAGTATATGCTGTCATCAAACAAGGACACAGAACATCGACGAATTGGACAAAACGTCACAATAGACAGACATAACTTCGAGGTAGTACAAGACTTCGTCTACCTAGGATCCGCTGTAGACACGGACAACAACATCAGTGCGGAGATCAAACGGAGAATAACTCTTGCCAACCGTTGCTTCTTTGGGTTAAGAAGGCAATTGAGAAACAAAACCCTCTCCAGAAAAACCAAGGTAACCTTATATAAGACCTTAATCATCCCAGTCCTGCTTAACGGCGCGGAAGCATGGACCTTATCGAAAACGGATGAGGAAACCCTTCTCGTGAATTCTCCGAATGATCTTTGGTCCCGTATGCGAAGGCAATGTGTGGAGAAGAAGATACAACAACGAGCTGTATGAGCTGTACCGCAACATGGGCATAGCCAGAAGAGTACGCATCGCGAGGCTGCGATGGTTGGGCCATGTCGAGCGGATGGACCCAAACGCTCCGGCTCGTCGGGTGTTCGAAAGCACATTGCAGGGAAATCGCGGAAGGGGAAGACCTCGTCTTAGGTGGCGCAATCAAGTGGAGGATGACCTCAACCGACTTGGAGTGCTAAACTGGAGAGAGCTCGCCCGAAATAGAAGTCGTTATCGAAGGATGTTGGTTGAGGCCCAGGTTCACCCCGAACTGTAATGCCCACCTAAGTAAGTAAGTAAGTTGCAAGGAAACTGGATTTTATCACAAAACAAAAGTGCTGGGATCGTCAAAGCTTCCAACCACTTTCAGAATCTCCACTTGACATTTTGACAGTAGATAGATGTTGTGATGACCGTGGCGTTGTGGTGACGTGAGAGGTTCAATGTTTAAATTCCAGCAGAAGAAAAAAATTATTTCCTTTCGCATGAAATTGAATAGTCCTCCGAGAGCAATTAAACATTGCCACGAAAAAATGCTTTCTTACTTAGCCGTTGGGAGTGGGCATGCAGTTGTTGGTCCTGGAAATGCGAAAACGTTAAAGTCTTACAAACATAGAGTGTTTTTGCGCCATCCTTTTTGTTTTTTATAATGTACGTAAAAAAACTTAAAAAAGGGAGTTCATTTAATATTCATCAATTTTGTGTGCAAATGATGGGCGAGCACATGCGGTCGCTATGCAATGAAAGATAATCTTTTAATGTACTGATGCTACCTAGTAGTAGTAGTATAGTAGTAGTGCTACCTAGTTAGGACACTAATCGAGTATAAAAATCTATTTCTTTGTGGATTTGTAGTAGAAGCTTATTTGCTTATAGTTAGACTTTGTTAGTGTCTTTTGAAAAAATTCATTGGAGTTCCGCTCTAAATGAACCTTTAAACAATAGCTACGTTTATTGGTATTATAAAGAGGCTATTTTTGGCTGCACATATTTGCACTTTTAAAATTAAATGAATTTCCTAAATTATAGGAAGGATATGAACTGCAGGAAAGGAAATATTGTCTCTAAATGTGTTGTTTGTTTCAGTAGTCAGTTTTTTTTCGAAAATCAAATTTTTTTCGTTCGTATAGCTAGTTGAAAGAAGAGATGGAAAGGAATCTCGACCCAAATGCGTCATGAGTTGCAATGATGAAGTTCGGTAAAGAGCATGTCCAATTACAGTGACGAATGGAAATGTGTTCTTTAATTCAGACAAAATTACAAATTGACCTGTGATTGATTCTATGATTATAACTTTAATTTCAATTACTTTAGGTTAGAGAAAATAATCTTCTATCCATTTTGTATGTACGAGATGTGTTCCAAAAAGGGGAATTTCAAAATTTTGGGTTTTAGCGACTCAAACAGTCAAATATTTGTTTTTTATTGTTTTGATATACATACCCCTGAAGTATGTATGAACAAATTTTGAGCTGTGTTAATTCCTTACTTTGTTTGTGAGGGTACACATGGCTTATGAATTCGGCTATTTTCGTTTGTTTCGGCCTTGCCGCGCCAGGATGTTAATCTTTTAACTCATTTAAACACGTCCAATCTTAGCGGCTGTCACAAGCAAAGTAAACAATGCATTCAGCTGAATGTTGTCATACTTCAGGCGGATTCATACCAATAGTCGAAAAAATGTTGACTCTTGTAGGTACTCTCCAAGCCCGTGAAAAAACAATCCTCATTATTTTCTGTACACACTGCGTATGTCAGGTGTAGGACAAGTCATAACCAATTATAACAAAGTCAAGTTGAAGTTCCCAAGCAATATTCAAGCTCTTTTAAACTACTCAACACTTAACAACCTCTTAATTTAATCTTTAAAAAACTATTCCACCTAATAGCTTCATTTTACATAAACAGACCTACTACGCACTTAAATCGATGGAGTAAAGGGAAGGGGGGTTGCAGTTGGGTGAAAGAGATCATATAACTGATACACCACAAGACAAAATACCCAAATACTACATAGAGCAAATAACACATGAAAGTTGTACGCAGTTAACAAGATGGTTCCCCATCTTGTCAATAACAGCGATCATTCTGATTTAATTGCCGGGTTCTAGTGGGAACCGAAGCTTCTTGGTTGACAAGGCCATTGTTATTGCACCTAATAACCTCTTATTTAGCTCTTAGGATGTGGTTTTTTTCTGCATGTAACCAAAAACCCTTTGGGATGTCTTGGATAACCCCGTTTTTTCAGAAGAAAACTTTGCAGAACTTATTTAAAATCTCCTAAAGGAGCTCAGACGTCGTTGATAATCTTTCTGCTCACTCTTTAAAA
Source organism: Melanostoma mellinum (assembly GCA_914767635.1). Taxonomy (NCBI): domain Eukaryota; kingdom Metazoa; phylum Arthropoda; class Insecta; order Diptera; family Syrphidae; genus Melanostoma; species Melanostoma mellinum. Next base: position 207,084,851 of record OU612059.1, read on the forward strand.
GAGTTTTAAAGTGAATTTAAAGGTACTTTTTGGGTTGCATATGTATTTACTTTTGTTTGGTTAAAAAAAAAAACAGCTCCTGTGACTTTAAAATTCTTTTCCGTCATGTAAGGGTTCTTTAAAATAATGAGAATAAAAAAAATCAGAGTGCTACAAAAATAAAAAGCATTTCATTTAAACTGTTATGAATTTTTATACTACTGAAGGATGACTCAAATGTACAATTGAAAGGGTTAGATCAGCAAATAAGAATGCAAGTAAGCCACTAACTAAAAATGTTTTCCCACGGATATCGCCTTTTGCGAGGAATAGGCAAGGCCTCCATTAGTAAATTCATTGCCATGAAAAGCGCTTTCTCGATTAGCCGTTCGGAACCGGTAGACAATTTTAGGTCCCCTCCATTCCCTCACAAGACATGGTTGTGAGAAATGCGCTAGGCCCTGCCCCTAAGCTACTAACTATCACATACTAGAGTGTTTTTCAAAGCTAATACTTTGTTTTTTTTTTCACTATCAGAACAGCTTATTTTAAGCTTGTGAAACAATGTATCTTTTCTTCAAGAGTTTTTTCACCCTTAAGTATTCAGAAACATGTATCACTGTTATAGACCAAATTTTCACATTACGGCAGATCTTGGAAAAAACCCGTGGACATAATATCGATATTCACCATCTCTTTATCGATTTCAAGGCCGCGTATGACAGTATCTACAGAGACGAGCTGTACAGAGCCACACGGTTAAAAATTTTGATATACTTTTTAATACAGCCCTTGTATTACAGCTGTATGCAATACAGTCAAAATTAGTTTTTAATATTTCCCAAATATTAACTTTCTTTCTTAATTATTTCGTATTTCATTTTAATATTTCTGTATTAGGCTTACAATTTTTAACACAAACCCGATTAAAATGTAATCAACACGATTAAAAAACAATACTTTAGTATTCAAATCTAATTGTTCAGACCTTTTTTAAGATTGTAGGCCAATTTTCTATTTAAATTTAATACCACAATTCTTAGCTTTCAACTTCTTCTATATTACAAGTCAATAATTAGAGGTTATTTTATTCCATTTGCTATTTCAATGTACTGATATCCAGTATTACATTGGATTCCAATGTTTGGTGGTACCCTCGTGGTGTGATGGTTAGCATGTCCGCTTGTCAACCCAGAGGTTCGCGGTTCGAATCTCAACAGAGGCAGAGGCAAAAATGTTTTTCAACGAGTATCGCCTTCGAAGAGGAATTGGCAGTGTGTTGGAAGTAAATTCATTGCAATGGAAATTGGAGAGAGTGAGAGCAGTTAATAAAAAACAAATTTAAATGTAATAATGAAGATATTAAAAAGTAACGCGTATTTTTTTCATTACCATGCAGCATTACTTTTTCATATCTTAACTTTTAATATTTGTTTTATTAACAGCTCTCTTTTAATATTTGCAGTTTATTAGATTCTAATAAATTTTTGGTGTTGTCATATATGCAACCCAAAAAATATTAAAATCAACACCAAAATTTTTAACCGTGCATGTCTAGTTTCGGCATCCCTGCGAAACTCGTACGACTATGCAGAATGACTTTGGAGAATTCACGCTGCTCCGTCAAGGACGATAAAGAACTCACCGAGACCTTTGATGTCGAAAAAGGTTTTAGGCAAGGCGATAAACTGTCATGCGATTTCTTCAACATCATACTTGAACAGATTGTAAGAAACTCAAACGTCAACACCAGAGGAACAATCTTTCAAAAGTCTGTACAATTACTCGCCTATACAGACGATATTGACGTAATGGGAAGAAAAAAGCGTGATGTCATAGGTGCTTTTGCGAGCATTGAAACAGAAGCGGCAAAAATGGGTTTGATGGTTAATGAGGGCAAAACAAAGTATATGCTGTCATCAAATAAGGACACAGAACATCGACGAATTGGACAAAACGTCACAATAGACAGACAAAACTTCAAGGTAGTACAGGACTTCGTCTACCTAGGATCCGCTTTAGACACGGACAACAACATCAGTGCGGAGATCAAACGGAGAATAACTCTTGCCAACCGTTGCTTCTTTGGGTTAAGAAGGCAATTGAGAAACAAAACCCTCTCCAGAAAAACCAAGGTAACCTTATATAAGACCTTAATCATCCCAGTCCTGCTTTACGGCGCGGAAGCATGGACCTTATCGAAAGCGGATGAGGAAACCCTTGGTCGTTTCGAAAGAAAAATTCTCCGAATGATCTTTGGTCCCGTATGCGAAGGCAATGTGTGGAGAAGAAGATACAACAACGAGCTGTATGAGCTGTACCGCGACATGGGCATAGCCAGAAGAGTACGCACCGCGAGGCTACGATGGTTGGGCCATGTTGAGCGGATGGACCCAAACGCTCCGGCTCGTCGGGTGTTCGAAAGCACATTGCAGGGCAATCGCGGAAGGGGAAGACCTCGTCTTAGGTGGCGCAATTAAGTGGAGGAAGACCTCAACCGACTTTGAGTGCGAAACTGGAGAGAGCTCGCCCGAAATAGAAGTCGTTATCGAAGGATGTTGGTTGAGGCCCAGGTTCACCCCGAACTGTAATGCCCACCTAAGTAAGTAAGTATTACTGTTATCATTTAGCGAGGTGTTAGTTGTTAGTAAGCAAAAATTAAGTCTAACACACTCAAGACAACAGAGCAAAAAAATATTACAAAATTATTGATAAACATATACGAAAACAAAGTAGATAGCTACATACATAAAATTAATTATTAATTGTGACAATTATTAAGCGATAAGAAACATAAAAAAACATGGTCAAGACAGTGGAACTCTCGTTCGAATTAAGGACTTTAACGTAGTTTTACTAATATGAAAATCTATTAAAATTGAGTTTAGGTTCAAAACTTTTATCATGCGAGTAATAGGCTGTTTCATTTCAAGTGAAGTAACTCCAAGTTGCGCAGTTGGTATGAGCCTCCCCGGTAGTTAAAACTTATGCATGAGAGCAAGTCAGGAGCATCAATTTGTCCTGTTATAAGCTGGTGAATAAAGACTAAATCATTATTTATTCGCCGATGCGAAAGCAGTTGCATCTGCAAAAGTTGAATACGATGCTCATACGGTGGAAGGTCATAAGGATCAGTGCAAGGAAGTCCCTTGAGAGCAAATCTAATAAATCTTCGCTGTATACTTTCAATTCTTGAAATGTGGACTGCATAATAAGGAGACCATACTTGAGAAGCATATTCTAGATGGGGTATAACATGACAGTTTTACAGCGAAAGAGTGACGTAGGAGTCCGTAAACTCCTTAGCCCATATTTTAGTTATCATTAAAAGTAACTTAAGTGAACAGTTTTTAAGTACTTAAGTCTAAAGGTTAATGTTTTTAAGAAATTACTCCATTATCAATGCTCTTGTTAGTTTTGATTCAAACACAGAAAACCGAACCGAAGCTTCTTCAAGCATCTGATTTATCTTTTCATCAATCACTAAGCCTAACAATAAAGTTTTTAGACGATGTATACTCGCACAAAAATCAGAAAAAATACTATTTCCTTCAATTTGTTCGTTTTTCGTAAAATTCTAAAGTGGACTCAGTCATCTAACCCAACTATTAATTATGTTCTTAATTAATTTTGAGTCAAAATAAAATACATAAAAAGTATCACCTAATTTTAGGGTTTACCTAAAACCTTCAAAGCGTTTTTGTGTTTTTTTTAATGGTTTGGGTTTTTTGATTATTTAAGCTGCGTAAGGTTCCTTTTTTTATGTCATGCTGACCTCACAACTGAGTTCTCAAAAAGATTGATAGCTTTTTGGATTATACTTTTGTGACGGAACGACTTTAAAGTTTGTGACTACTTTAAAGTCGCTCTGTATTCCAAAAAGCAACACACTTTGTCACAAATTTATCACGCAAGACATAAACTTCTCTGTTTTGTGAGCACAGGTTGTCTCAAATCCTCTCTATGCAATCTCCCTCATTATAACTTTCTTACTCGTCTATGGTTACTCCAAGATATTTAAGTTTTCCAACAACTTCGATTGATCTGATTGTGAACTTACATGCTTTGTAATTGAACCCAAATCTATCATCAAACTCTATTCATTAAAATAAAAGCGCTCCAGTTTGTCACAATACCCGCAGTGATCCCCCTTGTAAATGTCTCTCAACCCAAAAACAAATACACTCATTCTTTTGAACTATCAAAAAAGACATATTATTATTTTATCCTAACAATTACCATTGACAATATACATTAGCTTCCATTCTCGAGAAATCAAGACAATTATGGCAAACTGATTTGTTATCCTGCAAACGACTCTCATGTGTCTTCTTAATTACTAAGTTATCTTTCCATCCCAAGAACAGATGAGTGTGCTTACATCCATCCATGCGCGTAGACAAAAGATTATCTTCATCATCCAATCAAACACAGGAAAAATGTGTCAAAAGCGTGTGTTGGGTTGGTTTTGTTGTATCATTCACAAAACAGATTACCCCAAGTAATCAACTTCGTTTCCATGGCAAGAACTCGACTTCGTTTGTTCTTCGTCATAATTATTGTGCGAACTAATTACATGGAATTTCCAGTTCTCTAAATTAATAGAGACAATTTGAAATTCTACATGAACAAAAGTCCATAGTTCTACGCATTTACCTTAGGAGCTCTTCTCAACCCAATCGATTCCTTAGACTATTGGAACCAGTCCTATAGCGTCCTTGTAGCAAATAATAATAATCTTTGTCTGTCCCTGTAAATCGGAATTGATTTCAAGTTTATGAAAGAGATACATTTTGAAATATTCGCTCCTATTCACGATGTAGGTACCTATACATTCAAATGCCCGATAGCACACCGACCAGCCGTACGTTCACAAAAGACCACGTTTTCTCTACTTCAGCACAAGTCACGACACGACAAACCTTCTCGAAATGGCTCGGTATTTGGTTCGAGCATCCTTTGGTTCGGACAAAACGGAAATGAATATAGAAAATAATGGAAGTCAGTTATGTTTGCCGCTACACCTCATTTGCAATGAAAGGTTTTTGCAATGAACACTCCTTCGAGGTCCACGATTGCTCAATGGCTTTCGTTCAATTAAACTGGAAATCATTGTTCGACAAACAGGAGTTGCTGGACAAAATAATAATAATGTCTTCTTCTTCTCTGTGTTGGTTGCTAATCGGAGAGAAATGAAGTTATCTCGAGTTTATGTGGAGAAAAGGAAATTGAAAGGTAGATTCATTTGACATCCATTCAATGCTAATCGAGGTAAAATAGACATTTTGTTGTGTTATTGGGCATAATTCATGCATGCGGATTATTGCTCTAATATTTGGAAAGCCGCACGTGTGTGGGAAAGTATGACATTCCATTTTGTCGTCCTTATTTGAAGAAACATTGATCAAAATCCAAAAGAGCTCGGTTTATATTTATCCGATGAGGAAACTGTGGCTGCGGGGTTCTTGGCAATGCCTTCGTATTCATAACTGAAATTAACTGTACATATTTCATGGTTTATGACATCTGGAATTTGCCATTTACGTATTATCCTTTAGATTTAAAGCCTTTAAATACAAAATTAGGCATATCGCTTAGAAGGATGTGTATAGACTCGGAATGTCAACACAAATATGAACCTTGATATGTAAATACGGTTAAACAGTTTACTTTGCATGAATTTGTGCCTTACTTCACCAGTAAGTGAATGTGATGTTCTAAAATGTTCAAATTTTCATTTGGTTGGGATGTGGCTCAGTCATGTGCTGGAAATTAAAACATTTTGAAAAATCCTGATGATTATGAGAATACTTGAGCTTTTTAATTTACTCGTTTGGAATGTGGTTTTTATTTAATGGGAGTTTGTTTGATACTATCTGGAGCACTTAGACCTAAAAAGTACCGATCCATTGTGCTGCCAGACAACAACTTTATTTTGTTGTAGTTGTTCTTTTTTTTCGTAAAGAAGCTAAGAGACGCTGGGAGGAAAGGGAGTCTTAGTTACCACCTTTCACTATGTCTGCGCTGAGTGTCTGGAACTTGATTGGAGAAAATGCAGGACAGTTGTAAGCCGGTTCTTTTGGGTGTCATCTTTTTTCAACAGCATTCAAGGAGGGTAGTGTCACTTAAGCCTAGCACGTTGCTACTTTGCTTTGCGAAAGAACTTTGCTTTGCGAAAGAGAAGTACTTACTTAGGTGGGCATTACAGTTCGGGGTGAATCTGGGCCTCAACCAACATCCTAATGTAACGACTTCAATTTCGGGCGAGCTCTCTCCAGTTTTGCACTCTAAGACGAGGTCTTCCTCTGCAATGTGCTTTCGAACACCCGACGAGCCGGAGCGTTTGGGTCCATCCGCACTACATGGCCCAACCATCGTAGCCTCGCTATGCGTACTCTTCTGGCTATGCCCATGTCGCGGTACAGCTCATACAGCTCGATGTTGTATCTTCTTCTCCACACATTGTCTTCGCATACGGGACCAATGATCATTCGGAGAATTTTTCTTTCGAAACGACCAACAGTTTCCTCAAACGCTTTCGATAAGGTCCATGCGCCGTAAAACAGGACTGGGATGATTAAGGTCTTATACAAGGTTACCTTGGTTTTTCTGGAGAGGGTTTTTTTCTCAATTGCCTTCTTAACCCAAAGAAGTAACGGTTGGCAAGAGTTATTCTCCGTTCGATCTCCACACTGATGTTGTTGTCCGTGTCTTTTTTTTTATAATTAACGCGCACATCAAGGGGTTATGACTACCCTTAAAAGGCCAGGTTACCCCAAAAAGCGTAATTTTTTTCAATACGGTTTATTTATAGAGCAAAACATGTTGAGTAATCAATTTTATTACATATGAAAGTACATACATATATGAAATTATTTGAAAACTTTCTTTTTTGTTTTTTTTTCAAAATGGCAGTCCTGAAAATGGTTGCTGAAATTCATCTGATTCATAGATGGATGACACTCTCATTTCAAAACTATTGCACTTATCGATGTGAACCAAACGGCATTTTACTCTTAGCTATGGCCTCAAGCAGAATGAAGCATTTTTAATGAAATACAATTTTTTTCACTTTATATTGCTTATAACTTTTTTTTTTTTAAATATTGAATATTTCTGGTTCTGCTTGAGGCCATAGCCAGATATCTCAAGAGTAAAATGCCGTTTGGTTCATATCGATAATAGTTTTGAAATGAGAGTCATCCATGCAAAACAACGTGGTTCGGAGAAAAATCTGTTCAAAGTACAAAGCTACCGAAGGCGTTCGAGCGGTTGGATTTATAGCAGCGCTCCCCACTCTTTTATACCTGCTTCTCGGTCTTCGGGACTAATTCTATAATATTTCTACGAGTATACAGTAGCAATTTATGAAAAAAAAAAATTTTATTTTTTCAAAATTATTTGGGGTAACCTGGCCTTATATTATAATGTTATAGAACACAGTGCGAACATTTAGGAAAATAGGAGAGGATTGGAAAGGAGACACCGATGCACGTTGCTTTTGAATCTTTGTGAATCGTAATACTGGGGAAATACAGAGCCAGGAAAAGCATTCCACATTCGGGTGGTGCGACTGAAATACGAATCTCTATACTTGACTGTACGTCCGAAGTTGGGCTCAAGGTAAAACTGATGAGCATTCTTAGCGAGGCGGGTATTGCGGCTAAATTATTTCAGGGGAGGAATGCAACTGGCTACTTTACTAGAGCACTGTTTGTGAAAAAGCGATAAAAGAGAGTGAGACAGGCAACGTTTCGACGATGTTCAAGAGAATCAATCGATTCTACGATTGAACTATCACCTTTCAATTTTAACGCTCTATTTTGTACCATCAAGTAGGCGCAAAAATGTTTGAGAAGCACCTGAAGAGATGTGGGAGTTATACTCCAGTTCTGGGCGGATGAAGGCCTTATAAATTGTAGCCAAATCAGAAAGGGTGAAGAATTTCCTGCAACGTCTCAAGAAACCAGCATTTAGCAGCGTTTTTGGTGACTTCAAATATGTGGTCATTACAACAAAGATCATCGTTTACACACATACCAAGTACTGACAGCTTTTCGGGTTCTTAGATGCAAGAATGCAGGTACCATTCATGAATAATGGCGATGGGGGAATGTTAAGCTTCAACGACAAGAGACCAGCATTGAGTTTTCAAAGCATTGAATTCTACTCGGTTTTTATGAACCCATGTAACAATGCTGTCAAGGTCAGAATTCAATGAGCTAATCATACGCAACCGTTCCATTACCACGTTCAAGAGCAGGGACGTGAATTTGGAAAAGAATGTGAGAAGCTGAGGGTTGAGTCATCAGCAAAACAGTTGAGAGGATTGGAAGTTTTAGACAGGAGATCATTAATGAAAATGAGGAAAAGAGTCGGAGACAAAAAGGAGTTCTGGGGCACACCAGCATTTATGAAATGGGTGTCAGACTTGAAGCCATCCAATACAACTTGTATTGAACGGTCGGAAAGGTAGTTTCTAATCCAACGAAGAAGAGACTCATCGATACCAAAAGCACGCATTTTCGATAAAAGAGCCTGATGCCAAACTCTATCAAATGCTTTAGAAATATCAAGCGCAATAATCTTACTTTCTCCAAAACAATGTAAAGATTGGTTCCACTTTTCGGTGAAATAAGCCATCAAATCACCAGCGGACCGTTTGCCGCCACGAAAGCCGTACTGACGGTCATTAAGAAGCTTTCGTTCTTCAAGATATTTCATAAGTTGACGGTTTATCAACGTTTCCATGACCTTGAAAAGATGGGACTTTAGTGCAATTGGACGGTAATTGGAAGGGGAGGAAGATTCGCCTTTTTTAGAGACCGGCTGGACAAATGCAGTTTTCTATCTGCTCGGGAAAATCCCAGCAGAATAGGAAAGATGGAAAAGTTTACGCTGTGGTTTTGCCAGCGTAGAAGAACACCTCTTCAGAATAACGGCGGGGATACCATCTGGACCAGCGGAGTTATGTATGTTGAGATATTTGAGGACTCTCGCAACCGAGCGAGATCGAAAAAATATCTGCTTCATCACAGAATTTGTAGACTCGACCTCAGGTGGAGCCAATAAAAAACGAAATATCTACCGATATGACACAATGGTCTGATTTGCCTAAAGGAGATGATACTTCAACCCTGTATTTTTCGGGATGAGCCGCATGGCCTTCAATATCTGGAACCCGAGTGGGCTCATCAACAAGTTGAGTTAACTGGTTAAACTCAGCGAAGATCTCAACACACTTTCTTTCGGGTGTTGTCTGGCCAGAATGTCGAAGCCAACCAGAATTGTGTACATTGAAATCGCCCGCAATTGCGATTTCAGTGTGAGGATAAAGGGAAACAATTCTTACTTTTTTTGGAACCATGAGAAGCAAACAATAATGGCACTAAGCTATATCCAGGCAGGTTGAACTCTGATGAATCAGAATCAACACCCACCTGTGTTTCACTCAATGCCCAATGCATTTTGCAGTGCGAGCGTACACAGCAAAGAAATTCGATCACAACCCCCTAATGTTGCTAAAATCGACTCTTAACTTACCCGACATTACGATTCACAAAAACACATAAAAAAAAAATATCAATCGCAGACGCTAACAAAGTATAATCAACAAGTGTAGATCTATTAGAAAACCAATTCAACCAAGATCAATTCAACGAAGAACAATATGAAATGAACATGTAGCTAAAAGGTTCCCATCACTTTGACTCAATGCAATGCATAGGAGGCAGAACGCAGAACGACGAGATGTCGCCTCGTCGCAGGCAGTGCAATCAAATAGAAGAGAACCTCAACTAACTTCAAGGGCCCCATAGAAAACGAAAGTCAAAACTGTTAGCGGAAAATATTGGATGAGCTTCAGATTTACCTAGAACTTTAATTTTCAACTTAATATGAAAGTAAGATCAAGCCATGGCTTTGAAACAATCGTTGAAAGTTCTTTCATATAAAGATTGTTTTTTTAAGACGTGTTGTTTTCAAGAAGAAATAATAGAAAGAAATACCTTTTACAATTTTTGCTTCATTTGAGGACGTATGTCAACCATAACGCGCCTAGTATTCTCTTTCAATTCCAATTCATCAATCGTGTGGTGCTTATCTGCGTAAACAAACGAATCCACATAACCGATAAAGTGGTGCTCCAGCGGTCGAGCGGTGTTAAATCGCCGGATCTTGGAGATTACTTCCACGCACAGGTTTAAAGCTCGAAATTTCATAAAAATTGGTGTCAATAGCGATGGTTTCGAAACAATTTACTGAACGTATGCAATGCCCAGTGGTTGTGTGAACTCAATTCTTCCACGACAAAGTAGAAAACCAAACTAAAAATAAATTAAGTGACACACCTGTCAAAAAGACCAACTCTGAAAAAAATATTGGCCGATTGAAAACCACACGTTTTAAAAAATACTCTTTATTTTGTTTGTTCTGAGAACTGATTCCATAGTCTAGCTTTGATAAACTATCAAAGACTGCTGAATCGGAGTCTTTCTGATTATTTAAACCATCTCTGGATAAAAGTAGTATCTCAAGATCTGTCTTGATGCTCAAATAAAAGGGTGGTGATTTTTTTTAATTTTAATCGAAGTTACGTTCGTTCGAAATACCATGTCGTCCTGGAGATTCTTCAAGTTCCATCGCACTAAAGAGACCTAAGACTTGGATATCTATATAAATTTCAAGTGGCTGGGACCTGACCCATCCACATGGCAATTGCGAAGCGACCCTACTGCGCAGATGCAACGTTTTTTTTTATATTTTTTTTGTCTGCTTAGTTGTTTTTTCAAGGCAAAAACACTCTTTTCATAGAAAGAACTGTGTTCCTGTTTCATTAAAGACTAAAACTACGACAGTCACTTTCAATGAATCAAAAACAAATAAGCTATCGTTTTTTTTCGCTTTATTGATTCCGGGATCGCTTTTCAAGAAAAAACTCAAACTATTTGATTAAAAAAAGGTAAAGCTCAAAAATGAACTCAAACTGGTTTAAAAAAAAAACCCCCAGACACAGTTTCCATTCAATAAAAATAAAAGTCATTTATCCACGAACTCTCGTTGAAATCTATTTCAGCTTTTGAAATGACTGCAACCGCCAATATATGAATTCTCTGCCACCAGAAAAGGAAACACCACAACCCTCGAAGTCAATAAGAACATTTCACCTTTTGTTCGTTTGTTCGCATTTTCAAACGATGATGGATGAAAAGAAAAGAATTAAAAAAAAAAAAAAATCCACTGCTGCAATCGACAACCCACGCACCCACTCAATGAAAAATACCCCCCAAGCATATTGTTCTCAAATTTCTAACCGCTTTTCCACTCATTCAACACTTTAAGGGTGGCAAAAATACTGCAAAGCAAGTGGCTGGAAAAATCGATACACAAGGTGCGGCCTATGTCAATGGAAAAAAAATCAACTCTGATTGCTACTTTAGGGCAACACCCCGCCAATTTGTGCTATTTTTAGCTACACTCGTGACCAGTCACAAAAACAAAGAATTCAACAAAAAAAAAAAGAAAAAAATTCTTTGGCATGAATAAACACAGGGCTAACCAGTTCGTTTACACCCGAATTGTTCTCGAATTTATTATTAATTTAATTCAATCCATACCGCACCCACGCCCACTCACAGTAATTGCCTTTCGGTATGGCTTTCCCTTATTTTATGGTAACGAGTAGGTATGCCATTTCCAAGTCAGGGAAGATTGAATCCGGCGCTTGGATCAATTTAAGACGCGGATCCTTAAAGAGTATTCCTGAAGGTTCGAACTTGTAAAAGTGTTTTTTTTTATTTCATTCACAATCTCCGCTACTCAAATATAATTGCATTCAATTCTTCTCCTTATTTCTCTATCAGTATGCACGAGTAGGAGTACATCCTACCCTCGTCCTTGCCTGCCCACTTGAACGCATTCCGATTTGAAGTATTTTTCTTGCGCTTTCTTGCAATTGCAATTCTAGTAAAATAGAAAAGTCTATGTGAGTGGATGGAATTCCTTTCTTTTTTCATCTCATTTTGCCGAGCGGCTCTGGGTGGCTCGGGTGGTGTGTTCGTCCTTCGACAACGGCCGTTGTCGTTGTCGTTGTCGCTTTCAGTATGCGCTTTAGTCGGGATAAGGAGTTATTAGTTATATATTCAGGATTCGTTGAATGGTTTTCTTCCGCTGTGCCGGAAGCACGTACTCAATACGTTCCATATATTAAATTTCATACCAAAAATTGAAGGAAACGTACTCGCACATAGATGGGTGTCTTCCAGTGAGAGAGATGGAAAGGAATAAAATTGCATGCATAATTCAATATAATACCGAAAAATACTCTCTCTGTAAAGAAATCCACTGCGTACCCTTATCTCTGTCAGTTTTTATTTTATATGTTCAGTTTTTTCGATTTTTTTTGTTTGTTGTAAAGAAAAATTCGGGCTTACTTATGTCGTTTATAAACACACACAATGACTCGCATATACATGGTTATAAATTTTGACAAAAAAATTTATGTAGAACCGAAATCGTCATAAAGTGCACCATTGTGTGCCAAGTCCTGAGACGAGTATAATAATTCAAACTGAATGACCCGGTTAGGAAAGGTTTTTTTTTTCGTCTTCGAAAAATAGGGAAGCTGTTATGGAACAAAATGAAGGGTGCCAGTCATTGAGATGGGAATGTGACCGGGAGGAGCATGGGCAGGGGCAGGGGAGAGATCGAGAAATTCAGTGGCAGACTTTGAATTTTGGATGAGTTTATATTTTGGAATAATTTTGAAAGCATAACAAGAATAAATTCCTTTGCGAAGCGGAAGGGTATAGGCAGTAGGCACCTTCAGTATACTCATTCCTTTTTTTTTCATTCCAATTTATGTATTCGAAAAACGTTCTTATCGTTATTCCAGTAAGCCTCCAATTTAGTAAGTGCAGTTGACTGCTTTGTGAGTGGATAAGTGGGTCGATTGTGTAATGACTGTAAGGTTGATGGGAAAATCGTTTTTGACATCAGATTTTATGGGCAAATTGGTTTTGGGATGTTTGGCTTACAAGAGATATGTTTTTGGGATTCGATTTTGAAGCCATCATATAGGGAAAGGAATTTATTCCACAAATCGTTCTAATGTCAATTTAATTTAAAAAGAGAGATATGATTTGTGGTTCACAAACAGGCTTAAGAGATGGTTTTTTTATTTCAAGTTTCCCCATAAAGTTCTCAAGGATGTTGTAACCTTCGTCTATGAAGTTATCTTTAGCTTTAATGATTTGAAACTCTGTGGGATACCTCATATGCGGACTCACTAGTATATGAAGCAATTTAGTGGGAGAGGTGTGATCTCTTCTAGGTCACGATTTCGTTAAGCGGGAAAAGGAAGAAGGAAAAGAAAGTCATTTGACACTCTGTGGTTTTTTGCCCTTTTTATTCTCTTTTATGCCAATCAAACAGAGATTAGGCAAATAAAGAACAAACTCATTTTTTTTCTTACCAAAGAAGTGTTTATTAGAGCAGGGATCACCGGGTCTTAGTGCATTTCTCACAATCAAGCCTTCCGCAGGAATGGAGGGGGACTAGAATTTTTTACTGATTCTGAACGGCTAATCGAGAAAGCGCTTTTCAAGGCAATGAATTTACCTTCGCAGCACTTGCCGACTTTGACCGAAAGGCGATACCCATGGGAAAACATTTGTAGTAGTAGTAGTAGTAGTAGTAGTAGTAGTAGTATGTTTTATTCAAATTTCACTTCTTTAATAATAATATATAAATTTTATACCAATTTCCTTATTTTTATATCTTAAAAGATAGGTTTAAATAACAATGAAGATATATTTTAAGATAATTTAATTATTTCTAAAATAAATTTACAACAATGGCTTTCGTCGTCTGTCGCGATCTATCGCCAATATTTTTTCAAACTCTTGATTTCTTAAAAATGCAAATTGGAATTTATTTAGACGTTAGACTAAAAGAAAGCTTCTAAATGTATCCACAGACCTTGTGAACGTTCACAAAGAAGAGGTGGATTCTATGATTAATGTCTTTACAGACGCAGTTATTTCTTCAATAGATGAAAGTGTCCCAAAAAGAGTTAAGAGCAATTTTTCTTCTTTAAAAATTTCCCTCCTCAGATTTTAGAACTAATCAAATTGAGAAATTTACACAAAAGAAATTGGCAAAGATTTCGCCACTCTTTTTCACGTAGAATGATTTCGTATTTAAATAAGCAAATTTCTGATCAGATACAAACATACCGAAACAAAGAGTGGAATAGCAAACTACAAATGTTAGACAAAAATGGAAAACCATTTTGGAACATCATGAAAATTGTTAAATCCAAAAATAGGAACATACCGTTTCTAAAAGATTTAGAAAGAAACTTTTTCACTGACACAGAAAAAGCCGAGGAACTAGCCAGAAATTTTATGAAAAATCACTTAATCTCACAAAATTTAGGAGAGAGTGAAACTATTTGAGTTGTTGATAACACAATACAAAATTTCGATAACCTTGTGGTGTTAACTCCATCTAATGCACTTGTAACTGAGGACAACATTAAATCTATTATTAAAAGCCTACAAACGCGAAAAACAGGTGGGTTAGATTTAGTTAAAACTATTTATTTAAAACATTTACCGTCAGTTGCACTAAAATATTTAACATATATAATAAATGCATGTCTTAAGTGTCAATACTTTCCTACAAACTGGAAAAAAGCAAAGGTTGTACCGATCCTCAAAGCTGGTAAGTTACCAGAATTATCCACGAGTTATAGACCCATTAGTTTACTGAGCACATTAGGTAAAATATATGAAAAAATTATTAAAGAACTGATTCTAAAAGTTGTCGAGGATAAAAATGTTTTTCCTAATCAACAATTTGGGTTTAGGCGCTTTCACAGCACATCCCACCAAATTTAAAGAATTTGTAATCATGTGATTGAAAACGCCTACAAAATAAATCAACAGGAATGCTTTTGCTTGACATAGAGAAGGCATTTGATTCAGTTTGGCATAAAGGTCTAGTTTACAAACTAATCCAATTTAAATTTCCAACTTTTTTGTGTAAGATTGTCCAAAGCTTTTTGTTAAATAGATGTTTCCAAGTTCATGTAAATTTTGGTGTTTCGAAAGTTAATTTTTTCAATTTTGGTGTTCCCCAAGGATCAGTCCTTGTGCCATCATTGTACAACATTTACACGTCTGATTTTCCTACACTACCTAACTGTGAATCAGCAATTTTTATTCATCACATTCGTTTGCTCTCGATATCGAGAGGAATCTGAAAAATGCGATGGAGATCCTACAGAGGTACTACAATAAATGGAAAATAAAAGTCAATGAGGATAAACTGCAAGCCATCTTTTTCTCTCGAAAAAGAAAGCATTGCTATCTTCCAAGCGACTCTATTAATATAAGTGGAACTATTATACCATGGAAAGAATCCGTTAAATATCTTGGTGTTCATCTAGACTCTAAGCTTACTTTCAATCACCACGTTAAAAATGTTTTGCAAAAAATAAGTCTATCCATTAAAATGCTTTACCCTTTTATAAATAGAAAATCACTACTCTCAACTGAAAACAAAATTGTTATATTCAAAGTTAATTTCCAATATATATTTTTGTATGGCTGCCCGGTTTGGGGCCAAGCTGCGAAATGTCACATAAAAAACTGCAAATTTAACAGAACAAAGTTTTAAAAATGATGCTTGATTTGCCTTGGCATTATTCTACCCAAGATTTGCACACAGTAACGAATGTTGAATTGATTTCTGATAGATTCCGTAAGCTTACAAATAATTTCAAAAATACCTGCGAGGTTTCTGAGAATCCGCTGGTCTCTGAATTATATCTGTGATACTTTAAACAATGTTTCGTTTGCTTTATTACTTTTTATCAATGTTCTCTTTTTGTATAATTGTCGTTTACTTCATTATTAATTAATTTATTTATTAATTTACTTATTTACCATATATTTATTTATTTGTTTATTTATTTATTGATTTGTTTACTTGTTTATTTATTTATTTATTAATTTATTTGTTTATTAATCCATTTATTTATTTATTTATTTATTTATTTATTTATTTAGTTTAATTATATTTCGATGTGTTCATTTATAAGTTTTATTATTTATTTATTTATTAATTTATTATTTTGCATGCACTTACCTATTTATTTTGTTGTTGTTACTCCTGTTATTTATTCAATTATCTTTTTATAAAAAATGATTGGCAATGTTTCATATTGAATTGTTTACTTACTTACTTATTTATCTATTTTGATATCCAAGTTGACTTAATACATTTAAGCATTTACTCATATTAACATTTACATGTGCATATATGCGTATGCAACACATGTTATGCATGCATGTGTACGCATATATACTTTTTTTTTTGTTCCAATGAAGGTTTTAATCGTTTTTTTCCTTCAATCAGCAATGTCTTATTTCATTTAATTAATTTACTTTTCTAAAATAAAGTCATAGTAGAAAGATATTGACTATCGAATCTCTATATGTAAAACGTGCGGTCACATCCTTTGTGTAAAATTTGTGGCGAAATAAAAGATTGAATTGAAATCTTGATTTCTTTTTTAATTTTTTTCTAATAACTAAACTTTTCGATCAAATTCTGTCGATATTTGAGGGCTGTTTCCAGATAGTTTATAAGATGACACCATTCCCTTTCTCCATCCAATAAACTTGCTATGGTGTTCTCATCGAGTGTCGCGGATCCGAAGCAGCTTCTGCATATCCCTCTTATAATTGGACAAATCCCCATGAAATACATGTATGATTCTGTTTCATTCATGTTGCAGAGTGAGCAGTCCGTATTTTCTTGTGCTTTTCTTGATGTTCCATTTAGCCTTATGAGTCCTGTTCTTGCCTTGAATATACATCTCGTTACTGAGGCTTTTAGACTATCACCGACACAGCTCCGGCGAACTTCGTATAGTTAAGCTGATGGTACAGCCCATGTGAATAAATTTGTTTTTACTTAACTCTCCTATTCATGTGGCACCACATAGTGAATTCGAGAATGGGCTTCATTTGGCATTCCAGCGTTAGCTAACCATCACGCAACGAGCACTACCTTTGTATATAGAAACTATAGTACTATTACCGGACACCTTTTTTGGTGAACATTGTTCGTCACTAGGGTGCGCCAACATCGGCGAAGAAGATTACGAAAAAAAGAATGCTCATGGTGGAATGTATGATGTTAGGCGCGTATTTCCTATGAGATAGAGAGAAAAGCATATATGATGAATTTTTTTTATTTATTTATGCTTCCTGCTCTTACATATTGCACCTTTGTGGAATGCATTCCAACTTTTGTGGACCACTTTCGAATTCAAGTTCGACAGTGCAAAAGGGGAAAGTGATAGTACTATAGATTTTTCATATACATCAAGGGCACTACCACAGAAGGCGATGGCGTAGACCAAATGCGCGTCATACTCAAATCGTCAGTCGGCCTCCTGGTTTACTGAGCCCAAGAACTTAATTGAACAGATGTAACTGAGGTTTTGTTTTAGTGAATTTCCTCCATTCTTTTTTTCTTAAGTATAAGTTAAAACATGTTTTTGTGAGTTGTTTATAATAAAACTAAAACAAATGGTAGTCGGTTTTCAAATATTCCAATGCATTTTTCTAGTTGGTTTTTATTCTCTGGATGTCCATTTATTCTCTGTCATTCTGTTGTTTATTCAATTGGCTTTTACAAACAAAAATTTCGTTTTTTTAAACAAGAAGTTCACTATGTCGGTTGTTCTTCTCCTTCTTCCAGTGTATCAATCGAACAGTCTTATAGCTATAGACATGAGCAAAAACAAAAAATAGTCTAGAGGTGTTATCTCGCACTATCTAATAGGCCAATTGACCGTCCCCCAAACGTGAAATAAACTGTTTACCGAACTCGCCTGTCAATTGGTTTTGTTGAAACCACATGTCATTTAAGCCGCATGTTTGTGGTTAAGTGTCCAACAATGATAATTTGGTTCGAAAATTAGTCACAATAGCCCGATAAACTGCCTCAGTAGATCGATTAAAGTGACCATAAAATAAAGCAAGCTACATACTTGATTAAATTGTAGTTCAGACTGAAGATGTTCGACAGATGAAGTCTTGTTTTACCTGAAAACCTGCCAATTATGGCTTAATTTCACGGCGAGCCTAATCACATAGCGGAGTTAAATTATAAGTGTTAACCACCTCCCTGGTTGCCCAGTAGCAATAGTGAACTTGTTGAGGCAAGTCATTCGAAGAATGCCAATTGTTTCCGCATTTGGATAACCACAGCCACCCTTATACTCTCACAAGGGGACCTACGTCATAAATAGTCCCAGACAACGCCCGGCACGTCAAGCACAGAACGTCATCCAAGAGGGCCTAGAGAACTTCTGGTGAAGCCTTGCAGCTTGAAGGTTATTTCCAAATGAGTACCCCAATACTCGAGGCCTGGCAACCTCAATGTACGCACCCAGCCACTAGTCAAACCAGCAGCCAACCACCGTACCTTGGGCTTTCTTAGTTTGTTTGACTAAGAAAAAGCCAAATGTTAGCCCCCCCCCCCCCACCACGACAAGCTGAAACCCTTTGGGGAGGTTGGGGGGGGGGGGGGGTGATGTACGACAGTGATACAAACCTTAAATTCCAAAAACTCCAACTTTTTTTTATGAATCCTTGCACAGTTTAAAACGAAATCATTTCCCGCTGTCTGTCTGTATGCTTAGATCTATAAAACTACTGTAAACGGACTTTGATGCGGCTTTTTTTTAATAGGTAAGTTGATGCAAGAAAAAGTTTTATATGTTTATGTTTATTTAAATCACATATTCCCACGGGGTACGGGAACATACACGGAAACTTAGAAATTGCTTGACCGATTATAAAACTCTGTCTCCGTTGGAATGCTATTTTTTCACTCCCATATTCCCGCGGGAAGCTAAACGAAAACTTAATGTCTAAATTGTGGTCTGTCTTTTCACTCGCAAATGTTAGCTACATCTCGTAATTGTGGCTTTGGGAAAGGGAAACATTACAAGAGGGTAAATAATATGCTAGAGATTTGATTTATTGAAAAGGTCAAAGACTATGTTTCCTTTACATATTCTCTTGGGAACGGAAATATTACCGGAAACTTGGAAAATACTGGACCAATCAATATCTTATGATAGTTTCTGACTTAAATAACGTTCTTTTATCTGACCAGCTATCTCTTGAAGGTTTATCCGACCATGATTTGTTGTTTTGTACATATAATATTGTTTTTAATAATGTCTCGTCCCCTTCTTCCTTTCAGTTTCGTGATTACAAATCTGTGAACTATTGTGCACTACAAGAAGACGTCTTCAATTGTCCGTTTTACCTGTGTCATGGTTTATATAACGTTAATGAAAAAGTTATCTTATTTCAACAATTTCTGCTTGAGCTTTATGAAAAACATGTTCCTTTGAAAACTGTTGCTATCAGCAATACGAACTGCCCATGGTTCACTTCAGAAGTCTTAAATTCGATAAAAAAAAACGGCGCAAACTGTATTCTAGTGGAAGCATCTTCCCACGACTTCAAACTGGGAGAATTTTTGTCGAGCTCGTAATTAACCCTCATTTATAACTCGAAAAAACAAGAAAAGATATTATTTCTCAAAATTTAACCCTGCTCAAAGTTCTCGTAAATTTTGGAATAATCTGCGTTCGTTTGATATTGGCAAAAAAGTAATCGTTAACGATTTTCCTCATCCTAACGATCTCAATACAGGATTCATCACCAGCAACCCTCATCTAGCTTCACAGTGAACAACTCTGCTATTTACGAACCTCTCAGGGTTTGACTTTGAAGTCATATCTGAGAATGATCTGATCAGAAACGTTCTTTCCATTCGTTCCAATGCTGTTGGTGAAGATGGAATTCCAATTCGGTTTATAAAAATTGTCTTACCCTTTATTACACCCACACTTACACACACAATTAACTTTTGCATCACATCATCCTCATTTCCACAATGTTGGAAACGCGCTATTGTTATTGCTGTGCCTAAAAAGAACAATCCCTCTGGTGTTTCTGATTTCCGTCCCATTAGTTTGCTGCCTTGCCTCTCTAGGATCTTTGAAAAAATCTTATCCAGTCAGATTTCAAACGACATGCGAATTCGTGAACTGTTCTCTCCGGTGCAATCGGTTTTCGTGCTGAACACAGCTGTTCTTCAGCCATGGTAAAAGTCCTTGACGAAATCCGCATTGAGTATGATCAAGAAAAGCTTACGCTCCTGTGCCTGCTCGATTTTACTAAAGCCTTTGACCGAGTTAATCATAGTTTTCTATGTAAAAAGCTTAAATTGTATTTTGGCTTCAGTGATAGATCAGTGCGCCTTATTCAAGACTATTTACATCACCGTACTCAAAAAGTAAAAGTTGGCAATTTATTTTCTGAATCCATCCATTTGCTTACTGGCGTGCCACAAGGTTCAATTTTGGGTCCAATTTTGTTTTGCATGTTTATTAATGACTTGCCATATGTTTGCAAGAATGTAATGGTTCATCTCTACGCGGATGATGTTCAAATTTACATCTCGCAACGGTTCAACTTATTGGAGGATCTGGCTTGTAGAATGAATGAGGATTTGAATGAAATCCATGCTTGGTCTCTGAGTAACGATCTTATGCTCAATCCAGACAAATAACAAATAATTGCAATTTCCAAACGCAAGTTCGATACAAATAATCTGCCAGCTATACTTTTATCTGAATTTAAACTTGAATTCTCTGCTAGTGTCACAAGTCTAGGCTTTAAAATAAATCGATACCTATCTGCCACTGATCATATTAACTTACCTGTTGGTCGTATATATGCTGGCCTCCGTAACTAAATATGTTTTCTTCTCTTATACCGACTGACACAAAAATTAAAATCACTAAATCGCTTCTCTTGCCTATCTTCGATTACGCTTCAGTTCTTTACCCTAAGTTGTACTCTCATTCACAGCGTAAATTGCTTGTCGCTTTTAATGATATTATAAGATACATTTATTGTTTGCGGAGATTCGAACATGTCTCTCACTACCATCGACTTGTACTAGGATGCACTTTTGATCAATTTTTTGAATCAAGATGTTATATTTTCTTGCATAAAATAATACAGAGAAAAGCACCTTCATACTTATTTGAAAAATTATGCTTTGCGCAGTCTGTAAGGACAATGAATTTAATTTTACCTTCGTACACTTTCCTTTACTCATCCAGGTTATTTTTTGTACATGCTACTAAGCTCTGGAACTCACTACCAACTTCGATAAAACAGATAGTAGAAATTTCAAAATTTAAGAATGCCATTTTTAACTATTTTAATCAATCTATTTGATAAACAAAAACAATGTATTCAGTACGTGATTAAAATTTCTTTTTTCTTCTTTTTCTTTTTTACTACTTAGTATTTTTTTATCTTTTTCTCGTTGTTAACATCTAATATAATTTAATGTAATGCAACTATAATGTATAAAATCATAATGTTACATAGTAGGTACTATAAAAGACTATGTCTTATTTTTACACCGTAATAAAATAAATTGAATTGAATCACAAAAAATGTTTCACCGTGCGTCATTGCCCTTGAGTAACTTAGATTATAATTATTTCTTCTCCAATTCCCCACTGAAATAATAGCTTAGACACTACTTTACTTAATCTACTCAATTCGATCACCCGAGTTACGTCGCACCGGGCGGATCAGCTATTGATGCAACCGATTAATTGAGGTTCAATCCTCTTTGATCTGGCAAAAAAAGTTGTTTTCACGAATTTTTTTGACCGGTATAAATCATAAATATTAATTTTAAAATTTTTTAACCTAAAAAATACAATCTTGAAATACACAAGAAATTTTTTTTATATTTACTCTACTCAGTTTTTTGTAAAAAAAGGAGAGAAAAGACTTGTCTAAGAAAAGATGAGTGTGCGCTGTTGATTTTAGTCGATGATCGGAATCTTGCCAAAATCTTACCACACGTTTCTTATGACTATAGCTATGGCGTATATCATACGATTAATTTCTTTTTAATTACAAAATGGCTGACATTTTTCCATAAACTATGAAAAATTACGTTTTCTGTAAAAAAAAAAAATTGTTTCAAGAAAGTTCAAAGTTTTCTTTACGAAAGGGAAAAATCGTTATGTTCGGGGGCTTAGGTAGTTAGTTAAGCGTCACCCAAAAGAAGATTTAAACTGCTCGGATCTTTCTAAAATATAAGTTTGAGTTAAGTAGAAAGTCGGCCGACGGAAAAACAGATTTCCACTTGAACTTATATCCCAAAAATTGGTCAATAAATCATCTCTTTCTAAAATATAGTATACTTGTAAATATGGTATGGTACTTTTGAAAAATGCAATAAAAAAGAAACTCCTTTTTTGAAAAGTCTAAAGAGCGTAGACCAATGGTTTTAAATAAGGTTTTAACTAGCTGCTCTTAAACACTATCACTGAAATACTAATCGATTGTTGATTAATGGACTTCTCATAAATCTTTTAAGCATGTCTTATAAATCCAGCTGTAAAACAGGAAAACTAGGGACAAAAGTCATGGAGGTTATGGTTCATTTTTGCAGCATTGTTTTGCTTGGTTTTAAGTGCCTTGTTAAATCTCACTTAAAGGCCTCTTAACCTTATCGCTCTTAATAATTTCTTTTGTTAAGCTTTGATATCTAACCATTCTGTTTCCCTAAAGTTTTAGTTGAACGCTAAACATGAACAAAAATGTATAAACTGAAGCTTCCGTACTCTTAATAATTTGAACATCTTGAATAGGTTATCGAACGCTTCTGTATATCCTGGTTGTATTTTAAATATTGTTCTCCATTGCGGTGAATAATGCAAAAACGATTCTTGATGAATTCGGTAACCTTAGACCAGTTCGGAATAAGTTATTGGCACCTATTATAAGGCGGTCGTAAAAGTTTCAAACTACGAGCTCCAAATAGGAAGTATCATAGACATTAACAGCCTCATAGTGAGTATCTTGCCACGATATTTGCTTCTATTGGTAAAATTATTTACATGTTCTAAATACATGATGCAAAACATTTCTTACGAGGATGTTTTCAGTCCTATCGTTTACGATGGGGCATTGTGAAATTGTGATATGAGGTATTACTGATTATGTGCTTTTTTCAAAACTGACACTGCTTCTTTCAAAACTGACATTTGACAGCCGTAATAAAACTGTGGATATCTGAATTTTTCTAAAACAATCATAAAATAGTGAATTAAAATATCCATAATCCCATTATTGACTCACTGACCGAGTTTGTAACGCAATAGTAGCTCTACCAAAAAGAGTTAAATGTTAAACCTTTTTATCCGATATTTTCAAAACCCCTTTTTTGGTTAGGTATATAAATGCTCTCGAATGGTAACGATATAATGTGCCTTCATTTAATATCTAGGTTGTATAAAGTTCACTAAGAATTCGAACTCTGCTATTAAAAGTAATTGAGTTTAAATATATATATGCTGGTTGCTGGTACTCCTATATTTGTATACAAGAATTAAGTTCTGTAAAACACAAAACAAGAAAAGAGCAATGAGGTTTGCAAGAAATTTACCACAAATATTCACTTCCAACCTACCCCGAAATTCATTGAAAAAGTAAAAGATTCAGAAGCACACATATTCAAAGCCTAGGAGTGTTTCACAAAGAATAAATTTACAGGTACCATGTTTCATGCCTTATTGGATAACTGCTGCCCCTATGTGAAAACTATCCATCATTTCGAAATTTCAAAGTTCTATACGTTTAGAATGTGGTATACACAACCTCCTATACCTGCACTTTGTGGCACAGTGCTTTGGTAAGGGAAAACCTCATCGTATCATTTCAATCTTTGAATTCTGCCGAGTAATGACTTTAACATGAAACTTTATCGTCGTATACTCCTCTCATATTAATCTATGTAATGCGGTCAAGTGAGTCTTGAATGTGTGCCAAAGAGCAACAGGAAGGGAGATAAATCGTTTTATTCCCCGCAATGTGCAGATTTCTTTCGAGAGCCACTTGTCAACCTTTCTTATCTGGTAGGGCATAGCATCCAGCCAGCAATGGGCACACCATCTTATCATCCTTTCAGGTGAGCAAACACATCGCAATAGTCTTTTGCTAAAATATGACTGCCAATGTCTAACATCATGTTTTGTGTTGTCCCATACGATCAACCTTACCAACCGACCGACCGGCCGTCCCCTGTTTATGACCGAAGCCAAGAAAAGAGCAAAATGAAGACAAAAAAACAAAAGGCAACAACGAGGTTAGGTCGAGAGAGGGTTAAGTATTCTGTGAGAGTTTGGTCTCAATAAACCACACACCACACACACCATACACAAAAGAAAAGAATCCACACACACAATCACAACCAAACCCCCACCCTCTCTACTTTTTTATGGGACTTTGAAAAAAAAAAAAAAAAAAACAAATGCAGAACACTGTCCTCAAAGACACATACGGCCGCATTCATTCAACTGGTTTCCACTTGCAAAACACAAGGACCCAGGGTGACACTTTTTCAAACTAAACAACTCGTGAGACAAAATCTGACAGAAAACAACATTGAAAGGGGTTGATGAGCTATACGATGAGCATTGTTGCCAGCTGAGTGTAAATGATAAGAGGCTCTATGAATGATGAGAAGTTTGAGGGTTAATGAGATGCCATTTAAAGTTGACAACACACATTTGTTGTCTTTTTGTATACAAATCGAATATTTCTTAGTGGAGTTCCATAGGGTGGCATATTTTGACCGCTATTGTTTTCTATGGGATAATTGAAAAGGTTTGGACTGTGCCACTTTGAGTGCTAAGGAATATTTGATCATTTTTGATTCTAATTCCTCGTAGTGTTTTGTTCGTTTCTTACTTTTCAAAACACGCGCAGGAACTTGTACGCTCTGTGGTGAGAAAATGTGCAGTACGCCTTGAGTAACCCTATAGGTCATGAGAAAAACAAGATAGCCAGTGCTGATTTGAGTCTCTCATCTAATCTCAAAGCCGTTGAGGAACTGCTGGCTCCTTTTTTTAGTCCAATGCTACAAGTGTATTTATATTTGTTTAAGAAACTAGACGGCTAGTTTTTCCGTGACCTAAATCTTTGCAGAAGGTTCTTTGCCCATCTTAAAAAGAAATGCTAATCCTTGTTCTTGCAAGACGCTCTCAATTTGTAGGGCTTAATATTGAGAGCTAAAGATTTAATCGAATAAACACCAATGCTTAAGCGTATTTAGATCTTATCTTCACTGGCGCCGAAAAGTGGACTTACATCAACTCTGCGCTTCTACTAAAACATTGGTAGGCAGAGGGAAAAGGTTAATTGTTCACAACTCAATTGTATCCCTAATTGCCTTTGTAAATGTGTCTCTCTAGTCGACATGCTTGACATAAGTGTTTCATTTGTTGAAAAATGAATGGTTCACCCGGAGAACAGCATGAACGTTCTGGTCAAGCCAATCAGCGCTTCAAAAGCTCCACCAAGAGTTGCCAATTTTTAATTCATCGTTGCAATTGCCATGTTACACAGGCACACTCTCGGGAAATTCTAATTTGCAACTAAAATGTCTGCTTCAGGATAAGAAATGTGGTTTCTTTTCTCAAAAGGAGTGAAAAGAGAGAAAATCTTTAGGTAACCTGTCTTTAAATAATGCGGCAACAATGCCATTGAAACTTACCTCTACCTACCTACTGAAAGCTGGAGGCTTGCAAAATTGAAAACAAAACTGAGAAGAAGAGTTTTTTTTTTTACTTTTTTTTCATAGAAAGAAGAAACATAAGGTGCCCTTGTCCTGCTTTTTGAAAACTCAGTGCAAACAACGAAAGATATAAGGAAACCCACCGGAGGCAGAAAAGGGAAAGATATAGAAAAACTGGGAAGCGGCATATTGTGTTTGCTCTTCTAGTCGTAAACCTCTAGGGTAGTTTTTCATTATCGCTGAACTTGTTCGTTATGTTTGTTTGCTTATGCCTGACAAAGGGTTGTAAATGGGGATGGGGGAGTTGGGTGGCAGTATGTCTAATGTCTATAGTATCCTTCTACTGCTGTACCACTTTTCTTCTTTTTCTTATTTTTTTATTTTTGTATTCATTGTATTTTTTGTATCGTATTACCACATATCGTGCAGAGGACTATAGTCGCAGCATCAGCATCACGAAATCTTGCCTCCGGGTAACGGGATCAGCGAGAGCAACCAGCCGAGCTAGCAACAAGGGGTTAAATGGAATCCAACAGCTGAGAGTATGCAAACGACTTGTGGTGTGGGAGGCTGACTCTCCTTTTGAAAGTTTATTGGGTGCGCCATTTGTTATAGAAAAACTGCCTGCCTCATGAAACACAGCAGCAGACGCACCAAAATGGAACAGCGCGCACCAGACCCATATAAAAATGCTTGGCGTCGAGGTGTAGGAGCATTGTGGTGTGGATCACCATAGGATGAATGGTGAAAAAGCTAATATTTCGTAAATGAGATTCCCCGTTTGAAAAATTCTTTCGTTGCGCCCTCGTTTGAGACGAATTTATCGTGCCACAGCACACCGCTATGGCATATTCTTTTTGAAATCCAATAAGAAACAGAAAGGACAATGCACGAAGACGAAGACGTCGGCGGCGTCGTCCATGCCGTCGTTGTTCCGTAATTTAATATTATTTTATTTTGTCATATTTAAGGAGTTTGCATGACAAATTCATATTGTTCTCGTGTGACATGCCGACATTGCGCGCGGTTGTGGTGGCTAGCGTTACAATGTGGTGGCGCCCGACGCAAAGCAGTTCATAGTAATTTGATATTCGTATTGGAAAAGTTTGGGCGGTAAATTGGCTTAGCTTAACTGGTGGTGGGAATGGCTGAGTTTCGTTGCCAAGTACTACAAGTGTTCTTGGGCTTCCCATAGGGACAATGCCAGAACACGAAGTTCAATTGTAGTGTGTTCAGTCACTTTTTGTTTTCGACAGCGGGGTGTAAAATTAGATTTCTTACACTGGCAATTTCATTGAATAGCCATATTAACAAGAGAGAACATCGTGCAGTAGAAAAGAATTTCTATTTAGAGACAACAATGAGAGAGAAGTTTTTCGATACTCTTGACATAGATACAGACAGTTAGGAGTTAGGAAGGCTAACTCGGATGTATAATATTTCCAGGGACAATGGCACGACAACATAAATACCCAAGTAATTGAGGAAGAGGATTATTATGACGATGTTGTAGTAAGATATTGTTTTTGTCTTTCACCCCCGAGGTATAGGAAGGAGATAATGGCAAGTTATTTTTGAAGAAAGTATTTGCCAGGTCATTTTCTCATTTAATTTTCCCTTCAATAAATTTTCCTCCCTCGGGAGTCTGAAGGTTATTGTAATCGGCATTAAGAGTCTGATTTTTCAATTTCAAGCAAAATAAAGATATTGAGTGTTTTGTTACGAAGGTATTTTCGAGAAGGAGTAGTTTAAAGGAACTGATTCTTGATTTCACCCGGTGCTAAAAAACAGTTTTTATTTTATAAGAAACGCTAGTCTCACTTAGAAAGTGGCTCATTGGTCCACTACATGAAAAGTAATCCAATAAAAGGATCAGGTTTATTGAACAAATTAAAAACCGATGGATCTTAGCCTAAAGGAAACTTTATTTACGTCTGCACGTGTGCACTTAAGAAGTTATACTTCTGTGGCGTAACAAAACGAAAATAATTACATTTTTTTGTTTTGTAAAAGGAATGGAAGAAATGTGGCATTGCAGTGTGTGGCATTGAGTTTCTAAGGGTTCCCTTGGGAGTACAGCAATGAATAGAGGTTATGTTACGCAAAAAAGTGTTATATTTTAATGGTAAAAAGAATTTTTGAAATCAGCTCAGTAGTTTTTGAGCTTCATTATGTCGCGTGGTAACCGGTTTGTGGTTTGATTCTCAACAGAAGTATAAATGTTTATTCACGGGTATCGCCTTTCGGGAGGAATTGGCAAGTCCTCCGATAGTAAATTCATATCAAGGAAAATAGCTTTTTTCGATTAGCCGTTTGGAATCGGCAGATAATTGTGGGTCCTTTGCATTCCCTCCCAAGGTGTGGTTGTGAGAAAAGCGCCAGGCCCCAAGGATCCTCGCTCTGTTAAGCTACTCTATTTGTATATTTATTTATGTCGCTTTTTTTTCCCTGGACCTGATGGTATAATTCCAGCCGAACTTCAAAAGGCCGCGGATATTATTATTCCTGTCCTTGAAGTTATCCTCATAGGCTGTACCACCTTGAACTATATCCCCACTCAGTGGAGAGATGTCAAGGTTGTGTTTATACCTAAGGCTGGGAAATCATCCCACGTAAAGCCAAAAGATCTCCGACCAATAAGTC
The DNA here is from genome assembly GCA_914767635.1 of Melanostoma mellinum. NCBI lineage: Eukaryota > Metazoa > Arthropoda > Insecta > Diptera > Syrphidae > Melanostoma > Melanostoma mellinum. The sequence goes on from OU612059.1 coordinate 207,113,186, forward strand.
TATCATCCTTTCTTCTTAAAACCTTAGAACGACTGATAGACATCCACCTGCGTACAGCTATAGATCCAAAATTGTTATCTACAGCACAACACGCCTACTGTAAGGGAAAATCTGTAGAAACGGCCCTACACACCGTGGTACGCACTATAGAATATTCCCTCCATCGCAAAGAATTCACTCTGGCCGCCTTCCTCGACATAGAGGGCGCCTTCAATAACGTCAGCAACTCTGCAATTACAAAGGCACTGACGAAACTCAAAGTAGATGGTTCTATAGTGGAATTGATAAATCTAATGCTAAAAAGAAGAAGAATAAACTGTACTCTAGGAAACTTCTCTACAAAGAGATCTGTCAGTAGAGGAACACCGCAAGGCGGAGTCCTATCCCCTCTTCTATGGAATCTAGTCGTCAATGAACTTCTAGTTGACTTAGAAGCTGAGGGATTCAAAGTGATTGCATATGCAGATGACGTCTCCATTGCGGTGTCTGGAAAACATGCTCACGTTCTCACGGACCTGATGCAGACCGCTCTAAATAAACTTATAAAATGGGCGGGAAAATGTGATCTAGGGGTCAACCCTCAGAAAACTGAACTCGTTCTCTTCACCAGGAAATATAAAATTCCTCAACTAATAACTCCATCAATAAATGGAATCTCACTTGCACTTTCAAACGAAGCTAAATATCTAGGTATAATCTTAGACAGAAAGCTGAATTGGAAAGCTAATATACAGGAAAGAATCAGGAAATCCACGGTAGCATTATTTTCCTGTAAAAAAGCCATTGGTAATAAATGGGGTTTCTCCCCCCAAATCACACACTGGCTCTACACCGCGGTCATCAGACCAATACTCACATACGGAGTAGTGGTATGGTGGACCGCTCTTGATAAAAGGACCTACTGCGATAATTTAAGCAAGGTCCAACGAACAGCCTGTTTGTGTATAAGCGGAGCTCTGAGATCAACACCTTCAGCGGCCCTAAATACACTTCTTAACCTCACACCACTAGATATCTTCAGCAAACAAATGGCTTCCAGTGCAGCCATTCGTATGAGAGCTATCTCCCAATGGACCGACAACAACATCGGTCATGCTACAATCCTGAATTTATTCGGATCAATACCATGCCACTCCGACTACACCGTCCCCCAATTGGTTTTTGATAATAAGTTCCAAGTCTCAATCCCATCGAGAACAATCTGGGAAGACGAGGAATTTTTGAGAGATGATTCAATTCATTTCTATACAGATGGGTCAAAAACCGAGGAAGGGGTTGGCTGTGGGGTGTACTCAAAACGACTTAACGTAAGTCTCTCATTCCGCCTCCCAAACCATTGTAGCGTGTTCCAAGCGGAAATTCTGGCGATCAAAGAGGTCCTATCATGGCTAAGAGAAAACGTGATATCCTCAGTGAATATCCGGATTTTCTCAGATAGTCAAGCAGCCCTCAAATCACTCGGCGCTGTTTCTACGAACTCAGTAACCGCCCTCAACTGTCGCTTATCTCTTAAGGAGATGGCTGAACAGTTCAATATTCACCTTTTTTGGGTGCCGGGGCACAGAGAAATCGCGGGTAACTGCAAAGCCGACGAACTCGCCAGAGAAGGAACCGTTCTACCGATCTCTACCAGCAGGTTGAATATTGGTATACCAATCGCTACATGTAAACTCATGCTAAAGCAAGAGGCGATGGACAGAACAAATCACAGGTGGAACAATATCACCACGTGCGTGGCAACAAAACGTATATGGCCAGGAATAGATCCAAAACGCACTAGACATTTGTTATCCATTACCAGATTGCAAGTTAGCTCCGTAATCAGTGTCATTACCGGACATTGTCTGATAGGAAGACACGCCATAAGACTTGGCGTTCCCTCTAATGACTTCTGCAGAAGTTGCTTAGATGAGGAGGAGGAGGAGGAGACAATCCCACACCTCCTCTGCTCATGTCCTGCACTCTCTTCTAAAAGAAAGAGGCATCTGGGGAAATATTTTCTCGATGATCCAAGCGATCTGGCGCACACAGATCCCCTGCATCTCCTTCGCTTTATTGAAAGCTCCAAATGGTTTTGTTAAGCGAGGTACTCCCTCGCATAATTCTATGGTATCACAATGGACCTAGTATTGGTCTAAGTGTGTCGGGTGTATTCCTGACAGCCATTGTAACCTAACCTAACCTATGTCGCTTTTTGGCTGTCGGTACACGTACCAGCATCGTAGGAATCTCGCTCTCATACTTTTTTTGAAACGCGCTTATAACATCGAAAAAAGAAATCTTCGAAAGCATTTTGTATGAGATTTTGAATTTTTATTGCAAATCTGTCATCTCCATTTCTTTTTGACAACATGTCTTTCTCAAAGGCTATTAATCATGTTGAATTCGTCTCATTTGCCCTGTTTGTTCTGGATAAAAGAAAAAAAGTTCGTAATAAAATGTTGTTTAAGCTCTATCCACCCTTGGACTCCAGCCCTGAAGACCGGGAGATTCAAGTGGTGTCATTTTGAAAAGGAAAGGTGAAAGGTGTGTAAAACCATCCACAGTTCATTATGAAGGGAGTAAAATAAAAAAATATTCTTATTGCATACAGGAAAAATGTTTAGAGCTTGCCAAATCATTCCTGAGAGTTTCAAGGGAGCAGTTTATGTTCGCGAAGAATTGGCAAGTCCTTCGTTAGTAAATTCATTGTCATGAAAAAGATTTTCTTAGATTAGATTAGGTCGAAACCGGCAAAAAATTGTAGGTCCCTGCGTATATTTCGCAAACAAATAATCGTGATTTCGCATGTAAAAAAACATAAAATAGAAAATTTCGCATTTATTTCGCAAAAAACAATACAGTGTTAAAAACTCAACTAAAGGCTAACATTGTTGTAATTTCTACATTTTCATCTTTCATTGTTTGCCTGCGATCAGTTACGACAATGTTGTAGACACTAAAGTACTTCTCGGCATTAACACTATTGACAGGGCAATTGAGATATTCAAAAGCTGCTTTTGCAGATCCAGGGTAGCAAGATTCTGATGCCAATCAAACTTGCTATACATCCACAGGAGCTTCTTGGCCGACCAATCGAAGTGATTGTCTGTGAAAATGAAAGTATTCGTCAATTAGTACTTCTTGTGATACATTTTTGAAAAACGGTACTCATTTGTTGGATTTGGCATCATCTGTACCAACAAATTTTCTAAGCTCTTTTCAGCTGCTGTCATCATGCTTTCATCGATAGAGTTTGGTAAAATATTCATTGTTTTTTCGCCAAAAGAGACTTCACATTAACGCTGAAGAGAGGACTTCAAATCTTCTAATTTACTCCACAAAATGTGTATAAACGTAAAGTTTGAACCTTCTTAATTGTCAATTAGTTTCATAATTTTCGGACAAAATCCTGATACGAATTTAAGTTGAACTTGAATTTTACTGGTTAGAATGTTGTTTTTCAAAACATTCCTTGAGTTAAAAATCGATAATTTGCTGCATATGTTCATACAAATAAATCACGGATATAAACCAAGAATTTCACCTGGTTATAACAGGCGTAGGGTAATTACTCTCTCGCTCCTCAACTACGCAACAAGTAGTGCCGTTTCTGTCTGTTTTTAACAGAGTTGTAATTAAATGAAAACTGTCAGCGCGTCTGATTAACATTTGAAAGCGCGTAACGTAACAAGTGCGAAAGTATTTATTTTTCAAATTTCGCTTTTATCGCAAATAAAATGCAGATTTCGCTTTTATCGCATCTATTTCGTAAAAACGAAATTTACGTACCCCTACTCTTAAGGTATGGTTGTGAGAAAGGTGCTGGGCCTTATCGTCTTGTTATCTCACCTTTTGAGCTTATAATAAGCTTAAAAAAAAACTTTGCAGAGAAATCATGAAGAGGTATAAATACTAGAGCCTTGTGGTACACCAAAACAAAAACGTACTCGGTCGGACACTGCTTTATTGAGAGGAACATTGAAACACTGAAAATACAAAAAACTGTGGACATTTCGACAAAAGTAGGAAAGGGAAATTAAACGTTAAATTTTTTAAAGGAGGCAACCTAGCCAAACTGAATCAAACGCTTTTTCAATGTCCAATAAAATCATACCTGTGGATCTTCCTTGGGCACAATTTAATCTGACAGGATTACATATACGACGTACTCAATGGAAATTGCTATGAGAGCTCCTGAATCCAAATTGGCCATAAGGAAATAAAAATGCTCTTTATAACTTTGAAATCCTCATTTAAAGTTGAAATTGTTTTTTAAGTTGGACTTAGGTACACAGACCACTGCATTTAAAACAAATAAAATCATAACCTGTAAAGCTTCTTCTTTAAGTTTTATTTATTTAGAACTTTGAGTTGCAAACTTTAAATCTAGCTTCAAAGTTTTTTTTAATTCAACCACAAAATTGTTTGTCAAAAATCCATTCGTTAGCGATCAAAAAAATTGAAATCTGCTTTCTCAGAAATGCGGGATGATAGCTTGATGTTAAATGAAAGCATTACTGCTTTTGGTATCACCTCCACTGTTTTCAAAACTTTCCAAGTCCGGGTTCCATCACTATTTTCTACGAAGTGCTATCAAAGTTTTAATTTTTTTGGGAAATTTATTGGAGTACCTAGTACCTTCTTGCGCAATCCAATCCAACCCACAACCAATTTCCCGTGAATTTTCAACTATCGAACCATATGTGAAGTAACTTTAATCCTGAAGCAATTTACCAACCAAAACCAGTTGTGTATAAAAATTTGAAATAATTTCCCGCTCCAACTACAGACATCCCACCCCAAGGGATTAAAATCTAATTTAGCCTAAAAGCATAACTAATTCCAATGAAACTACTTTATTTGTTAGTTTTGGTATTTGCATCTAAATCCCAAACCGCTGGCTGGCGCTGCACTGGGAATATGTTGCATCAAAACTTAAATTTATCTACACACCAACAAAAAACTATAAAAATCGTCATATGCATTTGAAATTGGAGAAGAAGCAAACAAAATAATCCGGTAGGATGTTTTCAGGATCATTTGGGATGAATTTTTGATTGCATAAAAAACTTTTAGAGCGTACATCCCGTACAAAAAAAAAGGAACACACACAACTCTGAATGAAACCAATTTTCGCTCGAAACGTTCAGATAAAGAAAAACGTATTTTTTTCTTTTGTATATAAAAATTTGTCTCCATAAGCTATCCCATCTGGGAGGTTGATGTTTTCCCCACTCCCATAAGACTTCAAAGGGAAATGAATACAGAAACTCATTGCTAATCCTGTGAGTTGTGTTGCTTTTTTTGTTATTCATGTTTTCATGTGGCACACTTCCACGAATGTCTTTGTGTACCCTTTTTGTTTTCCTCGTTGATTATGGGTCATGGGAGCATTTTCGTCGGACTATGCCATTCTCTACGTTAACACGGACCGGCCAACCGGCCAACCGACCGACCCATCATCGAATATGTATTCAGTTCATAGGATGGACAATAGTTCCGGCTATTATCCTTGACATTTATCTCTTCTGTTCGTTCGTATCTGATGATGGTTCGGTATTGGGTTGGTAGACAATGTTTTTTGCGGCCACATTTTTGCAGATTGTCATCAATACATTGCGCTCGAGGAAGAAGAGAAAAGGCGAGCACACAACAAAAACGAAAAATGTCGAATTTGCAGGAATTTTTCATATACAGTATAGGGATGAGTATATTGAAAAAAATGGCATAGCTGCCTGAATTCCAAATACGCCTTCAGATGGTTGTCGAGGTATCACGTTTGATTTGGATCCAAACACGCGGTTCGCCATTGTTTTCAATTTCCGACTTCACTCACAGATCGAAATTTAATTTTATTTCGTACAGAGCGAGAGATAAGCAAACCGTATACGGTTTTAGGGGTAGAAGGATATCCTTAAAGGCCTAATCCTGCCAAATACTCAACACTCAAAATCGCCTCTTTTACCCTCTGGTTATATCCGTTCTATGAATTTGAAAGCAATTTTGCTTTGTTTCGGGGCAAGGGTCTCCAATTCTCTGAGAGAAAGTGAGAGAAAGAGAGCTATCGATATCAATTGAAATGCCAAATTGGTCGTGGAAATGAATTAAAAACGTACTTTGTAATCAGGCCACGATGTGGAAGTTGAATACACATACAAGGACATGCAGGAAATGTTTTCGTTGTTTGTTTGAGCGTTGAAGGGGGAGGAGTCGTGACACCTTTATTAAAATAAAAAGAATTCGCTACATTTACAGTTTAATTGGATGTAATTGCCAAAAACTTCCGTTCATTCTGTTTTTTATTTTTATCTACTGTGACTTGTGGAACACCGTTTGCTGCGCCCATAAATCCGGTTGATTAGTTTGATTATTGCTAATGGCATTGCATTTCCATTCTTCATGTTTATTTAAACGAATACAATTTAACTCACAATTTGACGAGCAAACTAAATTGACAATATTTCCTGTTCAATGAATGGTGCGGCTGTATCCGATCCAAACGGACATGACTATTTACATATCTCTTTGATCTGTTTGATACAGGAGTTCGATTGTGGCTCAGTGTAGACTTTTGCCTTCGATTGGAAATTATTGAATTTTATTTATTTGCCAACTGAACCACACACATGCGGCAGGATGTATATTTATTAAGTGCACTGTGCACAGATGTTAGTCGAACTGTTGGGCAATGTATTATTATTAGTTGTTGCCACTCTTGCTGTCGCTGTCCATTTCAATTTGCAAACTAAGCTGTGTTCTGTCGAAAATGGTATAGAAATTCTCAAAACAGATTTTAACAAAATTGAGTGAATAATCAAATCAACTGCGCTAGAATAAACTGGGAACCTGACATCGAATAGTGAATTGTTTTTTATCATTTTATTATTAATGAAGTTTTAATATGAAGGCTTTACGTCATTTGGGAATTGGGGCTTTATATGCACAAAAAGCATTTGTTGAGCTATTTTTGCCGATTTTTTTACTGCATGTGAAGAGTGTCATAGCAGTTTCTTGAATGTAACAGGGTTTTATTTTCAGCTACATGAGATGGATTTTGTGTCCGTGGTTGGACATATGAGAATGTTTGACTGTGTCCACATTTCTGTTCCTTTTGGTTTGCTTATTCCTCATGAATCGTTAAAAGTAAAAGTAAAGCTTAGAAGTTTATATTTAAAGATAAATAAGTGTATTCGTTTTAAGTTATATAAAAAACTTCGTCCATTTTACGGTCAAAATAATCTCCGTTGCCCGTGGTGCAGTGGTGTAGTGTTCAGTATATAGGCCAGTCGCTTGGGTTCGAATCCCGCATCTACCTTTTCTTTCAGCCTCCCAGTTTCATCTGGGTGCCGCCCTTGAAGTTATACGTGAAATTCAACCACCTTATTTCCATCTACTGTACCACAAATTAAAAAAAAGAAGGCTGCTACCCTGGTAGTACAATGATCCGGCAGGTTTGAGTGCTTCAGATCCTCCACTTTTAAATAATAAAAAAAAACGAACCAGCGATCAAACAATACGTGCAGTTGTTGATCTTTTTCGAACTAATTTTACACTTCTCGATTCAAAATCATCTACGAGGCGAAAGAATGTGTGCTCCGAAGAGAATATTGACTGTTTGGCGCGGTTTGCACCCTGGCGGTATCATCGGTCCTTATTCCTTTCGAAATGAGTAAGAAGTTGCCTTTCCGGTGAATGGCAAGAGCTTTTGATTTGGCTGATGTTTTGCTTCCAACTTTAATCAGTCAAACTTCCACGACATTTAGTTTCAAGAAGACGGCATATATTTCCATACAGAGCGTTTAGCCATCAATTTATTGCAAAATCAATTTGGCTATAATTTCATTGCCAAAAGGGATCGTATTAACTAAAAACAAACAGTAAATAGAGTGGCACAACAGAGCGAGGAGCCCCAGGGTCTAGCGCATTTCTCGTATCCGTGTCTTGTGAGGAATTTTACCATTTTCTACTAATTCCGAACGGCTAATCGAGAAAGCGGTTTTCATGGCAATGAATTTATCAACCGAGGAGTTGCCATTTCCTCGCAAAAAGTCCTGTTCACACTGTACAATTAGTTGGACAGACGTCGTTTGATGGAAGTTGGATAGTCGGATGTAGTTTGCGTTCACGCTTATCAAGCTTATCGTCCAACTTTATGTCACATACCCTTCTACTCCGCCGAACTTCTAGATTTTCAAAAATTTTTGAAAACTATCCAGCAAGTTGTACAAGCGGTCGTCTGAATGGTTCACACTATCAAGCATTGGTCGTTCAAGCCCAAGTCGTCCAACTAATTGTACAGTGTGAACAGAAAATATGTTTGCCTCTGTTGGGATTTGAACCACGAATCTCTAGGCCACCAACAGACATACTTACCATCACGTCACGGGTACACATATATTATCCGGCCCATCGCTTTTATGCTACTTAACGACTCTCGATTACTTTTTGTTGGGCAATGTTTATGCCCTACAAACGAGAAATTCAAGCCACCATTGAAGCCATTCGGTCAGACTTAGCGAAAAATTTTTTAGAAAATGGGCAGGTCGAATTGACTATGTAATTCGTAGCCGATTCGAAAAAATTAATTCTATGAAATTAACCATCAGATTATAATTATACAGTTAGTATAGCCCGCCCGGCGTAGCTCGGGCCTTAACACATTGACTGCCATGGCCATCATATTTGATAGCCAGTTATGTTTTCAGTGGTGCCGTGGCTATCAATACCCAGGTATGCTTTCATAAAATGATAGGAGTACCAAAAATGGTAGCTACTAAGGAGAAATCTCCATACAAATTGATAGCTCTGGCACCCTGTGATCTGCTAGGTAAACTTGGTTTGAGCAAACTGAATATCACATAAAATAGCCTCCTACGGAAAGATAGAAGTCTAACTTATTTTGCTGTGCCATGGCTATCATATTTGATAGCCAGGCAAAAATCCCTCACAAGGATTCCCAGGACAACACAAACATAAAAATTCATATCAAAATATATATTTATATAGTAAAAATGTTGAATATAGCAAAAAACGTTGTTGGCACCCAGTGAAACATACTGAAAATTGGCGTGGCAGTCAACGTGTTAAGATGATCAAACTGAATAAGTTGAGTAAAATTGTTACGAAGTTTCCGTTTCAGAGGAAGAATGGGGATTCAATATAGTCTGCGTTATTCAGGGGCAATGAAGTACTCGAACGCTGAAAAAATATTTGGAATCGGTTCAGTATTTTCCAATGTCCTGGTTATGTTCCGGTTTCCTTTGATATAAGGGGCCGAACTATAGTCTATATTACTTGGGAATAACACCGTATTGTAATAGTGAAAAAAGTTCGAAACCGGTCCAGTGGTTTTTGAATTCATATTCCCTTTCCTCTGGGAATAGTTAGTGGGATGAAATATAGTCTATGTAACTCAAAGCCAATGAAGTACTCAGTGAAAGATATTTGTGAATCGGTCCAGTATTTTCCAAGTTCCTGGTTGTATTCCCATTCCCGTTTCCATTTCCAAATGAATATGTAATGGAAAGCCTATGTCACTTCTCAAGTTCAAGATCATCTCTGTTCCAAATTTCATACAAATTGACTCAGTAGTTTTGGAGTCTTTTCAATACAAAAACTCATTTACCAAAACTCGTTTACGTTCCCGTTCCCGTGATATAATGAAGATGAAATATACGTTAAATCCTTTCTCTTGAATCACTCTATCTAAAGCCGTCTTGTTGGAACCACATCTCGTTCCCACAGTATCGCCCATAGAGCACATCAAACAGTCATTTTTTGTTTACGTAATGGCGTCCCAAGGTACTCATGTGGATTCTCTTCAATTCAAATGCCGCAATTTCGCTTGTTGACGTAACCATTCAACCAAAAATGAGCAACATCACTGAACAAAATTTTGTGATGAAAATCAGCATCGAAATCAATTTAATTTTCGGCCCATACACAAAAATCATTACGCACAAGCAAGCCAAGATCTTTGCACAAAATCTTCCATAAAATTTATGGACAAAAGCTCCAGCTGTGCACGGTGCTAAATCGATTTATTCGGGTCCTCATCAACACTTTGTTATACAGTGGCAATTGTTTCTTCGGTGCGCTCTGTTCGACGCGACGTCTCTGCCAATGCGTATTGTAACGTGCGTGTAGTTCGCAAAAATAAAACTCTACCTTTCAATTTAATTCTACCACTTTATTCAGTATCTACTTTCAATATACACTTTATTCGAACTCAACTCAATTACGTTTATTCAATATTCACACTATCACTTTTTAAATAAAACTGACTTCTGGTTGCGTCAGCCCCCTCTTTATATAGGAGTGTGAAACATCGAGAGATTTCTAGTAGTTTTTCTATGAACCATGATGTCTAGACAAGTTCCCCTCCCGGTCCCAGTAGGAAATCTGCTCACCAGTGAAAAAAAGGATGAATTCCTCGAGGAATTCATCTGGTGCTTTCATTAGGCAAAAGGTCATCAATGAACTCACTAATGAAATGTCATGCAATTGGTAGGCAGTCTGCAGTTCAAGTTGAATTTTGTGCGTTGTTTTCAGAAGAAAATAAAGAAGAAAACACGATGTACAGCAAAATCCTCTTTGAGAAACGCCAATCAGGTAGCGACAAAATTAAGTGTGAGAAAACAACCCTTTCTTTTCTCTTTCTTTCGTTTATTCGCTTTAAAATATCTTTATTTTTGTGTCACATGTTGCTTCAATGGGTCTTGGTTTTAGTTTCAATTTTGTGATTAAGCAAGACGATTGTGCAATTTATGTGTACATTTAACTCATAATAGATGTATCAAATAAACAACAGACGATTGCTTTTTTCTTAAATGCATTTATTATTTCCATTATGTATGTTTTTCCCCAAATGCATTCTTGTCCTTAGTAGGTATCCTGTGAAAAACATACTCCTCAGAACACATATCTGCAAAAAACTCCCATAGAGGAAAACCATGAAGCCATGAAAACGAAGATGCCATGGGTATGGTGATTTCCTTACATCTCATTCATCGAGAAAGTGTGCAGGTGCTTCTTGCCAATGACAACCCCATGTTAAATTCAGCAAAGGATTCAGTTGGAAATGCACTAGTGCAGCTACTTTTCCCTGAGGAAAAGGCAGCATTTTCAGTAGTGAATTTTTGGAAATTTCCTACTGGGGTATTTCTGCACACATACACACTCACTCACAAAAGACGTCTCCCAGTAGGAAATTTCCAAAAATTCACTACTGAAAATGCTGCCTTTTCCTCAGGGAAAAGTAGCTGCACTAGTGCATTTCCTACTGAATCCTTTGCTGAATTTAACATGGGCTTGTCATTGGCAAGAAGCACCTGCACACTTTCTCGATGAATGAGATGTAAGGAAATCACAACACCCATGGCATCTTCGTTTTCATAGCCTGAAAAAACTGGTTCTATGTGTGTAATTTGAAATTGGGGAATTTGTGACAGAAATGTGTTCTGAGGAGAAAGAATGCATTTTGGGAGAACACATACATAGATAATGGAATATGTATATATATAGACATAATATCCCAGTAGGAAATTTGCTCACCAGTGAAAAAAAAGGATGAATTCCTCGAGGAATTCATCTGGTGCTTTCATAAGGGAAAAGGTCATCAATGAATTCACTAATGAAATGTCATGCAATTGGTAGGCAGTCTACAGTTCAAGTTGAATCTTGTGCGTTGTTTTCAAAAGAAAATAAAGAAGAAAACACGATGTACAGCAAAATCCTCTTTGAGAAACCCCAATCAGGTAGCGACAAAATTAAGTATGAGAAAACAACCCTTTCTTTTCTCTTTCTTTCGTTTATTCGCTTTCAAATATCTTTATTTTTGTGTCACATGTTGCTTCAATGGGTCTTGGATTTAGTTTCAATTTTGTGACTAAGCAAGACTATCTATTCTTTTTAATAATATTCTTTTTGTATTTATTAAATAGTAATCAAAACTGTATTACAATTTCTAAATATTATAATTACTGAATATTATTTAAAAATGTAATAAAGTATACAAACGCTTATTTCTCAAATGCATTCATTATTTCCATTATCTATGTGTTCTCCCAAATGCATTCTTTCTCCTCAGAACACATTTCTGTCACAAATTCCCAAATCTCAAATTACACACATAGAACCAGTTTTTTCAGGCTATGAAAACGAAGATGCCATGGGTGTTGTGATTTCCCTACATTTTATTCATCGAGAAAGTGTGTAGGTGCTTCTTTCCAATGACAAGCCCATGTTAAATTCAGCAAAGGATTCAGTAGGAAATGCACTAGTGCAGCTACTTTTCCCTGAGGAAAAGGCAGCATTTTCAGTAGTGAATTTTTGGAAATTTCCCACTGGGATGTACATATAAATTACACAACTAGGTATGTCTTTCTTAATCACAAAATTGAAACTAAATCCAAAACCCATTGAAGCAACATGTGACACAAAAATAAAGATATTTTAAAGCGAATAAACGAAAGAAAGAGAAAAGAAAGGTTTGTTTTCTCATACTTTATTTTGTCGCTACCTGATTGGCGTTTCTCAAAGAGGATTTTGCTGTACATCGTGTTTTCTTCTTTATTTTCTTTTGAAAACAACGCACAAGATTCAACTTGAACTGCAGACTGCCTACCAATTGCATGACATTTCATTAGTGAATTCATTGATGACCTTTTCCCTAATGAAAGCACCAGATGAATTCCTCGAGGAATTCATCCTTTTTTTTCACTGGTGAGCAAATTTCCTACTGGGCTTCTTTTAAACCACTCCATTATAGTGCTCCCAGGTGTGTTTTTTTCGGTTTAACGTTTTCAATTAGGAAATCAGCATGAAATGTTGGGTGCACATTACAGTATTATCACTTATGGGGTTATATTTTCAGTTAGAAGTTTTAAAAAAATTGATTTTTTTATTTTATTTTCTAAATGTACATATATTTAAGAATACACACAGAAAATTTCACATCGTTCCATGGAATATTTTCAAAGTTACACCCAAATTTGAAAAAAACAATTGTATCCAATGTAAAGTGCTTTTTAATCTTTAAACGCGTTTTTCTCAAAATGGTGTTTACAAAGTCGCTGGCCAACATTACTCGAAAACGGCTTAACCGATAAGTCCCAAATTTTAACACGAGCTTCTTAAATATATTTTTAAGTAATTAATCGAAGTATTTTTCTCACCGATTAATAGTTTCTTTTTTATTTAAACAATTTAACGCTGAAATTTTGGTCAAAATTCGATTTTTTTTTTGAGACACTGCCATTTTGTAAAAAAAAAATTATTTTGCTTGTTCCTTTGATTAATTACTAGATTTAACATTACTTTGACGGTTTTGGTTTTGTTTTTTTTTTAATTTCATAGGATCCAGTCCAGAGATATAGTGGTCACCGCAAAACGTCTTTTTGGAGAGGAGCTCCCAGCTGTAGCTCCTTTCCAAATAGATATTTTTACTCATACTAAGTCTTGAAATACAGTAAAAAGATACCATAACATGTGTACAAATTTTAATATCAATAAATATAAAAGTATTCTCAGAAAAAATTCTGGAAAATTCCCTTTTTTCGGCCTTCCAACTGTATATAACGCCTTAAAGCAAACGTAGTGCGAAAACGATCTATGGTTTACCGAATTAATTGCTCTGATGTACGATGATGTCGACCATAAAACGGACGGAGCTTATGTTAAACTTCGCGAACTGAACGATTATTTCGAAATAAATTTGAACGATTTGCAAGCGTTGTTCTTTTGTTAACCTGTTCTTGCTAAAATGGCAAACCAAATTGAATATAACATTAGAGTTGGCCGATTTGACCACAAGATGTCAGTTTTATCTCCATTCGAACAACCAAAAACCAATCTCCAAAAAAACACCCGGTATAAGGAGTCCATGGCACCTGGTTACAATATCTGAATGTTACTTCGGAGTTCAAGGTTCAAATCTCAGAAACATCCATTTGTTTTTTTAGAATAGGTATTTCACGAGAGGGTGGTACCCGTGGCCTGATGGTTAGCATGTCCACCTGCTAACCCAGAGGTTCGAGGTTCGAATCCCAGCAGAGGCAAAATGAAAAAATTGTTTTTCCACGGGTATCGCCTTTCGCGAGGAATTGGCAAGTCCTCCGTTAGTAAACTCATTGCCATGAAAAGCGCATTCTCAATTCGCCGTTCGGAACCGGCGAAAAATTGTAGGTCCCCTCCATTCCCTCACAAGGTATGGTTGTGAGAAATGCGCTAGGCCCAGGGGCTCCACGCTCTGTTGCGCCACCCTATTTATTTTTTTATTTTTTATTTCACGAGAGGAATTGGCAAGTTCTCCGGGAATGATTCCATATTGTCATGAAAAGCGAATTCTCTCTTAGCTGTTGGGATTCGATTTGTAGATCCTCTCCATTCTACAGAAATGTTGTGTTGTTGAAATATATACGCTTAGCACCGGGACTGTTATACCACCCATTTTATTTATTTATTTAGTCATAAACGTTTAAAGCTACTAACGCCTTTAATATCCAGCTTAAATTTTTCACTTGAAAGGGAGCATTTGATTCGAGCCGTCACGCACCCCAACACCAAGCTTGTCAAGCAGACCTTTATATGATTACACCACGGTTGGGTCGGAACTATCAAAGCTATAAAAACTGAATTAGAGTGGTTTTCATCGAATCAAACCCGAACCATATGTTCAATTTTCCGGCCATCTAATTTTTTGCTGGGACGAAAGGTACTGGTCCCAATAATTGTGTAAAAAAACTGAAACCAAACTCAATAACACGACATGCCGTATCCTACAAAGGCCGAATAGAAAATCCTCGATTTCTTCTTTTAATCGAATTCGCATTTTTTCTCCTTGATACTTTCTGGTTGACAAGATGACAAGCCACTGCCGATGGACGTAATGAGAAAAGAAATTGAATTTCAAACAGCCCCAGCAAGAGAAAAAAAATAAAACAAATCAAAAGTTATCAAATTACTAAAAAGTAGTACCTACCTTTCTGTTTCCAGGCAATCGTTAATTACAGAAAAAAAAACAAACCTTTTTTCCTTCTAAAGTTGGGGAACTTTCATTTCATTGGCAATTCTGTGCAACTTTTTTCTCAATCAAAGATACTTAAACTAACGACACTTCTTCCATTATTAGGTACTGTAAAAGTGTAAACGTACTACCTACGTACGTACGTAGTTATCTCTTTTCTATGTCCTGTCTACCCCAACATCCTTTAATGTTATCAAAACGCGATTACTCTACTACTCCATGTTGGATGTTGGTTGAAAATCTATGTTCGCCATCGTGTAAGATAAAACTTTCCTTTTAGGGATTCCATTTTATTTTCTGTAGCTCGGTACATGTTTCCGTTTTCGTTCTCGTCCTCGAGTCGAGTTCACTTGCATGTGGGCATTTCAAATAAAGTGATTGTCTTTGTTTTTTTGTTTTGTATGTCTCTGTCGTAATGTTACAAACTCAGACAGACATCCGGGCCGGACTTGTGAGATAGCAAATTTTAGATCCATGACTTGAGCCCATACACAGCACCTACCTAAAGCTTTAAAAACAAAAAAAAAAAAAACACACATCCAAACACATTCTCTGGAAAGATATGACTTTTCCGATTCTATGTTGCAAATGATTTATGAAAAAAGGAAGAAAAAATACATACCTTAGTATTCCCTCAGCACTTCCAGACTGACTACTACCTTTATGCACATCCTCTGGATGTATCCTTCTCGCTAGAGTTGTGAATGCTTTTAACAACTATCTCCGGTCCTACCGTCCTATCGTTCTTATCACAAAATTGAAAAAAATATATAATAAGAGATATAGAGTGCAACACATTACTTCCATTTATGGAAGATCTAAATTCCCTTTTTATTTTTCTTCCATTTTGTATTTTGTAAAGCTTCTTCATTTTAACAGGAGCCTTCTTCGTCTTCGAACTGTCTGTCTGTGTATTTGCAAGTAGAAGAGAGTGGTTGGTTTAAAATAGCTTTTGGCGTCTGCCAAACATGACGACTAGGACGAGTCATGTTTAGATAGGTACATTCATATAGAAACTCCGCTCCAGCACCTGTAGGTGGAATTTGCATTTCAGTGGTTCCTTTTGGTCTAGTGGTGGAAAAATGTTTGGAGCACTCACTTGAAATATGTCAAGTGCAGCCATCATAGAAGGATATTAATTAAAGAGTTTCTCACATCCGACGGTAGACGAATTTCTTTCGGTGACAATAACGCATTTTTGTGGAAATCCCACGGAAAAGAGCAAACGTGTCGTATGCCACATTGAAATGATTGGAATTTTTTGAAATATTGCACAAGGATATGCGGTGCTTTAAGCATGATGGATGGATCCTTGTTGTTAGTTTAATGTAAAGTGAAATGTGGCTTTTGTGCAAATTGGTAACATTTTGTGTTCAGTAAGAACTACATTTGTATCTGAGACATGAGAGGGAACATGAGTGAAGTGCATGTTTTTTTTTCAATTTGTCATCAATCGAGTTTTACTGTAGTGTTGACTGTTCGCCATTTTCAGGATTGGTACTTCTTGATCTTTGCTTCAGGAGCGTGGTGGTTGGGGTAGCAGTAGCATTAGCATTTGCAGTAACAGTCGTGGCAGCAGTAGCAGCTTGCAATAGGCAATAGGTAGTAGGAAGTAGGCAGTAGGAAGTAGGCAGTAGGCAGTAGGCAGTAGGCAGTAGGCAGTAGGCAGTAGGCAGTTGGCAGTTGGCAGTAGGCAGTAGGCAGTAGGCAGTAGGCAGTAGGCAGTAGGCAGTAGGCAGTAGGCAGTAGGCAGTAGGCAGTAGGCAGTAGGCAGTTGTCAGTTGGCAGTGGCAGTGTTCTGAGAAGGACTTTCACAATAATCTAAAGAGCCCACCATCAAATGCTGGATTCCTATGGCTGCTCAGTTATGACCTTTTTTTCTGTTGGAGGTTTTTAAAATACCAGCTGGAGCACTCAGGCATAAATACCGGTCCATTGTACTACCAGATAGCAACCTTCTATTTGTCATAGCTTTCCAGATGTTCGGAGAAAAGCCAAAAGATGCTGCCATGATAAGGAGCCTAAGTTACCAGCTCTCACCATGTCTGCGCCGAGTATCTGTAACCTCATGCGAGAAAAAGCAGAACATTCACAGAGGAAGTGCTCTGCGGTGTCCTCATCTTCTCCACAAAATTCACAGAGTGTGGTATCACTTAAGCCTAACACATTTAAATGCTTGGCAAGAGAGAAGTGCCCGCTGGCAATGCCAATAAGCTTTCTACAGTCTTTTCTGCTACGAGCTAGCAAAAATGTTGCAGTCTTCTTACTAACGTTGGGAAGCATACGCTTGGTTTTTCTGCATCCAATGGAGGCATGCCATCTACGGTTATGCTCTTCACAGATCCAATCGTTGATTGAAGCCCTCACTGAGGACGCTGGCAGACCTAGCGACGGTTCAGGTCCTGAGAAAGCTGTCTGAGATCACTGCCTAGCAAGTTCATCGGCGATCTCTTTTCCAGTTATGCCGTGATGGCCCAGAACCCAAATGAGACTCAAGGAATTCAATCTTCCGATCGCATTTGGAGAGCTCTTGCAATACTGGATCACTTTCGAAGTGGTTAGAGGGTTGAGAAGGGTCTTAAGCACAGCTTGGCTGTCGCTGCAAACATAGATACTTCTCCCCGTCCATCCATTGTTCGATACGTGGCTCAAGGCCATTAGGATAGTGTTATATTCTATATCAATGTATATTATTAATGTATAAATGTTATATTCTATAACAATATATATAAGCCTCCTCTTGGAAAACGGATGCGTATGATCCCAAAGATGTGTGCAGTCGTATGCCGTCGTTCTCCACAAAGGTACCAGCACCAGAACCCTCGTCGGTTTGGGAGCAACTGTGAGGATACGATAACAGTTCTTTCCAGGTTCAGATTCTGGAGCGAACTAGTCCTGAACCGAGGGAAAGTTGGCTGAGTAATTTTGACGCAATTTGAGCCTTGGGATCATAGTGTCAGACGGCATATCCATTAGTCGTGAGTCAAAAAATATGCTGCTTGCGAGCTCCTCAAAGCTCCAATGTGAACTGTGCCAAAGACCACATCTCTTTAAACGAGAAATGGTCTTGAGAGTACACCACATGATGTAGGTATCAAGGGGAGGAAGATTCAGCAGTGCGTCGAGAGCAGCTCCTGGTGTGCTGGGGAAGGCCCCAGTAACGCTAAGACAAATTGTTCTTTGAATTTTGGTAAACGAAGCAATATCGTATTTACGCTAGAGCTTATTCCACCAAACAACTGACGCATAGGCGATGATTGGTCTTATCATAGCCGTATAGATCCAAAGGACCCTTTTCGGTGAAAGACCCCATGTCTTGCCAAAAGCTCCTTTACATTGCCAGAAGACTGACAGTGCTTTAGTAGTTTTAGACCCGGCAGTTATGACCTTCCTCATAAGTTGTCTATGACTTCAGTAGTACGATACATGGGCATACACAACCTCAAGAGTTTGTTTCCCAAAAGTCCCCACCGCCAACTTTACAAAAGAATCCTCCAACCATTTCAATAGGTACAAATATTTAATGTGATGTAGCAATCCTTTTCCCTTTACAGTACTAAAACATCCTTTACGTTGTGGACGTGGTCTACATTCTCTGTTTTTTTTTTTGTCGAATTAGGAGGAAAAAATTAGTCAATGGAAACAAAATCTACTCAAGCGACCAGGACATTCCTGTGTGTACAAAAAAAAGAGGTCACCACAAGCAGTGCAGAACTGCAGTCCGAGGAGCATCACAATCCTTCGATAACTCAAACTAAAGTCGGAATCACTTCTTCCACTCCTCAGTACCCAACATAAAAAATCCAAATTATTCCTCTTTCGGTTCGTCTACTCCCATTAACATAATCTGAAATGCTTAAGTTTCCTTGTTGACAACACACAAAATTGAAAGAAATGCATTTGGGTCAAAGAAGTAGGTTTGACCCGAGAGTCTGGGTCCGGTTCCCTGTCCGAGTCCGGTCTGCTCCCATTGTGGACCGATTTTTTTTCCTCTTTTTTTCATGATGCAAAGTTCATTTCCCACATACTCAACGAACTTTTCTTGTTCGTTGTGTGACACTTTTGAAGGGGATAATCCAGAAAAAGGAAGAAAAGTTTCTATGCTCGTACAGAAGAGATAAGAACACAAAAAACTGATCATCTCACAATCGATTTCAGATGGTGCCATCGAATAAGGGTCTGTTTATGTAGTGAGATACTCTCGTTCTGACAAATTTTCGAAATGATATTATCTTCGCTGAAAAGGGATAGGCACGTGGGATATAGAGGGTATGGTTCGTGACTAACCGTCATAAAAACTTCTTAGCCTTGAAGTATTCATATATTAGAGCCTCTTTCTCTTTGGGGAGAGAGTGGCTTCTTTGCGATTATGCCCACCTGGGGGTGGATGGAATGTCTATACCTATTCACAAGCAGATGGGTAATTCCTTGGGATTTCATTTGAATTGAACACGAAGAAGAAGGGTTTACATGGCATGGCATGGCGGTGGCGGTGCGGTGTTGTGTTGGTGTATATACCACTCGCAGAACAACCACCAGCCAACCATAACTTAATCATAATTTGTCTAATGAATGGAATGTGAAACAAAATCCTTTCAAATTGCTATTGGCTTATGCGCAATTTAGTTTGAACCGCAGACCGTTTGTGGATAAACTTAACACAAATAAATGTGTGATTATATATTTTTATTGGTAACTGTGTTGTTGTGTTTATCGTTACGGTGGCTGTAAGGTGGCTGGATGGTTGAGGAATAAATTTGAATAAATAATAGCAAAGGGGATGGTTTTGGCATTGGTGTTGTATATGGTGCCACGGGCAAGTGTCATTTTTCCACTACATTACTCTTTGTAACTTGAAATTGATTACTTGTACCTTGGTATTCAACCCAAGGGCAAAGTATGTGAGTTTGTCTTGAAGTTTTCGGCATAGATGACCCCAGTTCTTGAAAAAAAAGTTTCATATTTCTAAGAATACTTAATAGCAACAATTTGGGAAATTTTTCAAAGCCAAAAGGAAGGCTCCTCTTGGATATGTAGAACAACGAATGAATTCTTCTTTGATTTTATGCTTTCAAGAAAGGGATCAGTTGAAATGGCTGTGTCAAGAATTTGTTAAAAAGCAATAATAAATGTTCAAGTGGAAATATTTGGTTTGCGAATTTTCCAAGCCAACGAACTTTTATTTACTACATTTTAAGGAGGTATTTTGCAAAAGTGATTATTCTCGACGTTGAATATTCCTTACGAAAAACTTGTAAGTCATGTAACTCACAGTTTCATATTATTTTTTTTCTTTTGTAAGTTTTTCTCATAAATTTTTTGATCCATTAAACTTCGTTTAAATGAATTTGTAATTGTAAAGTAGACTAATATTTCATCGTATTTGCATCCACTGTTGGTATCAATTCTTATATCATAATTCTTATATTATAATATCTTGTGAACACTTAAATAGTCACAGACTTTTTTCCGCAAAATTTAGGACTAATTTCAAGGGTTTATTTTAATGCCTTATTTCACTTATTCTTTTTTCTACGAAAGTCTTACTTTTGCCAAAGTTTGCGAGACACCCTGTCAATAAATTTTAAAAATTCCCCACTTTTGGAAATTTCTTTTACTGAGGAAAAATTGTACCGATATCTTATTGCGTTCAAAAACTATGGTTTTTGTCACGGGAAAAAGTCAATTGGGGCCACACAGTGCGTTGTTTGCTTATAAAACGACTCATGTTTAAATTAAGGGGGTAAGGGTAGTTAGGAGCGTGAAAAAATGCAATTTTTCAATAATTTTTTTTACTAGTAATAAATTTTTTTTCACAAAAGCAAAAACATAGTATCATTTAATCATACTCTAAAATTACTTCACTAAAATTTCAAAAAAATATTAACTATTTTACAAGTTATGGCGGTCTAAGTTCAACAGGTTTTAAAAATGGGTCCTTGCGGTGCCAACTGTAACTCAAAAATTGTTCGATAGATTTGAATGAAACTTATACAGTTCTTAGAAAACATAAGAAGCTAGTCCCTGATCGAAGGATTTTTTTTTTCAAATTAACAAAATAGCGGCCTCACGAATTTTTTTTCTGATTCAACAATTAATTGTTTATAAAAAATCGAATTTAAAAAGAAAAACAAATATTCCTTCGCTCAGGCACTAGCTTTTTATGTTTTCTAAGAACTGTATAAGTTTCAGGATTAGATAGGAAATTCCGATGCACATTGATTTTTTTCTGGAACATAATTCTTTGGAAAATCAGAGTCAGGTTTTGCATTTCACATTCAGGTTGGCTGAAATACAAATCTTTATACTTGACCGTTCGCCCAAAGGGTTCAGTGTAAAATTGGTGACCATTCCTGACCGGGCGTATGTTGCCGCCTAATTGTTTCAACGAAGGAATGCAACTATTTCATTGAAGCGCTGTTTTAAGTCTCACTACATAAATGCTGGTGTGCCCCAAGGTTCCGTTTTGTCACAGACACTCTTTTTTATCTTTATAAATGATCTTTTGTCTGAATGTCTGAAGTATCTTATTCACTTAATTGTTTTGCTGACGGCTCTACTCTTAGTTTCTCATATTCGTTTCTAACTTCACGTCCCTGCTCTTCGGATGTGGAACTAGAACGGTTGCTTTTGACTAACTCAATGAATTCTGACCTTGACAGCATTGTTTTGTGGGATTTTAAGAACCGAGTAGAATGCTATGCATCGAAAACACAATGCTGTCTTCTTTCGTTAAAGCTCAACCATCCCCCACTTCCACTCTCCATGAATGGTACCTGTATCCGAGGAACCAAGAAGCTATAAGTACTCCGTATGTGTGTTAACGACGACCTTCGTTGTAACGACCACATATTTGAAGTCATCAAAATTGCTGCTAAATGTATGTGGAATGCTGTACCGAACTCAATTTAACCCACGCATTACAATACACAGAAATTCAAGAATAATGTGCATCGGCATTTCCTTTCTTATCCTTTCCTTATTTCCTAACACCCGAACTGTGTTTTCCCACATCATATGGGTAGTCACAACCCCTTGAAGTGCGCGTAAATTATAAGAAAATGTTCAAGGGAATCAATTAATGCTACAATTGAAATAACACGTATTAGTTTTAAAGCTCTCTTTTGAATCCTATCATGTAGGTTCAAGGATATTTGAGACTCACCTGATTAAACATGAAAGCTGTACTCTTGTTTTGAGACAGGTACAATCGATTGACAAAGAATAATACTGTAAAAGTCGGAATTCAGCGAGTATATCATACGCAACCGTTTCGTTTTCATATTCAAAGAGCAGGTATTAAAGTTCAAAACCAATATGAGTAACTAGGGCTTAGTCGTCGACTAGGGCTTAGTCGTCGTTCGTCGGTAAGAGTACTAGAACATTCAGACAAGAAATTCCTTGTCTCTTCTTCCTTTTCTACTCTGTGAGCATCGTGAATCGTGATATCTTTCCTACGCAACTGCTTCACTCTAGTGATCCACTCGTGGGGGTTTTTGATTGGTCCATGTCTGAGGTTGGTTGGCATGTGTCGTTGCATTTGTCTGTAAGAGGAATGTTTTTGTCTGATTTTCTTTTTGTTCCTTAGCGATCGCGTCTTAGCGTTGTATGATATCCCCATTTTGGTTTCTTTAATATCTCCTTTGAAATTAACAAAACCAACTGATCCGGTTGTGCTCTATTATCTGGAAGATATTATTTTTCGTATGAAGGCTGCTACCACGGATTTTAAATGCGGATATTTAAATGCGATCAAGCTTTGTTACTCCTGCTGTCATACGGAGCATTTTGATTTCAATTGCAGTCAATTTATTTCATACTTTTTCTACATTGCCCATCATTGTGAATCGTACAGCCTTGGCCAAAAGCATGAGGCAGCCCTAAAAACTGACTAAAGTTCGAAAAGGAGGCTGGTGTACCTCTTTGTGGGAAGGGGGGGTGGCATCAGTCACGGAAGTTGGTGGCTTCGTCGTTAGCTGGCATTACTTCTTCGTCCAAAGTGTTCATCACTTGGTGATATAAGAAAAACTAATTTTTCCTTGTTCTCATCATTAAATTCAATAAACTATGCTATTTTTTGACACCACCAATAGCGTCCTACAGTTCAAACTTCTCTTGATATTTGATCATCTATTTGGTTGTTGCAGGGTGCGTTTTAGGACTTACGTCTTAAAATTCTTGAAAGCTGCTGTACTTACCTTCGGAGAATACGAACAATATCTTGAAGTGCCTAATGCTTTTGGCCAAGGCTGTATGTGACTGCTGATAGAATCGGTGCTGGTAGAGCGGTGTAGAGTCTTCCCTTCAAAGATCGATTAAATTAAAAGAAAAGAATAGGAGTCAAAAGGAAACCCTGGGGCACACCAAAATATATAAATCTAGTATCAGACTAAAAACAACAGAATTTGTACTGAATTTTGGGCATAATTTTGATGAACAATTTGTGTTTAACATCTGCTCGAGAAGAATAGGACGGGTAGAAAAGCTAACGCAGTGGATTTGTCGCCATCGAAACAAGGAAAACCTTTTCAGAAAAACGAGGGCAATACATCTCAACAAGCAAATTTATATTTATCGAGATCTTTCAGTATTATATCGCTGCCGAGCAAGTACAAAGTTTGAAGCAATGAGAAAGTATCGAGTGAACAAATTGAGCTATGTCAGCCAATTGGCTTTATCAATTTAGTTGACATACGGAGAGTCATTGAAGACAAGCGTTGCGTTACGATACGTGACTTAGTGGAGTTTTTAGTGTTCTTAAGAAAAGACCAAAAGTTTTTGCTTCTATTTATACACAACAGTATTTTTCCCCATACTTTTTCGTCAGTTAGAAACTTGGCCTTATGCATATGAGCATTACTGACATTTCTGGCCGTTTGAACAAATTTCATTTTTCTCATGTAGAGGCGAAAAAGGAAGCCAAATATGAAGAAAGTACCGTTAGACCCCCGTTCACTTTTAAACAATTTGGATTTGACCTTTGCTTAAAGGCTCTGCAGTTTTATTTCCACGTCTTCAAGGTTTCGTCACAAGCCTTGTGGCGACACTAAACAAAGAAACTAAGCTGAAGAAGCATCAAATTGAAAAACAAAACTTTATTTTGCTTATCATTGAACCCGCTGAGTGTCAATGCTCAAAAAAAAGATTATTTTTCCAAACCTCAGCGACAATGAATGGAGAAACCATTTTTATAATTTCTACATACACTTTAAAGTGGTCGTACTAAAGTATGACCATAAAGCCCTCAAAACGATTTCCAAATATTCTCTGCAAGTTACACTCCTTTTAACTCACACTTCGTAAAAGAGAGGGCAGTCATTTTTACCCAACAATCTTTTTTTTAATTAATACCATAGATTTTGTGTCCAAAGAAATAAACTGACGTTTCCCAATAAAAACTGACAGAACTTGGTGTCCCTAACAAATTGCTTTCATTATTCCTAAACTTAAATCAATATTCGTACTAAGTTTTCATTCAATGCCAACTGACGAACTAAAATTATTCGGTGTCCTTTCCACTTTTTGTTTTCGTGTTCTCCTAATGAGAAGACATAGACTAGACAGAACGTTTTAATTTAATAATAAAAAGGACACAACTGTGTTTAATTTTGCCTCCCCAAAATAATGTATTCCTGCAGTACGAGTAGAATACGAATACGAATAAACACCAAATGCGAACGGAAAAGCGGAGAGATAGAAAAAACAAATTAATTAAACTAGTTTCCTGTTTCGTCCAATAATAATAATTGCTACAGAGATGGGGGATTGCTCTAACAATTTGCGTGCTGCAGGGTACTTTATGTTAGTAAAAATAAATATTCAAGCAAAAACGAAAAGAAAAATATGAAACTTGTTCGCACCCTCTGTGATATGAAACAGTATACCAGCAGTGAGCAGTGAATGACTATGCATTTTTGTTTTAATTTATTCGGGGTGGACACTTGGACTATTCATTTTTGTTTTTCATTTTTTGTCAAGGAGTGCAGAGAGACAAGATGGACTTGGCACATAATTCCATTCTGTTGTATAATCCAGTTGCTGAAAGAATTTTATATTAAACAGAAGAACACAAAAAAGTCTGAAGCTTTTTGAACTTGTCGAAAAGATGTTTCTTTTCTCGCTTGAACTATCTTACTCGTATTATGCAGAGTGCTAATGACTATGAAGGATAGCTTTTAAGAGCTTGTTCTCTTTTCAAGGTAAGAAGATTTGTGTTCTTTTTGAATCTAAATAAAAAAAACTAAGTGAGGAAAGAATTCTAAAATTTCATTAGATAGCTACTCGAACAAACTTTATTTGAATGCTTTTAGAATGCTTACTTTTGGCAGTTCAGTGGAAGTTAAGTGGCTTTTAAGGATTAGCTTGGAGCCGACTTTAGCAATATTAAAACGAGTGTTTTCAAGAGTGTGGAATAAAAGTCGATAAGAATTTAGTCATTGATTGTAGCTTAAGGTGCACTTTCGAATCGCCATGTTTTGCACTCACGCTGCTTTTCACGATCTCTTCTACATGGATCTTCAAGTCTTAAAGATGTTGAACCTTTCCTTAAAATTCATATTAATTTCTTGCCGATGGCAATAATATTTCTAGAAAATAACTTGAAAAAAGAACTGCAACTTAAGACTTGCCGGCTTTTAACCACAAAGCACCTACTACTAATTTTCATAATTCTTTTTCCATTTTTCGTTTTCTTTATTCTTGCTTGTTCTAGTTAACCAAGTGAAGTACATAAATTGTATTTTCATGGCACATTTAAGAGGCAAACGGAAATGCTCTACGATGAACAACATTTTCATGGCATCTTTGCCTGGGTAAAGAAAAACAATTATAAAATAAATTTCCATAATGTCCTGAAAGTGCTTTGGCTTTGCTCCTCTCACTCTAGTACTACACGAGCCAAAGACGTGTAAATTTAATGAGACATCGGTTAGAAGAGAAAGAACGTTACATATTTTGATGTTTATGTTATGGTTGGGGATGATTTTATAGCCTCTTGATATGAGTAGGTTCCCTTTTTTTTAGCAAAAAAAAAAAAGATTTATCGTTTCTTTTCCGAAAATTCAATTAAATTACAGCTTAACTGGATTAATGTACATATAAGCTTTTGTAGCTACATAAGTTGTTTAAAGACAAAGCATTTGCTGTTTGATATAAGCATTTATGTATTTTTTTTTTTCTTTTTCTTGTTTCAGATGCTGTTTGATTGGGGATCAGTGGAAGATTTACCTGTGAGTTGTGTTTTAGTTATATTTATAAACATTATTTATTAGACCTTACATGCAAACATGAATTGTTTTGACTTTCAGTTTCTTAAGACCAAAGTATCTAAAAATTGTGAGAATGCTTTTTATCTAAGGCAAAGGTAGGCTCGTCAGAGGCTTACTAAAGAAGCAGAAAATCGTTGAACTATAATACTTTTTATAATTCAAAAAGTGATCAAATTCATATTGTAAAGAGAATTCGTTATTTCAAAAATGGCAAGCTGTCGAGGTTCATTTATTGATGGTTTAATAAATTTTCCCATAAACTTTTGAAACTAGGTCATCTGATTCCTCTGTCGATAAATTAATTGTCGTTAGCGAGACCCCAAGGGAATCAAACTCTTCTATCGGGTATCACAATAAGGGGTTGACAACTTTTTTTTAAAACGCAAATCATCTGAGATATTTTAAGAACTCTACTATCAATCAAAACATTTATGATTGGAACTCGACTTCGTTCATTTTTTTTTATAATTAACGCGCACATCAAGGGGTTATGAATACCCTTATAATGTTGTTAAACACAGTGCGAGCATTTAGGAAAATAGGAGACGATTTGAAAGGAGACACCGATGTACGTTGCTTTTGAATTTTTGTGAATCGTAATGAAGGGGAAATACAGAGCCAGGTAAAGCATTCCACATTCGAGTGGTGCGACTAAGATACGTATCTCTATACTTGACTGTACGCCCTAAGTTGGGCTCAAGGTAAAACTGATGAACATTCCTAGCGAGGCGGGTGTTGCGGCTAAATTGTTTCAGGGGAGGAATGCAACTGGCTACTTCACTAGAGCACTGCTTGTGAAAAAAGCGATAAAAGAGAGTGAGACAGGCAACGTTTCGACGATGTTCAAGAGAATCAATTGATTCTACGATTGAACTATCACCTATATATTTCAACGCTCTATTTTGTACCCTATCAAGGAGGTGCAAAGATGTT
Organism: Melanostoma mellinum; assembly: GCA_914767635.1. Classification (NCBI taxonomy): domain Eukaryota; kingdom Metazoa; phylum Arthropoda; class Insecta; order Diptera; family Syrphidae; genus Melanostoma; species Melanostoma mellinum. The sequence continues at coordinate 207,140,393 of OU612059.1, forward strand.
TGAGAAGCACCTGACCAAATATGGGAGTTAAGATTCGCCTTTTTTAGGGACCGGCTGGACAAATGCAGTTTTCCATCTGCTCGGAAAAATCCCAGCAGAATAGGAAAGATGGAAAAGTTTACGCAGAGGTTTTGCCAGCGTAGAAGAACACCTCTTCAGAATAACGGCGGGGATACCATCTGGACCAGCTGATTTATGTATGTTGAGATCTTTAAGGACTCTCGCAACCGAGCGAGTTCGAAAAAATATCTGCTTCATCAAAGAATTTGCAGACTCGAGCTCAGGTGGAGCCAATATGCTATGAGGAAGTGTCGAGTTGGCAGCAAATTGAGCTGCCAGCAAATTGGCTTTGTCGATGGAGCTGACATACGGAGAGTCATTGAAGACGAGCGTTGGGACCGATGACGTGGTCGAGTTCTTAATGTTCTTTACAAAAGACCAAAAGTTTTTACTTCCTTTTGGACACAATAGTATTTTTTGCCTTACTTTTTGGTCATGTAAAAACTTAGTCCTTTGTATCTGAGCATTACAGATATTTCTGGCCCGTTTGAACAAATTTCGGTTTTCTACAGTGGGGTTTTCTTTAAATCTACGAAAACTTCTTTCTCTATCCCTTATCGCCTCTTTACAGCTTGAATCAAACCACGAATTCTCTTTGGGGGTGATACTTTTTGTTCTGTGAGGAACAAAATTTCTCATGCCGTTGAGAATTACGTTAGATATCATGTCAGCTGAAGCATCAACGTTTCCGTCGCGAAAGCACAATGACCAATTAAAATTTTGAAAGAAATTATTCAGGCCGTCCCAATTGGCTTTCTCGTATTGCCACACAGTTCTTTTAGGGACTTTATCTTTTTTTACCGTGACGGAAAGCGAAAAATCTACCGATATGACACAATGGTCCGATTTGCCTAAAGGAGATGATACTACAACCCTGTATTTTTCGGGATGAGAAGTGAGAAATAAGTCAAGAGTGTTGGCCGCATGGCCTTCAATATCTGGAACCCGAGTGGACTCATCAACAAGTTGAGTTAACTGGTTAAACTCAGCGAAGATCTCAACACACTTTCCTTCGGGTATTGTCTGGCCAGAATGTCGAAGCCAACCAGAATTGTGTACATTGAAATCGCCCGCAATTGCGATTTCAGTGTGAGGATACAGGGAAACAATTCTTATTATGGAGTCAGATAGCGCATCAAACTCGTTAGAGGTTGAATTGCTATCTAAATTGGGGCTTCTATAGATAAAACAATAATGAATGACATGCTTACGGACGGTGAATTTTAACCACATGAAATTAAAGTTCGAATTAGAACAGAGGCCGTATTGTGGTAGAAGCTGGTAAGCAATATCATTCCGAACATATACGGCGAGGCCATGGAAAGAAAAGAAAGAATAAGAAGAATAAGAGTCATATTATTACAGACGCCTAAACGGCAGCGATGTTTTCGACACTTTTACCAAGCAATTATCTCACTGATTCGGCAACATCACACAATGAGTATGTGACTCAAATTTTTGCATAAATCTTTTAATTATACCTGTCGAGCGAGAATTGCGATCGATAAGTGGAGTTAACACCCTATTTATTTTGTTTATTTATCTCTAACTACTGCCAGTAAAGAACTATTCACATGAGCATGATCAATGAACCGTTGACGAGATTGTTAACATGTCTGGATTCGTGGTTCGAATCCAAATGGAGGCAAAATTGTTTTTTCACGGGTATCGCCTTTTGTTAAAATTTGGCAAGTCCTCCGATAGATAGCAGCTCGAAACCGGTAGAAAAGTGTAGGTCGAGGTCCCATCCATTCCCTCAAAAGGCATGGTTGTGAGAAATGCGTCAAATCCCGGGGCTCCTCGCTCTGTGGAACCACCATATATTTATACGACCAATGAACGATGCATAAATCAAGAATAGAGATTTTAAGCACCTTACAAGCCAAGATTCTTTATGGGTTCTTAAGAAATCGATGGAAATGTGATCATTTGAAGACACGTAAATTTTTATTTTTGTATTTAAAATGAAAGAAACTAGGAAAAGAAATTTTATTTATTATGAATAAGATTCTAGAAGGTCCGATTTGTCAAACTTAAGGTTGTTCCACATACAATCAATAAATAAGCAGCTCCATCTTTGTGTAAGGTCGGGTGCTATTTCGTTAGTATGTGTATTGTGTTTATTACCTTTTTGGTACAATGAGTTGAAGCCAAAACAAAAAACAGTCAGTATTGATTCTGAAGCATCTTTTCTAGTTTGTTGCAGTTCGATTCCTCGATCTTTCGACCTATCGATATTAAATGTTTCGATATTTAGATACCTGAATCTTTCCATCTTTCAATCCCTCGATTTTTCGGTCTTTCTATCTTTCGGTCCTTCTATCTTTCGATCTGTTGATCTTTTTTATGATCTTTCGGTCTTTCAATCTTTCGGTTTTTTAATTCTTCGGTCTTTCAAACCCTGAATCTTTTAATCTTTCAACCCCTTCATGTTTAAATCGTTCGATCTTTCAATCTTCAATTTTTCAATCCTCTTAATCTTTCAATCAATCTTTTCGATCTTTCGACATTTCAAAATTTCGATATTCCGAGCTCTCCATATACAATCGTTCGATCTCTCCACAGTTATTTTCGATCTTTCAGTCCACCGGAAATGGTCCGTTTCAGACGCTTTATCCATTCCGGAGTCGGTTAGGTGTTGTCTTTGTCTCGAGAATCACTAATAATCAAGCCTTATTGCAGTCATTAAAAAGATGAGCTAAATGATCCACCTCTCCGCCTATGAAAATTTCGTTGGATTCTGTTTTCCCATGCTCTAGTGGGTTAAGAATTGAGGTTTTCATTTCTTTAGATTCGAGTACTGAACCAGTTTGGCCAGCTTATCCACCATTTTGTTGCCAGTTATGTCACGATGTCCTCGACCCCAAATTGGTTACAGTCTTAGATTACTGTGACAGCTGTCTAAGAATTCGAATTTTTTGACAATGAATGAGTTCGTCCGTTTTGGAAACGTCCCTGAAGACGGAGACACAATTTACTTTTGTAATCCTATTTTCAGCTCTGGACGCTCAACCAATGTGTAGATTCTTCTCTTCAGATTAGGGGGCATTTTTCTAGCAAACATGCCCATTAACTATGAAGTAGAACACTGTTGAAATGGCTGCACAGGCTCTTATTTTTCAGACCCTTGATACTTAGATGAAATTGGCCTCAAAGGTTAGAATCGTTTCTGCATTGCTGGTATAACATCGATTCTTCACGGTTCACTACAAAAAAGTACATAAGTGAAAGAATCGTAACTCCGAGCCATTCAATTAATTTCGCCACCACTGAGAACTGGATTAGGGAATTCTGTGTGTAAATGATCGATTGTAGAAAGGGCTAATTCTTTCCTGGGTGCTCTCTAAGATATAATCTTAAATTATCTGGGCTTCACCTATGATGACACATGCCGTCTCTGTCTCGAAGACACAGAAGCGGTTGATCACATTTTATGTAAATGCCCTGCCATAACCAGATCAAGCCTAAAAATGTTCAATAAAGAACTTGTCCCCATTGATTATAAGAAACCCCCTTCTTCGAATATTCTTAGGTTCTAACATGACCTCAACTTCGAATCAACAACTCTACGCTTTACGTGCTTTGACCCGAAAAAACAGCTCAAAGGATCTTTCATATCATCGTGCTAGTAAAGGTGTTTTGCCTTAGCTCTATTTAATGAAAAAATAAAGTAGCACGAGCTTTGTCGCATGGCATCCTGCAAAAACCAAAGGTCGTCTGAAATTTTGCCTTCAATTTCAATTAAGCAAAAGTCGGATATAACGACTCTGTTGCTCCTGCGACAATTGGACCTTGTAACTGATTAATCTGATATCTTTGTGCAGAAATCTCATGAGGATAGTGCGTGAAATTTCGTGTCGATGGCGAATTGATGATTGTGGGTTAAGGCTCACACTCTCGGCTACAGCCGCACCCTCAAAAAAGGGGGACAATGAGTGTTGTACACCTGCATGCCAGCCTCACGAACTTTGAGAACTTGATGCCTCAAGTTGTCAATATTTTAAAACATCGTTCAAATGCAAAGCTACTCGTTTCGTTTGGCTACTGTCAAAATTTCAAATAAATAACAAATATTATTGCCAAAACAGCCAATAATTCAAAAAGAAACCACAAGTTTGCACATCCAGCGTAATGATCCGAACCTGCATTGAATGTAACAAAACCCACTTGGTTGAACTGAGGTACAGTTAAAGCAAAATTTAAATTCAGGTAAAATGAGGAAAACTTTAGTGTATTCTCTTTTCTACAAATTCTTCAATTATCATGCACTGTAAAAAAAAGGAGTATCACGAGATAATTACGAAATTCTCAACAATATCAAATATCATATTAAAAACATATCCACGTCGTCTATGTCAGGAAGACAATTTAACTACGCGAGTGAAATATTCTGTAACTACGTACGAGTATATGTATAGAAAAGTGTAACTCTTACACTCTTGACTTCGAGCTCTGAAGCAGGAGTTTTTATTAAACAATTTGTATACAATGTCCCTTCCATGACTACCCTGTTTAGTTGAAGAATTTCTGAGAACAATTTGAGAGCTGTGCCATGGTAATATTTATGACAAGGACACCACAGGACAGGAACGACACAACAGGAAGCAAGAATTACTATACACACTTCTGGTGAATTTTCTTCAATTTATTTGTTGTTATGCCAATTTGTAATTAAGATTTGACTTTTAGTATGAAAATCCTCTGGAAGTTAAAATAAGTGAAGAACTTATACTCAAATGTTGTCAATTAATAGGCAAAACAAATCAAATATGCTGCAGGAGGAAAGACCTTATGTAGTTGTCAGATGTGTAGATTTTGTAAACGTCGGTCATATTGAGAATGAGTTAGTTTGTATGTTCCCTTGAGCTTGATGCATACAAACGAGTAAAGTCCTTCCAACAGACTTTAATGGTAAATTAAGAACTGAAATTGTTATTAAAGACTTTTGAATTATTTCAAAAGTGTAACAATTTAAAAGTCATTTTCAAGAAGATGTTAAACTGATTCGTTTGGAGTTCAATTCTTTAACATTTTCTTCAACATTTATAATTATTGGCTTTTCATTTGCGAAATTTTTTTTTTCCAAAACCGCAAATAACATGTGTTAAATCTTTAAAAACACCTTGCCGTCGGCGTAAGGCTTCCATAAGCCGATGGCCAGCTATTTGCTAGAAAAAACTGAACTTCTACTCCAGCTTATCAGGCTTCGACTATCTCCGTTGATTAGCATTCTTACGGGTCGCTACTCATTGAGTATCACCCCTACATGATGGGAATGGTTATAAGCATTCGACCTATGTACAGGATGCCAAGACAAAGAGGCTGACGAAGGGTCGTCCACTTCCTCTGTGAGTGCCCAAACTTAGCCCACACTAGGAATGAAAAACCCTCGGAGAATAATTCTTGGACGATCTGGACGACATCTCTAACATCTCACTGTACAGCATCCTAAAGTAATATCATGACTCGAAATGGTTTAAAGGAGGCTCTCAACCCAAAAAATCTGGTCAGCTACCCAATCTTTCGCTACCTAGTTTCAATTTCGTTCACCGACTGTCAGGGCATCTTTTAATTAATACGAACGTGGCCAAATTGCTACGTAGTACACCGCCGTGGCCACGTAGTAATCATAATCTGGCCACAACCATGCGTGAACAACACCTAACTGAAATAATGTCAGAAATTTTCTGAACATATACATGATTTCCCCAAAATGTAAAAAAATATGTAACTTGCAAATTCTAATGAAGTTTTTTGGTGCTAATCGAAGAAATTTATCAACGAATGAATGACAGTTCATCAAATACATATACTGTCAATGAGGATTTATATATGGAAAAAAATATACTTACGACTTCCGTTAGATATATAAATTCTATAAATTCTGGACGTGCTCGAGGATTTTTGTCAGCATATTATTAAAAATTTGTGGGCAAATATATAATAAGTTGGATATGAAAAATAACTATTTCTGGGATTACTTTTTTTACTGCAAATGTTTTGGTATGAGTGAGTCACAACCCGTCGATCACAATTCGTCTATTGAATAGATATGATTATAAAATCACAAACCGCCAACTTTACGAAAAAACTTCAGAACGAAATCTCTGTCAGAGTACCAGGTGATATCAGGTTCTCGGTAACACCTCTCTTTCTTGCGAAAGAACTCTGCTACAGCTGGCCTCGGATCATATAAAGCTGTGCCTACTCCATTCAGTGCCAAAAAACTTTCTTCAGTTCATGGTCTCATCTGAAGTTGACTTAATTTGATTACAATGAGATTTTTACAAGTTTACAAGAAGTTGACTTATTTTGATTACAATTTCTCAACAATCATGGAGTGAGGTGAAGTGACAAGCAGGGGCGTAGCGAGGGTTCAAGCCATGGGGGGGTGAATTTTTATGAAATGCCGACTAGTCTTAAGAATTTGCCGACTGCATATGTTTGTATGTCCGGTATAGACTCTTAAGCCACCCAACGGATTTTTATGAAATTTTCAGGGTAGACATAGTTAAGTCCAGAGATAGTTCCTGTCAAGGTTTGATCTCCATATTCCCACAGAAACGGGGTGGACGGAAACCTAGAAACTACAGGAAAGATTTCCCACAGTAAAAAAAAAATTATAAATTTCATCCCCATATTCCCACAGAAGCGGAAGAACGAGAAAGGGAACCTTAAAACTATAGACCCGAGCAACACCGCGCCGGGCGGCTCAGCTAGTAAATAAATAAAACTTAAAGTAATAATAAGCGTAAAAGTGTAAATTTCACAGAAATTCATTTATTGACAAAAAATCAATTTATAATAGGAATATAACGAACAACAAAACAAAAAAATTAATTTATAAGAAATAATATTATAATATAGTATTTGGTATGAGAAAATTGACACATTCTTTGATGTCACTCTATAAAATTTTTATTATAAGTTAAAAATGGTTCTTAAATTGGAATTTAAAGCTCAATTCTCCGGTGTTTCTGTAACACCCATTTCTCGATGACCTCACTAGGTTGAATATTTTCAACAATATCCTTTGAGGAATTTACAATGCCTTCAAAAGATATCCACACAGCCTTTACTGTTTATGCGATGCGCTTGACATGGAATGTAAGTGGTTTTCTTACCACATTTTTCTGACAATTTTCTCTGGGTACCATTATACTTCCCGCACATATTTTTGGCAAAGTCATAAGATTGGAATACAATATTCTTCACACAAATACCTGTTGATTGAAGTGTAGATATGATTTTTTGGGCCAATACTTCTCCAGTCTTTTTTGTTAGAACGACATCCATTCCCAAAAGGCGTTCAATAGGGACAGGTTTCTCGTCAGTTTGGACTAAGTATCGAATGTTGATAGCAAGTCGATCTTGAGCGATGAGTCAGGAGTTGTGCCAACCATTACAGAAAAAATATCTGCTTTATTGATCTCATTCACTATGATTTTTTTGAGTTTTAGTACCCAAGAGATCAATAAATTCATTTTGGGTAGTCGGTCTAAGATACGTGCGGCCTTTTTGAAGACTCGTCCAACCATTTTTTCATTTCATTAATGGGAAATGTCGTGAATTTGGCAAACTGATTTGTCAAAAATTTCCATCGTCCTCATCGGACTCATTATGACCACGAAAAGGTAATCCGTTCCTTCCCAAAGTTCTCGTAACATCGACTAAAACTTGCAACACCCGCCGGCGCCGATACCCATTCCGGATTAGCAAACTGTCTTTGAATTCCTTCTTAGAATAAAATACAAGCAAGCAAAATGCAGCACCTTAGTAAGGACTGTATTCCAAAAAAGAATAATCAGAATACCATCTGAAAAATTGATGTGATGTATGATTTTAAAATTGTTTTGTGTTGTATGAAATGTAGTGTTGTATTAACTGTGAAACAGGCCCCTGATTATAGAATTGATGAGTTGGGACAAAAGCGCTTCCATTCGTGTCTTTTTGGTTGAGATAACTTGACTCGGCAGTTGGCAAATCTATTTTGTTTTTCTACCTTGATTTGCCGACTTGTTATTTTTTTTTTTTGGGCAGTAAATCGACTATCTCAAACAATTTCATTCGTGTCTTTTTGGTTGAGTTGACTTAGCTCGACAAATCTAATTTGTTTTTCTTCCTTGATTTGCCGACTCGGGAAAATCGTGGGGGGGGGGGTGCTGCACCCCCCCCCCCACACACCCCCCTCTCGCTACGCCCCTGGTGACAAGTAAAGAGCACAACAGTTTCTGCAAAATGCCACATGTCACTGGTATCAGTCGAAGCAGCTTATGCAACATTTTTGCACCTTCGTCTGAAGTGTCGAGATCTCTGATTTCTTGGATTGCTGCCCAACAATCGCAAACATTTGATGAAAAGTCGGAAACTTTTTCTTCGCCAAAAATGGTTTCAACGAAAAATCGACTCTCTTGAATTATTTCTCCTGTGGTTTTCGCCATTAGAAATGTAGAAAATCTTTTGATCAGCTCATTTTCTTCAATGTTGAGCCGTATGTCTCTAAAATTGATATCATTTCGATTCGGAGTGCCGTCCATGATCGGGTGCCTGTTGTGACGAGAGAATGCGATACTTTGCGTCTTTTTCTTTCGTTGCCTTGAAAATTTTTTCGGTGTAACGGAAACCTCTCTCCCTGTCCACCTGGATATGGAACCTGGAGCATATGAGTTTCAACTTTCTGAGAGCGTTTTGTTTCAAAGTTAAAACATCATACAGAATCAAACGCCCTTTCTGGAGATTTTTTTGCAAATTTTTCATGATCAATAAAACATCTGCCATCAAGCATGTTTGGAGAAGTTGTTGAAATTCCGATTTGCTCCAAGGATTAAGCATCCCAACTGCTACATTCTTGTCTATCAGTGAACCTGGAGTTTTTGAGACATGTCGCCAGTATTTGAAACATCCCGGTAAATTGTATATAACTGCAGTGATCAAATTATTGACATGTTCTTAATAACATAAAAATTGGCAGATTCACTAACTTCTCATCATAACACCCGTTTCAAAACACTAAAAACTATTACCAATGATTTTATGAGATGCGCCTAATATCTATCTACTATTTCCTTATTATTTCATGAAAAAATATTAATAAACGGCAAAGTTATTACCATAAGCGTATGCTGAAAACTGAAAAATTACAACAATTTGACGAAGGTTTTTTTCATATAAAGAGACGAAATTAAAAAAAGAAAGCTCGGAGGCTAGTTGCATATATATTTTCTCGTTATAAAACGAAAAAGAAAAAAAATAAAGAGTTCATAAATACGGATGCCCCCACCAAAATAGTGAGCAAATCGAAATTTTCAACAAAAAAACGGCTTTCGGTCCCTATAAAAACCGTTACGGAATAACTTTCAGCATTTGAATGATACACAAATGTTTGTGTGCCTATCATCTTTAAGAAACATTTTGTTCATCAAATTATCAAGAAAATTGCAAAAGTTATGAAGCAATAAGCGAACGAATCTTTTATATTGTATATATTGCTTGAGGAGATATTTTTCTTTTGGCCACCTATAGTGAAAAATCCTTAAAAAATGCCCTGCCGACTGTACGCCCGCCGTGCTCGGTGCGTCTATATGCGTTTTTCTTTTTTAGTTCCGAACCGTGAACTGAACGGAGAACGAACAGCGTGAACGTGTTCTGAACTGAGCTATGTGAAGTTTGCTGCGCTCAGACTCTTGCTCTAGATGCCCCGTCATATTATTTCGAGCACGTAGAGCGCACTCGCGTAGTGTTCTGAAGAAAAAAGAAAAACATTTTGAGCGTTCAGATGTCGCTGAACTGAAAAAGAAATACTCTTACGTTTTTGACGTTTCACTTCTCTGTTCGGAACTAAAATAGAAAAACGCCTTATAATCGCTCTACGCGATGAAATAATAAATCAAAAATGGCAGAAAACAGTGCTGCTAATTTAAAATTCTCTCTAAATCTCTCTAAAAATACCCCTTACATCCGCGTTGACCACAATTTAAAAAAAAACACAATTTTCTCGATTCATTGGTCATAGGATGTTTCTGTGTTTTTGATTTTGTAAGAAAACATGTTCGTCTCAACTTTCCTTCATAAACATTTGCTTTTGACCACTATTTCCCATGAACAATTAGATACTATTATATTTCAACATTTAACTAGATTCATTTCTTTAAATTTTTCTAATGACAAAACAAAGTGGTGAGCCAAAACTGTTGGTGTACTGAACTCTATGAGCAATCCTGCTCCGATAAGCTTATCATAGCCACCACAACGAGTTCACCAATGTGTCTTCTCTATCTCACCTCTAAAAATAAATCAATTATAGTTGTAAAAATAAAACAGCACAGCTGTTCGTTTAATAAATATTCATTATCACTATTAATTAATTGATTTTTTTCTTTTTGATTTTTTATTCACATGGAAATTCATTACAAACAGACAGAGATCACGAAAATTACTTCGTGGTTGATTTATAATAATAATTATTCCCGACTGGGAGTCTTATCAAAGTTCAAATGCAATCACTTTCTGTTTTTCGTGTCTGCTTTAGTAAGCAATTTATTTTCGTTTAACCAGAAGAATAAAAGCTTTTATTTCCCAGTTGGTTATAAACGAGAAAAGTTTATTCAACGTTAACCAAACCACTTTAAGCAATTAGAGATGAGAACCTTTTGCGTGACTGCGTTCATATTGTGGGGCTGGACCTGGACCTTCCTGTTCGATTTCCATTCATATTTTCTTTCGATTTCTATGGACTTCAATTCATTCTTCATAAAGAAAAAGGGAAACAATTTATGTGGAAAAATACTTCAGATACTTATTCGTGTTGAAGTAATAAAATTCCCATTCTCCAGTTCAGATTTTTGTTTCTGGCAACAAATATGAAATATTTTAGGACTTCCTTGCACAATCGAATTTTTGTCCGTAATTTAAGCTTAATGATCCTTTAATTGAGGAAAGTGTATGAAGTGTATATAGATTTCAGTTTTGTAATTAAAGATTGTACGATGTAAGCCCAAATGAAACAGGCATTATTTTTTTCTTTAATTTGTAATAGGTCAGGTATCCGCTTCTGAACGAAAGGGGAAAGCAATCCAGCCTTGTTGGTACGAAGCAAACATTTTTTTTTTTTAACAGACTCGATTCAAATTTACAATTGCCATAGGTAGCTTATTTGCAGTTCATTTAACAGTGAACTGTTGTGGCTATTGAACTTTATTACTCTGTATTTACACAAAATATTCCCAACTTAAAACGAAAACGCCACTGGTCCATGGTCTCCATAAAAAAGCAAAAACTGATTCCAAATCAGAAAATTGTTAGTCAATTAGTCCTCTACCAAGTATCAGAAGGTTCTCAATAGAGCACTTTCTTTAAGGCTGGACATGGGACATCAATATTATTCCAGAAAATCAGTTCAATTTTAAGTGTAATTATGATCCAATACATGTCAGATACAGATATAAAATGGAACAGAGTTGAAAATAATTGTATGAGTTTATGTCTGGTTTACTTGGTGATACCGTTAGGTTAGACGGCCCTTTCTATAAATTGCTCAATTATGGCATGAGTAAACCTCTGCTACATATCCTTAATGACATGCTTCATGGTAGAGCGTTTGTTGTCAAAGGTGGCAATGTAACTTCTACCAGAACTTTCAAAATCAAAAATGGTCTGCCACAGGGAGCGGTGAACTCGCCTACCTTGTTTAGCATTTACACCAGCGATCCTATGGTACTTTCCACTATGCTATAGCGTACGCTGACAACCTTACAGAACAGGTTCAAGGACCTAAGTCATTGGAGTTCTTTTGCACTAGGACTACGATAGGATTCAGCAATATTGCAAGGACTGGAAGCTGAAAATCAACTTCCAGAAATCGGAAGCAATTGTGGCCCGTTGGATTGGGCCTCAAGGGATACGAGATAGAACTGGCGAAAGCTGGTGATCGTTGATCTACATGACCACCCACTGCTAACTAAAGTACTAGTCATGAATGAAACAAAGCTGAAAACAATTGTACCAGCGCATGCCTTGTCGTCTGGGAGAAGCCTTTTGATGTCGTTTGATTAGTTACTCAGATATGGCTTGACTAAACCACTGCTATATAGACTAAATTAATGACGTGCTTTATGGTGGAGCGTTTGTTTTGTCAAAGACCTTCGGGCGATACATCAACAAGAGACACAACAGAACAATTAGCAAATGACAATAGCTCGCTGTTGTACGCACAGGCGTTCCCCCAACCGATGGTTCAGAGTGACAAGTCTTTTGTCAAAACTATCAATGTAACTTCTACCAGAACTTTATAGAATCAAAAAGGGCTAGTGTTGTATTTATTGAGTATGTCTACCGTCAATCTTATTGCGTACAGAATAAGTCCATAAAGTTCGAAATTATAAAAAAAAAATTGTAGAAGCACTTCGATAAGATGAGCAAATTTGCGATGACTCGATCCCGAATGCCGGAAACAATTTTATCAGATCCTCGTTGGCTATGGTCTCAAGGAATACGAGAAAGAATTTGAGGAAGTTCTTTATCCTTGGTCTACATGATCACTCACAGCAACTTGCTTGATTAGGATATCTCATGGTTACTATATGTTATGAGTCTTCTTCTGTTGCTCTGTTTTGAAATTTCTCTGTCAGACGTTTCTTTATTTGTCTGAGCAAACAGGACTATAAATGATACGTTTGACTTTGCTTCTTATACGTGCGTGTTTCCCTATCATATAGCAGGGACTGTTGAATGGTTTAGTACGAAACGGTTATTTGTTATACTCAATTATTCATTTTCGCTGAATACCAGCTTGACCCAACGAAATCGCAATCATAGGTACCCTTTCTTCGTCAAAATAAGTCATATAGAGTTTGCTGCAGATTCTGTGACTGAAGCCACCCTCGATTCCGGCAGTTTTTAGCTTTGTTTAGTGCAGGAAAACAAGTAAGTTCAGGGGAATGAAGTCCACTATGGAGTTTCGTCCTTTTTCTTTCAGTGAACTTTAAGCCCAATGGAATTTTGACATGAAGAGGAAATAAATTTGATGTATCAAGGTTCAAAATTTAATTCTGAATCGAACCCAAATGACTCTCTTGAGCAGAAATATTTCGTCCTTTAAATAGTAACTTCAGTGCTATGGGCTGTATGTATCTCGTTTTACTCTGTTTCAGTTGCCTTCATGAGTTCAGCGTAATGCTGCTACTATCGTTTTACAAGTAGGTCTACGCTAAGCATATCGGTGGACTTAATTTCTGTCGAATTAATTTCCACTACGTTTTGTCTTTCCTCCCAGTTCAAAGTCGTAGGCAAACCTCTGTGTGTCTTTGATGAGCTGCTTTACTAGGATTTGGTACAATGTATAAGTTTGGTCGGGTGTAGACTTTCCTGGCATTCAATGGTAACGATAAGGTCTTCAGAAAATTGCCTTAGACGTTCCCTTTAGAAGCTCAAAGGGTACTAATTTCAAACCGACAAATTCAGTACGAACTATGGGCCTATTTAGAGTGTTGGACATTATTTACTTACTATGTTTTCAGATAAGTTGATAGGGGCCCTTAGTCAGAACATGAGGCTTGTTTAAAGTTCTAGTGGTAGTCCACCGGCTCCATGCGTTGCATTCTGTAATGGTCCGATCTAAATGAAAGACTGGGCGATGTTTCTCTTATAATCGCTTTATTGCAACTGACCTCTTTTGATATCTTAATCTATAACATTATGTAGTTTACATAAGGAACTGTAACATCGTGAGGTCGATGGATTGGAGAATGTATGTACATAAAATGCAATCAGTAATTACTTATAAAATACATAAACGAACACAGGTGTACGTATCTAGAAGTTTAACGGATAAGTCACTTTACATACTAATGAAAGGATATTTATGTTCCTTACAATTCGTTTTTTAGTATGGCGATGGCTATAGTTTTGATTCATTGGATTCATTTTTGCTGCCTATTTGGATAAATTGGAATCGGTCTTTCATTGGCAGGGTTCTGACTGTCATTACCACTAAAAAACTCGTTGAATTAGTTTTGCCGGATGACAAGCGTCGACTGCGTAGACTATAGTGTTCCCATTATCTTGAATCCTGATGCTAATGGTTTGTTGTTCTTTCTTAGTACTTTTGTCCTTCTTTTTCTCCCTAAAGCACCTCTGTATCTCCTTCATGATATCAAATCTACTTCGTCTATTGTAGGCTCTTTGGGGGGTCGTGAATTTGCTTAAGACTTACGTTTTAGTTTTTTTTTCGAATCTGGTTGGAAAAAGAGCAACATTTCTAAAACCTGCCGTATGGTTCGTATGACGACAGAGCTGATTTCCGAGCTCATTGCGATAGAAAGAATCATCGCCTTACATCAAGCTCATATCTCATAAACATTCGATGATTTCAATAACATTTTCTAATCAATTTTATTTACTGAAGAGTAAGAATGACGGTGACATTTACATCTTCTTCTACCCACATCAACCACAAACACAAAGCCAAGAAACGTCATTTGTATTCACTTAAAATCGAAAAGATAGCACTTTAAAAAAAAATAGTGCGTGGAGTCCCTCCGCGCGGTAGAAGTGAAACTTCCCAAAAATGAAAATAGGAAGAGGTAGAAATTGATTTTTGGAACTCATATTGTTTCTTTAAAAGAAAAAGAAAAGAAATTGATCGGAGTTAACTTTCACGGGATAGGCACTTAACACCATTTCATAGAACAATTTTTTTATTTTTTGGTGGAGATTAGAAGGACTTTGAAGATGTCTGTAGTATGTATCATGTATGGTAGAATGTATGGTATTGTATCCATACTTATGTATGGAATACAGTACCAGGAACCTTTCTGAAACCGTTGATTGGCTAGTGTAAGTGGAAGCTGACTGACAGACTAATGAAGACCGCAGTCTTAACACCTAAGCCGAAGACGGAGAACACTTACATACATGTTTAGACATGATCAAACATGTTTAGACATAACAAACATGTTTAGACATGATCAATACGTTTATACATGATCAAACACGTTTAGACATGACCAAACATGTTTAGACATAACAAACATGTTTAGACATGATCAAACATTTTTAGACATGATAACATGTTTAGACATACATTTTTGAGACGGGCTTAAATGGAAATTGCTTATATATACATGATTATGCCTCCACTAACTACTATGTACATATATACTCACTAATATCTTAAAATTCGAATAACATCTTACATCTTATCACTAAAAGCTCTGATTTGTGTATTGTCTTCCAAATAAGATTACGCAGTCAACACATTCGAGGAGAAGCTTCACAAATTATTTTTTGTTAGAATAATTTAACTTAATCGATTTACATATTTAGTAAGCACTTATCTACGTACATCATACATACATACATATATCAAACAAATTAAAAGAAACTGCAGTAAATATTTTCTATCATTTCATTGGAGAAGAAAAGAAAACACAACACTGATCGATTATTCACTGAGCAATTGAAATAATTTTCGCATGCACAGACATGATTTTCTTCAAAAAATTCCCACCGATAAACACAATTTACTACAATGAAATCGTTGGGATGAATAGCGCGGAATGATGACAGCAACTTATTAGCAGTGCCAAAGTGTTTAAGTGTAACGCGGAAGTGTAACGCTTAAGTGTAACGCGGAGGTGTAACGCTTTCATGTTTGCAAGTCGCATAAGAAGTTTCACTTCAAAAAGTATGCAATCGAACACGGAAGTGTAACGCTTAAGTGTAACGCGGAAGTGTAACGCTTAAGTGTAACGCGGAAGTATAACGCTTTCATGTTTGCAAGTCGCATAAGAAGTTTCACTTCAAAAAAAGAAACGTTGGACTTAGCTGAAATAATCAAAAATTCGAGCTCATTTTTCTTAATACTTCTTCCGGGAGAAGATAATAAATTACCCCAGAGATGGTGACAAATCAACAGGAAACATAAGCAGTAAAATCAAATGACTTTGCTCATTTGACATGATAACTCCCACACGGCAACACTTGTTTCACAGCATCACAAAAACCACGCAATTTGTAACTGCGCATGTGTTTCAAATCCCCAGTCACCCCTTAAGTAGCAGGTGTTGCATACACGGAAAGAATTGAAAAATCGCCAATTGCGAATTTCTGGTTTGTAATTTGCGAAATCCCTTTTTTTTTGTAAATTACACTGCTTTAATTATAAATTGATCGAAAAAATTGCAATTTACTCTAAGTTTCATCTCAAATTACAAAATTTTTTAATTTGTGATTTACAATCAAGTATCGTAATTTAAGAATTTCGTCTTTTTAGTAGTTTACAAGCTTTAAATCGCAATCTACTACACTTCCGGAGCACAATTTCGTTTTACAATTTATTTATCGTGGTCTACAAAATAAGTATGGCGATTCGCTTTCTCGAAATACTCAAATTGGGAAATTTAAAGGATGATCTAGATATTAACCTCAGAAAAACGTAATCTACAAAAATCCTGTACAGTAAATTACAAATGATGAGTCGTAATTCTCTTATCTCTTGAACACTACCTCCTTTTTAACTGTCTGTTTATGCTCACATTTTAAGCGATCACTTTTTATTTACCTTCGCAGCTCAACGTTATCATCGCCGACTCACAACTTCAAGACGTCTGGTTCAAATCCACACAGCGCCTAAGCCAGTATTGTTTTCTTTCTCTATGCACCCCGACACTGAATCCCAACAAAACAATTCACCAGTCCCATATCGCCGTATGCTATAACTACCTACCTTCAATTTGAAAAAGGGGTTGTTATTAGATTTTTGATTTATTACTGCAAATTGGTCTCGAATTGCGATTCGCGAGTCACAATATTTTTTGCTTCAAAATATTAACTGATACTAAAAATTTCTGAAATGCGATTTTTGAGTGTCAATTTCATCATTTCGCTCTTTTTTTCAAATTGCAAACAAAAAGTCGCAATTTGATAATATCTGATCCAAGGTCTAAAACTGGATTCATTAGTCGTGATTCACAGCTGATTTTCCTTGATCTGATCTCGGAATTCTTTCCGTGTATGCCATCAAGGAAAAGCTTCTATACATTTTCTCCCACACTGTTGCAGCAACGGTACAGTAAGAAACACAAAGACAAAAGAATTCAGTGACGCAAAACCTTTATGTGATTGGGCCCCCCAAGGCGACTCATGTTAGTGGGGTTAGGGGAGGCATCCAACCCAAGAATATCCTTCACCAAGTGCGATTGTCGTCGCATTAAGAGCGCATCTCACGGAAATGTAGCACATCGCTTCATTCACAATGGAATACCAATATAGGTATGCAATACACAAACATACCTCAACCCATATACCTGCAGAAGACAGTATTGAAGGTAGATAACTCGTCCTCGGAGTTCGGTCCTCGGGTGGCGTCCTCTTCTGTGAATGGGATGAACATCTAGAATATGTCCTCACAAATTTATTCGACATCCATATTTCCTCGTTACGTGCTAATGTGCTTGTGCTTAAAGTCCCATGACGTGGCAGTGGCACACGGTTCCGCGGTGTCATCCCGTGTGTGTGCTCTGATGACATAAATTTTTATCTAGATAGATAGACTCGTGTTGTTGTGTAGTTTCGTTGGGTTGAGATTGGGATTGCTGTTTGTTGCATTATACTATCATCGTCCTAACGCAAATAAAGTGCTCTTTATTGCAATACTTGCGCTGTGTGTCATGCTGTTGATTCAATGTTGCTGCTACTCTACTCGTCTAAATGTGTGTTTTTGTGTGTGCACTGAATTAAACAGAAAAACAAGGATGTTTTCGATGCTGTGTTTGCATCATGTGCTATGTGGTCCTTTTAAGGATGAGAGGCAAGCACGTTCAAGGTAAGCGTTGCGGCAGCACTTTGTTTGAAAAGATAAGAGTGCTGTTATGCACTAGTTTGGGGAGAGGTAGGGGCTTAATGTCATTGCGTTGCGATGAATTCATAATTGACAAGTACATGCTCTAAAAGAGACTATATTTTAAGCAAACCGCATTTAATGAGGACGACAAACGTCATTTCAATTATACACGGTGCAGATTTTACATATTCAATAGATTGACATCTGTCAAATGAAGGAAGGAGGTGACAAATACCACAAACACGTCTCTTACCTACTGTCGTGTCAGATGATGTCTACACAAATATTATTTCTTCATTATTTTGTTTTTTGTGTCGACAATTAAGTAAATTGACTTTTGCCTTTGTGCTAACCAATATACTGAACCACCGACGACGCGACGACGAGCGATGTCGTTATGTGCACTTCATTTGTTATTCGTCTGTGCCAATGGGGGTGTCACTGTAGTACACGGAATGTCAAATGGTGATATGTCACTTTGTGACAGGGAAGCTCTCAAACGGAATGTTTAAGTGGAAGTTATTATTAGAAATTATACATTTAGAGACGGTTGCGATTGCAGTATTTTAATTTGCGATTATGCCAAATGTGTTTGTATTTTGACTCTCTGTGAATGTTGTTTCTGGGTGTGTCAGAGAGTTTATCAGATCGAGACTAATGGAAGATAGTCTGGATGTCTCTTTGCAGTGATTCCCTAACTTCTTTATGATTGACATTAAAAGCGCTTTTACTTTGTGTCAATATTTTCAGTGTTATTGATGTTTGATGCACTGCGAATCTTTTTCATTAACTTTTGATAGGATTTGAAAAATCAGATGAAAGTGGAGAAAATCCAAAGAAATAGAAGTTACATTCTCATGACATTGAGTAGTTTGTTATGATTTTGTCATTTTAAAGTGCCAAGTGCCAACTGACAGAGTGACAGATGTTTTGTCACGCTAGGTCTTTCGTAATGTTCGCAATCCTTATTTTCTTAAACCTTAAAGTTTCTCAGGGTGTACAACAAACACAACTATGAACGAAGGACTACTGTGAAGTTTGGTTAATTGTAAATAGTAATGAACGTGTTAAAAAACCCCATCATAAATTTATTATTCTACTATGCGCCATTTTTTTTATTTTTCTTAAACGTCATACCGGAAACTTTTCATCGTGGTAACCGCCTTGTCATACCGGGGGTTGTAAGCAGTTATGACTGCACAAAATTATTGAAAATAGGTTAAGAAACCTACTGGCGATTGTCGGCTCAATAAATCATTCGCTTCACAATCGAAGGGAGTGTCGTTGGACTGCAGCTGTCAAGCATTTTTGCAGAGCAAATTCTAAATTTTATTTGCAATAATTTTGTTTGTACAGCCACAGTTGTGTAATGTGTATACATATATGTATTTACATTTACAAAAGTACACTATGACTTGATACTTCAATTAATCAGATTTGATTTGATAAAATTGTATGGTGGATTGAGGTTTTGCAGGTCAGGGCACAGCGCTATAGTTTATTCCAATTGCGCCAACCAATAGGCAGTTTCGCAGTTCTTTTGTTCCTGAATTGGACCAGAAGTTAATAATCCTCAATGGGTGGGTGAGTTTAAGTTTATCCAGGAAGATAATATCGTAGACAAGTATTTGTTCTGTAAAGCAGAGAAGTGCTGGACATTCTGTTATGCTATTTTTTCATATATGGATGTAAATAATGCGCACATCAAGGGGTTATGACAATTTTAATATATTAATGAAGGCAGTGCGACCAATTAGAAAAGTAGGAGAGGATTTAATAGGAGACATATGCTTTTAGGCTTTTGTGAAAACAACTGCAAGGGAAAAAAGAGGATGGTGAAGCATTCCACATACGGGTAATACGATTAAAGAAAGAATTTCTGTACTTGACTGTGCTTTTTTTTCTGTTGGAGGTTTTTAAAATGGCATCTAAATATCGGTCCATTGTACTACCAGATAGCACCCTCTATTTGTTATAGCTTTCCAGATGTTCGGAAAAAGGCCAATAGACGCTGCCATGACAAGGAGCCTAAGTTACCAGCTCTCACCATGTCTGCGCCGAGTATCTGTTCTGTAACCTCATGCAAGAAAAAGCAGGACATTCACAGAGGAAGTGCTCTGCGGTGTCCTCATCTTCTCAACAAGATTCACAGAGTGTGGTATCACTTAAGCCTAACACATTTAAATGCTTGGCAAAAGAAAAGTGCCCGCTGGCAACGCCAATAAGCTTTATACAGTCTTTTCTGCTACGAGCTAGCAAAAATGTTGCGTAAGTAAGAAACGTTGGAGAGCATACGCTTGGTTTGTCTGCATCCAGTGGAGGCATGCCATCTACGGTTGTGCTCTTCACAGGTCCAATTGTTGATTGAAGCTCTCACTGAGGACGCTGGCAGACCAAGCAACGGTTCAGGTCCTGATAAAGCTGTCTGAGATCCTTGCCTAGCAAGTTCTTCGGCGATCTCATTTCCAGTTATGCCGTGATGGCCCGGAACCCAAATTAGACTCAAGGAATTCAATCTTCCGATCGCATTTATAGAGCTCTTGCATTCCTGGATCTTTTTCGAAGTGATTAGAGGGTTGAGAAGGGCCTTAAGCACAGCTTGGCTGTCGCTGTAAACATAGAAACTTCTCCCCGTCCATCCATTGTTCGTAATGTGGCTGAAGGCCATTGGGATAGCATAAGCCTCCGCTTGGAAAACGGATGCTTATGATCTCAAAGATGTGTGTAGTAACACCAAGACGCAAGACAAATTGTTTCTTGACTCTGCGCTCGAAGATGAATAGGGTGGTGCAACAGAGCAAGGAGCCCAGGGTCCTAGCGCATTTCTCGCAATCATTACCTTTGTGAGGGAACGGAGGGACCTAAAATTTTCTGCTGATTCCGAACGGCTAATCCGAGAAGCGCTTTTCATGGCAATGAATTTACTATTGTAGTTTGTAGGATACCCGCGAAAAATATTTTTTCGCTCCACGGGTACCACGCTCGAAGTTGGGCTCAAGATAAAACTGATTAGCATTTTTACCGAGGCGGCAAACAATTTTCAAGGAAGAAATGCATTTTAGATTTTTTATTTTTCTAGATCATTGTTTTTTTAAAAAGCGATAGTAGAAAGAAACCCAACTAACGTTTCAACGATGTTCAAGAGATTCAATCGACCATACAATTGAACTGTCACCTATCAATCTTAAGTCTTTGTTGTGTTCCCCATCAATTAGGACCATGGATGCTTGAGGAGCTCCTCTCCAAGTATCTGAGTTATATTCTAATTTTGGATGGATGGAGGTGAACAATTTTCTGCATCGTCTTAAGAAACACAAGCATTTTGCTGCATTTTTGCTGACCAAGCTCTGACAATTTTTCGGTTTATAGGATGCAGGTTTTGTTAATGTCCAATGACAATTGTGGAATGTTACGCGTGGATTTTTGAAGCATTCAATTATTCTACTCGGTTTTTATTATCTCATACAACAATGCTGTCGAGGTCGGAATTCAAAGAGCTAATCATACGCAACCGTTCCAGTTCCACATCCGACCATCAGGGACGTGAATTTGGAAACGAATGTGAGAAGCTGAGGGTGTGTCGTCAGTTAAACATTTAAGAGGAAGAGGAAGCTTTGTACAAGTGATCTTTTATAAAAATTAAGGAAGATATTCGGAGACATAACAAATGTGCAGAGACATTCTTCAGCTTTCGAGGCATAATTTGCAAATATGGTCTGCTGCCAGTGTATGATATTCAGAAAACATTGTGGTCCGGCCCAAGCTTTGAAAGTTTTCCTGTTGAGGTTTAACAGGAGTTTTAATGTACTTTGAGTGCATTCTGGCATAGAGGGTTTTGTACTGGTTTGGCCAAAAGACTTACGCTTAGTTTTGTTGGACTCTCTCATGTTGTATGGCTGTGTATTTGAATTAATCTCTGCTAAAACCACAATAAAGTCCAGGGCTGAAAAATGGTTTAGTCTCTAAACCAGGACGTCGTATCCCATGAGCGGATCACAAGTGTGAGTAGTTGTGATTTCTTTGATGCTACAAACTCCGGAAAAACAAACAAAGAGAAGAAAATGAAGAAAAGGATAGGACAGCAATTCTATGCACATAAGTTCCATTAGAAATTTCGTAACATTTTTTTCGCAGTTTTTCTAATCCGAGACAAAGTTGATAAACGTGCTTTTGAAAAGGATATAAACTCAAAAGGTTTGTTTAAGAGCTTCTTTCGAGTACGATCTTCGGTTAACATGGCGAAAACCACTTTCCTGCTTATGCTTTGTGACTCCTGAAATAGGTACTACAATAAAATGACAAAGAACTCTTTTCAGAAACCGAGCACAATGCAAATTTGAAAAAACAGAAACCGAAAAGAAATAAAATACTCAGTTCTTTATTTAATTTTCCATGAACTCTCGTCGCTTGGAAGAGTTCTTTTACTACAGCTACAGCATATCCCATATCGTATACAGAATACAAAACAAAGATATACGAGACATAGATTCTTTCACTATGTTGTAATATTCAAAACTTTATCCCCATCTCCCGCACACATTTCATTTCGAGTGCAACGAAAGTGCAGATTCCATCCTGATACCGTAAAATTTTACAGCTTTTGATAAATGCAACTGTCTTTGGACGAATGTTTTTGCACAGTTGGTATCCATCTACCCATACAATTGGTCTCGCAAGGATGTGTCCTCTCCATCTGCCGCGAGAGGAATTTCACAGCATTTCATCTGCGATGCAACATCCTTTTGTAATTGTATTCATCATAAATTGTATAGAGCGGGTCCATTCAGTGCGGTAGAGCAAATATTAATTGAATAAGTCTGTCCCCCCACAAATCAGTGCGCACACTGTGACATTGACAAATTGAATTATTCCCTCTATAAAACATAGGTCAGGAGGAGCACGCTTGTGGTCGTACGTAGCGATAGCGATAAAATGAAAACGATTTTGAATAGTAAAGACTCGAACCCAAGAGTGCGCTTTTTGTGTAATATCCCAGAAAATGTCAGTCATTCGTGTAACACTCATAGACAAGAACAACAAGAGAGTGCGGGGGATGTGTTTGATGTAATGGCGCCGGAAGTTGTAATTTTTTCACCTCCTCCATTAAGAATGGGGGTGAGAGTGAGTATTGTAATTTGCATGGTTATTACTCGTTATAATGGTGACGGCTCTACGTTGGTGTTTTGTTTGTTTCAAGCAAAGATGACGATGACGAAGAAACTCAAATAATAAGTTTTGCTAGGTACACATACACAAATATGTAGGTACGAAGTAGGTACTTGATTCAAATTTGATGTTTTTCCATACATAAATGTTTATTGAGTGAACTTTAATTTTTTTTTTCCACACCGGGTCCTTTTCCTTGTGTTGTTGACATAATTTCGTTGAAAATTACTTTGCCTGAAGTGAATGGTTGTTTAAGAGGGGAGATAAGGGTGAAATATTGGTTTGGGAATGGTGATTTATTCAACCATTAAGACGCTTACGGTGTTTGAGGGTCACACAAATTTGAGGAGTCATCACTTTTTATTGAATTATCTTTCTCGGAATGTTTATAGATAAATCAATTTAAATATGCTGTTAAGATGGGTGTGGGTGCCTATCGAAAGAAGCGTTTGCATTGCAATATTGCTGTGCTGCTTTTTAGTGTTCAAACTTATTCAAGGAGTGCTAACAATTGCTGAGTGGGCTGAAGGTTTTTAAAGCCATCATGTCTCTACTGAGCAATGAAATTGAATGTTTTTTCGGTCAATTTAGTTTATTTTGTTATTTCAAATCTACACGGGCATAACCACCCTTAAAGCAAATTTATTATTAGATATCTAGAGGAACCCTTATAAGAGTTGACTGTTGTAAGAAATTATCAAAACAGTGGAGAATCGAATTATCATTTTGTCTGCACCTAAATAGGAACAGTTATTTTCTCAGGCCGACTTTTGCATAAATTAGCTTATGTTAGCGTAAAGAAGGCACTGTTTGTCTGTATGGCTCATCATTGCTTGGGGCTGACATAGTTACTTTGATTCTGCAATGATATTGTTTTTATATGCGGAATTTTAGCTCTTAATCTGTAAAAACAAATTTACAGGGAAAAGTAGGAGGGAGATTGAATCTTCTTGTCCAAACTCCATCGATAGCGACTTAAACGACCGATATAATAGTTGGGGTGTGATGGGTACGAGAATGATGAATTTATGATTGATAAATGCTTTACACACGGAAAGGATGTATCCATACTTTCCCGTTTGCCGAAATCTCAAATGGGGTACTAAACTTGGCATACCTCCTAAAACTAAAAAAGTTTCTCGCTGATCTCCCCCTCGAGACCACTTCCGCATTTATTCGAAGAGGATCTCTGTCTAGGTGGCGAGTTCTAGTTCCTCAACTACCTCTTCTGGTTTTTTGTTTTCAGAATCTGTGTCAGTTTCATGCTAATTCGCTTCCAACTCTCGTCGTCTCTTAGCATCTTCTTGATAACATTATTTGGGCGGAGTTCTTCAATACTTCTGTTTATTTCCTTAAAGAGGCATTCTCCTCTACTGTACTCGAACATTGTATGATAAACGAATCTCCGTGCTGGCACGAAGATATTCTTCTTTTTCCAATTTTGTGTGAAAAAGCGTTGAAATACTCGTATCCGGTGTGGAACCGTGTGACGTTGTAGTGCACTTCACTGTGTCCCCGGTTACTTCATTCGCAACAAGCAGTCCAGGGACCTCCTACTTTCCGACCCCCTTCGTTTTAGCCGTGTTCGCCGCTTCCACGCTGATTTCTGCTTTCTTTTCATGGATGTATCTCCTTTGTGTTGCGGGGATATCAATTGCTACGACACCTGCCGCTAGAAGAAGCTGTTGGCTCAGACACTGTGCAGTACGCGCTCGCTATTCGCAAGGCAAAGCGCCTTTGTTCCGATGCTCGCTGTTTCCGAGACTTTTCCTGTTTCAGTGCATCAGCCCAAATCTTGCTTCCTTACAGCAGAATTGAGTGTGTTGTTGCTACAAGAAGTCTCTGTTTACTCATGGATGGCCCACCTATATTTTGCACCAGTATTAGTAGATTGTGATGTTTAAAAGTGAAATAAAGTGGAGGCACCCTGTGTCAAGCTGTTTTCAACGTACGTCTAGGAAGATCTTTCCGTTTGAAGGGGCTATTTAGGAGATCTTTCGAACATGACCTCTAATGCTCTGTTTGCTTCTGTTTCTGTCTCAGTCTCAGTATCAGTCTCAGCCGTAGTCTCAGTCTTTTATAAAATCATTTCAGTTTCAGTTAAATTTATTTCTAAACGCTTAAAAATAAACTCATAACTGAACTGACAACTGATGAAGCTTCCATCAGTTTTCTGTTCAGTTATCAGTTTTCTTTCTGATTTTTCTCAAATAAAAGTAAAGCTCAACTGAACATCGAACTGACGTCTATTTACTCACTGAACTAAAAACTTAATTGAAATGTGAACTGAACTGAGAACTGGCCTTCTAAAAGAGCCTTTCAGTCTCAGTCTCAGTCTCAGTCTCAGTCTCAGTCTCAGTCTCAGTCTCAGTCTCAGTCTCAGTCTCAGTCTCAGTCTCAGTCTCAGTCTCAGTCTCAGTCTCAGTCTCAGTCTCAATCTCAGTCGAAGTCTCAATCTCAGTCTCAGTCTCAGTCTCAGTCTCAGTCTCAGTCTCAGTCTCAGTCTTAGTCTTAGTCTCAGTCTCAGTCTCAGTCTCAGTCTCAGTCTCAGTCTCAGTCTCAGTCTTAGTCTCAGTCTCAGTCTCAGTCTCAGTCTCAGTCTCAGTCTCAGTCTCAGTCTCAGTCTCAGTCTTAGTATCAGTCTCAGTCTCAGTCTCAGGTTCTGTCTCTGCCTCAAAAGCACTTTAAGGCACTTTTAGAAGACCAGTTGTCAGTTCAGCTATCAGTTCAGTTGTGATTTCAGTTAAGGCCCTTTCAGATGGTCAGTTCGATATTCAGTTGAGCTTTGTTTTTTAATTGAGAAAAATCAAAATTAGAAAGAAAGCTGAGAACTGAACAGAAAACTGATGGGAATTTCATCAGTTATCATTTCATTTTTAAGCGTTCAGCTCAGACATCAGTTCAACTGATAGCTGAACTCAAGGCTCAACTGAAATGATCGTCTATAAGGACAGTGTAATTTAATGTCAATCTGGTGCT
Organism: Melanostoma mellinum; assembly: GCA_914767635.1. Taxonomy (NCBI): domain Eukaryota; kingdom Metazoa; phylum Arthropoda; class Insecta; order Diptera; family Syrphidae; genus Melanostoma; species Melanostoma mellinum. The sequence continues at coordinate 207,166,437 of OU612059.1, forward strand.
CAGCTGAGCCTTTGTTTTGCTTGTGAGCAGCCGGAAGTCCGTTTAACTGATAACTGAACTGACAACTTATGAGAATTCCATCAGTCTCAGTTTCTGGGCAAACACTTTTCATTCGAGGCTCTTTATACGATAATTTCGGTTTCAGTTTCAGTTGATGTATCAGTTAAGCTTTCAGTTGACCTTATGTCTAAATACCAAAAACTAAAGCGTTTAACTGAAACTGAAACTGATGGAATTGCCATAAGTTTTCAGTTCAGTCCTCAGTTTTCTTTTTGATTTTGATTTTTCACATATAAAATGAAAGCTTAACTAAACATCGAAATGACGTATACTTTTTCTTAACTGAGCTTAAAGTTTAACTAAGAACTGATCGTCTAAATGGCCTATTAGACAATAAGCTTAACTAAAAGCTTAGCCGATAGCTCAACTGAGACTCAAAATGATATGATCGTCTAAAAGGTCCTTTAGACAGTCAGTTCTCAGTTCAATTTTTAGTTCAGCTAAAAAAGTTTGTCTAAATAAACGTCAGTTCGATGTTCAACTGAGCTTTTATTATTATTATTATGGGGATTCCATCAGTTTCAGTTAAGTTTCAGTTAAACGTCTAAAAGGGCCTTAAATTTTGAAAAAAATGGACTGAAATTTTTAGAACTTGTTTTGAAAAAATAAAAATACTAAGCATATTGAAAAGGAAGCACTTGAATACCGCAAGTTGATTACATATCCCGCTACTAGCATAAAGCTGACAGTTCTTTTGGTTTCCTTTTTTATTTTCATCAAATTGCTTTACCAGACAATAGATTTCTCTTTTCACCTTTGATCGAATTTTAGACTGGAACAAAATTTGTCGTATAGCTCATGACATATACTCTCACCACAGCAATGGCGAGTAGGCCCGCTGCCACATGATAGGCCACTCTTAAGAAAGTTTCGTCTTTTAAGATATACAATTTTTTGTCATTGAGGAAATGATTTTAAGTGAATATGCAATCGCATATTTTGAAGTTAAGATCTGAAAGTGAATACAATGATTGCAATCTATCAAACAAAAATAATTAAAAATTGCATTCGATTGTATTCTCTGAAACCCTGGCAAAGGACATCAAATGATCTTCCAATGTGTGTTCGGCGTCTTGAATTTTTGAGTATCTGCATATGTGACTAAAGCTTGCGGGTATTCTAAAATCTAGCATGCCTTCTGACCAGCACATCAAAAACTTTGGTTTTCTTTAATCATTCATATCCAAAGCTTTTTGGTGCTTCAAACCCATTAAATCCCAAACGATCTCTCTGCATGATTTGAAATAGAAGAGTTCGAAGAGTAAAGCGATGCTGTAGAGAATCAATGCAACAGCTGCATTAACAACACCTCGTTTATCATCGGTTTCCAACAAAAGTCATTACAATTTTATCTTAAATCACCTCGACCATGTTAAATTGGTTGGCCTAAATAAGAACTCACATGGCATGCATAAATTTGTTTATTTAAATGCACGATTTTGTAAGAAATAAAAACACGAAACAACCATTGACACATTTGTTTCCACCGATGTGCATCTTAAATGTCCCTCCCCATTTATGTCTTCTTGATAAATAATTTAAATCATGCAGAGCATCAAGCAAACTTCTATGACGTGTACGTGTCTCAAAAGAAAGTCCTGGATATTGCTAAAGAGAGTATAAAAAAAACACACAAGACTATGCCATGTCATTCGTCAGTCAGCACAGAACAAGGACATGCACAACGTGAAACTGAGGATGAAATCCGTTAAAGGATATCAAACATATAGCAACGACGAGCACATATACTATATTCGCATATAATTTCAGCTTGAGTAGTTTTATGAATGCCTTGGCAAAAACTGCAAGCAATATCCAACAAGTTTGCTAACAGTGGGGTGATGTTGGCACACAAACCCCATCATTCCTTTGGCCGTACTTTTAAACCACCAGCCACCAGCAGGTGAGGAATATATAGGTAGGAAAACATAATCCTTTTGGGCACATAACAAAAAAGTGCACCCAGAAGACTTACACCGAAAAGTTAACCGAGGATCGAGACCGGGCTCAACTTGTGGCAAACTGGATGAATTCAAATCTTTTGTAGGTCATCACACCAGCTCGCATCCCCTCCAGCATGTAAATGCAATGAAATTCATTAAAAACACACAAATCCTTGGAGAGAACTACCGACTACGACAACGTGTGTGCGCCTGTGTATGCAAAAGGAGGATATGGATCATATAGCCAGGCATTGAAGTAGATGCATAACATTTTTATGTTAATAGTGTTCGCCTTCAGATTCAGAGAGATGATGCAAACTTTTGAATGCAGATAGAAGGTTGTCTGTATCTGATGACATCTCCTCCACTCAGTAGTGTGGAATGAAAGTTGAAGTTTAATTTGCATTCTTGACCCTAAAGCAATTAATTGCAATCGTATAGTGCAGGTTATAGAGCGTTTGCAGGCTTCACAAAGGTACCAAAGGCCGACCAGCGACGGCGATGGCGATGGCAATGGCGATGGCGCTGGCATTGCCGTTGGCGGGGGAGTAGCTCATTTTGGTTTTTGGTTTTGCTTTATGAAATATTCCTTCATTTCCCCATTCACAACCTAACACAGACATAGTGCAGAAGGAAAATGCAATTTTCGTATTTAAATTAACAAAAAAAAAGGTAAGAATACCGGGCTTTGTTTGGCATAATGTTCACTGGCGGACTCTTTGACGATGTAAATGACTACCAAAAAATGAGGTTTTTACCTACGGAATCCCCATTAACATTGCAGGAAGACGAAAGACATGCAAAGGAGAGTAATTGACTAGCCAGAGGCTGGGTAATGTTTTTGAGTGTAATAACTAAAAAGACCGACTCGACGAAATGATGCACGATGACGATGATGGAGTTGGAAAGAACTAATTTGAACTGTCAGGTGCCACAAAGCATAAATTAAAAGGAATGGACTTGAAGGTTCATTAATTGATGCTCGAAATCTCAGTCAGGGTATCATTTCCATTGTCATTGTTATACAAATTGAAATTAAGTCCATGACGTGGTATTTTTCATTAAATGTACGTTTTAACTTTAATTCGTAGACTCTTACGTACAAAAAACTACCAATCCAATTGCCGCCCTTATTCCGCTTCAAGTGAATTTATTTCACGAAAGCTTTGCAGGACAAGTGCCTTCGAGGCGAATGTCAACTAACAGAGGATTTTCCTTTCAGAGGGGATTTGGGGTTTGTTGTGATTAATTTTGTCCTTAACCTTTTCCCCTTCTTCCGTTTGCCCATTTAATTTGTTAGCTGAGCGATTTTTCCCTGCACAGTTTTTCTTGGGGTATAGAAAAATCATAAACCAAACGAAGGAGTGGAACTGCCACTGAAACTGATTAAGTTCACTTGGGTGTAAGGAAAGGATTTCGAAAGAGAAATAAGAAAGAAACCAAAAACAACAACCCAATAATGCAAAGGTTAAGTTGTCAAGATTTGGTGGGAAAATGGTGACACGTTAACAGGTGGTGCTAATGACACTTTCCAAAGAATTGTTTGTGCCAAAGCGAAGGAATTTTTGAATGTTTTTTTTTCTGACAGATGTTCGAAAGTTTTTCAATTTAAATGTCTGTAATGTTTGGTGAGCAAAATCGTCAACAATTTGGTTTTTGATTAACTAGATGGTATGTCTTCAAAGCCAGAACAATAACAGTGTTTACATGAAATTACTCCACCTTTCTTGTATTGTTTTTGTCAAAGTAGGTCTTTAAGTCATTATTGTAATTAGATTGTTGGAGTTAACGTAAGCCATTCATTTTCCCAAAGTTAAGGGATTGTTAGTGTCGAAGTTTCTGAAGAAATATTTATTTATTTTGAGGCTTTCAAATTAGGGTTCATTTGTGTGTTAGTTTGTTTAGTTAATTTTTTTGTAATAACATCAAATGATTCACGTAATCCGACATAACACAGATTGTGCTATGGTAGTAATAGTTTGTTTAGCTTTTCTATTGACAGAAATTTATTTGACTAGTGATTAGTTTTATGGTACCATAAGACTGCATTCAGATTTTCAAAATTTTGTTACCGCAGAAAGGCCTTTACTTTTTACACTATGGTCCTTAGCCTCAACTAACATTTGTCGACAAAAACTTAGGTTTCGAGAGGCAAGAGTCTATATTAAACCTCTCTAATACGTGTATTGCATAGTTGTATTGTAGTCTCAACACGTATGCAAAAATATTTACAAATGTAGTTGTTAAATACGTGCAAATAAATATACACGTTTTATTTGAAAAACTTATGGTGTTGCTCAAAACGATAGTTTTCAAAGTAGCATAGGAAAGTAATAACGTGAAAATAAATTATTTCATGCAAATGTTGGCTGACCAAGTGCTTCAAATAATCAACCCGCTTAGTCGACATTTTGGTTTACTATTTTCAAGATTTTCGTCGATTTCTCACGAATTAATTCTTCGACACTAGTAACTTTATTTGCTTTTAAATCACAAGTTACCTAAGATCGTGCTAATCGAACGAACACGAACTACTCCATACTGATTCGTGTTTGTTCGTGTTGCTGGCATAACAGACGCCCTTTCACATAATGTCTCACGAATAAATTCTTCAATGTTGGCTTCCAGTGCGTTCATCGAAGCGGGATTGTCACTATAGACATGAGCCTTAACATAACCCCACAAAAATAGTTCAGAGGCATTATACCCCAATTGATCGGCCTCAAACACGAAATAAACTGTTCACCGAAATTGCCATTCAATTGGTCCATTGTTAAGCGTGCTGTGTGGCATGTGGTGCCATCTTGTTGAAACCACATGTCCTGAAATTCAAGCTCTTCCATTTTGAGCAAAAAAGTTTGTATTCATCGCCCGGTAGCGCTAACCATTCACAGTTTCGTTGCGATTTGCATCATCTCTGTAGAACCGAGAGCCAATTATTACCCCAGTTCATAATCCGGAGCAAACAGCGATTTTTTTCTGGATGTATTGGTAGCGTTTGCAAGGCTCCTGGCTGCTCTTCACTCCAACTACGGCACTTTTGCTTGTTCATTTATTCATTCAATCAGAAACGAGCTTCGTCGCTGAACACAATTCTTTGATAAAAAAGTGGATACTTGTAAAAATTTTCTAGAGTTCATTCACCAAAAATTTGACGTTGTTGTAGGTCGATCGGCTTCAATTCTTGCACCAGCTGTATTTTGAAATGCTCCACACCTAAATCCTTGTCCAAAATCTTCCACTTAGTCTAGTAACAGAAGCCCAATTACTACGAATGACGCCTAATCAATAATTGACTGTCATCAGTAATACTGTCCGACAAAATTTGTGAGATTTTGCTCAATTTGCACTGTGAGTAAGAATGTTGGTGGCGCAACAGAGCAGGGAGCTCCGGGGCCTAGTACTTTTCTGTTAACCATGCCTTTTGGGGCAATGCATTTGAACAACAATCTGCCGCTCCCGAAAAGCCAATCGAAAGAGCTGTTTTCGTAGTAGGTCGATTAAACTGTCCATAAAATGGCATAAAATGGAAGAAACGCGCAATGAACTTTCTTTACAGAGCACGAATTTTGATAATAAATTTCAATAATTTGCGTTGTTTGTTTATAATACGATTCATGGTTAGATTATAGCATGGAAGATGTTTGACAGTGACACAAAACACGAAACGTGTGTGAGCTATCAAAATCAGTGTTGCCAAAAAGTATATAGTAGAAAAATCAACCATTAGTATCACTTTGATCTTTCTTATATCGCTTTTGTTTGGTAAAAGCAAGAAGCTGTTTTTGTGTTAGCCTAGTGTTTCAATGCAACGCTGGATTATCATAGAAAAACTGTACTCGTTAAGATATTCGAGTGAAACCGAGCCATGCCATGAGGTTTCCAACTCGACTGCAATAAACTTGTTTCTGATTGACCAATAGGAAACTCAATTACCTTTTTCATTATAAATACAAGAGAGCTTTCGATTCAAAATAAATGGACACCAGTAACTCTTTGTGCTTTTTCATTACAAGTTGCTTAAGATCGTGCTAAACGAATGAACACGAACTTACTTACTCGTGTATATTTGTTTTGGTGACATGTATACACGCCCTTTGACGTTTATCCTTAGTTCATTCACGACCTTGAGCTCTTGTTCGCGGGGTTTTTCTAGCGTGCTTTGAAATTTGATCGATTGTAGACTTTTCTGGTCCAAGACCGCATTGATGACAACATATCAATTGGTTAACGTAGGTTTTCAGACGTTCACATATTATGACAGCAGACATGATCTTATATGCGAAGTTAAGAAGACAGATTCCTTTATAATTAACGCTGTTATGAGGGTGTCCCTTTTTCTACGATAACGAGGCTCTATTCTTCGGTCGTGCATTCCTTCGACCATATACGTAGGCTACAGATTTCGCAAAACAAACTATTGAAAATGATTCTTAATCTCCCATGGCATTTTTCTACCGTTGAACTACACTCAATTGTGAACATTGAATATGTTTCGAATAGAATTTTTAAACTCATAGGAAAATATAACATCTCCTGTCATTCATCTGACAATGCCTTAATTTCAAGATTGTCTTCTTAAAGCAAATATACAATATATTTATTTAGTTTATTTATTTATTTATTTATTAATATGTTAATTTATTTATAGTTGTTTATTTATTTATTTTTTCTGTCAATTTATTTAATTGTTAATTTATTTATTTGTTTATTCGTTTAATTGTTAATTTATCTATTTGTTTATTTATTTATTTTTTAATTTATTGAACTATTTTTTTATCTGTCTACTTGTTTATTTATTTACTTATTTAAAGATTATTTATTTACTTATTTGTTGAAAAAGACTGATTTATTTTTGCTTTTATTTCCTGATTTACTTATTTATTTATTTGCTATTATTTATCAAAATTGTAATTTTTATAGTTTTTTGTTACTTAGTGTATTATTATTTATTATTTGTTACACCATAATGTAATGTTGAATTTGGCATTGTTTGGCACCACCTCCTCTCTCTCAGGCTTGCATAGTAGTGGAGTCAATGAAGACATAAAACAGGCAATCTTCGGAAGTCCTCAAGAACAGCTCCGATTTTGATGATTTTTGTTTTAAAAATTTTGTTTTTTTATATTCTTTAAAATCAGAAACCTTTCAGAGCGGGGACGGAACTATTTGTCTTGTTTGAGGGGGGAAGCTTTTTTTTTGTCTTAAAAGGTACTTTAGGGTCTTAAAAACAACATACCCAAAGATGGATGCCGGCAAAAATGTCTAAATGCCCAAACTTTCCATTCTGCGGCAGTGCCCCTCAGATATGCCATACGATTTCGTAGTACTTAAAACTTTAAACGCGTTTTTCTCGAAATTTTTTTTTTTTGAACTGGCCGAAGGCATAACTCGAGCAAATCTTCACCGATCATTACGAAATTTTGACAGTACATTCAAAATATCTTTCTCCGGAGACGTATGTAAGATTTTTTATTTATATTGCAAATTTTTTTTTTTATCATCAATTTTGTCGTTTTTTTATAGTAAAATTTCAAAGTTTTGTTCAAACGTGCACCATTTCGCGAAATAACAAAATATCGAAAAAAATCTTTCGTACGTCTCTTGCTGTTGTTATATAGAAACTAAAAATTTTCGGGAACTTCCGTTCCAAGACCAAATTTAAGGAGGTTACATCATCGGCCATGGACACGTCTAAAAAATTAGGTGCCTCCGAAGAAATGCTGGACAGCCGCTATTTTGAATTTAGTTGACACGAAAAAACTTGTACTTGTATATTAAAACATAAATTACAAAACATCATTCACAGATTTTCGATTGATTTTTTTGTTGAGTCACAAAAAATTCATAAATTATGCACATTTTTCACGTTCTATCTAGACCAGCGTCCCCATTTCTGCTATACAATATCATTACAAACTTGTAAATATATTAATGAATGTTATCTTATAAGAAATTACCTCTAAGTTTGTTATGTGCAGTAATGACATGGAATTAATTTGTGAGCCAAAATATAAATTTTTTATTGACCACAGAAACTCCAATATTTTATATACAAAAAAAAATTACATTTAATTTTCATTCTCATCTCGCGTTTCGGAGACTTCTTCCTCTTCTTCAAGTGGTGGGTGGTTACTGCAGTCATTTCCACTGCAAACTATGCACGCTGGTGAGCAATGAAGACCACTTTTTCTGCAGCCACACGCTGAACCGCATCCTATATATTAATTTCAAAACTTTGTCAGGTGCTTAGACAAGTGAACAATGAATTCCCCTACTAGGCTCTTAAGCGAGCACTCAGAAGAGAAAATAAATAGGGGGCAAACTTGTGCATACGTCACCATTTCACCATTGCCACAAAATCTCACTACTACCACCTTGAGTACAATTTCCATCACTGACTTTATACAAAATTCACCGATTTACAGTCTTAAATAAAAAAAACTCCCGATGACGTAATCATCATCTAGACCCCCCTACCCCCAATGTCATCCTAAATAAACAAAGCAAAGATCCTACCGCGCCCTGTAGTGCTTACCTAATACTTGAACGGTACTTAAATTATTAATTATATTTATATGTATTAGCTTCTAAATAAATACCTTCTGCATTATGCTGATATACACTATTCACTCCGATAAAAATTGTTTTTGCTATAAATAGTTCACACTGCACTGATAAGAATTCACTGTCATAAAAATTACTACTTAAAACTTGAGGAAGCGAGCAGTTACTCCAAAAAGTAAATGAATACTGAGTGAGGTAAGCAGTAAAAATGTAAACAACTATTTGTTACAATAAGATTATATGGATACTTTTTTTTACAAAAAAATAGACACCAAACTGAATTATTTATATAAATGTCGTTGGTGTTGTTTAAATATAATATAAATATTTCCGTCCCCGCTGTAAGAAGTCTCTGATTTCAAATAATATAAAATAACAAAATTAAAAAAATTAAATTCATCAAAATCAGAGCTGTTTTTGAGGATATACATAAAAAACTACTAAAAGTGCACATATTATTGTCTTATTCAAACAAACTTCAAAGCTAAAAATCTTTTCTTTTTTTATATTTTACCCATTTTGTATTTTTGCAAGTATTATCAAATGTATGGTTTTTGAGTGCCCTTATTTATGAGTTTTTTTTTTTATTATTGATTTGTTCATCTGTTAAAAATAAGGAAACCTTATGTTTACAAGGCGTTTTCTGAAAAAAAGACCTCAAAGTCAAAAGTTTGCTTGGGGAAGAAAACTTGCATACCATTTAAAATTTAAAATCTGGCAACCCTAAGCCTATTCGAGCCCAACTTAAATACAGTTTTAAAGATTATTATTTCAACAAAAAATTAAGTCTAAAATTAGGTCTCTACCATCAGTATTGACAGAGAAAACGAATTTAACACAAGTCAGGGTACACCAAATATCACAGATATTGTTTAAACAATATAAATAGTTACGTCCCCGCTCTAAAAGGTTTCTGATTTCAAATAATATAAAAAAACAAAATTTTCAAAACAAAAATCATCAAAATCGGAGCTGTTCTTGAGGACTTCCGAAGAAAAAGCTTTATTGACTCCACTATAGCCCTTGTACCTTATTAATTAATCAGTACCATATTCTTGTTATTATTCACTTTTTTTTTGTTTAATGAAGGTTGTAAATTGTAGCTTTCCTTCAATATTTGTTGATACATTTTGTAGATTATAAGACTCATTATATCTTGTCAGTTGTAAGGTAGCTTTTATACCAATCACTGTAAATTGTGCAATATCTGTTAGCCTTAAATGGCTGTTTTTGTTTTTGTTTCAAGTTTAAGTATGGCAACCTGAACTTCTACTGGCTCGGGTGGCCGACCTTCTTGGTAATCGTCCAAGTTGAATGGGCAATTCTGCCTGACTGTAGGACTTATATCTTCGGCTCCGCGTACAGTATTGCGAATAAATCGATGCGATGCGACAAACGATTCGAGATACGATATTAAATGCGACAAATTGAATACAGTCAGAGCAGTTTTGAACAGTTTTTTTACTCGATTACAAACACATCTCTCACGAAATCGCTTGAAAAAGCGGTCATCAGAAAAGTTTTTGTGCAAGAAGCTTGCGAGACTCGCAAGAGCCATATCAAACTCTGCTGCACTGTACGTACGTGTATAAGAAAACTTGTAAACATTTTCTTCGCATTTCAATGCTTCTCGCATCGCATCGCTTTTCTCGCACTGCTGTCAACGCATCCTCAGTGACGTAGCAAGGGGGGGGCGAACCGCCCCGGGTATCACCCAAATGGGGGTGCAACCAAAAGCTACCAAGGAGTATATATACTATGGCGTTATAGATCGTAGAAGATGCATCCTGATATAAAAACATCGGAGAAATACGCCATTCCAACAGAAAGAATAATTTGTCATAGAAAGCGAATGGCTGGTGAGTTGGCAACTGATGCAGGACTTTCTCTGAGCGCTGATCTATGGAAAGACATGTTCGAGTGCCTTAATCGATCCATCATTGAACTTCGAACAAGAACAGAGTCTGTTAAGGAGTTAGCTTCATTGTTTGAAGATGTACAGGCGAATACTTTACTTTTAGCAAACATTAATGATTTGAAAATAGCTGTTTCAAAATTTGCTACTGCTCATGATGAGGTGTCAGAGTCAGAACTTCTCTCAGAGATACCATACTTGAGAAGTTATTTGAAAGCGGCTAAGGTGACAACATCTAAATGGTTATCTTTAGAACTTATGAAATTCGTCCTTGAATGGGACTTTGCAGAATCTTTTCCAAATCTCATTTTCGCATTAAAAATGTTTATGCCAATATGTGTGTCAGTTGCCTCATGTGAAAGGAATTTTAGTAAGCTTAAATTAATTAAAAACTACTTCCGGCAAAAATGAAGAAATACGAAGATGCTTAACAATCTGGGAATTTTAACAATTGAGCATGAGGCGACTCAGCAAATAAAATTTGATGACGCTATCAGCGAATTTTCAGCTTTAAAAGCTAAGAAGAAGACGTTTTAATAATATTTTCTGTTTTTTTTTTAACAATGTGAATATATAGATACAGTAATTTTTGTTCTCCTTTTTTAAATTTTTTGTTTGAATTTCATTCATTTTACTGTTTTACATTCTGGGGGTGACACCATAGTTGCCGGCCCAGGTGCCACCCATCCTAGCTACGCTACTGCGGCAGCCTTAAGCTGTTTGCAAATCATCTGCAGCTGTTGCAGCTGGTTTTTCGGTACATTCCCTGCTGTCTATCACAGCTTCGTGTATAGTAGCAGTTGTTGATGCAGTAAATTGTAAATTGACACTGCTGCTTGCCTCCTTTTAGTAAGGCACTGAAATATGAACAAGAATTTAAATATGTATTTAAAAGCCCTTTCTAATAAAAACATAATTTTTCTAACTGTTTGTAAGTATTTACCAACAACAATTAACACTAACGTAGTCATTCAAATTAAACGAAATAAATGGGAGCTAAAGTTACAACTTCTTGCCCCAAGGACTTCCTTCCCTTTTACTACCAACTTGAATACCCACAAAACATCCTCAACAAAGTTTCTTTGAACCAAAAAAATTGGTGGTATGCCAAGAGGGTTAAATGTAACTGCTAAGCCAACCGTCCAAAATATATATCGTGAGCATTATAACTTTTAGGTAATCTTCCAAATAATAATAATGTTGACAAGGAAGAAGAAAGAGCCCACATTCTATTGTGGCTGACAGTAAAAGTAGAAGAGGAAGCTTCCAACATCACGCACCCTTTATAAGCATCAGTTTCAATTTCGGCATAACATCTGCTGGGATGATATAAATTTTGCATAATAAATTTATTTATAGTCATTTCATTGCCATATGGGTGCTTATCTCTCCATCTGCATCTACACAAAGACACTCACGACATACATCTTCACAAAGCGAAGCAATTTCCAAAATAAACATCTTATCTACAAAGGTATTAGAATTTATGATATAATTTCATGTGACTGCTATGTGACGGGCCTGTGTTTAATAAGAAAACACATATTGCATTCAAACGACTACTCTCCATCCGTAACATCCAAGAGCCAGAACAGAAAGATGTTTGCTACCGAAAAGACCTTGTTTGATGTTTTCTAATCTCTAACCTGAACCACCCATCTATCTATTATAATCCAGCACGCATGGCACCGACATTCATTGTTGGCTCGACTCGACTCGACTCGGCTTGGCTCTGTTCTACTCATTCAATTTATTTTGTCGCATGTCGAGCGAACCAGATAAACGTATATGCGTCTATAGGAAAGAAATATGTCACTTGTACAAAAGAGGATTGTTTTGAACTTTTGAACTCGTAAATTTATATTCGAAATTGAACTTTTCCAACAAAATCGTATGCATGGAAGCAAAGCTCCGTTTGGCACTCAATGGCCCAGTAGCAGAGTAGTCAGTTCAGTTTCATTTCTATTTCCTCGATTTTCTTTTTATTTTTTTATATTTTTTTTTTCATACATATATAAAAGCAGATTCCCTCTCTGAATGAATAACAACAAAGTACCATAGCACTCAGTGTTTGACAGTCGGATGGACTTAGGAAAAATCGATTTGAAAGATTTAACGCTGCTTTACAGGACGACACGATGGAGCTTAGTCTTTATGGAAATGGATTATATGACAACCAGCTGTTTGGAAACTGTTGGCATGGAAGAAGGAAAAAATACATGTGTGCTGTGTTATCGAAACAGAAAGGCTTACAACTGTAGAAACTGCATTTCCACTGAAAGATGTCACAATCGAATTGAAAATTTAAAGCAATGATGTTCTGGTTCTTCCACTATGCATATTTTCTTCTTCCACTTGGTTACACACAGATTTGTGGATAGGATATTTGCTTGCCATGAGTCTTGTAACTTAACCTACTCCATAGAGCATTTGGATGACTCTCGGTTTGGTAGTCTTTTGAAATCTTCTTAGTGAGATGAGTTCTTGAATTTCCTATTTCGCCTCAGTTATCTAACGAAACCTGTCATCCGTATACGCGCAAGTTTCAGATTCAAAAACTCCTGAAATTTCAATCGAAGAGGTAGAAACGAAGCAAGTAAACCTTCAGCGGGTATGACATCTAAAACTTTAACATTTTTTGAGCATAAGGGTTTTCGATTTTGTTACTGCAATCAGACTTTTTGGTGATGCCCGTGGCGTAATGGTCAGCATGTCTTCTGTTACGAAGGAGGTTTGTGGTTCTAGTCCCAACAGACCCAAAAAAATGTTTTTCCACGGGTATCACCTTCCGCGTGGAATTGGCAAGTGCTCCGTCCGTTGGTAAATTCATTGCCATGAATTGCGCTTTCTTGTTTAGCCGTTCGGAACCAGCAGAAAATTGTTGGTCCTCTCCATTCCCTCACAAGGCATGATTGTGAGAAATGCGCTGGATTCAGGGGCTCGCCGCTCTGTTTCGCCAGCCTATATGTAAAGGGTTTTTCAATAAAAGCGCTACAAAAGTTTTTTTTTAAATAAAACAAAGTACAAGTACAAGTGAACTTTATTGAGGCACATTTTACAAATTCATTACTTTGTTATTTATCAAACTTAATTTAACATTTGGTTGACTTAATGATATGTCTAACTTTATCGAAATTCCTTAAATACTGAAGTAAATATTGACCAAAACATAATTTTATAATGATAAAATAATTAAACTAAATGTGTACACTTGCTCCCGGTGTACATTCACTGCTCTGCTCTTTATTTGGGATTCTTAACTTAATGACTAGATCTTAAAACTAAACTTCTACTAATACATAAAACTAGACAAAACCCAATTAATATCAGGTTTTAGCGGGATCTATAGTGTGTAGAGAGGCTTATGTTCTCAATCAAATTGCATGATTAAAAATCATCAATATCATGCCCTATAATTTACGGGCGATGCTTTTTCATAAAAAGGGGCTAACATTGTGTCGCTTGCATCTGGTCTTAAAAGGGATACTGACCCCTCATTAATTAAATTAAATGGTGACAAATAAAAGTGGTCACCCACTCCGTCTTCGATGTTAGAATCCATTAATGACCTCATTAGTGGGTTCTGGAGTGGAACTTATTCGTTCCATCTTTTTCAAAAGAAGCTCTATTTTGTATTTTATTAGAGGTGTAAGCTTAGTTGCGTCATATATTGCTTTGTTAGGGAACCATCTTTTATCTGACCAATATCTTAGAATTTTTCTTTCGAAAAACCTCCATTTCTTTCGCTACCGTTGGTGATATGGTGAACCATGTGCAGAAACCATAAGTCAAATGGGCCTAATAAGATTTTTGTATATTAGAACTTTTGTTTTTCCTAACATTACTCTTGAATTAATTAATTGTTTTAGAGTTCCGGTAACCATTTTTGCTCTATTAAGAACGTACCTTCCATGCTTGTTGAACCCAAACCTGTTGTGGAAGTTTATTCCGAGATACTTTGTTTCCGAGCGTAGTGGGATAGAAAAATTATTTATTTTTAAGGAAAGAGACTTACTCTCCCTAACCGCAAGATAGTGCCCTTTACCACTTGCGTTTCTAAAGCATGTCAACCCACATTTTTGGGTGTTGATTTTAAGTCTCCATTTTTTTAAATAATTTTCTACAAGTGGGAGTTTTTCTTTTATTTTGTTGAGCGCCAACAGTGGCCGTATATCACTTGCGAATACTAGAGTATTATCTGCATAGTGTAGTGATCCAGGTTCATTCGATGTAGGGTACGAGAGCGGAAAGTCTTGTAGGTATATATTAAATAAAAGAATGGGCCCAGTATCGATCCTTGAGGAACGCCCGAGTTCATCGGAAAATAAGTCGTATGGTCAGTTCCAATGAAAATTGAGGAAAATCTGTTTGAGAGAAAACTCTAAATCATTTTGATGAGCCAGCTCGGAAGGCCGAGCAGTATGATTTTAAATAATAGGCCATAGGTAATGCAAAATCGAATCAAAAGCCTTTTCGAGGTCAATGTCTATGTCTATGGTCACAGTGCATATTCTGTTTCTTAAATTTTGAATAACTTTATTCTGAAATAAGAGTAGGGCATGTTCTGTGCAGTTTCCTTTTTTAACCCCGAACTGGTTGTTTGGATTGATGCTTGCATCTTCACAAAAGTTATTCAAAGGATTTGCCAACACCCGCTTAAATAACTTAACATATATTGGACAGTAACGATTTGGACGGAAGTTAATAATTTATCTAGCAGCCTTCTTCTTCGCAATTGGCAAAATCTTAGCTTGCTTCCAAATCGCTGGAAAGTAACCATTGTTTATGCAATGGTTGAATATTGCTGACAATAATCTATCCAATGCATACGGACATTTTCTTAACAAATAATTTGATATTTTATCAACTTCAGAAGATTTTTTATTACTGAGCGAGATTCTCAACATATTTACAATCATATTAAATTCCTGGATCCCTATCCCTAGAGGATGATCGTGGATATGTCGGGGTGTTTGAAGGTATTATATCGTGATTTAAGTAGGGGCCCCTGTTGAACCAATTATTCAAACGGTTTCCATTACTATTATTTACTCTGTCTCCTCATTGGGGATGACGAGTGTTTTCTTTGAACGGTAGTGATCCGTATTCACAGTAACGTGCCAGTCTTGATCATCACGGATGAAGTTCAGCCCAATGACGCCGCCGCCGGTCCATAAACCACACCAAACCATAATTTTTTTCGGAATTACTCATGGTGTACTTGTAGATTGCTGCCTGGCCAATACCGCATATTCTGTTTATTAACAAAGCCATTCAGCCAGAAATGAGCCTCATCGCTGAAGATGTTTTTTTAGATGAAAATTCAAATCATTTTCAAGGTGTTGCTCAGCCCAATTCACGAACATACGACGCTTCTGGTGGCAGGTGGCTTCAGTTCTTGCGTCAATTTAATCTTGTAAGGATGTAGGCAAAGATCTTTTCGCAAAATTCGCCACAACGACGTCGCAGAGATGCCCAACGCTTGAGAACGACGTGTAAGAGACACATTTAGGCTTTCTGCAACTGAAGCTCAGCGGCAGCAATATTCTCGACACTACGGACACTTTTTTGTCTCACTGGCACGGGAACATTTGGTACTGTACCTGTGGATTCAAATTTTTCCATCAGACACTCAATTGTTGATCTGTTAGGACAATTATGACGACCATAAATTGGACGTAGCGCTCTTAACGTTGAGGCCACTGACTCCGAATTTCGGTAGCAAATTTTAATCATTTCGAATCTTTGCTGGCTCGTATATCTTTTCATCATGAAATGGCAAATTTTACTGAAGGCAAGAAACCTGGCATCGTTGCTCTACTTTTCTACACGATATGTAAGCCGACTTTTCTGGCGCATCGACATGGGTTCAATGGTAAGGATTCTGACCAAAAAACTGTTTGGTATCCAACAAGCTCTGGAAAGCAGGACTATATTGTGATACCAAGTCAAATACTTCGTTCTCTGAATCAGCCTACCAATTTCAAAGTAATCTGCACCACAATAGATGTATCCAATAGATGATACCAGACACATCTATGAGCAAACATCACTCTCCAAATTTAAGTTATTCCACTTCCAGTCTCATCTTTGGGACTAAATTAATTTTCTCCGTCTTTTGAGACTTGTTGCTTCGCTCCGAGCACAATTGTGGATGCTTTGAATGTGGTTATTCCTCATAACGTTTGCTCATTTCAAACTGATTGATATGACATTCTCTGAAGTGAAACATAACCAAATGATTGGCTGACTACATCAGCCACACAATCAAATGAAATCGTATATAACACTCACACAAACGTCATTTCGATATGATGAATGCTGACAGCGATTTTCCGCACTAAGATCAACCAACAACTGCATCGGGCACTAGTGACACTTGTCATGATTCTCATAGCCTGTCCTGTCACCCTACACTACTTTCGACAGCTTCCTTATTTCCAAGAGGATGTGTCTGGTGGTTGTGGGTGGAGTATAAACAACAGCAGAGAGGAGTTTATCATCATAATCATCAAACTGATTTCAATCGAAAATAGCGTTTCATTAAGTTTCTGTTCTGCTCTCATCTCAACAACTTCCGATTGCATGTTCAACTAATTCCGACTTGCAACGTTTCTTTCCACACCCAACAAAACTTTGAACCATACTCAACTTAACCCACATTCCAATAAAGACCTACGGCATCAATGGTGAAGGTGGTTTAATTAATTTTCAATTTAATACGATTGAAAAGACGCTTTTTCGCAAAACTTTTCTCTGGATTAGTTCTAAAGAAACCGAGCGGTATTACAAAACGACAACCCAGAAAAACAAAAAAATACACAGGTCTTCTTAAGCTTAAAAGAAAAAAAAGCTGGAGTTTCTGGAGTACGGGAATGCGAAAATGTTTCGGCTTCTCTTAACCACTGTTCACTTGAGGAAAAACTTGTTCGTGATGGGCATCAACAACTTTTTAATTGAAGTAAATCTACAAGGGAAATTCCCACCATCAGAAAGTATCGCACAGACCTTCAAAAAGCATCAGATACCCCAGAGAAAGTTTGATCAAAACAGGTACTTTGGGAACTTCAAATGACTATTTGTGTAATTCGTTGCTATACGGTGTGTAGTGTAGTTGGAACTTTTATGAAAAAGTTTTTCCTTGGGAAGTCTGAACATTACGTAAATGGTATTCTTCTCAGCACTACAAGAAGAAAAAAACAGGAATATCCTAACCCAACTACAACTCACATATTCATATTGGGGTTTTGAAAAGAGCCTTTTTTAAGATGTTATCATTAGGAGTAAGTAAGTAAGCTTACGGCTTACATTATCGTTATTAAGTGGTGGGATTTGAATTTTGTCTGCCAAAAAAAATAATAATAAAATTCCATCAAAATTGGTCAGTATTAGCAATTCTGGCTAAGGGCAGGGTGGGTGACCCAGTGGTAGAGAAGGAATTTTGTGTTTGCTTAATCCACAAAAAATTTGATAACCTTCTGCAAAGGGTTTAAAGTTATTTTTTTGTTTTTGTTTTTGTAACACTGAGCCGTTGTTAATTCATGTTGTTAGTTTCGTACATGTCCAGGTCCACCCAAAGATTAGGGGTTGCAAGTTGTAGGGATATAGTTTATAGCTGCTCTTAACTTTGAAATTATCTCGTAGGAACATGCGATTTTAGCACAGCAATTATTGTCAGTAGAAAACCCATACAGCTTTGCTTATCCATTCGTTAAACAAAATGGCAGAGAAAATGAATTAACAATGTTGGTAGATAATAATCAAAGCTGATGATGTTGGTTCACTCAACTGCTTTCGAATAATAATTTAAATCTAAACTTGGGATGTGAGAAGAAGCAGTTGGTCTTTTGATTCTGTAACTTCAAAGCCAAAAGAAAATCCTTTAAGTATATTTTACTTCTTTACTTTTATAGATTCAATTTGCATCTCCCTTGGATATTTAAGCAAACAGTAGTTATTTTACGCTTTTCTTTTTATGGGCCACATAAGTGACGGCAGGATGCTCATAGTTTTTTGTAATGATGTGGAAAGTTGTGTTTTAATTTACAATTCAAAGGCAAACAAAGAAAACATCATTTCGAGTTTGACTTTCTAGGTTGTTTGGCTTATAACCTTAATTTGAAAATGGAAGATGAAGGAGGGAGTAAGCAGTCGAATATTAGCGATATTCATCAGATAAGCAAAACTATTGAGAGAAATACAGCAATTGACCCAAGCCAAGTCCTGCTTGCACATTAAGCAACAGAAATGATATTAAAATCAGATCTTACAGAATTAGTAGCTCTAACAATCAGTTCTCATGGGAATCGAGACAGTCAGGTTTGCCTATATACAAACCTGATACGTCGGGCGACTGCAACAACTCGCTGCTCGGGAACTTATTGGACCCATAACATTTTGTTTCCCATGATGCAGATAGAATAGGAAGTAAAAAAATTTAAAAATTACGTATTCCAAATAAAATTCAAGGTGTCACGAATTGTTAAAATAGAAATGGTACCCAGTGCTGTTTTGGCCAAGCTTGGACACTCACAAAAATAGTGATGTGAGCTTTCCCTTGGTTTCTGGTTTTAGTATACATTCTATATTCTGCATGAATAATGATGTACTGATGTCCATTCTTACTCTATAGTGGACGTTAGGATTACAAACAATAACGATAACTTAGGCTTAGATTGAGTATATATTCTGATTATTATTTTTAAATATCTGGTCAAAGATATCAATTGATGGTAACCTTTCTTTGATATCTTTTAAAACCTTTGGTGAATTTTATTTTTCGTTGTCTCTTAAGATATGCAAATTAAAGAACTCTATTCGGCTTAGTTCAATTGATGGCCCGACTTGGGTCGCTTCTCGCTTGTATCCGCCAATCACACTTTGTCCTAGGACCCTATAGTATATGCCATATGTTCTAAAATCTCTCAACGTCAATAAGAAAGATGCTAAGCTAGACTTGGCATTAGCGTAGCCAGGGATATTTTTCCAATACCAAGCATTTAAAACAACTGACCATAATTGCTCCGTCCATATTGGTAAAGAGCTCGTCGAGAGTCAAAGATCTGGGAGAGCTCTTTAAAATCGGTAAAATTCAAAAACCCGCAAAGTAACATGAAAGTTTTTGACATCATGCTTGACAGAACTGTTCAAAGCTCAAATGTCAACACCAGAGACATATTCTTCCAAAAATAGAATCAATTACTCGTTATAGCGAGAATCAACCATGATACCATGGGTGTGATTGTGATCATTGAATAGGCAGAATCATGCACCTTATTTAAATCGAAAACACCTCTAGTCTATGGTCCCGCTTGAGAACCATATGAGAAGGTGAATATTCATCAAAGAACCCAAAGAGCTGTAACGCGACATGACCATATCTAATATCGGAAGCAGAATGAGACTACGCTAGCCACCTCAGGTTAAATGGCTTTCAGGAAAACAACAACTGACACTCTAGTATTAGGTCCATAATGCTCCGGCTCGACGGGTTTTCGAAAGCACATTGCAGGGAAATTGCGGAAAGGGAAGACCACGTCTTAGGTGGCGCAATCAAGTGGATGAAGCCCTCAACCGACTTAGAGTGCGAAATTCGAGAGAGCTCGCCCGAAATCGAAGTCGTTACAGAAGGATGTTGGTTGAGGCCCAGGTTCACATGCCCACCTAAGGAAGTAAGTAAGTGATACCAAATGAAATGTGTGAAGAAGTTCCTCAATCAATTAAACTGTTTGGAGCTACTAATAAAGCGATAGAGGTGAATGGTATCTGTGTTCACCAGATGGCTTGGATCATCGAAGAACTCTTTGCAGTTTCTTAGGATATCTTTGTGCCCCAGTACCCAAAAGAGGTGATAATGTTCAGCCATTTCCATAAGAGATAGTTTAAAATTAGGGGTGGTTAATGAGTTCGTGGAAATAATAATGATTTAAGGGCTGCTTGACTGTCGAGAGATTTTGATAATTATTCACTTTTCTTTTAGCCACGATAGGACCTCTAATTTCCGTTTGGAAAACGCTACAGTGGTTTGGAACGCGGAACGAGAGACTTATATTTAGCCAATTTGAGTACACCACGCAACCAACCCCTACTCGGTTTTCGAACCATCTGTATTTTTTTTTTTTTTTTTTTGTTGGAGGTTTTTAAAATACCAGCTGGACCTAAATACCGGTCCATTGTACTACCAGATAGCACCCTCTATTTGTTATAGCTTTCCAGATGTTCGGAAAAAAGCCAAAAGACGCTGCCATGATAAGGAGCCTAAGTAACCAGCTCTCACCATGTCTGCGCCGAGTATCTGTAACCTCATGCGAGAAAAAGCAGGACATTCACAGAGGAAGTGCTCTGCGTTGTCCTCATCTTCTCCACAAGATTCACAGAGTGTGGTATCACTTAAGCCTAACACGTTTGAATGCTTGGCAAAAGAGAAGTGCCCGCTGGCAACGCCAATAAGCTTTCTACAGTCTTTTCTGCTAAACCATCTGTATAGAAATTAATTGAATCATCTCTCACGAATTCTTTGTCTTTTCAAATTGTTCTCGGCGGGATAAGGACTTGGAACTTGTTTTCAAAGACCAATTGGAGGATGGTGTAGTCGGAGTGACTTGAGATTGTTGAGTGACCAATGTTGTTATTTGGGAAGTAGCCACTGATTAGTGAATGGTGACACTATGGAACACTTCCTCTCCTACAGTCCGTTTGAAAAGGTTAGCAGACAAATATAATGTATAAACAAGCAAAGGCTTGAAGCCATTTTACGGACTTCATATCGATTTCTTAAAGTATCTTATCATAGTGAAGTTTCGAAATCATTTTCCAAGATGGGAACATAAAGGTAAAGATTGGAATTGGTTAACTAAGAACTCCCAAAAGCGCTCTCTCCCAAGATAAGAAGTCTACCAAAAGTATTTAATTTCCTTATTTACTTTTGTGAGGTTGAACTCTTCTTTATTTAAAGTGTTTTTAAAGTGAAATTTATACCTCAAGTTCAAAAATTCATAGTCTCTTCCATCCACTCAAGTCAAGTGATGGATTAATATAAATCAACCCTCACACCTTTTTACGGTGGTAGTTTCTCAAAAACGAAAGTGTTCTTTTAGCAACAATAGTAGTTAAATTAAAAGCTAGGTTCATTATTCCATCCGCTTTTAGCTTTTCTTACCATCAAAATGAAATTAGTTGTAGTTAAACGCCCAATGGCGCTAAGTGTCGCTTTAGTAAAATGGCTATCAGAATAAAGCCAACTCAAAAAGTTCTGAGAAATTAAACTAAAATTATTTTTAAACTTTACATCATGTTTAGCTTGGTTCGTTTGAACAAATTACTATGTCTCCCAAATATTTAATCTTTGGAGTCATATGAGAAGACTATGCGTGGAGAAGAACGATACGAGAATACGATGGCTGGGACACCAACGTGTCGGCTCGACAGGTTTTCAATGCAGTGAAAGAAGAAGATCTCGTCTTAGTTGGCGCAATCAAATGGTAGAAGACCTAAACCAACTTAGAGCACAAAACTGGAGAGAAATCGTACGAAATTGAATTTGTAATCGAAAGATATTGATTGAGGCCCAGGTTCACCCCGAACCGCAATGCCAAGACAGATATTTTGTCCAGAAAGGAATAGTTTGTCTCAGTTTATCAAAGAACGACTTAAAGTTTAAGGTTTCTTAAAGATTCTCAAAACTTTTTCAATCAATAAACATCCAATACAATCAGAATCTTAATGAAATGAAAACAAAAACTTGAATTCCTTTCTGGTACATTGTCGTCAAACAAATTGACTAAACAAATAAATCCTTTTTGCACATTTATATGCCCTTCGATGAGTCCTCAATAAACTCCACATCGACTGACGCAGAATCAGCTGGAAGTACTTTAGACTTGATTTTCCATTTTCCAAACACAAAGTACTTGTTGTGTGATATTGCCTTTCAAATGCTCTCAAAGCCTCAATAATGGATGTGAAGTTTCAGTCATGTTTAGTCTATATCGAGTGGAATCCCTGTTTTATGTTTATGTCCACTTGACCAAGTGAACCAAAGTGGTATTCATGTTGTGTTGTCTGTATGTAGGTCATTTTGAGATTATAAAAGCCTTGATTATTATGTAAACCACAGATTGTATACTAGGCATGTGTATATGTTTTTTGAAACAACGAATGACTAAAGAATTAATTTCCGTTATAAGGCAGAATCGATGTGTGTGATTGACTGCACATTGACAGCCCTGTAAGGGCATCTAGTGACACTGATACGGAATATGGCACACATATGACATGGAAGATAATCCATGAATTATGAGTCAATCAATGGAAATGTATGCGGCTTATGTGTCGAGGACTATGTCAATTAATTTAAATGTAAATTGACTTTACGTTATGAGTTATATCATCAACTCATGTACCGTAAAGGATACGCATTAACTGTCACATATGCGAAGTCCCTTTGCCATGCTCAGTCCATTGCCCGCACTTCCTTTTTGTTTCATTCAAATTTGTGTTGTTGATTTGGGTTTGGCATAAAATGGATATTTTGTCCCATTTGGTTGGGCCATGGTAGCAATTTTATCTATTGTTTTGTATAATCATTGGACATCAATTGTTAAATGTTGGTTAGGTTTGCGGATTCCAAAGATATTTGTGTTCAACGAACGAATGTGGTATTCAGGGTGAATTCCCAAGTGAATGCCAAATGTATTCTCAGGTAATGGTTAATGTCTTTTGGTAGCAGAGAAGAGAGGTTTACCTTTGAAATTAACTCTTTCATGGACGAGCCATACATGTTTAATATAAAAATTTCATTGGCTGACCTTTTCCAATGGTCTATATGAAGACACACGAGTTATTGGGAGACATTTAAATTACTTTTGTTAGCATACATGTGTCATTTAAACTTGATCAAGGGTTTGTAATAAGGATTCATGAGGATTTTAATTGCAAACCTAGCAAGTTAGTCTTCTCTCGTATAGTTCAACAATGTCTGAGAAAAGGGAATTCAAGATGTGTAATTCACAATTACAGAACATCTGTGCAGAACATTGTGGTACGATTTTTAATTGAATTTTAATGTCTACACGTGTTTGTGTATACATCTCATGATAAAGACATTACGTCGATGTTTGTCGTCTACATCTGCACAGGTGCGTTTGTGTTCACAAAAAGAGATTGATAGGATAACAATTGGCACTTAAGAGTCAGTACGTGCACAAATGCTTTGCTCATTTTTCAAAGCCATTCGCCTCGAATCAATTTAACATTCAACCCTTTTCACCTCTAGAAATATGTGCTAACATTTTAAAGGACAAAGACATTGGAAAAAGGTTATACTAATCTACACTTCAAATGACTGATGTGAAACACCTTCGGTTGAATAATTTCGAAGCACGTTTTGCAAATTTATGAGTCACGTTTTCTCCATTGAAGGGAATTAATTTGGACAGTTGGTATAGCGTGAGCCTGATTATAATTATTAGTGTTAAAGGACATCAAACATTTGAGTTCAATCGCTGATTCATCTAACGCCCTAAGTACGGAGTGTTAGGATGCTTGATGGTTTCATCAGACTTCTCTGATTGAGTTACGAGGCTGCATATGCTGAAGACTCAGGACATTATACTCGTATGAAATATTCGAGATTTTAGCACATATTTCAAGTTCTTTTGTCAGTTTTGTCAAGAGTATAGCTTAGCTTGCCATTATAAAAAGCTTTGAAAGATCAAGCTTTGTAAACAAGAGGAGCAGTCAAGTCTAGCCTATTGGTTCAATTTCAGGAGTTGTTTGGTTTCTAGAAAGGCTTAAGGAAGTTTTACAGCTGAACGAAGTTATAATATAGCAGATTGGCTTAAAGAAGTTGGTAATCATCAACCTATAGCGATCACTTGGGAAAGTGATAGTTTATGGCCAAAGTTGTTATTGAAGAAATATGAGCCCATATGACACTGTCAGGGCTAAATCACTAAACGTAATTCGACATGTTGTGGTCTGCGAAAGGTCGAGTTCTTGTGATCGAAGCAAAATCGTCTGCCTCGCATCCTCCTGCACACTCTTTCATCGATGTTGGGGCGTTGGCCGATTTTTTACTGACTCTTTGGAATCAAATTTATTCACCAGATACCGAGCAGTCGTCTGGGTGGGACGATTAAAGCAAATGTAAAATGAACGCAGCGCGCTGTAATTTTCCCTAAACAGAAGACCCATTTTCGTAAAAATAAAAGTATTGGTGAACGCTTTATCCGTCCATGCTCTTTTGGCAAGTCAGATTGTTAAAATGACAAATACATTGACAAATGTAGCTTGAACAAGATGGATGTTATCAACCATTAAAGTTCAAAAGTGCCTGTTGTAAGACCCTTTACTTCATATCCCAACCATTAATGAAAACATGAACATAGACTACGACATTGAAAACGTAGTGAAATAAAAAACGGAAGGCGTAGTAGGCAAGTAAACCAATATAATAGTTTTAATCATGCTCCAAAGCTCTGAAGATATATTTTTACAACTATCTGTAGAAAGTCTTAGACGAATAAGATTCAGACCTAAAATAGTATCATCCTCTATAAAAAAGAACTTAGAAAGACTTCAAAAAGAGAGAAAAGTTTTGAGAAAAACGAAGGTCCGCTTTTCGCTTGTTGTAGGCTGGGACGGGGGTAGTTGGACCACTTTTTTACATAAGTTTCATAAATTCCAAACTAGTTATGTTATAATTAAATAAAACTATTTCAAAAATGAGAGACACTTTTAAATTTTAAATGAAATTAAAAAAGAATTGAAAGTACGTAATCCAGTTCGTTCAAACCCATAAAAGTGAAAAAACGAATCATTAAATTTAAAAATTTTAATGTTAGAAGAATTTTAGAAAAATACACTTTATTTAGTCTTATTTAACTTGCTTAGCAAATAATAAATTTTATTGGGATAGTTAAAATAGAAAAACGAAGCATATGGCAACTGAATCAAACAAAGCCAGGCTGTCGACTTTATTTTTGCTGAACGCATTTTCTCTGCGAATTGAGTAAATGATAAAATTTGAACCACCTGCACCAATTTACCCCACACCTGGTTTCATAAACATATTTCGCCATAAACACAAAACAACCCAAAAGAATTTAACTAAACTTAGAAATACAAACATACAATATCGTCAAGAATAACTTAATTTAGTTTCAGTTTATTCTTTTAATAGAAAAATAAAGAAACAATCCGATCAGTATTCTGTGAAAAACTGAACCCTTGTGCTCATAAGATCAAAAATATATATCAAATAACCTCAACTTTATGTCTGCGCTTCGCTCAGGTAGGACAATGGGCTCATCAGTTAGTTAAACAGCAACAACGGTGCAGTGCAATAAGGCCCGCGGCAATAAGACCCGCGGGTCTTATTTCCTCTTTGTTTTGGAAGTAAGGCCCACGGGGGTTATTTCCATGATAAAATGGCAGTAACAGCCGCGGGCCTTAGTTCCTTTTTCTGCGAACTTAAATACCATTTCGTAATGGAAAGAAGTCTCACCGTTGCACTTAAACTTATTTTCAATGTGAATAAACTTGCACATGGACGTTACTCCACAAGACATAAGTCCATGCTCTGATTGTGGGTTATGAGTATGACATACCAAAGAGGAACACACGTACATAATAAATATCTATGGAACAATGAATCATACTATGTGTTTAATGCGGTCAATTCGCGCGTTTTTCTTAAGGCACGTATTACACGTATGCAAATTTTGTTCGCTTTGCTTTTTACTCACGGATAGAATAATGAAGCTAAAAGCGAAGCGGAAAAAATGTTCTCAAGGGAATATGGATGTGTGGTGTAAAAATAAAAATTCGCGCGAAGCGAAGCGAACGAAATTTCCCTTCGGGTAGTACGGGCTTGGGGTTGAACATAAAAAATTCACACGAACAGAACAGGAGAATGTAGCCAAGAGCAAAACAAACATTAAGAAAGTAGATTAACCCATTATGTGCGCATAAGAAAGTGGATTGAGCTTCCATCCTATGTCCTATGTTACGAAGTGGGAGACAACGTGAGCTATGAATTCATATCCATGGAAAGCTGAAATAAGTTTCGAAATTTTGGAGCTTTGTTTTTCGGTACATTAAAATGTTGTTTCCTTCATTAAAAAGAATATATGAATTTAACGCATCCACTATGTTCTTCACCCTTTCTAAGAAAGAAAACTAATTTTAAGATCCCATGTTCATCAGACTGCTTCAAAATGGCAACAAAATTATTGCCTCTTCACAGTGGAAACAAAGCCCTTGGGTGTTATTATTAGGTTTGCATCTCGCTCAAAGTAAACATGCCTCATAAGTCAAATCTATTCTTTATTGTAAGTTATGTGCCTCCAAGTAGGTCTATAGAACTGTATGAAATACATATATCCAATATTGATTTTATCAACAGTATTTGCATTGACTCAGACAATATTTGTGTCTTAGGTGACTTTAACTTGTCTGAATTAAAGTGGAAATACTCTGAATCTGAGAAAATGCTACTGCCGTTTAACATGAAACAAACTTTTGAAATTATTTTTATAGATTATCTATATTCTTTAAATTTGATGCAATTTAATCATATTCCCAATTCTTTAGGAAAGATATTGGATTTAGTGTTCGTATGTTGTGAAGATTTAAGAGTTAAATTATATAATGTTCCTTTTTCCTTGCTGAATGATTCTATTCATCACACGGAATTGTTCTTCGAAATAGAGTTTTATACATATGTATCAAAAAATGTAAAACAGGATTTAAAATCGTATAATTTCTCTAAAGCTAATTTTACCGGTCTAAATGACTATTTCTGCAATATCGATTGGCGAACTGAATTTGTATGTCTTGATCTAGAAAATATGTATCATCGCTTCACTGAAATCATGTTTTTGGGTTTTGATAACTATATACCGGTTTTTACAAAAAAGAAGTCCTTGAATTCACCTTGGATTAATAAACAACTCAGCGATTTAAAAAAACAAAAACGAAAAGCATACGTAAAATATAGTAAATCTAAAAGTCAACCTGATTACGAACACTTTAGTAAGTTACGCAAAGATTTTGTGGTTCTTAGCAAGTTTCTTTATAGAACTTATATTCTAAATATTGAAAGCAATATCAAAAACAATTCTAAATCATTCTGGTCTTTTATAAATTCCAAAAGAAAATCAGTAGGGTTTCCAAGTACTATGCATTACAGTGGCGTCGAATCCTCGGACTTAGACTCTACAGTCGAATTATTTGCTAACTTCTTTGAATCGGTTTATTCCGTATCTAGTTTTAATAAAAGTTCACTCACACAATTGAACAGTAGCATTAATATTGGATCCATTCAGTTCAGTTTCGATGAAGTTAATACAGCACTTTCATCTCTCAAATCTAGTTCTAGCTCTGGCCCCGACGGCATTCCTGCCACAGTGCTTAAGGAATGTTGTAACTCTATTTGCACTCCCTTACTTATGATATTTAATAAGTCTCTTCAAGAAGGAATCTTCATCAAAGAATGGAAACTTTCTTATTTAGTTCCAATCCATAAATCAGGCTCAAAAAGTGATATTCAAAATTATAGGGGTATTTGCAAACTCTCTGCAATTCCCAAATAATTTGAAAGTATCCTGAAAAATAAACTAGATTTCTTCACAAGCGAACATTTATCGGAAGTACAGCATGGTTTTGTGTCTGGTAGATCCACTATAACAAATCTGGCATATTTTACTTCTTTTGTAACTAATGCTATGGAAAGTGGTTTTCAAGTCGATGCGGTATACACGGACTTTAGAAAGGCGTTCGATTCTGTAAACCACCAAATACTCCTTGCTAAACTAGAGATGTTTGGATTTCATTCCCAAATCCTTCGTTGGATATCCTCGTATCTTTCTTGTAGAAAACAACAGGTTAAAATTGAAAATTCTTTTTCAAGGGAAATTCAGTGTACATCCGAGGTAGCCACCTCGGTCCATTGTTCTTCATAATTTTTATCAATGACATTATATCTGCATTCAAATACTGTAGGTGTTTGTTATATGCGGATGATCTCAAGCTATTCTTGACAGTTAACTGCTTAGGTGATTGTCAATTGATTCAATCTGACCTTGATTCTCTTACACACTGGTGTCACGAAAATTGCTTGAAACTCAATATAAAAAAGTGTAATATTATTTCATTTACTCGAAAATGTACCAGTATTCGGTCCAATTACAAAATTGAATCTAATGCCTTAGATCGTGTCTCAAACATTAAGGACTTAGGTGTTATTCTTGATTCCTCATTAAATTTTAGGAACCACATTGATTTCTTAGTACCAAAAGCTAACTCGTTAGTTGGATTCATAAAACGTAATGGCAAAGATTTTCGAGATCCTTATGTTTTATTAACATTGTATACATCTCTTGTCAGATCGCGTTTGGAATACGCTGATGTAATCTGGAGTCCCGCGTTTAAAGTTAATTCTGACAGGGTAGAATCAGTTCAAAGAAGATTTACAAAATACATATTCAACAAAATGAGCTGGGGTTTCTGTCCTGATTACAAAGCTAGGTGCCTATTGCTTGGAATAAAATCCTTAGAATCAAGAAGAAAAATTCATGGTGTAATGCTTATAAGAGACTTACTATGCTACCACATAAAGTGTCCAACACTCCTTGCTCTATTACCTATACATGTACCAGCCAGGTCCACGAGAACAAGGATTTTCCTATTTCGAAAAATACATAGAACAGTTTATGGATGTAATGAAACGTTATCAAGATGTATAGCTGATTTCAATGAAGTGCCTTCAGAAATTGATTTTTCAATCCTTAGTAGAAGTAAATTTAAGACTGATTTATTGTACTTATTTATATTTTAATATTTTATTCTTGGAGCACTATATCTGTTAGCTGTAAGACTGCTTGTAGATAAATAAATAAAAATAAAAAAAAAATATTTCCATTTCCTTGGGCAATAAGACCCACGGGTCTTATTGCCGCGGGTCTTATTGCATTGCACCAGCAACAACTCCAGCATAAAACAAGAACAAAAACAAAAAATGTTTTCCTCTTTTTTCTAATCATACCTTGTGCTCATGTTTGATAATTTTCTGGTAGTTCTTGATTTTTTCACCGACAATTCTCGGCTCCAAACGGATACTTCGTTAGGACCGATTAGAACCACGATCAATATGCAGAGACTGACTTGCAATGGGAGGTACACTTATCGAAGTTTAAAGAAACTTTTATTTCAACAGCTCCACTCAATCTATTAGCGAAAGAATAGGTACCCAAAAATTCATATAATGTAATATGTACACTCCACTTAAAAGAGATGACTATTTGGTGTTGAAACTAAATTGAACTTCGTTGACATATGTAGTATAAACATCAACCATAAAACGAGTGTTAGACTCAAAAACTGGAGACCAATCGCTATAACTTTTAATATAGGCTATGTGTATGAAATGAAATAAGAGTTCCCCTTAAAACACCGCAGTTAAATCGGAATGAGCGTTCTTAATGACAAGATATGGGACCGTCTTGTACTTCTACGTGCTGTTGTCGTGTGTTATTTCTTCTATGTAATATTTGTGTAATCAGGATTGTGGTGTATCAGCCAAATAAGTTAATTGTAGCCTGTAGAGTTGCATCTCTAGAAGACACTCAAGATCTTTGCAACCATCAAGCCACCCATAACAATCACTTAATCTTCCATTGTAAGGTTGTTACTTGTAGAAAGCTGCCGCAGTAAGTATACACAAGGAAACTGTGGCCAAAATACGATAGGAACATATCGAAAAGGCTACTATCCCTTATCAGTGTTCTAACAAAACACAACCTACAACCGGGCAACAACCTGTTGAACTTCATTAAGGCCACAAAATGGTTAAAAATTTATCGAGGATAAACTGATAGGTTTTTAGGACGTTACAACACTCCAGGGTATTAAAATGGATCTAAATTGATCTAAGTGTGTCGGAAATAAGATCAACCGTCAGCCCATTCTACCTAACATAAGCATATAGGCATACAGTCATACTTCTGACATATTCTGCCTTTGATAGAAGCAGACCCAATGGTGAATCAAGTTGAGAAAGATGTCTAAGATCCTTGCTTTGTTCGTCAACAACCTCATTAAATGTGATGCCAGGACATGAGTTAGAGACGAAAACAATATTCAAAGAAATCGGTCTTCCGCAACTTCTTTGAATGATTATTTGCTTATTTCTTTGGAGGAAATACCCGTAATGAGATGTCAAAACGGTCGTTTTATAACTTGAAGAAGGCTGTATGCCTTGTTAAGTGCCAGTGGCGTAATGGGTAGAGTAGAATGCCTGCCTGGCACGTGGAAGTATCGTGGTTCGAATCCCAACAGAAACCAAAATATTTTTTGCGTGAAGCGTGAGTTTTTTACACCAAAAAACTGAAGCATGTAGAAAAAAATGCTTGATATTTTTAATAGCTGTTAAGATTCAAATGGACTATGTCCTTACAAAGGTTCCAATACATCAACAGAAGACATTCACTCTTATCACCTTAGGCCCGTCGTAACAATTGTGGGCAACGAATGCCAAAAAGAAAGGACGAAAAACATCTTCTATTTTGAACTTCTAAATTATTTTTTCAATAGAAGAAAATATCGTCGCAAAACATTCACTATGAGGGTGTCTTTTTTAGCATTCGTAGTCCGCAACTGTTAAGACGGGCCTTGTGATAGTGACCAGTGTCTCAATGGATCTCGATTTGAAATGATTAGTCCAAAGAAGCTTTCAGTGAAGACACCTCCAGGATGTTAGAATTCAACTGGAAAAGTAGTGGTAACTTCGTGGTCTTTTCTGGAAACCTTTGCTATATACCAGCAAAAGCTTTAAAGGTTATTTGAGCACGTTGAGCAAAGAGTTGACCCACGTATTTACGCAAATGATATTACATCACTCTCAGCTCTTTTTTCTTTTCTGTAGGTGTTTCCACAATATTGTTATGTATAACTCTTTTTTTCAAGTGAAGCATATTTTCTTCTATATTTTTATTGGGCTATAAGCCGAGAGGAAGCATACGTAATATGCGTTGCACTTTGACCTACACACAACTACTGAAATCAGATTTTAAGGCTTTAATTCTTTTCCTGGTATTGTTTTAATCCGATTAAAAGCTTTCCCAGTTTGAAAACCTGTAAATTCCCGCTGGTTTGGGGTGTAAAAATAGACATTCGAACCCAAATAACTTGCAACAAAACGAAGTGCCAATTAAAATTTCGAGTCGTAGTTTAAACAAAAAAGAACAAGTCTGTTGTTGAAATTTGGGTTGCTGAGCATTTTGTTTGTTGTCAGTTATTTGGTTCCAACGTATTTCCGTTGATTTTGTTAAGGGATCAATTTTCAAAATCGTGGTGAATAATGTAAAGTTAAAGTTTATTTAATAAAATTCCTACAACTCGACGTTATTGTTTCGAAATAAAGAAAACGATTTCAATAGCTACGATATGTGAGAATGACATTATTCCGATTTAAATTCGTGTCGAGTAGATTATACATTACCTTAGTTTAAATATAACCAAATCATGTTTCGAATATCCACTTGAAAAGTTGATTAAATAAATTGTTCATCACCAAGACTACTGCTGCAGTCAGCAACTTATTAGAAATAAGCAACCAAAACTCTTGTATCAACTAAATTCGTTTTGAAAATTTCCTCATTTCCAGATGACGAAGTTCACCCTACAGCGATACGAGGAAAACAAAGTGGATTGACTAATTAGCAATCTCAGCATAGCATATTATGTTGCATAACTGTTGCAATGTGCTGCCGCACTAAATAACTGGCACAACAACTTTGTTCTGCTGGCCAGTTGTAATTAGAATATTTTCGCAAAAACAAAACACACAAGTTAAAGGATGCAAATCAACGGAACAACAGGGCCAACAATGGCCGCTTCAGAGCCACCAGAGCCACCACCAAGGAATCCGGACCGAATAAACGCTTCATTAAATAAATTGACAGACACAGTAAGTATATCGCACACTCTATGTTATATTGTGTATGTGTATTCAGTCATGGTATACATAACATCTATGATGGTAATTTGTCGTCGTTGTCCGTTGACTCACTATAAGGACGTTTCAACACACACACACAGAATCACGCAAAGGACCCTCAAAAGCTGAGCACAATAATTTTCGTAACAATAAATCTGAATTTTGTGTGTGCGGTAGAGGCAGAGGCACAGCCACAGGCGTCCTCGATGAGAGATGGCCTGTGCGTTGGTTTTATAGAGTCCTTGGTGACAGAGTGTTATTGTCTTGATTGTCCGATATCAACCAGAGCACATATGCATATAGCCTTGGCACAAAAATTATCATCGTCGTCGTCGTCGTCGTCATCGTTGCGAACTAGCCTAGCTCTCCTCTCTGTCTTTCTCTCTCTCCCTATCTCACTCACTTTCTTTTGTTTGCGTATGTTTTTTGATTTGCATTTCGTTCCTTGTTGTACATGTGCCCAAATCCGATTTTACAGAAAACAACAAAATCTTTGGATACCAACGATAAGCCCGTCAACAACAACAAGCCTTTGAAGCCACTGCTGTCTTTGGACAATAGTCTCACGACGTCACCATCGACGTCATCGTCAACTACAAACAGTAGCGGCAGCATAACAACAGCTGCCTTGGGCGTTGGTGGTGTCGGTGGTGGTGGTGGAGGATCTATCCACTCACCATCCTCCGGCCACATCTTCAACAAGAGGATGGAGATTAATAGCCAGGTTAGCAATAATGGCAGCGGTGGTCCTAGTAGCAACAACTCACCTGGATCGAATGGTATTAGGAATCTTATACTCACCTCGCCCCTTGTCGACAACAGCCATCAAAGGTCAGTGAATTTAAATAAAAGCGAGTCGAACAATCATCTCCTCCAGAGTGGTGGACCTGGCAGTGGAGGCACTGATGGCGGACAAATTGATATGATGAATGGAACAAATCACGTCGCCATGACTACGGGTAAGCTATTCTCTTTTATTATTTCAAAATTGATGTGGTTTTTTTTTTCTTTTTCATCTATTTTTTATGTTTGTTCATTGTAGATCGTGTTGTTGTTGTTGTTTTTTGTGTATCAAAGCAAAAATGGCAGCAATGGAATTCTGCCTTCTTTTCAAATAATTCATTTTTCGTTAGTCAATTGGTGTAGACTGTAAGAGCAAGTGTTGGTTAATTGATGTATTTTTTATGAGTGTCGTACACACAGCCAGGGTTAATTGGATTTTCTTATGAAAGGCGATATTAAACAGATTAAGGTTGACAGGAAATAATAAAAAGAAAGATTGGTGCTTTCATAAATTACTGTGCAATAATCCTTGATTATTTCGAAACCGGATCATTTCTTTGTGAAATAATTGGCAAGGTAAATTAGTACTGTAACGATTGCGATGTGGCGGTGGTGGTGTCAAAGTGGATAAAATGTTGTGATTATATGAAGTGGTAGTGATCAAGTGGATTTGGGACCATGGCATTGGGGTGGATTTATTTTAATAAAAGCAGCCAAGCGCAAGAAATAAGCTGGGGGATAAAAAGCTATTTGAAAACTGTAATCCAAAGGCAATAATTACACTGAGTTTTCATTTATTTCGATAAAAAAAGTACGTATACGCCCGAGTGTATATGGTGTATGGAAAGTAGGTTTGTGGGCACAAAAAGCCCTTGAAATAGTCTTTGAATATCGGTAGTTCTTGAAAACTAGCAAAAAAATGTGTTTGAGTGAGAGTGACCTGGGCAACTGGTTTGGTAATTTTGATTGATAATTTTTTTTTTTGGTAATTTTGAGTTTTCTCAAAAATTAGTCTTCTGTGTTGGATTGCGATTCGATAAGACCTTTTAATGCATAATTTTTCTAATTCAAGGTTTTTTTTCTCAAAAGAGAAAATCAAAAACGATGGAAGAAGAACGAGAAATTATTAAAATGAACAACCTTCTGATTTTCCTGAAAATTATTGTTCTTCTGCTGTCCTGCTATTGTTGTAAAATGATTTTCTTTTGTTAAAAATCTGTTCAGTCTCCATCGATTGAATGGGAGAAGATAAACTTCTGCAGTAAATATCTGCATGCGTATGTAGGATTACTTTAGGAAGTCCCGGGTCTGGCGCATTTCTCTGAATTTGTTAGAAAATTGAGGGAACTTTTAATTTTTCTGAACGACGTGACTGAGTGATACTTTTCATGGCAGTGTAATCCTGGAAAAAGTACCAATTCGTCGTTGCTGTTTGAAGATATAAATAAGGATAAGATGTTAAAAACTGTAGGAACGCTAATTTCCAGTTGTAGCGGAAGGGGAGTTAGGGAGGAAGGGGATAGGGCAACTAGCCACAATTGTGGGATAACGCTGTCTTGGCGTAGAAGGTCATTGCTTCATCGTTGCGTTGTTGATTGTGTTGTCGTCTATAATGGCCATCGCATCGATGTATCTCGGGTCCGGGTGTGTGTTGTCTTCTGCTATCCATTCTTACTAAGAGGTTTGGTTGTCCAGGTTTTCCAGTAAACGCCTTGCAAAGTGCACCATGTACTTCTCTATGTGGATAATCTTACCTTCTTCATAGATTTTTCTATTGCTGACGGTTTTCCTGCGTATTGGAATTTGGCCAAATCCTGTGCAAATGCGCAGACCATTCCTCTCGAACACATCTAGTTTTTGCATTCCAGTCTTGGTTATTGTAAACCAGACGGGAGAGCAGTACGTGACCTATCGTGGTAGTATTAGTATTAGTTGTTTGTACAGCAGTAATTTCGATTTATGGCTAAGTCCACTTCTTTTGAACATCAGCGGATGAACGCGATGGAAAGCATAGTTAGTTTTCCAAAAAACTCCAGCGGGGTGCGGGTTGAAACTCATCAGTTCGTTAAAGTGAAGTCCTTGATATTTGTGGCTGATTGCGAAAGTATTTGAACCTTTTTATTCAAGACAATTTGTCTTTACTTATCAGGGAATGGGCCTATGATTTCTTTGATAAGAATTGATGAATGAATGGACAAGATTTTTCGAGAACTACTCATCAGTTGAGTATGAAATTTAAGACACGTCTTCAAAATACACTTCCTACTTGAACGATCGAATGAGTTTTAGTTTTTTGGATTAAAACCTTTTTTTAACAGAAAAAATTAGGAGATATTTTGACCGATATTTTTGAGAAAATGTCTGCCGAAACTCAATTTTTGTTTTTTCTTTGTTCAAGTTTTAGTTTATGGTCTCAACTTAATTAAACATAATTTTTTGTTGTTTACTTTAGACGATAAAATCAAAATTTCAGCTGTCCACGCGTACGCACCTTTTTTCTGAGACGGAGCTTGGAATATTTTTTCAAGAGACTTTCAGAAACTGTTAATCAAATGAATATCTTTGTGACTGTTAAAAGTTTGAATAAAATAATTAGTTTCTTATTTAAAAAAAATAGGCCGTTTTTTACTCCTTAAAACTCATCTAACTGCTTAATGAGCAAACTAAAATACTTACTTTTTGTGGAGACTATTTATTCATATTTGTTTGGAAACATTTATACCCACAAAATTCAAGGAAGACTATGAAACTGCATCTACTTAATGCTTCTACTTCTTTTGTTACAGGAAAAGGGGTTAATTTTTGTTTCTTTCACGACTATTTTAACATTTTTTGATTTTAAAATAAGTAGGCAGCATTGAAGTATTTTTTTTGTGTCGAAAAAGACTTGATTAAACATTCATTTTGATGACTCACCATTTAACGACTTAAGGCCAGACAATTTTTTTTTATTGTAATGCAGTTTTACCTACACTTGCCGGCGTTTTCTTTTTCGTTTATAGCACTGCGAGTATTGTGACGTCAACGCTAACTTCATAAAAAAGTCGTTTTGAATTATTTCTTCCAACTTTTTGATGATGTAGTCCCATTTGTTTGTGCCATGTTTCTTGTTTAAGCGCCTTCTTGTATGTGGGCCAAGAGCTTGATTGAATAGCTGTTATCACCAGCTTTGTGTAGCTTCCTTCTCTTTGAACATTGGCAGTAGGTTACCTTCCCTCAATTGCTAAAGCAGACTATATTTTTCTATGAGCTTGACGATGGGAACCATGACCCTATATTAAATGTTTCCCATTTTTCCAAAACTCATGTAAAGGGTGTTTTTTGGAGGTATAAAACTTCGAATTGAAATAAAATACTAGAAAATTGTTGTTCAGTTTGACTTTATAAGGATAAATTTATGCCACTTAAATTCAGATATGATTTTAGGCATGTGGCCGCCGCGGCTGGCCCGAATAAAGCCAAGTCTAGAGGTCCAATTTTCAACTCCTTTTTCGAGCATTTGATGCTGTATGTCAGCAATAACACCACGAATGTTGCCTTCCAAGCCTCCTAACGTTTCTGATTTATTGACGTAGACGTGCGACTTAACACATTCCCAAAGATAACAATCCAAAGGTGTCAAATCACACGATCTCGGTTGCCAATTGACAGGTCCATTCCGCGAAATTATGCGCTCATCGAATGTTTCTTTCAATAAATCGATTGTGACGTTCGCTGTGTGGCATGTAGCGCCGCCGCCATCTTATTGGAACCACATCGCATCCACATTCATGTCATCCAATTCGGAAACAAAATAGTTGGTTATCATGGCTCTATACCGGTTTCCATTAACCGTAACTGACTCGCCACTCGCCAGCATCATTTCGGAAGAAGTATAGCCCAATGACTCCATCAGTCCATAGAGTACAATAAACAGTCTATTTTTGTGGAAGTAATAGCGTCTCAAGGTACTCATGTGGATTCTCTTCACTCCAAATGCGGCAACTTTGCTTGTTGACGTAACCATTCCACCAAAAATGAGCCTCGTCACTGAACAAAATTTTGCAATGAAAATCAGCTTCGAGATCAATCTCATTTTCTGCCCATACATCAAAATCACGACGCATTGCATGGTCTCGCGGCTTTAATTCTTGCACAAGCTGTATCTTGTAAGGTCCTGAGCCAAGATCTTTGCGAAAAATCTTCAATAAAGTTGATGGACAAAGCTCCAATTGCTGTGCACTTTGGCGAATAGATTCATTCGGGTCATCTTCCCCACTTTGCTCTACAGCGGTAATTGTTTCTTCGACATCTCTGCGGATGCGTTTTGTCACATAAAGCAAACGTAGTGCGAAAACGATCCATGGTTAACCGAATTGTTTGCTCTAATGGACGATTATGTCGACCATAAAAGGGACAGAACTTGCAGTAAGCTTCGCGAACTGAACCATTATTTTCGAAATAAATTTGCACAATTTGCAAGCGTTGTTCTATAGTCAACCTGTTCATGACGAAATGGCAAACCAAATTTAACATAAGTGACAGTAAAGTTGGCCGATTTGAGCAGAAGAGGCCAGTTTCATTCCTAAAAAACCAACCTCTAAAAAAACATCCTATATTTCTCACTCACTAACTTCTTGGATTATGATATCAGGTATTTTCGTTAGTTTAGGTTCGGCCTTTGAAAATTGCTTTCATTGAAACTCTTTACTCAATAAAATCATCGCAACAACTGTTGCCACCTGTGGATAATTCATCGTCATTCACAACAACTTTCCTTTGCAATCGTAAATGAAAACTTCAGTAGGCGAATCTACTCAGCTCTTCTTCTTATTTTATGAGTGTCTATTTGATGATCTGTCCTTCATAAAAGTTGTTTTGTCGTATTTCCTAAATAAAACTTAATTAACCAATTCGCCTCTGTCCAGATTATGCCACTTAATTTGCCCTGTAGCTCTTGTTTATGCTCCTTCGCAGCATAACGAATTCTGTCTGCTGAAGACGGTGTTGCTGGGTGACAGACTCTCTTTATATCAATTTGCAGTCTTTTACCTGATACTTCATAAATTTGGTGACCAAATCGTAGTCAATTTGGGTTTTTATCCCACCACTGATATAGGTGATTTGATTGGTTGTGTTTGATGAATGTTATTTTATTCTAAATTAGTGTGGGACTTGTACATACTTAAGGGACATAACGAGACATCGTCCTGGTATCGTACGCCATACTTCCATTGCAATATTTATAAACCTCTGCCAGACATGTGTGGTGAAATGTCTGTCAATGAACGAAAACTCTTCTTTTTTTGGATATCCTTTGGTAGGTCTCACTAGCTTCTCTTTTTCTACTCGCTCAAAACACCCTCCCACCACCCAAGTGAAGTCAGTATTTCACTCCTATCTACCTTTCGGGGCATCACCAATTTGAATGCCTTCCAACGGTCACCGCAAGAATGATAGCGATTGCGTTTTATCTTCCCCATTAGGTACAGAATTTTATTTGAGTGGATTTTTGTCAAAGGTTCTGTATGACTTTCAAAAATCTACCGGTGTAACTGGTGTGATTTGTGCCAGAATGTTTACTTTCATCTTCTCCAACATCTAGCTAATGAATAAACTCAACTGGAGTCGATGAATAAGACAACCGCAGTGTACATTCATTCAAACATTTTATAGTACACCACTTAGTTTTAGCATTGGCAAATTTAAGTTTGAATGCACCAAGAGCAGATTTCTTGAACTAATCACATTGTTCACAAAATTATCAAACTACTTTTTTATGTTGGTACCTTGGTTTACTGCCATGTGTTTTGGCTTATCATCTGTAGAATGTAGGGCTAGAGTTAAACGTGGTAATGGCAAAAAAGTGTGCTGTATGAAAAAAAAAAACACAAAAAAAATTAGCTCATTCAAGCTGCTGAGTCAACTCGAAAGCACCACTGTTCATAGTAGGGCTTAACACAAGCACACTTTCTTACTTTAAATATCCAATGATGTTATTTCCAAAATAAAAAGGTAGAGGGGCTCATTAAAATTACAGAAGAAGGTAGGTACTCACAACGAATTTTTTTGGATTTGAAAATAGCCACAGACCGTTGTTTATCACGTCCAAAAAATAAATGAAGCGTGAATAATTATAGCGCTATTAATGGAAAAGCCTTACACCGGGGAACAAGTCAAGGATATACAATTCATCTCATAAATTATCTTGAAATTAGACGCATCCCTTAGTCGAAAAACATAACAATTGCAAATGATTCTCTTTATTATGCGTCAGCATTGTTGTATTTTCCTTTAAGCACAGCCCAAATTGTTGCCTCCTAATTTTGTGCGGTTTCCCCAAACGTGCCCAAGACCCGACCTACACACACACTTTTTGTTTTTAATTCCTTGTTATCTTCCTGCTTGAACAAATACCCCTCAAAGTCCTAATAAATCCTATCTGTCTACTTCCCAAACCTGCTGGCTGTGTGTACTCCACCGAAGCTCGTGCTTTAGCCTCTCATACCTGTAACTTGATAGACCCACCTAAATATATATATATTTTTGTTTTTGTACCTAAATCTTTTATGTAAATATTTTTCCTTCTCTCATTCATTTCATTCATGTGTACTCCCGGTATGTGTCTCATTGATCCTGCACGACCATTCATTTAAAAAAAAAACTTGAATGTGCCCCATTATATCCACACACACAAACAAACCAAAAAAAAGTTGATAAGAAAAACGCCAATGATGTTGTTGTTAAATTCATGGATTTAGGACTTAGTGGCACTGGTGTTCAAGGTGTAAACGGTTGCAGTCCATTTAGCATTAAGGACCAACACCTTAACAATATGGAAAAAGGAGTGGGTGGCGGAAGCAGCAACAGCAGCAGTTGCGATGGTAATCGTAATGATGACTCAAAGTTTCAATTTAACGAGGGAAAAGGTATGTATCCGATAGGAGCTTCTTTCCATTGTGATTGTATACTTTAACAAACCGAACCAATTTATAGATTCCCCGTCGAAATTGCGATTGGAAAACGAACGACTTAATTCGGAAATTCAGAGATTGCGAAAACTTCTCGAAAATTCACCGGATGGTGCTGTCGGTGGGATAGATTTATCTGATAGTAACAGCTGCGATGCTCACTCCACGGATGGAAG
Source organism: Melanostoma mellinum (assembly GCA_914767635.1). Lineage (NCBI taxonomy): Eukaryota > Metazoa > Arthropoda > Insecta > Diptera > Syrphidae > Melanostoma > Melanostoma mellinum. The sequence goes on from OU612059.1 coordinate 207,206,828, forward strand.
CAGTAGTCGCATTGATCGATTGGAAGCCGAACTGAAAGCGGCCAAAACACAAATAACCGCCCTTCGATTAGAGCGAAAGAAACTTAAATCGGATAAAACAGATCTGCTGGCTCACGTAAAACAGCTTTGTGCCTCGCTGCAGGACAAAGAACAAGAGCTAAGGGACTTCATTCGTAATTATGAACAAAGGATTCGTGAAAGCGAATCGAACAATGCGAAAATGTCTTCGGACCGTGAACGCGAACGATGGTCGTTGTTGAAGCATGCCAGGGACGAGGCGGAGAGGTCGTTGGCACTGGCCCAGCAATTGAGTTCGCGGGATGTGCAGCTACAGAGGCTGCAGGAACAGCTTCAGGAGGCCAGAAGACAATTATCGGGTTGTTTATCGGATCAGGAGAGTCTTTTGTCGTTTGCCCCATTAACGCCTCCATCGGGTTTGATTAACCACTTGGCAGCTTCATCGGCTAATTCGAATGCATTGGCAGCATACGGCAGTGCTGGGGGAGGTGGGAGCATAGCTGGGGGCAGCATCGGAGGTGGGGGTGGTGGTAGTGCTGGTGGAGGAAGTGGCGATTCAGGTGTGCGTGGCAGCAGTGACCGGGAGAGTGCTGCTGATTTAAATCTGAGCGATGGCACGTGCGAAAACGGGCCATGCATCACCGTAGATCCGGACAGTATTTCGATTGTGTCAAGTCAGAATATGTATCAATGTAAGTTTGATGGTTTACCCAGATTTACGGTTGAGTGAATGAATTTGTCTTTCCAGTTGGCACACCCAAAGAAAGGAGTCCTACTCTATCGCCTTTGAATTCAGCTGCTTACTCCAGGTAGGACGTGATTTGAATCCCCTTTGTACGAATAGTTAGTCTCATTGTGTTCAATTTAGGTCTGTGGAGCAACTAGGCTCGCCGGGAGACAATGAATGTCCATCAGCACTAACACGAAAGTTCGCTGCAGGAAAGACGGGAGCTCTAAGCTCCCGCAATGGACGAGGCGGAACCTGGGGTAGCATATCGAGGGTATTCGCCAGATCCAGGAACAAAAGCAAAGCCTTGAGTGCCGACAATGCCAGCGAATGTAAGTTCTTATTTGTTCTCAGAACAATCTGAAGACTGATCTCTTTTATGTTTTTGTTTCTCAACAGATTCTGATTATTCATGGAACTCCCTGACGGAAGAAGGCTACGCTGAAAAACTACGACTGCTCCGTGAAGCCTCCCAGGTTCCCATGGAACGCTGGCGTGCCTCACAAGTACTCGCCTGGTTGGAAGTGGCCCTCGGCATGCCCCAATACAGCGGACGATGTTCTGAAAATGTCAAAAGTGGTAAAGTTCTTCTCGAACTAAACGATGCCGAACTAGAAACAGGTCTGGGCTTGGCCCATCCAATGCATAAGAAAAAACTACGCCTAGCCATAGAGGAACAACGACGTCCCGAACTGGTGAGGTATCCTCTTATAACACAACTTGGTCACACATGGGTCGCATCCGAATGGCTTCCAGACATTGGTCTACCGCAGTACACAGAATCATTCCTTCATTCGTTGGTTGATGCTCGAATGCTTGATACGCTTTCGAAAAAGGAATTAGAAAAATTTTTAGGTGTTACTAGGAAATTCCATCAGGCTAGCATAGTGCACGGTAGCTATCTCAATTCATTCATTAAAAATCTAGAAACTCTATTTGCATTTGCATTTGAATCACACTCATTTGATCTCTAATCGGATTATTGTGTTTTTTTTTTTTTGTTTCTCTTCTCTGGTTCGCCTATCAAATTTAGGTATCCATGTCCTGCGGATTGTGAAATACGATAGGCAAACATTGGCGATGCGTAGAGTTCAATCAGAGACGGTAGACACAGATCCAATTGTATGGACAAATCAACGCTTTATACGTTGGGCCAGGTCAATCGATTTGGGTGAATATGCTGATAACTTAAAAGGTAAATTGAAATTGCTTTGGTTTTCTGTTTGGCATTGTTTTTGTTTTTTTTCTCTCTCTCTCTGGATTAAATTGGTTTTTTGGGTTAATTTAGTACTAAGCCTTGGATTTGAATTGATTGAGGGTCTCTTTACGGAGTGATTGGTTTGCATTATTGTTAGGTGTGAATGAAAGAAGCTCCTTTGAGTGGGGAAATTTTTTACCCTTGTTGTTGGACAGTTGAAAACTATTGGAAAAACTGGTTTTCTAAAATGACATTCGCTGTCAAAAAAAAATCCTGTGGCATCGTAATTTGAAGGGTTTACAGGCAACGGGTTAGCTAAGCAAAAACTTTGTCAACACAACTCCTGTGACCGAGAAATTGGTGTCTTTTTCGAACTCCTAACCGAAATCCAAAAAGAGTATTTTATACTCTCCACGAAATATCGTAGCATCAGCTGTGTGCTATTATCGTACTACATTGTACAAGAAAAAAAAGTTTTGGTCCAAATTCCAATTCAAATTGAGCTCAAGTTTTGAATTTTTATGCTTCGGCGTTCCCTTTTTGTATTAAATTGTAAAATATAAATTCAATAAGAGGAAAAACTTACTGAAACACCACTTTGTTTTAAAGTGAAATTCGAAACCAAAGCTTGAAAGTCTTAAATGAAGCACAGTAAACGACCTATAAACATTAATCCAATTTGTAAAAACTGAATTTAAAAAGTGGTAGGGTTGTCAATTCGCCCCAAAAAAAGTACATCCTTGTGAAAATTTGTTGACGACGCAGTTATTTATTAAAATCAATGCTCTTGAACATATAATATTCAAAGAATATTCTGTAAAAGAAGAAGAATTGCGGTGTCTTCATAACTCCCTACTGGATCATCAGAAATCCTTTTCCCTGTGTAACGTTGCAAGGGTTTTTTTTTTTGAAATTTTAATTTTTCACTTTTTGGGAACACTTTGAAGGGAAAGACGCTAATTTGAAAAGAAACCTTCAGCGTAACCTCGTAAGTCATGTACAGAAATAGTGTTCAAAATTTCAAAAGGATCGGTGCAGTAGCTATGAAGATAGTCGGTGACTTTGAAAATGTGATTTGCAGGATAAATACTTTTAAGCTGCTAGGTAACAATATAACTCCCGAATCGAGGAGGTACAAAAATATTCAAAACGTCATAAATTTGGTTTCGATCGACTTGAAATTTTGACACAATTCTTGAAACCATATATTTAAAAAAAAAAAAATTGAAAATCAATGCAACAAAAAAAGATGAAACCAGTTCGTATGTGCGTTTAGAATTAGGATTTTTCTATTAAGTTTGAATACCAATATTATTCCAATGTCAAGTCAGGAAAGATTCGCAACATGCAATTCTTTTGAGATAATTTTTAACCTCTTTTTCCCTTATTTCGGGCGGCATTTACGCCATAACTTGAGTATTGTTGGCTTTTAATGCGTTTAGAGTTCGAGGATTATTCACGTTAGCGCAACGTAAGCACTGTCTTTTGCTTGTATAGGTGTCAAATCACATGATTGACGTCTCTTAAACTTGAAATTATGCGACTTCTCATGCAACAAAGCTTTAATTGGTCGTTTTGTGTGGCTTGCTGCCTCGTTCTGTTGAAACCATATACCGTGCAAGATAGAGTGTTCAATGAAGGACAAAAAATCGGTCATCATTCAAAAATATCGCTCCGATTAACTTTAACCTTGCTTACTTACTTAAGGTGGCGCTACAGTCCGGTTCGAACCAGGGCTTCAACCAACATGCTTCTCCAGCCAGCTCGGTCCCAGCTAGCTGCCTCCAGTTTTGCACGCCAAATGGGTGAGGTCCACTCCTACTTGCGAGCGCCACCTGAGTCACGGTTTTCCTCTACTGCGCCGTCCTTGGGGGTTGGATTCGAAGACTTTCTGGGCCGGAGCATTGGTGTCCATTCGCTCTACATGACCCAGCCATCTAGCGGACCTTGCCTCGTTGGACCAGGTCAGTGGATTAACTTCAACCGCTCAGTTGAAAATATTGTTGCTGCAATTGCGAGTGTTGCTGGTGTTTTGACTTTACGGTTCCAGTCGATTCGGAGTGATGTTGTCAAATTATAGACGGCAATTGAATATCTCTTTCAGATTTACAGTCTGCAAAATCTCTTCCGTGACTCTGAACAAACCACACGAAAGAGTCTGAGCTACAATCATAACATTCTTAACAACATCACATGAAGTCTGCTGAGAAAAACGTTCAACAATCACTTGGTCAGATGTTCTATAAAAACCTTAGGATCCATTCAAGGTTCCTTGGAATCGATGCTCCTTACTGATATGAACAAACATTGCTAAGATCTCGTTTCGAACTTAATTACTTTTACTAAGGGGCATTATAGTTCGGGGTGAACCTTGGCCTATCTAAAGATCTTCCGCAAGCAATTTCGATTTTGGGGGAGCTCTCTTCAGTTTTGCACTCGGCTCGGCCACTTACTGAGAGGCAAAGCACCAAAAATGGAATAACATTGAATGCTAGGCGGCAAAACGATACCGATCAGAGTTTTGTTCTAATGTTGCCGCTCAGTACATGGTCATGCCCTAAGTCAGTGGAGGTATTCTACCAATAGATTGCGCCATCTAAAACGAACTTGGTTGCACTCCATTTAAAGTTTTTGTAGTTTTTGCACCAAAAGTCGACAATAGACAACCTTAATTTGCTTTTTAAGACCAGCCTGTTACTCAAAGCTACAAGTCTATAAGGGATATCGGGAACTTTTTTCCCCATGGATTTTTTTCCCAAACTCGAAAAATTGGTATCGGGAACTTTTCGAAGGTAAAAAAACTATCGGGAACTCATTTACTCTGGAAAATATTATGTGTTTTTCCTTGCAAAAAACTTGTTCTCATGGGAAAAAAATCCGTGGGGAATTCCCGATAGTAGTAACTTGTTCCCGGGAAGCTTTTTTTAGGAAAAATATTTCACAAGAAATTCCCGATAAGGCTGTATAAGTCAAAAGCCACTTGTTGGACTATGTCCATTACACTTGTAGAAGATCAAGCAAACTTGTAGCCATATGTTACAGAAATTTCTACATTTGTAATATAAGCACTTGTAGTTTTGTGTTACAGGTCCCTGGGGATCCCCTTGCTCTTCTACAAGTGTAATGGGCATAATCTTACTATTGTAGCTTTTGACTTGTTAGCTTGCAGTTTTGTATTACAGGCCCCAATTGAAAGGTTTTCCATCTATCGACTTCACACTTTTGGTTTCAATAGACGATAGTATGACTAAAATAAATAAGTAAAGTGTCAAAACGAAGCTCGAAGAGAGAGACCAAACGCATTTCAAGGTTCTAACATTTTTCGCCGTTTCCAAACATGCTTTTCACGACGATTCAATTGCTCTCCAATGAATTGTCAATTCCTCGCGAAGGTGATGCTTGGGAAATAACAATATGATGTTTCTGGGATTCGAATCTCAAACTCCTGCGTAATAGGTTGACGATGCCAACCATTACACCATTGGCATTACATTGTATGACTAAAGACTTCAAAATTGACCTTGAATCCATTTTCCATTTTAAAATTTTTACTTGTCTTGCAAAAAAACTTCTGCTATATGATGTTTCCAAAGTACATATATAGAGGTCTTAAATTAACGCCCTAGCAATTCAGAAAGAGTTTAATGGAGCCTTTTTATTCATTTTAGAAGCGACAATAGCCACTTATAAAATTACATAATTATATCTGTGTAAATAGATCCAAAAAATGTCCTCCGAAACGATTTTGTAGTTGCGACAGAAGCGGAAACGCTGTTGACAAGACTTCTGCCGTTGCGACAACTGCTGCAAATTTATGAAAACGCGGTGTAGTTCTTGTCGCTTGAGTGTAGACATTCTCATACAACGCTTTGTAAACATAACTTGACAGCTGAATTTATTGCTGCCCTCAACTGCAAACATCATTTTGTTTTGTTTGTTTTGTCTGCCTCAAAGGGGTTTGAGCTGTTTCAATGCTTATTTTTTTGAACCGATCATTTATTAACTCGTACAGCTTAATGAAATCAAACAAAATAGAAAAGAAATTAATTCCCTCAATGTATCTATATCCATACTCAATAAACTGGAACCGCAATGCGTCGCCATCCGGCAATGACATCACCTAACTAATGTAGAACCCAAACCCCAATAGTAATTCACTCAACACACACAATCTGATGCCAGTATCATTATTGACAATCTATCCACACATTCAATTACAGATAGCGGTGTACACGGTGGCCTAGTGGTTTTGGAACCATCATTCTCAGGGGACACAATGGCCACAGCCCTAGGTATTCCCCCCTCAAAGAACATAATCCGAAGGCATCTGGCCACAGAATTCGATGCCCTCATCCTACCAGCAAGGTAAGTCAATAACAAACCAAACATTAGTTTTTGCAGTTGAAAATGTTAATTTTAAGTTTGGCCTATCATTAGCACACACACATCATGTCATTTAATCCGTGTAATTCTTTCTTCATCCTTCAGCCAAATCATTATAACCGAAAGACTTTTTTTTTTTTTTTTTTGATTTAAAAGTCGTTGTAGCATTTTTAATATTAATGACAAACAAAAAAGGAAACTTTGGCCCTAATCCGTTTCTTTTTTGCGTTTTCTTCTTGTTTATTTATTTTTTTCATATTTTTCCCTTTGATATATCACATCGAAGGTATATTGTTTTTTGCCAAATGGAAGAGTTTCAGATGGATAACTCTAGAATCTTCCCAGTCAATCAGAATCAGAAGCCAATGGGAAGATAAATTAATTCATCGATTTTACACAAAATAAACATTTGAAAAAGAAAAATAAATACGAGTATTAAGAAACAAAACTAAAACAAATTATCGCTCATAAATTAGTTCAAATTGAATAGAATCAAAAATACATATATTTTCAATAGATAATTTTGAATTATAAGACAAAAATATCTCTGTAGACGAACTCAAAATAAACGAAAAAAAGATACAATCATCAACCAAAATGAAAAAACTTACCGAGTTATACTAAAAGATCAAAATACGAAATCAAAACTCTATAGCTAGCCGAATTTACACAAAAGTATATAGACTCCTCCACAACAGACACACATGATCAGTCAACATTTTCAAACACACAAAACTCAAACTAGTGTCGTAACACACACTCACACAATAAACAATTATCATTTTAAAATTGCGCCATTTAAAATTTTTTAATGAAATAAATAAAATCGTAGAACAATTTTTTCCAATATAACTAAACGAGGATAATGATATTTAAAAATATTTACTAAAAACAAAAACATATTTAAAAAAGAAAACTGCTATGCCGACATGTGTGTTTGCTTTTGCTGTTTTGCACTTTATATTCTTCTATTAAAATTTTATTTTAAATTATTTTTGTCTCAGGGTATTCGCATCTTTGTTAATTGTAATTTTCTATAAATGTCGCAAATCGTTTAATTTTTGTTTTTTTTCTTAAATGGAATGGGACTATCGGGTTATCTTGGTTTGAATTTTTTTTAAAGTCCATTTCCAGGTAAGGTTCATAAGCTGAGAGTGCGGGTGCTAAGATTTGGGTTTGTAAGAGAATGTTTTTATTTGAGATTTCTTGTACTATAATTTCGTTGTTTCTTGTTAATTATTTTCTTGAAGTATAGAGCAGAATATAGGGGCAATCCTCTTATCTGTCTCAAACGTAGTGGAGCTCAGAATATAGTTTTCGGACTAAGCTTGTTTTAGGCAACCACGTTGTGAATACTAATTTCCTTAAAAGTATCACAATTTAAATAAAATAATTTAGTGGAGATGTGTTTTTACAAAAAATGCACTCTAGCAAAAGTTTAACGACAGTGCGATTCATCACTATAACCCATTTTTTTATAAAAATTATAATGAATTATAAAACGGACTTTCGGAGGAGAAAGGAAAAATGCACATTTCTCATGGTACTTTGTTATTTATCGGTCAAAAAAACCGCTATTCCCGATGTCCTACAAGGATTAGTGGCGTAATTTACGAAAAGAAACAAAATATTTCGCAATTTTGGTGGCGGTGCAGTGATGATGTATGTAGAGAGCTTTTTCTTGAGTCGGATGCCTCCAAACGCAGTTTACTTCATCGAATGAACTGCCCTGACTATGTTCTAATGCTCCGAAGCAGTTTAATTACTTTTTTGACTGATTGAAGATGAAGTGACATTTTTAAAATTTTCGTTTTTTCTTTGAAATGAAGCTTCAACCTAAATTTTTGTCTCTTCCTTTTTTCTCTTTCTTGTCTAGAAAAGTTATTCAACTAACGCTAAAAGTGCTATATGCATACAAAGTCCATGCAGGTAATAAACTTGGAACGCATTTTACTCAATTTTTTAAAAATATGTCACTTAGCACCTTCATCTTCTAAGCGTTTCATTTATTATTGGGGCTAACTTCGGCCAATTTATTGCAATGGCTCGCATGTTCTCTTGATGTTAATCTCATGAAGAGTCATTGAGGAACCCTAGCCAGGGGCATTTATGCTGAAGGAAAGGCCTACGAGGATGTACGAGAGCTTAAACAAGGTCTGCGAAGAGAATGGCCTAAAATTGATGCACCCGTCATAGAGAAATTGGTCAAATCCATGTAAAAAAGAATATTTGATTTTGTCCTTACCAAAGGATAAAAAAATAAAAATAAATAGGGTGGCGCAACAGAGCGAGGAGCCCCTGGGCCTAGTGCTTTTCTCACAACCATGCCTTGTGAGGGAATGGAAGGGACCTACAATTTTCTGCCGGTTCCGAACGGCTAATTGTGAAAGCACTTTTCATGGCAAAGAATTTATTAACGGAGGACTTGCCAATTCCTCGCGAAAGGTGATACCCGTGGAATAATATTTTTGCCTCTGCTGGAATTCGAACCTCGAACCTCAGGGTTAGCAGGTGGACATGGATATCAAATTAATTGTTTATCTCTTTTAAAAAATTCGTTTATTAGGTTTTTAGGTTACTTTTAACCAGTTTTTTATACGCTGCACTTTGTTAAAAATATGGAGCATTTGAAATCGTCTTTTTAGGTTAGTTTTTGGTTATTACTGCTAGTTTTGAAAATTAATAGTTTGCTTTAAAAACCATTCAAGGACCTAACTCTTATTTAACATCTTCTTTTCTTTCACGTAACAAAAACCATAATGAACATTTTTATAGTGGGTTGTAACTATGAATCGCACCGTACATGCTTTAAAAACTGAATTATTTTGAGACGTTTTGAACTACATAAGATGGAAGAGTTTTTCTCTCAAATAAATTCATTCACTTGCAACCCTGCTTAGTAAGTAAGTGTTGTATCTTTTTTGTATTTATAAATGTGTCTGCGATGTGGCTTTTAACATTGATGTCAAGATATTCAAAAAGGAAAGAAGACTTATTTTAGGGATTTAGGAGCCTTTGATATCCTACATATTTGTTTTAAAACTTGCAGATCTTTCAAATACTAAGTTTCGAAATTTCGAATTACGCTCTTGTAGCTGAACTTCCTTTAGATTCCTTATTGACAACTAAAAGCATGCAAAAGAAAAACTACAAAAATTTATATTTAATGAGGTTGTTTATTAGTTGAAATGGTTCAGTCAAACTTTTCAGTTGAACTTTGAAAACTTATACCAGCGGCCCTCTTCAAACTCAAACTATGTGCTATCATCATTGTGTTATTACACTATTTCTGTAAAAAAAAAATACTTTCAACATTACGTAGTCGAAGATGGAAGAGTAACTATACGTATTTTTTCGTGTACATAATTGAAATTTCTCGCCCAGACCATGAACAAGGGAAGCATGATGGACAAAGTTCGCTTTTAACTTTTTTGTTTTTTTTTTTTTATCAAGCACTAATCAGCACAAAGTTAAGCTGTCAAAATCTCATCTGCCATTTATTGAGTAGCTCTCATAGCTTCGTTTTATGTGCTTGGCTTTTTACTCATTCCACCCATCAAATTATTTTCAGTGTAAACATTTTCTATAATTTTCATATGGCTTTTCACCTCTCAGTTATGCAGGGCAATCCGTTTTATTGTTGAAAATGCTGAACAAATGACAAACCTATTCAAATGCACCACAGCGAAAATAGACTATCGCTACTAGAAAATTAAAAAAAAAAAACGGATGAGATTCTTTCTTTGTTATTTGGTTTTTGTAAATTCGTTTCTACAACAACACTGAAAGTTAAAAAACTGGACGGGTCGTAGTTTTGTTGCAAACACCGAAGCTCATCAGCTCAGTATGAAGGTACTGTTCAATGCGTTTTATTCGCTTGGCACTGACTTTCTTAAAATATCTTATAACATCATCTATATACAACATAGCCTTACAAAACTGTTAAATATCTACAATTGTAACGAAATTTGTAGTATACTTTAGAAAGGACCCAGTACCCGTAGTTACAAAACTTCATCTTAAAAGCAACTAGTAATTCTAGTTATATCTATCATATCATTGGAAACTGTTAGCTCAGCCTTTAGGATTGGCTTTAATGGGCATCAAAATAGAGCGTTTTGAAAAATTTTTATAAAGTCTTTTTGAGAAACATTTGTATGGATCTTGTGAATAAGAAAACTTAGTTTAAAAAGTCGTTTTTGAACCAAAAACCTATTGACTTATATGTAAAACCGAAATACTGTAGTATAAGCGCTTCAAAACTATCAAGGTTAGGTCACCGCTGTCTGGCTTTTAAGAAGGTCTTCTTTGGAATAATTTGTACTTGCTGTGCGATTATAGCCGAGTTCATACGAGTAAAATAAATAAAAATGAATACGGTGGCGCTATAAGGCTATGCAAACCTCGGAGCCTATCACATTATAAGGAAGTAATTTTATACCGATTCCGAAATGGTAAATTAGAAAGTAACTTTCATGTCAGTGTATATAATTCCTCTCGAAAGGTACGAGTATCACAACCAAAAATCTATAAAAAGCGATCGACGATGATGAGTTTCCTGAGATTTTTCAGTTTACGAGAGAAATTGGGAAGAGTTTTTCAAATATTTTTTGCAGGACTCATCAGAGTGTAGAGGAGGTTCACTGAAGTCTAGGCAGGGAACGCAGATCAGGTGTTTTTGGGATATCTGAGATAAAAATTCCTTGTTTTTCGTATTGTATTGTTTTCAAGAGGAAATCGGCCCTATCAAGCTAACCGTCGCCGTCGAAGCGGAATTTTCTCCGCAACGCATCCCTTTTCCGAAATTTTACTTTGAAGTAGTTGTTATTGTAATAAACTTTTCACAAATGGAACAACGCAAGCGAAATGCGTCTTTCCGCAGCAAAAACTTATTGGAGGATTTTGGAGAAATGTTTTCATCTGTCAAAAATAAAAGTGCTTAATCGCAAAGGTTCGCGTATAAACGGCAAACGTTATTTTGTCCGATCAGGCGATCGGAGAACTACCACGAAGCAAAATGTCTCCCGTTACCTCGAAAGGGCCGAACAAGACGCAAATATTTTGATGTTTATGGCCAAGAATTTACCTTTAATATAGAAATATGGGTTTGCCATTATGTTTTCAGGGTAAGTTCCGCTGCTGTCTCGAATAAATGCCAGTCGAGAGGCTCAATTATATCAACCACTTTTTGCAGCACTTGGGCCCTCATGTCGGGAATAACTAGCCGAATATTCTCTTCCAAGGCTTCAATCGTCTCGGGCTTATCTGCACAGACAGGGTATTTCACAAAACCCCACAAAATAAAGTCCAGCAGGGTTGATCACTCCATCTTGGATGTGTCTCACAGATTTAAAACCTCGAAATTATGTAAAGAGGAGCATCAATAGCTTTTTCGTTTCAAGAGAATCTACCAAACGCTTGCAGTGCTAAGTAGTGGTCCGGTTTCGCGACAAAATGGTAAACCAAACAGCAAAAATCAAGTACCGCCTGTCAAAAGGACTTACTCCGAAAAAAGAATTGGCAGATTGAATATAAAATATATAACAGTTTGCAAGGCCCAACCAATTCGAAAAAATATATCGGTATTGTTGATAATACAAAATTTATCGAGAAACACATTTCGGAGGGAACCTTAAGTTGAACTCTCGATATTTGACTCTCGAATGGACAAGTACTTCTAAGACACATAAAATTTTTTTTTATGATTTCGGATAAGCCGCGTTAATATTAAAAATATAAAATGAGTGCACTACTGTACTCACCCCGAACGTTTCGCTACAAGTTGGCCGTGGTCACCGGAAAACTGCTTTTGAAGTGTTATTCTCTTCTTTGACTACGCAAGTTGTAGCGGTGCTAGCCGGTTCTATTTGAAGCTGTTGTTGTTGCTGAGCAAAAGATTGGGAGCAAACAGTTCTCACTATATCGCTGGATGTTTTTATGGCTATCTGGATAGGCCGTGCGATATTGATGACGGGGTCCCATGTACGCGACAATTTTATGCTGTCATCGCGATTGAAATTTTGATGGCGTTTTATTTCAATCGCTTCGCGTATAAGCCGGATATATATGAGGATATAGTGAGGCTCGTGAGCTAAAACTTTAGCTTGATCGAAGTGAACCCACTGATTTTCGCCTGGATTGTCTAGGGTGTGCTCGACTATTGCCGAATTTTCCCGCTGTTTTTTGCTGACAGCACTTATGTGTTCTTTTAAGCGGGTGGCAACACTTCGTTGGGTTTGTCCCACATAAGAAGACCCGCAGCTGCAACGCACTACATACACGCCCGGAATCTGCAATGGAAAAAGATCCTGTGGTGATTGGAGGTAGTCTTTCACCTTTTTTGGTGGTGAAAAGATGGACTCTACACCGACTTTCCCAACTCTATCCGTTGCGCCTTTTACGTGAGGAAGACAAGCTTTCTTCTCTTCTTCATCCCTTTCCTGTGGCTAATTTGGCCTCCATGTTCTTTATCTGTTGGAATACCCATTCGTTTTAAGGACGTTGTCCACTAACATAAGTTCAGCGGCGAGGTAGTAATTATCACATATTCTATGTTCTCGCTGAACTTTGCCTTTTTTGTTTCAATTTCCTTAGGGTCCCTATGTGTGTGATTCTTTACAAAATCTTGTTGACCACGTACTTTACAATTTTTCAATCTGTAGTTCGTTCAACAATACTAAGGTATCTAAAAAATATCAGCACTTTCTGCTCAGAAGTTAATTCGCTTGATCAACGCTCTATCGATTTCAGAAAAAAGTAAAGGAAATAACATAGAGAAATAGCAGAAGCACTGCAAGTTTTTTTTTCCAGAACCAAGGCAAAAGTCTAAACTTTTGTGAATACTCGATCATTGTATAAGCATTACACTTCAACCGAAGAGGGACCTGAAGCGATCAGCGTGTTTTGGTAGAAAATGATAACCAAATGTGTCTTATTTTAATTTCAAATGCTCGTACCTATGGCCTCAAAATAACAAGGCCTTTTCCAATGTTTAAAATATCGACATAGTTTTTGTATTTTGATGACTTATTGAACGATAGGCTTTGGAACTAGAACCATAGGTCAGACCTAACTATTCTAAGTAAATTACATATTTTCAAATCTCTTACAACCATTTTGCTAGTTTTAACATTCCGTTTCATTTTTAAATATTGTCTCTCATATTAATACGAACAAATGGCTCAATCAGAAACTATTCATAGGGAGTCCATTGTTCCCTTGGCTTATTTTATTTATTTATTTCTTCTTTTCTGTAAAGCAAAACAAAATTTAAAAAAATTAAAAAGGAAAACACTTGTTTTCACTCTAATTAACTCATAGTATTCTTGTTCTTTCTTCTTTTCTCGTTTCTTTTGTATACGTTTAATGCATTCCCACTTCTTCACCTCTATAAATTATTACCCTTGCTGTATTCACTATACATTTGAAAAAAATGCTGTTTAAAAATTTAATGTGCGTAAATGTATGGCTGAATAATTAAAACTATTCACAAACTCAAAACAAAACAAAAAAAACATAAAATTATATGCAAAATTGGATATGTGTGTGTAGGGCAACACTTGGTCAAGGCATCCGATCTGGCTGTGGTATAGTTCCTATTACTGGACCCGGAGGACTTCAACACTATGCCACAGCTGACCGTCGTTCCAGCGGCAGCCTCAGGGTAAGTACGCATTTGTTCACCCTTCTGATTTATTCCACTACTAGAATAACCAAAGTCCAACTAAAGCAAAAAACTATGAAAATCGTATTTCTGTCTCTAGCCTGTATTGCTGTGAAGCTTTAATTGTTTATTGTTTTTTCATTATCCATACGTACATAGAAATACATATCTGTTCATATAGCAAAAAATCTAATGCACCATTATTTTCATTAATGTTTAGAATGTCATCTAACTGTTTAGAAAGTTTCATTAGTTTTATTACATATTTGTATAATAAGTGTATACTCTGTTTTGTATGCAGACTTCAGATGTTGCATGCACGTCGGCAGATAATCTGTAAAAAAAAATATTTTTTTCTTTGTTTTTTTGTTTAAATAAAAAACAAAAACCAAGGCACAATCAGATAAAAGCAGGATATTTTACACTTTATCAACCTTCCTCTTATACAAAAACTTGAAGTAAAAAAAATTGGATTTTGTTTACAATAAGCAAAACATCAAACATGAAGCATGAAGTCATTTCACATCTGTGATTACTTTTCAAATAATAAATTTAAATAAGACAGTAAAGATATGTTAGTGAAAATAAATTGAAAACTTTTTTATAATATAATTAAAGCTATGCATCTGTAAAAAAAAAGGAATTATGAAAAAAAAAGATAAACAACCGAATGTAAATAAATTTTAAATTTATGTATTTATTTTGTTGTATATACTTTTTGGTTTTGTTTTATGAAATGTTATTACTATTTACTCAGAGAAAAAAAACGTTAATTGCTTATGTGCACTCTTTGTACAAATTTAATGAAACTTTTGTCAACGTATTTTTATACCAACTTCTCGATTTCACATTTAAAAATGTTATTTTCTTGTCACGTTATTGTACAGAAAAATTGGTTTGAGGGATGCAAGCATTCCTTGTGTCTTTTGAAAAGATCCTTTTGTGTGCGCAGAGTAACATATCTTAAAATGTTAAAATGTTTTGTTTCCATCTTCCATCTACATGTTATTAGAGTCAACGGAAAAAGAAGTTAAGAAAGAAAAAAAAGTGAAAAGAAGCTTATGAAAAGAAATGCATCATATCAATTTGAAGTCCTTGAAGAAACACTGCGAACTTCTTCTTTGAAAATTAAAATTTTCTTTTTGGAATGAGCCGGAAGATCCGTCTGTACTTTTATCACGATGTAAACTGTGAAGTTGGTTTAAAGGCCCAACTGTATTGTTGTGAGCATATGTGTTTATATCGGCTTTTCATACTTGGGTGCACTCAAAGTTTCCTACTGTTCAGTTTTCGTATGTAAAACAGCGATTGCTTTCACAGATTTCGGATACGTATTGTAAGGCAAGAATGAAGCATACGTCGCGTCGGGCCGTAGAAGTTGCTTCGCGGCGTAGACTGCAATTTTTTTATTTAAATATTGTTCACAAAGTCGCGTGTTGGAAATTTTTAAGTTCTATAAAAATGAACAGTTTATTCGATCTTAAATGTTTTTTTATAAGCAAATTTGAACTGTTTCACCAAATTTAAGTTGGTCCTTACAACATACTGGAACTTCATAATGGTGGGCAGTCAAATGGCGTTCTCTTGTGTTTTATCGTTCTAGATAAAAAAAAAAAGTATGAAATTTACTAAGGTTCACACTGAGCGTACTGAAATCGCACTCAGGAGTTTGATGTGACAGACTTGTTTGTCCCAGCGCATTTACATTGTGTCCGATGCCACCACTAAAATTGTTCCAGGTTTTCTCTAAGTTAAGGTTTTCAGAACTGTCAATTGGGAAATCAGCTTTTAGTGACAAAAAAATTCTTTGGAAAGCAAGACATATTTTTTTTTTTTTGCAGTTTGGCTCAAAATAAGATACTTTTATATTTTATTTTCATATTTCTTATATTATATAAGAAATCTATTGCCAAATAGAGAAAACTGCTCTATGAAAGTCAAGAAGTGCTTCGTAGGTCTTAAGTGTTCGATGTGAGAGCAGAACCTGGGCATGTATTCAGTGTATTGACAGACATTTTCAGTGCATTGATATTTACCAGTGCGGAATCTGGTAGTGCACGTCGAACAAACCTGCTGTTGAAAGAAGACTTTTCGTTAGGGGCTTTTAGAAAAGAAAAAAAAGATAACTGGCGAAGGGGAACGGATGATTTTTCAAAAGAAGTATAGAAATAGGAAATGATTCCCAATTTCGTCACTGTGCTTATTTGCAGATATCAGTTTTGGGTAAAAAAATCACAGGTCTGGGGGTCAATTCTCGATCTGTGAAGCTGTGAAGTGAAAAAAAAATATCATTTCAGTTTTCATAGAGATTTTTAATTTTATCATTTCATAAACTCTCCTTAAGCGATTCCCGAACTCAAAATGATAAACAGCTTTCAAAATGAGTACTAAAGAGTACTAAAGCGTTCTAATGAAGTATCTGTCACTTTTTATTTTTTTTTGAATCTGAAAAATTAAATTTTCACAAAAAATGTCAAAAATAATATTTCAAATATTACTATAATAAGTAGAAGTCGAGAATTTTATTTTTTGCTACTGGGGGCATTGAAAGGTGCACTGTTATAAACTTGCGCTCCTAAGATTATCTTATACTTTGAAATTGTGGAAAGGTCTGAATTTTAGAATTCGCAACTTTAGTATATTGAAATTTTCCTGCAGAAACAAATACATGTTTTAAATTAAAGCCATTTAATTATGATAGAGGAATTGAAGCGGCTATCCGAAACCTGATTCTTTTTATAAAACTTTTATGCATGCCCTCCAAATAAAACTTTCGTCATCCAGGTTATTTTTCTGCCTTTTATCATTTGCGTACCTATACTTAAGATTTAGGTACATTGCCAAGATACTAGTTTAATAAGTTGAGAGATTCATTTTCACAATCGAAAAATTAAGGCCCCGGCCCATAGAACGCGTTGCGCGCGTGCGGCACCGCTTCCAACTGACAGCTCGATTAAATACACACGATCTTATGAGAGGTGACCCATAAGCACCGCGCGCAACGCGCCGAACGCGCCGAGTAGCCCAACTTTCTACTTTGCCGCGGCTCAGAAGAGAGACATGCGCAGTCACAACCAATTTGAAGTTTTCTCTTATATTAAAAAAGTGACAATGGGCGCGTTCAAGTACCTATCGGATAGCCTATCTCGGATAGCCGTATCTTAGATACCTTTTTGAACGATCGACAACAGACAACAGCTGTGAAATATTAAAATTCGACTTTTGAAAACAGAAAAACATTCAAAATATCATTGCTAGACGATTATAACTTATTTTTTTCGATTTCCCACACATAAACAACAACAACAAGCTATCCGGATACGATTCTTGAACGCCCCCATTTTGACTAAATTTATCTGTCAAAACACCGCAACGGATTCTATGGGTCACCCCTATCAGTTGCGCGCGGCAAAACCCACCGCATCAGTTGCCGCGCCGCTTCTACCGCACGCAACGCGTTCTATGGGTCGGGGCCATTAGCGTGCAGAGCAATTATATTATTCATGTACTTTTTGCAAAAAATGCAGATGAAATTTTGAAGCTCTACAATCAAATCATCCGTAATTGTCATAATTTAGGCTATGATTTCGATTGAGGGAACCATTTTCCGGCTGTTGAAGACTTTTGCACCCGTGTTTTTCATTTTATATTTTTAAATTCAAAACACTTCACAGCCAAATTTGTTTGTGATAAATAATTTTTCATATGAAAAAATTTTTAAGTTTGTTTTCATTTTTTCACAGGACGAGAATCGAATTCCTCGTGAAGCTGTGATATTTAGCTTCACTTCACAGCTTCACAGATCGAGAATCGACCCCCTGCTTGTGTTGTAAACGATAAGGGACGATTTTCGAACGAACATTGCTTCCACCAGAACGCCGCCATGTGAAAAACATTTAGCGGTGTTTAGTGAAACCTGGTCGGAAATTATGTGAAATCCAAAACTATTGAAATTTAGGTTAATTATTATCTGATCTGTCCTCCAAAGTTCTCTGATAATAATTTTTTCTTTGATTCAAAAGCGGTTGGTAGCATCTAAATTGTGAACTGTTCCACCAAAAATTCCGACGGCCCGAAAAAAGTTAGATTATCTGGAAAATTATTGCGTTGAATCTCTGAGATAACTTTAGGGTGCACCTTGCACAAAAATATCCGCTTCTTGGCGGAACTAATAAATATAAATGTATGTATACGTATTAGTAAATAGGCGGCCACAACAAGCTCAGTGTTTTTCTCTCAACCATATCTTGTGGGGAATGTAATTGAGATAGTGTTTTTATGGCATTGAAATAACTCTCGCACTCGCAAACTCCTCGCGAAATGTACCAGTAGAAAATAAGTTGAATGTTATTAAGATTCAAAGATTTGAGCTTAAACTTGAGAGATGTTTACTAATACAATCTCTGCATTTCGTGTAACGAATACAGTAGACTTTGGGGATTTAAGAGCTTTGACTGAGGGAGAGGCGACTTTTAGAAAATGGGTTGGAAACTTAAAAACATATGAAAGAAACCAGAGTTTAGAATCAGGGTTGCCCGTTTGGTCATTATTTTTCACTTTATTCTCTCTGTGGCCGTTCCTTATTCCATTTGGTCTTTTTTTCAACGTATAACGTGATTTTAGTTCAGTGTTTTTTAGGTTCTCAAAATGAATTTTCATGTATCGTATGATATAAAAAGTGCAGAAATGAATTCGTTGTCCAAGCCCAGTAGTTGTTCTGAAGTAGTCTTATTTTTGAGAAACGTTATAACTTAAGTTAAATATCATTCTGGTTTTTTTGAGTTTGCTACCAACTTGACCTAAGAACTAAGTTTTTGCTGGGGTGACTTAAGGTAACAAAGTGGGATGTCAAATAAAAAGTAACTTTTTTGAATGACTGGTCTGTATGATAATTTCGTGTTTACATATGCCTTTTTAAGGAACCACAAGTCTTGTTTTTTTTACAACTCATATGGTTGTCAAGAAAACCCGGGTCAACAACTTTGAGTAAAGCTATAAGAGCGAACGCAATGTTTTCTATTGAACAAACTGAACAGCAACCTCGCACGACCACTGAATGCACAAAGACAACTGAATGCATTTTTTCAACTTCCCCTCATTATCCATTGAACCCTCGCTTGCTCCCAAAAGCACTTTTGAGATCGCACTTTGCTTTTTCCCTTTACGTTAATATCGTCTGCGTAGACGAATAACTGTACAGGCTTTTGATTGATTATGCTTCTGGTGCCGATGATTGAGTTTTGCACAATCTTTTCAAGTATGATTTTAAAGAAATATCATGACAGTTTATCGCCTTGTCGAAAGCCTTTTCCGATATCAAAGGTTTTGTTGAGTTTCTTTTATCGCCCTTCGCTGAGAAGCGTGAATGCTCCAAAGTCATGGCCGTATGAGTTTTACAAAAATTTTAAAACTAGACATGCAGCTGGAGATCAGTTGATCAGCTCGTCTCTATAAATACTGTCATACACCCATGCTACAAAAATTTGTTATCGTTGAGGGTTTTCGGACGGTCACATATTACAGCACCCAAGACAAGAGATGCAACTTTGGAGAGGCCTAGTCCTCTTTTGTTGGTGTAATTGAAAAAATTTTTCTCTTTGAGAAACGGTCAAATGGTTCCTAGATTCCATTCATTAGACATGCTTTCTTTCGAACAAATCTTAGCTGATCCTAGTGCATTTTCCTAACCCAATTGATCTCCAAGTGGCATTCACGGCATCAAGGCCGTCAGCATTTGCAGTCTTGCTTGATTTAAGCTTATATTTTGGCAATGTAAATTCAACAAAAATATTATTTAAAAAAAATAAGAAAAGTCAGTGCTACCTTTTGGAATTTCGAGTGTGCTTATGTTGTTCTGAACATTTCGCAGAAAAGGAAAAAGTCTAAAAGATTTTTCATAGATGCCAGGTGCGTTTTAAACAATTTCTGCAAAACATGCTTGAAATACTTACGAGGAAATACATTTTACGATATGGCAACCTTGCCTCCATCTAGATTAGGAGGACGGCGTTCTTGATCATCATCTGAGTTGAGCCTGCAGAAGTAGCCCTTCAAAATCCTCAAAAGCGACTGAGATCCTATCACTATGTTTGATTGATGGTCTTTCCCGGGGTATTTCTTGGTTTTACCTTTTGATACAACATTTATAGCTTAGTCCTACCATGGCATTACTCTGTTTCCCAAGACAAGCGTTTCTCATGCTGGTTTTTCCCCATTGGAGAACTTCTTGTTCTTCCTCCCTTCCTTTCTCCTTCTTTATTGAAACCCGCCATTGGTTTGGTCAAGTGGCAACGGTGGTTACAATCTTAACTTTTCTTCTGCGTAAATCTACTGCATTTGGTAGAAAAAATTGAGTTACTGCCTCAAATTCCAATCGTCTGTAATTTTCTTAAATAAATTTTGATATACAACCGTTCCATTCACACACGTGTGCAAAAAACATGAATGTTCATTGAACAAAAGAAACAAATTTTAGGCACTCAATACTCACATGAGATCAGTCATGAATTATTATTTTCGGGTGTTTATCAATCAACTGCCTTTTTAATGGATCTAGTGTGCTTAAATTGCCTCAGGTGACAACCCTGGCTAACAATTACAAGTTTGCAATCACAACATCGGATTTTTGACCCCGACGAAGAGGAACAGCTCATTCTTCTTGCCTTTGGAGAAGTTATTTTCCGTGTAGTCAAATTAATTTCTACATTCTAATCCAAAAGTGAAAAGTACTAGCGTCCTTAAAGGACTGGTATTTGTTTGGTTTGATTATAATGTAAAACAACATGAATTTATGACTTAGAAACAACAAGATTCAACACTTCAAGGCGTAGACCAATGTACAAACTATGCACTTCGGAGTGCACGAGTTTAGCTATACTTAAAGCCTTATTATCGCAACATAAAAATCTAATCGCATTGAGAAAAGCATTCATCTTTGTATTTTCTTTTTGAAATACGAATTAATTTTATTTTGTTCCACTTTAAGAGTACCACTGCACTTATTTTCTTAAAGGAATTTTGTAAATATCTTTAAGCTTGTGAAAATGTCATCTGTGTACCCAAATATTCCCATGTACCTATGTGAAACCTCTATGCGTGACAAGTGTACCAAAGTGTTAACCTTGGGTTTCCGAAACTCCCCAGTAAACGTGAATGAATAAAACCTGTACAAGTAAGCCTGCCTGATGATCTTCCAATCCTGTTCTTGCAATTATTCTAGTTTGATGCTCACTTACTCAATATTTTGATTTAATTTCAGAATCTTAACTTTATTGGCGCTCAAAGCTGGAGCTAAGCCTTCTTTGCCAACTAAGCCAAACAAATGCTCTTTTTTTATTTTTATACAAAGGAAATAACAGATTTTAAATCAAAATATACTCAACGGTTCATTAAAAGCCTTAAACTAAAACTCAATTAGGATTGTCCCTCTTCAAAAGAGGTATAGTCTTGCAAAAGCTCCAACAGTCACCTTAAGTTCCATCTAACTTTAAATTAAACTTCACTGCGCTTATAATCAAGCAATGTTTTATTTGAAAGTGATTTTATTCCTCCTCTCTCATTGATATAATCTCAATTGCATATCAAGCTTATTTGCTTAAACTTTTGATACTTCTTTTAGTAAGCATGCAAAGATTAATTTTTACATTCCTATAAATTGCCTCATAAAAAGTGAGATATTACAGCTTAAGCAACAAATCAACGAAGAATCAAAATCACTTCGCCAACTAAAAAAAAAAAACAAACAAAATTACTGCGAAAGTTTTAACAAAACATTTTAATTAAAAAAAAAATATCAAAACAGAACCAATTTTATTAAAATTTAAATTAATACTAATTTTTTTATAATATATGTATGAAGAAATAATAAATCTGTAAATAGTAGTAAATGTTAATGCTAATTTACAAATTATCAAATGCTTATAAATGTGAAATAGAGCAGCAAAAAGAAACCAACAAAATATTAAACATACTTACTCAAGTGTAAATTGCTTATGAAAAACATGATTTTAAAACAATAAATAAAAGAAAACATACTGAGCTACTTAAAGAAAACATTTTTGCATCATATACAATGTGTGCATTGCAATGTACTTTAATTTAAAATAAAACTCACTTAGATTATTATCTAAAATAAATTCATTGAAATGTAAAACATTTTATGAAACTTATGCATTTATGGATATGAATTGATTAAGCATAAATTAAACAAACTAAATGAACTTCTCTTGCAGAATAAAACTAGTGAATATAAACGGTAGTTTGTTTTATGATTAGTTCTGTACAAAGGTTGAAATAAATGATAGGTATTATTGAAAAAGAAATCTCACTACAACCCATAAAAGAGATCGATATTTGAATGAAGGCAAAAGTAAAAAAAAAAGTACATTTAGTTTAGAGCTTAGTAAAAGCAACTCACCATTTCATCAGTGAACTTCGTTTGAGATTTTTGTTTCGCGAAATTAATAAAAGTAAGGTTTTCACTCTACCTTACTTCCAAATCGATTAAAAAAAAAAAAAATCGAAAAGAAAAATTGGCAACAAAATCAATGGAAGAAAAGTGGAGATCAGAATTGGATCGGTTAGAGTTTATTGCCTTCGAATTGATTTTACTACACCAAGAATTTTGATTAATATTAAGTGGTAAGCCAGTGAAATTGTAGGAGCTAGGATGCTCTTTTCATATTGAGCGAGGAATATACAGAGTGTTTTGCATAAGATGTAACAAAAGTTCAGGACGGAGAGTTTGGGTCAAGTTCAGAAAAAAATCTGGAAGGAGAGGGGGGGTTATATCTCCCTCCGCTTAGGCGGGAAGAGCAATTTTAAACGTAATTGACTTAATTTTTTTTTTTAATTCTTTAAAATTTAGCAATAACTACCACGTGCTATAATGTTTTTGATAGCTAATACCTTGTTATTTAATCAACATCTTAGTTCAAATCATTTTTGTAAAAATTGTGAGTAATTAATTCTCAAACTCAAATTTTTGAAAGAAAAATGAATTTTTTTTTTCTTCAAACTTATTTTTTTTTTTTTTTACTTTGAGACTTGATTACTCATAAAAACATTCACTTGATAAAGGGAGGAGACCGCTTTAGGAGCCTAAAAAACATGTTTTTTTTTTGGATTTTTTGAAAAGGAATAAAATAACTCAATCATTTTAAAAATTAAGAGAAATGTTTATTAGAGCTGTCCAGTTCCTCTAGTATGAAAAAAAAAAATTATCTTTTCGGTGACTAACAAACTCGCGGCGTTATTGAAGTTTTCCGGAAACCTGTTACCGGCGAAATCGAAAACTGCTGCCGTTGTCACTCTTTTTCGGTTGATTTGAAAAAAATTTTCCAAAGTTAATTCTTTTACTGGCATAAATTAGGGAAAGTATATACTTAAACTTGAATGAATAAGTGCAAATCTAAATTTGGTAGCCTCTTTAATCCAAAATTTCATTGTTGGGCAATTTTTTCGACATATTTGACCCACGAAAAAATATTTATTTACACACTACCTTGCAAACTTTAGGTATATCCTATCGATAATATTACTGAGAGTAATCACTCAAAATCTCATCCAAATCTGTCGCTTACTTTTTGAGCTACAACACGAGCAGTTTTTGAAAAAGTAGTTTCGAGAGAATTGCGTTTAAAGTTTCAGCACGAGAAAATTATTAATTGTAGAAACTTACGGATTTATCGGCGATTCCAAGCGGGTACAATAAAACTGTGACTTTCTTCCCCGAAACAGCTGCCTGACGATACAAAAGGTCAACAGTAGAAGCTATTGTGAAAAGAAGGCCGCTTCTCCTCTAACAGCCCGAGCTACTTGACTCGTCACCCGACCGCATGTTGTTCTCGCTCTGTAAATGCGATAACTCTGGATCTATTCGATATTTTCAGTTTTCCTTTGGCCATAAAATTCTTAAGATCTCATACTTTCGAAATATGTAAGTGTGGTCTCCCCCCTAAAGCTGAACTAATTAAAGAACAAATTATTAGCTTTCAAACGCTCTATTGTATGTGAAAGAAGGTGGCTTCGTTGGCTATTAATTTTTTTTTTTTTTTTGTAATCAAGTCTTTTTAACTTATACTGCCTATCGCACCTAAACGGAAAGAGGTAGACCCTATCCCATAGGTTTTTTTTTTTTTTTTCTTATCTGGCATCTAATGCAAAACACCCAGTATACTATATACAGGATATTTCATCAAATTTTTAGATACTGACATAATTTTAACTTGACAGAATGCCAGCATGGTACCTCCGCGGAAAGAAATGAGTTAATTTGCGCTTGAAAATGCAATTGGAGTCCAAACCTTGAACACAACTTTAAGCCAGCTTAATATTGTTGGAAATATTTAGAACAATTGTCCCAAAGAGTCATCAGAAGTAGGATATGGGTACATGGTCTGCCGGGGTCCTTAGTGAGGGCTCAAATCAACGACTGGATCTGTCAAGAACGCAACCTTAGATGACATGCTTCCATTCGAGGTAGACAGACGAAATGTATGCTCCCTAAAGTTCATAAGAAAACTGCAACACCGGGTCCCTTTTTTTTGTCTAGCATTAAAATGTGTTAAGGCTTAAGTAATACCACTTTCTGTGAATTCTGTGGAGAGGATGACGACACCGCGGAAAACTTCTTTTGTGAATGTCCTACATCAGGTTACAAATACACATCGCAGCGATTTCTGGCTTTTCTACTAACATCTGGAAAGATTTAGCAAGAAGGCTGCTATCTGGTAGTCCTTTTGCCGGTATTTAAGGAATTTAAGTCTCAGTGCTGCATTTAAATATACTTATTTTTATGTGTTTTATCTCATTTTGAATTTATATATATATTTCTAAAAAGCCCCTTTTGCACACTAAAAAAAAAATTTCTTACAGCATACGGGATATTTTTTTGTATTCTAATCAAGTGGTCTTGTATTTAGTGTTCGTACCTTTTTATTATGGCTTCAACTTGGCCACCTCATCTTCTTCTTTTTTGGCCCTACCAGCGTCGTTATCTCTAACTAACAGAACTTTCCCATTTATCCAATTTATAATAGTCATTAGACTGTCGGGTACGCCCCGTCGACTTCATAAAGCGTCAACATGCCTGTCGGTTTTGAAATTTTAATTAATCCATGTTTAAGTTCAAGCAAACTATGATATTTTACGACAAAGCCCGTTGGTCCTGCTGTCATACGAAGTATTTTCTTTATTTTATTTTTATCTACTTGATGATTGATGTCGTCATCACAATTTGCTTTAATATTGATCATAGATCCTTAATATTTAAGCTTTTCACAGTTGGATATATATATTTTTTGAAAGGCGCATGCATCAGAAAACTGGAAACAAGTAGTCAAATTCACTTCTATCTCTGTGTTCTTTTCGAAAAAGATTTTGGATTGTCATTTGCTGCGCAAAAAAAAAAATGTGTACTAAATATGGGAAGGAAAAATCATTTATAATTTACAGCTTTCCCGGATTTTCTTTCGACGACCCTTGCAACACCCTAAGAATAGATTTTAGTATAAAATATTGTGATTCAATTGAATCAGTCGTTTCAAGTATAGTTGAATCGTCTCTAAATGTTGGTATGACAGCATCATCATCCTACTGAATATTTTGAACACATAAATTAGTCAAGACTGGTCCAAGAACACTACCTTGCGGAACACCAGTACTTATCACTTTGTTTTCTGAATACTACTTTTTTTAACAGGGAATGAATATTTATCAAGGTTTGACTCAGTATCAGTTTCAGACTAATCTGTTGCAACTGGCACTTCAAACTATGGTACAGATCTCTGTCAACTTTTCAATTTCAGTGGATATCCTGTAGTCAATGATTAAGTTCTTTTTTCATATAATTGGTATTTAAGTAGCCAAACAAAAACACCAAAAATCAAACAAAAAAAGCTTAAAATTCTCATTGCTCCCTCTCCTCAATTAGTCGCCTCTTCGTTTCTATACCCCTCACCTCACCCTTTATGCCAAAAACGTGAAAGAACAAACGTATGAAAAAGGAATTGGGTGCTCTGTTTTGAGTCGTTTTTTGACAGGATATAAAGTAAGTAGGAGTGAAATGTTGTTTAGTTTTTTTGAAATGAATGCTTGTCTTAAAAGTATAAAAGAAAATTCTGCAGGCTTATCAGAAGTAAGGTCATGTAAGGTGGTAGTTGATTATTCAATTCATTACTTTTGCTATAAGTAAGATGATTATCAAAAGACAAAAGGACAATCACTTCTTTGCATTGATTTTAAAAGACCGACATTTTGGTGTCGCATTCATTTTGCTTTTTATTTATATTTATTCATGTTATCAGAGGTGCACCTTAGCAACCACTGATATTACGATGCTCATAGGTCCGCTGGCCACGTCGCGTCGGTCGGTCTTTTCAGTTTTGAAAAGACATGGCCCATAAAATCAGTCTTGCGTTCGAAAGGCTTTGTTGTTCCTTTACAAATCTAACGTGTTTTAAAAAGATTCGGAATACAAATTAAAACGAATTTAAGCCTTTCAATTTCTGTTCAGTTTCTTGCTCATATAGAGCGCTGGGGAAGTCATTCAAAAAGAAGAGTATTAAATTGGAGGCAGTTCAGATTTTACTGAAATGAACGAAAAATATAGGTACTACGTTCTCTGATCGAAGCTCAGAAAAAAACCTTTCAGTTTCAGGGTGAAAGTAGTGCCTGTGTCACATTAGTCGACTGACGAAATTTTCGAATTGAACTTTAATAAACTCATCAGTTAAATTTTTATCGGTCTAAGGTTTCGCTTTTCTCAGAACCTGATACAAATTATTTGTTTGCTTGTTAAAATTAAGTGCATTTTCGACAGTGATAGGCTAATTAGCTGTCTATTTTTAAAGCTTCTTTCTCTTTTTTAATTAACCTGCAAGAAAAAGGCCAATAACAAATAATTACCCGAGTGTAAATCATCAATACGTGGGATATCGTTAACAATCAGGATAAAAATCGGTTAATGTTCAAGCTTCCATTTTAATCTATTTATTCAATGATACAATAGCGTTCAATAATTTATTTTCGTATTCTGTATGTATGTAGATCAAAGTTGTGGTTGTCAAACGTATGAATATGAAACATACAAACAATTGAACAACAAAATAATCAATATCCTGCAATCAACGAACATAATTATTATAACTCAACCGTCAGCAAGGTATGACATCGATACAGGAACATCCTTTCACAACAATACAAGCACATGAGATGGAACTCTGCGATTATTGTATGCATTTACATATATTATATACTATATAACTTTATATACTAAACTATATATTCATTCATTGCATTTTTGATATATTATATGACTAATTTATGATTTAAAATAAAACCTGTATATTTCATTTCTCTTCGTTAACGCAATAAATCAAAAAAAAAACACATACAGATTTCCGCATGGAAAGGATCTCAGGTACTTTAACATCTCCTCTCATGATTTTTTTTAACAATATTTCTTCAATCTTAACGTTTAACAGATATACAATGAAAAAACCATTTCGGATTTATATTTTAAATTGAAATAATATTTTCTGTGTTCTTTTCATCTTCATCTTGGATTCTTCTTCGTTGGTTCTTGGTGCACGCAGAGCTCATTGTCAAAAGCTTTTCGTTTTAATCCAAAAGCACGCGGAGAACGCTCCTTTGGAAATTCCACATCTCCAACTCCATCGTTCAGCAGTAGCGAGGGTGGTGGAGGAATCTATGCAACAATCGGACCACCACCACCACCACATTTCCCACCCCCTACAACAGCGCCACCACCACCTCCACCCAGTCACCGGGTAAGTGCACCACCAGCAGCATCGGCATCCACAGATCCAATGCTTGTTATGGCCTACGGCCAACACAGACGGGTTAAAAGCATCAGTGATATAGAAGTGATGGCCGCTTCGCCTGTATGAGAATCAATTATTTAAGGGGTGGTATGCTTACTACACCTACCATCCCCGCAACTAAATTACGTACTAAATATAAATGCCTGGCTCTATATAGATATAGATATATATGTGTGATTTATAAAAGCAGATTTCGAAATATTTTTTAAGTTATGTGTGAGTTTTGTTTTGTTTCTGCTTTTTATTCTTTCGTTTTTTTTTTTTTTTTGTAATAAATCCGAACGAACGAGGTTGTAAAAGTAGGTGTAGTTTAGCCTAGTCAGTGTAAAAAAAAGTACATTGAAATTGAATGTTAATCTAAACTAAGTCTTACAAATGAATGGACCACGGGAAAACTAATCTAAAATTTATGTATTTATGAATAAAACCGAACGCTCTCACGATAAAAATAACAAATTTTATTTTCCGAAAATCTAGGTACATACATATAAAAAAAAAAAAACATATCGCAACTCGTCACACGACCAAACCTTTACAGATTTTCTGAAAACTTAAATATTTTACATCTACGGCTACCATAGAAGAATAAAAATCAAAAAGTAAATATACTACACAATCAAAAGTTTTGCGATATGTTTAGCATTTATTAAACAAACATAAAATATATATTTTTAATAAAGTTAAAAAACAAGTTTAAATCTTCATAGAAAAAAATTGAATTTATCAGAAAAATAACTTGCATAGCACGAAAACTTGTAACATTTTTCTCAGTCTGTTTTCAGTTGTTCTTTTTTAAGTTGATGTCTGTAGATGTGTTACCTCATTTCAGTCTAGCCACATCGGGAATAGAGAAAGTAGTGCAGTCAACTATAAGCTTAAATTGGCCAGAAGCCTTGGTGTCGGAATTTCAATGTTAACTAAGGTCAGTAAACCGATCAATTCAGGTTTAAAAAGTGAACTTTTTTTGTGAAACTTATCTAGTGGGAAAGAAAATTAAATGAAACGAAGAAGCGACAAAAAAAATTTGTTTCATAAATTCAGTTTTAGTATGCGAGAGAATGAGGTGAATATAAGTATTCCCTGTAATCTCCGTCTCCTCTTTGTTCGTAGTCGCCTTGTCTTCCCTGAAGTGTCACCTCTTACTTACTTAGGTGGACATTACAGTTCGGGGTGAACCTGTGCCTCAACCAACATCCTTCGATAACGACTTCTATTTCGGGCGATCTCTCTCCAGTTTCGCACTCCAAGTCGGTTGAGGTCTTCATTCACTTGTTTGTGCCACCTAGGACGAGGTCTTCCCCTTCCGCGATTTCCCAGCAATGTGCTTTCGAACACCCGACGAGCCGGAGTGTTTGGGTCCATCCGCTCTACATGGCCCAACCATCGTAGCCTCGCGATGCGTAGATTGTTCCTCTGATGTTGACGTTTGAGTTTCTTACAATCTGTTCAAGTATGATGTTGAAGAAATCGCATGACAGCTTGTCGCCTTGCCTAAAGCCTTTTTTTACACCAAAGGCCTCGGTGAGTTCTTTACCGACCTTGACGGAGCAGCGTGAATTCTCCAAAGTCATCCTGCATAGTCGTACGAGTTTTGCAGGGATGCCGAAACTAGACATGGCTCTGCACAAGTCGTCTCTGTAGATACTGTCATACGCGGCCTTGAAATCGATAAAAAGATGGTGAGTATCGATATTATATTCTCGGGTTTTTTCGGGTGAAAAACTAGGTCTGTTTTACTACTGAAAATTATCACAGAATGCGCCGAAATTCAACGAAAGTCAGTCTAATCCTATTCCAGCACAGCGATTTTTCAAAGTTGTGCACAAAAGAGAGTGCTCGCGAGAAAGTAAAAAACTTTCGCCACCCTGCGAATTTTTGCCACCGAAATTTTCAGTAGTTGCTGTGATTATTTTGTCAAAGACGTTTCTTTACTTTTCAGACAATTACGCTATTTCAGGGAGTTCAGAAAGAACTTTACCCCCGTTCCTCCCACTAAAATGTGACAGATTGTTAATTTATGTGCACAAAGTAGAGAAACAAACCTACTATAAGGACGCCTGGTTATTTAAAACGATAAGTAGGTACAGAAACAGACTCTTTGTGTGAAAGAGTGACTATCTCAATTCTTAGCTTCTCCTTGAATAACACTTGAGTATTTCATATTCATACAAAATTTGAAAACCGCTGTTTCTGTGTTTCTAAACAGAATGATTTAAGTTTATCAGCTCGTGACTTTCTGCAAAATTGAAATCTTTCACCAAAAATACTAAACTACGTATGAGTTTTTTCGCCAAGATTATGCCGCTTATGTTTGGTCCTGCCTTAACGGTGACCAATTGGCAGTTGACTGAAAGCAGTAATCACAAAACACGATCATATTAGAAGTACCAAGATCTGTAGAAGCCTTAAAATGGAAATACCACTCTGGAAAAAATAGAAAGAACCAGTCTGCAATTTTTACAACGTACCAACACGACCGCGAAAAGAAAAAAGAGAAAAGCAAACCAAATCACTCCCAATATAAGCAAATTCAACTGCGTCAGTATTTTTCTCAGACATCAGGTCAATGTGGCGTACCCCTTCGGGATTTTTCTCTAGTGTCAAGCAAATATGTGGAATGGTTTTGGATACCAATACTCGTGACGCAGATAAAAATTAAGAATAAATTGGTTGGACGGTCGTCCAAAGCATAACAAAAACGAATGGACGAATGGTGATTGTACAGGATAGGCGGTTTTTTTTGTGCTGAATTCGTTCACCCAAAACAGCTGTAATAACAAATGTTTTTCCTTCACTTGAAGCACATGGTTTTTTTAATATTTAATTGCATTAAGTTATTTGTGTATTAAACAAGTGTGATAAAAGTGATTTTTCTAAAAATAATTTAAAAGTGGTTGAGACTACGCGTCGAACAAGAATGAGTCGAACACGACTTCCATTATTGAGATGAGAATTAATTTAATTTCAAATGGTAAGTCAGTCATTCCTGCTAGCAAATACTTTCGTGGATGCTTGTTCTTGAATTAATAGGTTTGTTCGTTGAAGCCTTAGGGTCGCCCTGGGGTCGCCACAAAGCGTTTTTTGAGAAACCTAAAGTCGCCCTGAATGTAAAATTGAGTGTTTTTTTTAACCCTAACGTTGACTTAGATTTTCTATCAACTCGCCCTAGCTTTTTGCTGTGGCGAGTTGAGTTCTGTCAAATGGCATGTATTTTTTTTTTTTATGACAGCAATGTGTGGTGATTTGTGGCTTAGCGTTTTTTGAGGACTGAAAACCTAGGTTTTTTGACAACTCATAGGGTTGTCAAAAAACCCTGGGTCAACCCTTGGGAAAGTTCAACGAACAAACCTAATTAAGCTTGTTGGTTAAAATTAGTGAGGACTGAAATTGCAATGGGGTGCCATAAAGCGAGTTTTTTATACTCCGATTTGTTCTGAAAATCAAACTGCGTGTTTTCTTAGACATGACCTAGCTCTTAGCATCCTCTTGGTTAAGCATCACGGGCTTAACAAATGAACCTACATACTTAAATCTACTTTGCATTGGACGAAAAGAACTGTCCAGAGGTGTCTAGAAGCATTCTCAAACCGTTCGTTCCATTAGAGCAAAACTATGTCTTCTCATGATTCTGAGAAGCGACAGCGACTTCTCGATTTGCAGAAAGAATCCACTAATACATGTTACTCAAATGTCAAACAAAAAAATTAACTTTAGGAATATTTTGTATGAGCTATTATAGTAGGTTTAATCGTTGAAGCCCTGGGGTTGCGCTGTCGTCGCCACAAAACCTTTTGTGAAAAACCTAAACGCACCCCGAATGCTAAATTGAGTGTTTTTTGAGCTCTGAGGTTGCCCTCAACTTGCCCTGAAGTTGCACTAGGTTTTTGATGGGAAGCGTTATTTTTTAGAACTGAAAGCACACGTTTTTTTTATTAACAATTCATACGGTCGTCATTCGTCAAGCAAAGCTGGGTCAACCCTGGCCCCAAATCAGTGAAACTTCTTACGCGACTTCCAACAAGGTTGCGTTAAACGTTTAACGCGGATAATCGATTGCATACCTTTCGGCACTGCTCGTAATTTGTTGATATAACAGTTGTATCAATTCCGCGTCATTTAGCCAGACGATTGATTGTAGAAATGTGTTCTCCGGTAGAAGTTTCACTTCTTCCGCGCGGAGGGACTCCATGCACTTTTTTTTTGTCAGACTTCTCTTAAAGCGATTGCAAAATTTAAGAAAACAAATCATTCAGAAGTTTACTAAGTTGAGTTCAATAGAGCACCATGAGGTCACAGAATAGAAAACATCTACTCTGTGATGTAGATATGTAGGTTCGTTTCAAACTGCACACAGCTTAAGATACTGTGAATTGTAACAAACACGTCAATTACAGTGAATTATTTTTCTCGAAATTTTGTTTTATTCAGTTAAATAAAAAAAGACACTAGGCACTAAGTTAATTAACATTCCATTTGAATTGTGGAAACAAAACGAGATGTTTGTTTGTGATTAATGTTTCGATTGGAAATTTATTCAATTCAACTATAGGTACTCATAACAACATAGTTTAAGTTTTCAAAAATATATATTATATACATATATTTATGATTAAAAAGAAAGACTAACGATGCCCACACAAAATAAAAGATTATGAAAAACATTTAAAGTAATTATATACCTTCTAGGTAAAAGAAATTTATATACACATATATACATTTATTAATACTAAGTGCAATCTTATTTAGATTATATTTTAAAGAAAATTAGTTTTTATTTTCTAATTTAGGACTGATAAAAAAATGTTTAATTCAAGCAAATGATATTATAAATTATTAAAGAAAAAGTTGTAATAATTATAAAGAAAAACCAAAGCAAAACGATTTCACATTTGAATATTTGTAAAGTTAAATGATTTAATTTTAATAAAATATATTAAGTACATATTAAAAAAAATGTCAAAAGCAAAGTTGTATTATTTTTTTGTTTGTGATTGGAGACGGCGCGCGTCCAAAAAAGGTCTCGACCACAACCATCAATTAG
Organism: Melanostoma mellinum; assembly: GCA_914767635.1. NCBI lineage: Eukaryota > Metazoa > Arthropoda > Insecta > Diptera > Syrphidae > Melanostoma > Melanostoma mellinum. The sequence goes on from OU612059.1 coordinate 207,239,702, forward strand.
TCTCCCCTTTTTTTTCATTTAGACGAAGCAACAAGAAGAAACTAAGTAAATTACGATGAAACTTTGCAAATTCCCTCCATAAAAGCGTATGACTAACCAAAGAATTAAGTTAGGTAGGTAGGTACACCAACACCAAATGTTTGCAAGAAAATAAAATTAAAGTCAACACGAGCCAAAGCACTCAACAGAGGTAGAGGATACTGTCCTGGAATATGTAGGTACGCTCATTGCAATTGTTTGGGAAGGTGGAGGTTTTAATTAAATTTGTCTGGCTGGATCGGGGTTTGGCTGATTGATTTTTCAAATGTCCTTCCGTCCTTTACAGTAATGCATAGGTATTTGCTTTATTTTCCAAGCCATGGTACATTTGAGGGTTCAAGTGAAGTTAAAAAGAGTGGAAAAGTCTTTATCTGCATTGCAGAGTGTACACAGCAATGGTGGTATATTAGGGGTCTACCAAATTTAAATGTTTGGTTGAAATTGGGCAGTTGACGTTGAAAGAATTCATGTTGACAGTGGCGTACCTAGGGGGGGCAGGGGGGGCGGTCGCCCCGGGCGCAACGATTTGGGGGCGGCAAAATGAGCTGCGCTGTTCCTCAAAATTGAGAAGTAATACACAAAAAATTTTTCTCATACAAAATTTTTTTTATCACAATCAAATTGAGTTTTACATCTATGAAAAAGATGACGTTGACATTTTATATGAATTTTTGATGAAAAATTAAACTTCGATCTTATTTTCATACTCTCGAAACATTGAAACCTCAATCTTTTTCTTCATAACAATGAAAAAACCCATAAGTTAACTTTTCTCGATTTCATTGCTGCAAATTCACGTATTATATCCTCGTAATCTAACATTGCAGCAGTTTCACTTTCGATTGAAAGAATTGCAAGGTTTGATAATCTACTTTGACTCATGGTTGATCTCAAGTAAGATTTGATCAATTTAAGTTTGCTGAATGATCTTTCACAAGAAGCAACTGAAACAGGTATGGTTAGTAAAATTTGCAAAGCTGTCGCTAATGTCTTGTAAGCTTCTCGTCCCATTTATGAAATGTATAACAGAAGTTGTTCAGGCGAAAATCAAATTTCCTCTTCGTTTTTCTTCGCTCTTTAATAAAAGTAGGACGTCTTGAATATCATTGAACAAGTCTTCGTTGTCCAAGTCATCTGGATAACACTCGGCAAGTTTCTTGCTTCCTTCTATTCTGAGAAGCTCATCTTTGTAAGAATCTCTGGGAAGTTGTATTATTTTTTCAAAGTTATAAAGGAAACTCAAGTGTTCCAGCGCTGAAATGACTTCGTCCAATTGTGTTGATAATGGTCTCACAGCTTCAGCTTCTGAGCTCCATCTAGTTTCACAATGCCTTTTGACCGTTATACTCACGTATTTTTTGAGAACGTCCCGTCTGTGGGTAGAGGAGGAGAAATAAGTGAAGAGACGCTGTATTGTTCCAAAAAATGTTACCGCTCGGACATTGACGTGGGCTGCGTTTACTCCTGCCAAATTGAGAGAATGATTATAACAAGGAACGAAAACAGCTTGTTCATTCAGGTCGATGATTCTCTGCTGGACTCCAGTATGGATACCGGCCATTGTTGGTGCATTGTCGTACGATTGACCTCTACAATTTTTCAGGATTAGTTCATCTTCGTCCAGTTTGTTCGTAATAGCTTCAGTAACTCCTTTTGCTGTTTTGACTTTCAGAGGTATGAAATCAATGAAGACTTCTCTGATTTTTACTGAATTTGGTTTAACTTCGACGAATCTGATAATTTGAGACATCTGTTCCTCATGTGCGGAATCCGGAGTTGAATCGAACATTAGACTGTAATATTTCGCATCTTTGCACTGAGAAATGAGAAACTTACGCACTTTGTTCCCCATCATAGTGATGAGTTCATTTTGAATTCTGGGAGAAAGATACGATAATCATCCTGGTTGTGAAGAAATGTGTTCGAACGGGTTGCCAGATTTTTGTGAAAAAAATACCGAACATGGTGTAAAAAAAAAAACATTACAAACCAGCACACACATGTATTTTGAATTAACCTATGAAGGTACTTTAATATAAACTTATAACAAAGAATACAAAAGCAACGCTTAATATAATTATATTTCTTATTGCTGTTGCAACTTGCAATGGTTGCAAGCAATGCCTTATTTGGTTTAACGGCCTCGTGCATTTGGCTACATGAAAGACTGAAATTGCAGCGTATGCATGATTCAGCTTTTACCATGTCCACACTTAATTTATTACGGCTACTTTCCCACAAATGGTTCATACGGCTGAATACTCTTTCTACAAGAGCATTACTACATGGTACTGCCATTATAGTTTAAATTATTATTTTTAGGTTCTTAAAAAATTTTTCCACGAAAACGTTGCACTCGATGAAAAGCTTGGTTTTTTATTGATTCCAAGGTTTTGTTGAGAATTTGAATCTGTCATATAAAGCATCTTTATCAATTTTGTTTTCAACACCAACAGCTATTGATGCTTCTACAAAATATTTATTTTTTGGAGCTATCTTATCTACGTTGACGTTTTAAAATGCTTTAAATGGGGAGTTTTAGTGGCAAACCACTTTTTCAAATAATATACTGCTCTTTCATACGCAACTAGAGCTTCGCTTCTAAAGTTATCATGGTCCACTTCATTTAATTTTTGCATTTTATGTTCCAAAAAATATTCTTTTAATTTCAATTTTTGAAAGTAGAAAACAAATGCTTCAATTCGCGATGTGCGGAAAGCGGCAACATCAAAAGCCGATTGCGAAGAAAATTTTATCAGAAAAAAATACCGAACCTTCCATACTTCGGTATTTTTGTTGTACCGAACACCGAACACAGAGCTAAAATACCGAACAGTTCGGTAAAATACCGAACACCTGGCAAGCCTAGTTCGAAGTGAGATTTCATGACAGGATCGAATTTGGCCAAATATCTCAACAGACCCAAAAAATTCCCAGGATTTAGATTATCGACTGACTCGCGATGTCCTCTCAGAGGCAAATTTTGTTGTGCAAGCGTTTGAATAGTTGCGATAATTCTTTCAAGTATATTCTTCCAATATTTTTCCTCTTCAGCAACTTGGCGTTGTAAATCATCATCGATACCTCCACCTTGATTCAGAGTTCGTTCTAATTCCTTCCATTTTAAGAAAGCTAACCGGTGAGCAGGACTATTTTCATGATCTTGGACACGTGGATTTAATTTACGCCACGATGAAAACCCCAAAGCATTGGTAAAGTGACTCTGGCTGCTCTGACAACTTTTTTTGTGGGAATAAGATGCAACAAAAACAAAACAAAGCATTTTTGTTCAGGGAAAAACACATCCAGGTGCGAGCGATCCGTTCGCCATTTTTCAAAATTTTCTCAAACCAAGTTTTGGTTAAAGATCGTCAAGTATCATCCATTTGCGTGAATACTGAATAGATCATCAAAATTGTAAAAAATTATCTGGATATTTGTATGTATGAGGATCATATAAAACGAAAAGGGGGGGGGGGGGGCGGCAAATAATTTTTTGCCCCGGGCGCTAAATTTTCTAGGTACGCCACTGCATGTTGATTACGGATCCCGTGTGATGAGCATTTAAGGGCTATATTAACATCAGCACGACCAAAAACAACAAATAAAACAAGAAATAACTCTCTTTCTCTAGGAATAGGCAAGTTCATTGCCATGAAAAGCGGTTTCTCTATTAGCCTGTCGGAAAATCGTAGGTCCCCTTCATTCCTTACAAGGCATGGTATTGAGGGCTAAGCCCCGAGGCACATAGCTCTCTATGTGTGTATGTTAACAAAATAATGGAAACATATGCCGCTTCCATTCGTTTCACTCCACTAAGCCAAGAGGGACATGTTTTAGTGCTTCTCAAGTGGATTCTCGCTTTGAATTTTGAAGTGGCTGTCACTTCTCAGAATCATGAGAAGCGTTCTTTTTGCATCAATGGAAAGGTTTGAATATGCCTCCGAACGTTTCTGGCCGTTTTGTTCGTCCAATAGATAGCGACAATGATTAATTTCAAAGTGTACCTTCTTTTTAATTGCTTAGATTTTACAATTTTGAAGAAAAAAAAAAGCAAGAAAAACAGCATCAGTCAAAATTAAATTTCTGTGCAAAAGCATTAAGCCTTGCACAAACCAATGCGGTGAGTGCGTACGATGCGATTGCGATAAGTCAAATCCCTATGTAATCTTATGGACGTTTGACGTAATGCATAGGGATTTGACTTATCGCAATCGCATCGCACGCACTCACCGCGTTGGTTTGGCCAAGGCCTTAAAGAATTCCAAAGCCCTTATGCCCTTGAGGTTATTAGTGAACGTAAAATTACAACCAATTCATTTCCGTCTACTATGCCACAAAAATCAGGAAGTTATTAACCTGGTAGTGATGGATTGGACCGAAAATCGATATGAATAATCTGGCTTACCTCCTCTTTAAAAAAAAACACTTAATGAACCGATGAAATGATTAAATGAACAACTAATGCCAGTGGTATACCATTTTGCTTCATTGAAATAAATCTACTTCCATTTTGAAAACTAACGTAATACCAAGTTTTCTATCATCCCGATTATAAAATCCGATATATGGGCTGCGAAAGCCATCCCTACCTTTTTGGTCATTTTTTCTATTACCAAATCCGCATCAAATTCGCTGATAAGAAAGTGAAAAAAAATCAATAATTGGTGTTAAAAAAAAGTCTTATTACCGAATCTGCAACTTTTGAAGTTTCCCATCCACACTAATTCGAGATGCACAACATCCCTTTAAAAATAATTCTATTCTATTTTCTTACTCTTAGTTAAGAGCTTGAATTGAAAATTTGATGGTATTTTTCCTTTTAATTAATCTTTTTCCCTCACCTTACCATAATACTTCTCAATTTATTGAACACCTATTTTTGTCAAATCATTTTATTTATGAGGCCGATTTAACAAAGAACCTTTGGAGACCAACGATCTGATATACTTAGTCGAGACCAATGGGGCCTGGCCAGACCTTCATATACTTATATGCATTTGTATGGAATTATATTTTGTATTGAAGCTCATATATGTGTACATGGAGATACGTATCCTTACCTTTCTAAGGGCCAGTTGCTCAATCGAATCATAAATTAAAGTTCTACATAAAGTTCTGCTTTAGTATGGGGATTTTATGTAGAACTTAAGAATTCCGGAACGTCTCATACCTAAATGAAAACTTTATGTAGAACTTAAATTTATAATTCGATTGAGCAACTGGCCCTAAACGTTTTTGGCATACTCTGAAGTACCTACATATAAAAAAAACTCACATACAACTTTTGAATAGCGAATAAAACAAACTTTTTGCCATTCTTTTTATTTTATTTATTTAGAACATTTTTTTGAGCTGGTTTTCGATGTATTTTTTGACGATGTGTCCTGAGAAATGCAACTAAAACAAATGTCGTCTACTTTTTAATGTTGTTGACATGTTGTTCACTTCGAACAAAAAAAATCTAGTTTTACACCACAACCTATCATGTGTTTCCATACAAAATATATAGGGTTCTAGCCAGGCACCATTTGCTCTCGTATGAGGTGGAATATTTTTATATCCCTTTTTCGTCCTTTTAAGGACTTTTTAAAACTTCTCATAGCAATGGATCGAAAACCAATAAAATTTTAGGAAGCTACCTGGAAGCACAAGTCTCTAGGTAAATTAGAAGTGTATTTAATTAACGTGTAAAAATAAAATATGACTGGCCAGACCCGATGGTCTCGCCGAGGGTTAATACCTTCTTGAACTTTTCAATAAAGTTTTTTAACCCAATAAACATATGTATGCACATCCGCATTTATAAAGAAATATAAGGGGATGATAACATGCCTCTAAGCGGTACATTTTATGAGGAACTTCTTTCTCTTAAAGGTATGTTAGCCTTTTAATCTTCTAAACTTCTTTGTAAAAACGGCTTGTATAATTTACAAATCAAACTTCTTTTCTTACCACAATGCATATTAAAAAATCGGTCCCTATGAGTGCCTTATAAAACTCACTATTTTCCAACCTAAAATCGCCTTTTCTCCCTGAAGTGGTAACGCTTTCCCTTCAGTCTTCTAAATACCCATTTTTTATATCGCTGCGGCCGGAGGGGCACCAGATGCCACCCACAGAGTAATTCCCCTTGTGCCCACCATCGTAAGCTACAATAAAGGCCTCTTCAATTCATTCAAGCCTCTCAACAAACCACACAGTTATAGAGAACTTATTCACCTTTGTTTAGGAAGAGCCTTGCTTTCCTTCTCTAATTTAACTCCAATTGTAGCGGACAAGAAACCTTACTTCTTTCTGATATTCCTATGCACAGTGGTGCTATGTGAAAGCTTTTCAAAATGAGATTTGGGCTCGATATTGATGGTGACATAGGTTTAGCCATAGGTCTGTTGCTGAACATGTCCGTAGGAGCTCGCTGGGTCACGAAACATACCAAAAAAAATGTTTCTTTACTCCTTCCTGACCTAATAGAAAGCCTTTGAGTTTTGCTCTCGTTGTTCATTTCCTCTCCTGCGAAAATTTAAGGTCTGAATATAAAAGAATTCAAAGCTGATTGATGCTTGTGTCGTTATGGTAAGCTTGTCTGTCTGTTACGTGACAGCTCTCGAAGTTCGAATCCCAGAAATATCTAATAGATTGATTGAAAACACTGCCATGAAAAGTACTTTCCCATTTAGCCGTTCATAATCGGCATAAATTGGTAGGTAATTGAAATGTGTTAGGCTCATGGGTTTCTATAGCTTTCTTGTGCCACAATTTCTATTTGTTTATTCACTCAAAACTTATCTGCTACTCCAAAAACTAAATATTGTAGGTGCATAGCTTCTGTTTTTAGGATTAATTTTGAAGGTTTCAAACTCAGAACCACGAATTATAGCCTAATAAGATTAATAAAATTTAACAATTAAAATTAAAAAAAAATATGGCAACTATAGAACTTATATTAATTATAGCCTGGTAGAAGTCTTTTTAAAATTTGTTACCGGTACCAGCGGCGACGATTTTTGAGCGCAATTGACGACATAGGAGTTAGAGAACGGACTTGTCTAATGATTGTAGGCACTTGAATTGTGTACAACTGATTGAAACAGACCGTCAGTCGTTGACGATATGAATTAAATTGATTTTCTTCTCAGAATTTTTATTTCTGGTACACAGATTTGTAGGTTCATTTATGATGCTATCAAATATACCTTCATTTGGTTCTACAAAAACGAGAAATATCAGAATCTCTTAACTTAACAAGAAGCTCGGCATCACATCAGTAAAAATATCATCGCTTCAATGCAGAACTAACTTAAGTTACAAATATTTATTTTAGCAGAAGAGCAGTTTAAAATAAATAAATAAATGAATAGGGTGGCGCAACAAAGTGACGAGCTCCAGGGCCTAGCGAATTTTTCACAACCATGCCTTGTGAGGGAATGTAAAGGACCAGCACTTATCATTAAAATGAATTCATGAACGGAGGATTTGCGATACCCGTGGAAAAAAACATTTTGCCTCTGTTTGTTTTAACCATCACACCACGGGTACTAGAAGAGAAGAGCAATTTTATGTGCTTTTATATTTTCAAAAGCTTTTGAATAGCATCTTCTGTTACACTTTCATAAATTTTTCGGATGCTAGCTATGTACTTTCCACACAAAGCTGTTTGAACAGAACTCAAAGAGAGATGAACATTTCTAAATTAGTTAATGACAAAAAATCATACATTTAATAGTCTTGATAAATTGCAAAAAAAAAAGAAGGTATTACAATAGAAATTGGTATAAAAAACATAATTGAGTTTATTCCTTGAAGGCCTTAGTTTGCCCTGGGTAAAGTTCAACGAACGAACTTTATTCTAATCTACTCGCCATCGCCCACTTTTTCCGGCTGTGCATTGCGAAGCCCTCGAATGCTTATATCATAGACGACCTCTTCGATTTTCTTCACATCGTACTTTAGTGCATCAAAGCGTTTTCTAAGGCCGTCATTCTTAAGATTCAATAACCGGAAACCTGAATTTAAATCCGCAATGAATCTTGAAATCTGTAAAGGCCTTTCATAGTCACCCAATGTGACAGAGTTCGTTGCAAACCGCGATAGTTCAGATGCCATAAGCAGTATACCCATGAGATAGTCTTCGATCTCCAAATGAAAACCTTCGGATTGGACTATCTTCACTACAAAAAAATAAGTTTTAATACGAAGCTGAAATATAATGCAAATCCTCCTTACAGCCGAGAATTTCTGCGACAGTTTCTCTGTTGACCAGAGTTCCTTTTTCTAAATAGACAGTCAGTGCAATGAGGAATACAATGCGTTGCGTAATAAAAGTCCAGTGATCAGAGTATCTACGTAAAAATGTGTACATTAGAGCCTGTGTGAAAATGGTCAAAACATAATAAAGTAAAACCTGTGGTACTGCGCCGAAGGAATCAGCTCGGCCAAAGATTTGTATCCCAGAGCACAGTTCTCAAAGAGCTTCCGCGCTAAAAGACAAGCTTCACCGACTAAAAACATAAGATTTTAAGACCTGCGAACGCAGTTAATGCAAAATAAGTTTACTCTTTTCAATGTCGGCATGAATGATTTGAAGACGGATGGTTGCTTCCTTGGCATGTTGTTCGATTTGCCGCACTACGGCGCGAATTTTCTGTGGAAAGAAATTTGATGTAATTAAAAAGTTATAGCTGAGGGGTTTGATTTTACTTCACGCAGTTCCTGCTCATTGTCTATATATTCCTGATAACAAGCAAATATTTCTTGGTTGACAAAACTCATTTTGGTAACGATGCGGCGATTGCTGTATGTTGTATTTTCGTGCTTGGGGGACGGCGGTGTTTTTTTTTCTAATGTCAAATACAACTTTTTGACATTTCTGGTCCATTCACAATCACTGAAACAAGTCAAAACAGCTAAGGCGGAGTCACAAGGTTACGATAAGCATCAATTTCTTATGGTGGACTTACATGAATCTGCAATGCAGAATGAAAAATGGAAATAGACACAAGATGTGAAGTTCATAGTTGTCTGCTAAGAAAGAAAGCAGGAATATGTCAGATACAAGAAAGCTGAGCAGTTGTCAAATTTTGTGGTGTGGACATTTCGTAGCAGAGTTTCGTGGTCATAACGTATTTCAATGCTGGATTTACATGCATCTAATAGAACCGTCCACCATGACTTTTCAACTCATTTTTGACTATGTTTTCTAGTATACCACTTTTCAAAATGTTTAACATCCTTCTTCAAACTAGTTGTCAAATTGGTCCGCAAGGCGATGTTCATACTGATCGATTTGTTGAAGCAACAAATCGACCAAAATGTTCACATTGTTCCACGAATGGACCGCAAGTCAGTACCTACAAATTGGTGGAACAGAAAAAGAGAACAAGAAAACAATCGCATTTATATGCACGAAGCTTCAACAAATCGACCAATGTGAACTTCGTCCAACTTTGCCTACAAATTTAAATGTGCTTTGCAGTCGCCACAAGTCTGTACTTGCATGTTCATTCACAATATTCTTAAGAAAGCTGCAAAATTTGTGTCACTGTCAGTGTCAAAAACACCCATTTTTATCCAGATTCAATAAAAGAAAAAACAAAAAAAATTTGTTAATTGTAATTATTTTCACGCAAATACCTAATTTATTTCGCATTTAATGGCATATCAGGTATATTTTCTATATTTTTCATTAAATCTTCAAAAAGATTTCTCTTTATTAATAATTGTTACTACAGGGCGGTTATCCAGGAGGCTACGGCGGAGGCTACAATCCTCAACAACCACAAGGCTACGGCCAACCCGGAGGTTATGCTGCTCCACCCGGAGCATTCCCTCCTCAAAACGCTGGAATGCCACCTGAAGCTCAACGATGGTTTGCCATGGTGGACCGGGATCGTTCCGGTAAAATCAATGCTGAAGAACTCAAAGCAGCGCTGGTAAACGGCAAAGGTCAGAATTTTTCTGACAACGCGTGCAAACTCATGATCAGTACGTATGACTCAATTGATTGCCCTTTATTGTGTTGTTTGTTTATTAAGTGGCCATTTATTTATTTGCGTAGGTATGTTTGATAAAGATGCCAGTGGAACAATTGACATGTACGAATTCGAAAAGTTGTACAACTACATCAATCAGTGGCTGCAGGTCTTCAAAACTTACGATCGTGACCAATCTGGACACATAGAAAGGGACGAACTCTCGCAGGGTAGGATGAAACTCCTCATTTTCTGAGTAAATCTCGTTTTATTTTATTAATTCTTCCATTTCAGCTTTCACTCAAATGGGATTCAGGTTCTCTGATGAATTCATCACTTTCCTGATGAAAAAGAGCGATCCTGGCGCACAGAAGGAAATCTCTGTGGATCAATTTATAGTGCTGTGTGTGCAGATACAACGATTCACTGAAGCATTTAGAGTCCGTGATACTCAGCAACAAGGACAAATAACAATTGGTTTCGAGGACTTCTTAAGCGTTGCTATCGGATGCTCGTACTGATTGAGTTCACGCTCATTTGAATTCCGAACAAATCTCTTGCACAGTTTAAATCGATATGCTAATCTAAAAAAAGTATCTGTAGCTTTATTCTCGTTGGTCTCGCTTGGATCACATTCATTTTAACTTTTTTATTTTGTCTTCACTTGTGTTTTAATTTAAATGTTCCGCGATAAAGTGTGAATGTGAAATAACATACACGCTAGCAAGTAATAAACATTCAAAACGTCAGTACAAAACTCTGCTCAGCTTAGTTATGATTGGTGTAAACGTAGATTTTTATTAAACCCCAGGGTCAGATACAAATTCGTAAAACAGTGTAAATTCCATTATTTGTAATAAAAGAACGTAATATAAACTACTAATGGTTGACTATTACCTTTACTTTCGCATGGTGAATCGACGTTAAAAGGTTCCAAAAGAGTTTCGAAAGTAGGAAGAAGGAATAAGACAGACAAATGTGAAATTTAACTGCCGATGGATACTTTCTTCCATAATTTTCTGTTGATATAGACATTTCGAGCAATGAGGATATTGATCAAAATATAAAAAATAAATGGAAGGAAATTGAAGCTCTTCAAAAAAGTTCTTCTTAAACTCTTTCATAAAATACTTCCTTCAGAAGTTATTAGCGATTGAATTTATAAATATTTTCAACTTCAACACCGAATAACCCTTCTTACCCTGACTTACCTTAAAATGTTTTTTATAATTTTGTTCGTGTACAGGCCATTGTTTTGAGTAGTGTAATTTTTGCATATTGTAATTTCAAACTTATACACAGCAAAAAGAATATACCTATTCTTGTTTTCCATGTTTTCTGTACTAAACGAGAGTAAAAAAAAATGACATGCACCACCTACTTACTCACACCACAACCCACATAAAAAGATTACTCAGCACTTTGTTGGGAGTGGGACCAAGAGCCGTGTGTGTGTTTTGCCAGCGATCATGGAACATGGAAATGTATCATTTATAACACATGTGTGAGAATATTCGGTGAATAGTAGATCTTAGCTACAACACTATTGATACCCAATTACTCACACATAGAGTCAAAATAAAATACGTAAGTGGCACACGTAAGTAAAAAGAATTGCTAGCACCTTTCTGATAATTCTGTGCGCCTGTTTCTGCCGAAAAGTAAAGTGAAGTTTTACTTAGAAGACTGGCTCAACTTATGTCTGTTTTTGTCGGGCATTGACGTAGGAAGGAATTAAAAATATACACAGTCAATTCAACAAGAGCTCTAGAATTCTAGGAGAAATGATCTTTTGCTTTATTTTTCGCTTTAGCTCTGGAACTACGTGTTGATTTCCAAGTCCAACTATCGAATTTAGTTTTCTGTTTAAAGCAGAATAAAGTTGAAAGGAAGTGGTTCACCAAATGTTCCAGTGGAAAACCAAGTACAGATTTTAATAAATTGCCTTGGAAAGTGTTTTCAATTTCTTTTCTTTTCGTTAACACTTAATTTGTTTTGGGCAGTGTAGTTTGTTGCTTTTCTTAATTAAGCTCATAGCTGATACATCCCAGAACCAAAAGATAACAGGCACCGCCTACTAAGTACTCACACATAAGGTCCCGATGAAGACTTTTTACTGCCTTTGTATTGTTTAAACGTAAGTCGGTGTCGCTTCGTTTGTATTCATGTAAAACCATCGATCGTGGGAGTGTAACATCTCCAAACATGTATGTAAATTAAGACTACAGGTTTATTACTCATCAATAGAGTCAAAATGGAATATTTGTTTTGGTATGCGCAAGTCAAAAATTTGCAGCACCATGCTGATTATTCTGTGCGCCTGGTGCTGTTGGAAAGCAAAGTTAGGTTTTGTTCAGTGGTTGACTTCAATTTTGTTTTTTAATTGAAAAGTAGGCTAGTACTTTGCGCACATACATAAACACATAAATTTAGTTAAGATGCCCCCTTTATACCTGTTTTGCATTTTGCTGGAGCAACAAAATACTTCCTACTTACCCATGTTGTAATTGGGTATTAGCTTGCTTTGAACATACAGGGTGGCTCAAATACGAGCTGCTTTTTAAAAATGTTATAAAACGAACAAAATTAAGTTTTTTCATGTTTTATTAATTTTACTAGTAAAAACAAACATTCCCATTAGTTAAAGAACACAACGTCGGCGTCGGGTCATTGAAGTTTCTGCCTCGGCTGGCAGTCGCAGTCACTCAAATTTTGCAGGCCTCGAATTGATTATTGCATAACATAGGTTTGACATAATTCCCAACAAAAAAAAAATCAAACCACAGCATCAAGACGGCCAATTACAGAGGGTGCTTCATCTTCAAAAAAAGCTTACTCCTTAGGCTATACAGTACTGACTTTGGAAATAAGTTTTTAGTACTTCCCCACGTTGTTCACTCTTAAAAGCGACTTGTTTCGTTCCGCGGAGGTGAGATACTGAATTTTTGTTAAAATTTCGAGCGGAAAACATCTTCCAGTTTCAACATAGCCTATGGTAACAACTAGATCCCCCATCCTATTTAAGAGTCATGTTTTTGCACTCTTATTTGTTTTGAGCAGTGTAATTTCTTGCTTATTGTCATCACCCATCTCAAATTCGAGCTCACATAACCATTTACCAAGCCAAACAAAAAAGTAGTTTTATATGAGAACATAGAATCAGGGCCACTAATTACTTACACATAAAAATCGAAACAAAGCAGACCAGCCTTTCTCCATGTTACACATCGTGTGCTTTGGCGCCAACACAGCCACAGACTACACTTACGATGCTGCTCACACACAGAGTCGAAGCAAAATTTTTGACCTGGCAAGCATAAGTGAAAATATTCTGGGCACCTTTCTGATATTTCTGTGCGCCTGGTACTCCTCAGAAGCGAAACGTGGTTGTTCACTGGCGGCTGGCTTGGCTGTTTAACTTTTAATGTACTCATTCATACACTTAAATGCACAATCATTAAATTGTTTTTGTTTTTGCACAAGCATTATCTTAGTTTTGACTTGAGTTGGCTGGCTACTTGCTTCTTTTCTGGTGGCCTGGTACATGCAACTGGTAGCGCAGTTCATTTCTATCAGAATTAGACTATTGGAAATTCGATAATTATGTTTGGAAAATGGTCTGTAAGTTGAGAAGTACACTCTCGATTAACAAATGAAAAGTCTCATTGGAAAGCTTAACAAATACGCTTTCTGTTGAATAAAAACAAAACTACCTTCATAGCATAAATGACACGAAGGGCTTGGGAAAGAACTCTCAAATTCTTTTTTCTCTGTGTAGAAAAACATTTTAAACTTTCATACGTTTTCTACTCAATGTTTCCGCACCTGTTGTGCCTCTTATAATGTATTGCGAGACAAATATTTCTAACGAGGTATTTAAAATATCTGAATATTAAAATATTTCTCTAAAAGCAATAATCAAAAATATTTTAAGACTAGCTGAACTCCGGGCACAGTTCGGGCACAGTTTGCTCGGGTCTGTAGTTTTAAGCTTCCCGTTCTCGTTTTTTTCTCTTCCGTGGGAATTTGGCGATGAAATATAATCTTTCACGGCTGTTCTGATTTTCGTACGGATTCAAAACGGAAACCGAAATTGAATCCGTACGGATTTAAAAAGTGTGTTCTTATTTCCGAACGGATTCACTACTGATATTTTGTCACAAAAACGTGTTGGAAATTAAATTCTTGTGTTTATTGGAACTGTTTACAGCTTTATTGCATGTTAGTGCTAATTATTATTTATTATTTTTCATTTCTAGCAATAAATAATGTTTTACAGAATTCACTAACCGGATTCAATTCCGCTAACAAAATGATAAGCGAATTGAAAACGTACGGATTCGGAATTGAGAACCGCAAAAATTCTAAAACGGGAGGATATGGTATCCGAACGAAAATCAGAACAGGGGTGTTTCTTACTGTGGGACTTTATGGCATCGAAATCTATCCAGTAGTTTCTAAGTTTCCGTTCCCAACCCCGTTCCTGTTGGAAAATGGGCATCAAACCTTGACAGGAACCGTCTCTGGACTAAACTATATCTACCCTGAAAATTTCATAAAAATCCGTAGGGTGGTTTCATACATACATCGTATTTTATATATACTGTATAGAAATAGATTCAACAAAAAATACCGGGGGCCACACAACTCATCGAAATCATTGGAAAATTTTTCTTTGCTACCAGGCGCACAGAAATGTTCAGGAGGTAGCTGCATAGCATTCATTTCAAAGCAGAAATCAAAAAAGGGAAAGCTGTTTGACTGGTGTGAAATGAGGATGACCAGATGCTCTCTTTAAAAAAGAAAAGTTTTTTGTTAAGCGAACAAAGCTTTAAAAAAAGTATGTACATATCAATTGAATTCACTGTTTCTAAATCAACAACACACATATTTGGTTTTTTTCCTTTTACGCTTTAATGTAATGGAATATATATACATCTTTAGATAAGCCTTTTTGTTTCTTTGCTTATGTAAAGATTCCTATTGATGTCCTCTTTTCATTGGGAAGTAATCTGGTCACCCTATGAAAAATGGACCGCCTCCCATTCGAAATAGGAAAGCCAATGGGGTCATCGCAAGATCTTTACTCTTGTTCCGTACGCTGATTGGTCGAATTCAGTTCTTTGTTGCTTTTATAGAGAAAAAACTCCCTCACTGTCTCAACTCGTTTGCTTTCTGCTGCTTTCTGAACATTGCTGTGCGCCTGGTATCAAAGAAAAATTTTTATATTGAAATCTAAGTTTCGCTGTTTTATTTTCACAAGGTGTGCCAGCGACTTCGTCCGCAAAAATTGGCATAACTTTTTTATTTATCAACCGATTGACATGAAATAAAAACTAAATGTTAAGTGAACCTTTCCACAATATATTACTGAAAACCCCATCTAGATAGAATTAGCCGTTTCTGAGATTAGCGTGCACAAACAAACAAACCGTTACGGTTTTATTATATGTACAGAAGATGCAATAGTTATGTTATTTATTGTAACATGTACCTATGCTTGTTTTTTAACACCTCAAAAAGTTTGTTCAAAGTTTAGAAATTTTCAGCTTTACACCTTTACTACTACTTTAACTTTTTTGATTATTTCTGAGTTCCAAATCCTTAAAAGTCTCAGATGTCCAGTAAGCTAAGAAAAAAAGTTACTCATACGCCACAGTCAATATGATCAAATGGGAAAGCGATCGAAAATTTCTCTTTTCCAAATTTGGTGATCATTTATTTTCAAGATGTTGAAAAAACATTGAATCAGCTCTAGATTTTCGACTTTATCTTCAGTTAAACTTATTACTTGAATGAACTAACATTTCAAACAGTGTCTAGGTAAGTCACATACTATTTCTCTTAGCATTTACCTTCACAGACAATAAGCACATGATTTTTGAACCTCCAAGTATTTTGTCTTGATTTCTTCATTTAACCTATTCATTTATGTGGAACAAATATCTAAAAGCTATTAAGCAAACTCTTTTTAGCTGACAATAGAAAAGGCCTCGGTTTTTGGCTAACAATTTTCAGACGCTATGTCTGACAGTAAAATTCATAACCTGTCCCTACTTTTACTGGTCAAAGAGATTAGTTTGTTAAAAACACATTTTTGATCCATTTTGTAAACTTACCATGCTCAACTTTATACCACCAATTGGCGTTCTGCAAGGATATCCGACTTTGATTAAGTTGTCAATGCATATTAAACCCAGAAAATTGTTTAATAATGCGCTCGCAGGAATGATAGACAGAACAACACTCTAGGCCTGCCTGGATAACCTCAAGATGTCATACTACAACTAAAACATCTATTGAACCTGCAAGGGAGAGCTAAAACAGCTTCTATCCACCAAAGTCTTAAAGGTTACGTGAACATGAAACATTTTGATACAAAATTAAGAGTGTGAGTGATCTTTAGTGGGTTAAATTTCTAGCCGACTTAAAGCCTGTATTAAAAGTCTCACTTAAAGCAAACTAAATTAATAAATAATCAAATCAATTAAAAACACTATTTGTTTAAACGCCAAGAGGGTTATTATTTTATTTTAGTCAATAATTGATAAAAAAAACTTTAATATGAACAAATAGTAGAGTGATATTTGACAAAAAAAAAACTTCATTACAAATAATATTTCTACATCTACTTCTATTTCTGCTGGTATCAAATATACGTAAAACATTTATTTATGGTGGTAGCATAATGAATGAAAAATTAATGTAGCATAATCAATGGAAATTTAAAACTCTTTCAGTGTTATGATTGTAAAAAGAAGAAAAGGTTGATGTTCATCAAGTTGTTTTTAGCTTGTTTTTATAGTGGTTTGTATTTCAAAGAACACAGAAAAAGTCAAGGACTCAGGAACGTATAAAATTAACAAAATAAAAAAATATTGTCCTTAAATTTTAACCTAAGTCTTATTATAATTCGTTTATCTACCCTTCCCTTATCATTTTGATTGAAGCTCACCATTACTTTCTGTTTGCCTGATACAAACAGTTTTTCATAGCTGAAACTCTCAAAAATTCGGCCAACTGCCTTGCCTTCTTAACATCGACTTTATTATGAATGTTAGGAGAAGACGATTTTTTAGGGCGAGGCAATCGTTTTTTTACTTCTTTTGTTGGAGGTAGTATTTCAACATTTTTGATGACTACTTTGTGCTCATCTTCTATCTCCTCGTAAACTTCTTGTACATGGAAAAACTGATCTGGATCTTGTTCCACTTCCTCCTCTTCGTCTTTCGAAAGTTCAATTATTTCATAATACTCCTGTTCATCGTCTGCGTCATCACCTAAATAAATAGTTTCTGAAATAAAGTGAAATCAAATTTTAGTTTGCAAACATTTTCATAGTAGGATCATGCGAAAATGAAAAAATACCCAAACATGAGTAATTGAAAGACATGTTTATATATCACAGATAATATTAACGATTATAAAGTGCTTTAATCTTTTCTAAAAATATATTTCCGAGCATTCAAAACTTAAATAATCCTTTCCATTTAATTAACTAGAAGTTGTTTATCACCATATCACCCCTTAAAGTTTGATGTGGAAAAATAGTATAATTTTAAGGTAAAACTATTTACTTAATTATGAAACACACATATGTATACACTTTTACTTGCACCAATTACAGTATTAAAGGGATTCAACTTTTATTAATTTTTATTTGAATTTTAATTTAAGTTTATGGACTTCACTTCGAACATTTTTTTTTTATTTTATTTTCTGTTGGAGGTTTTTAAAATACCAGCTGGAGCACTCAGACCTAAATACCGGTTCATTGTAGTACCAAGTAGTAATCTTTTATTTGTTATAGCTCTCCACATGTTCGGAGAAAAACCAAAAGACGCTGCCGTGATAAAGAGCCTGAGTTACCAGCTCTCACAATGTCTGCGCTGAGTATCTGTAACCTCATGCGAGAAAAAGCAGAACAATCACAGAGGAAGTGCTCTGCTGTGTCCCTCGAACATTAGTCAAGCAACTTTTTTTATCAGAAGAATTAAGATAGCCGATTATTAAATTTCAGTTATTTACTTGAAACATAAGCAAAGTACTTAATCACAAAATCTAAAATCTAATAACACACCGCGACAGGCCTTAAAATTTCGTATTTTTCACCTTCAAACAAAAAAGTCTTGTGACCTATTTATTTAAAACAGAACTCAAATTTTACCATATCAAATTCCGTACTTTATTCTGTCGAAGGTTTTTAAAATACTGAATGCAACGCTCCGACATAAATAAAGGATCATTGTACAACCAGAAAACAACCTTCTCTTGTTTAAGCTTTCCAACTGTTTCTACAAAAGCCAGAAGCCTCAGGCATGACAAACGCCACTGTAACATGATTCCCGAAAATGTAGAACGTTCACAAAGTGTCGTGCTCTGCGGTGTGATCATCTTTTCAACAGTATTTGCCTTAAGCTTAGCACTTTTAAGGGTACGATTTCCGTGTCGCCAGGATTTGAATATGCCATTTTGTAATTCGAACCAAAATAAGGCGAAAATGTGAAATAGATTTTTTCGATATCTCGCTTCTTTTTCGAGATATCGATACTTGAAGTCACAAACCAAACCTAAGGTCGAGATTCGCTTTATAGAAAAGATGGCATTTAATACTTCGTCTAGAGTAAAAACTTGATCGCTTCAAATAAGAAAAAACTAAAGGACTTTTTACACTTGAATTGAACCACGAGAAGGTATTGTCTAATGGCACTTTGTCCCATCAAGAAGGGGACCCCCTCGACTCGTCACTTCCGAAGTATTTGATGACTCTTCTGTTTGATGAGAGTTTTGTGAAATTGAAAAGACATCCTCACTTGTAAAATCAGTATTGTATCTTCAATTTAAATTGAGTGAATCTTATGTCGCTTTTCAGGAGCGTTCCGTTGGTGCAAAAAGATCGCTTCTCATTATTCTCGGAATTGACAGCCACTTCACGATTTGAAGTAAAAATCGACTCAAGAAGCACTAGCAAATGTTACTCAAATGTCAAAAAGAAAATTTACTTCAAGAGCCATAAGAGTTTCAATTACGTTAAACTGAATAGAAACTATTTTGGATGTTCCATTGGTTTTTAAAATAAGTGTTTTCCCGAATGAAACCAATGGGAAGCGACAATAGGCTATTATTGGTTTTATGATTAAAAAATAAAACCTTTTTATGATTTTCAATCACAAAACTAGTAATAGCCCAAAATAGCCACAAGAATTAGCTTATATTTACAAATATCAAGGTCGAAAATTTTTCTACTTCAGGTACGAGTATCTATATCTCGAAAACATAGGTAATTTTTGTTGCATTTCGACCTAAGCTAAATTCATTGTCAGATTGCGGCTCCACGTATATCGTACATTCCCTCTTAACAGATACAATTAGTTAGAGGGTTCAGGTTACCCTTGAAACAAATACTTCTCCCCTTCAAGGCAAAGTAGCTTACACCTATTTGGATATTAAAAGTCTCTGCTTGAAATACGGACGCATAGTTACAAACTAAACGCACATGTAAATTTCAGAATGCAAAACCAAAAAAAAAAACGAAAAATCGGGGCTTGCAAGCAACAGGTAAATAGCAAAAATTTGTAACAAAAAAACTCAATTCTCGTTCAACGATCAAGCTATACAGGTGAAACACTTTTTTACCTTCTCCAGTAACATCACTTTCTCACTCAAACGTTCTGAATCGGAAAAATTTTGTAGGTTCCTTCCGTCTCTCACCAAGGTATGGCTGAAAGCATTAACGCAAGGTTCCGGGGCTCCCGACCTTTATTTTGCTACCTTATTTATTTATTTATTTTATTTATTGAGTAACAGATAGGTTAAACTTACAATTTGCAAAGTGCCTTGCTTATTTCTTCTTTGGCTGCGATTTAAACAGACGTTTTGTTTGTTGCTGCCGAAATTTGAATTTCTATGCGCCTTGTGCAGAATTTAATATGTATGAATCCTATCACTAACTTAATGTTCTTCTTACTGACACGAGACACGAGTATTTCGCTGATATATAAAAATCTGCCGCTATATGTGGGAGGTATGCATCTCACCGACCGAATAAAATAAAATAAAATAAATAAATAGGGTGGCGCAACAGAGCGAGGAGCCCCTGGGCCTAGCACAATTCTCACAACCATGCCTTGTCAGGGAATGGAGGGGACCTACAATTTTTCGCCGGTTCCGAACGGCTAATTGAGAATGCGCTTTTCATGGCAATGAATTTACTAACGGAGGACTTGCCAATTCCTCGCGAAAGGCGATACCCGTGGAAAAACATTTTTGCATTTTTCCTCTGCTGGGATTCGAACCTCGAACCTCTGGGTTAGCAGGTGGACATGCTAACCATTACGCCACGGGTACCACACGGACCGAATGAACAATAAAAATCAGTGATGTCACTTTACTTGAGTGATGAAATTGTTATCAAATTTTCAATCTCTAATTCACTTTTCACATCTCCATCTCAATCCACTTATATTCTACAAAGACTATTCGCAACTAGATGCTCTTTAAATTTTTTTAATTTTTTTTTTATTTTAATCAAAAGTTATTATTTTGCTATCAGATGATTTGTTATTTTAAAACAAAATACTTCTATTTTTTCCTTGAAGTGGTAACTCGAATTTATACACGTGTTTTCGCTTTTATTCACTTTTCTTACTATTAAACACATCTACAGCTGATTATTCAAATACACGGATTTCTTACATACCTATAGGAGGAGTTAAGTTTCATGTTTCATTGACTCTGGTTTTAACAGAGAAAGGTGCCTTTCTTCTTTCTGAAATTTTTGTGCGCCTGGTGCGGCATGGAGTTTTGGCGTTTTTTCTGGACAAGGAAAATGAAAAAATTCAAGCTGAGTATGTAGAATTTTTGAGTTTGGAAAACGGAAAAACTCTGCTCTACTCTGTGTTTAGCTTGCCGAATTGGCTAAGTAATTTTGAACTATTGTAACTATTTATCACTGAAAAAACGGCCCTAAGAAAATGTAAAGTCTTGAACGATCAGTTGTCAGTTGGATTAACAACTGGTTGGAGCCGCTGACCCAATGATTTTTTTTTTTTGGTTTTACTTTATTTTCATTTATTTCCTTTTTTTCTAAGAATAAGGAATTCAGAGCTTATTTCTTTCTTTCTGGTTTCAAATAAAAAGGCTTCTTTTTATGAGGATGGCAATCTCAAAGGCATCACAGCTCACATACTGAAATATCACCTGGCCCTTAGTGTGTTTTTCATTTTAGCATCTCCATCCATTTCATGGAACTAGCGACCACATCTAATGACATCAGAATTCTGAAAAACAAATATTTGAAGTATATTTTATATTTTATATAAATTCTCTGTAATGCATACCTACACTCCACACAACTGTAAAACATTCTATGCAATACACATCTGTTTCCCAAGATTTTTTCAAAGAACGAAAAGGTTTAGTATTTTTTTTTTTGTTTAAAAAACGCATTTGAAAATAAAACAAACAATTTGATTAACATATTGACACATTCGTTTTATTGCTGATTTTCAATATGCGCTAATATAAATATGTTTATATATATTTTTTATGATTGTTATATTCATATATGGATAATGCAATAATTATGCTCATTAAAAATGTTTCCATTTGTTTCTTTTCCATAAAAAATAAAAATAATAAGTAATAATTATAATTGTGGATATGCATTTTCAATAAAATAATGATTATAATAGAATTCAAAAGTGTTTCCTGTATATATATCATACGAGTTAAAACTAATAATATCTAAAAACAGATTTGAAACAATCAAGTTTTATGTATAAATTCAATTTTATGCCGAAAATTTATAAAATTTAGAAAATATTATTAACATTTTTTCATAGAAAATGTGAACGATAAAACATTGTTCTTGATTTGAGTCTTTTTTGTTTTTGTTTTAACCATTTATAAGAATATCAAATTAAAATTTTTTTTACAAACAAAACCATTTGAAGTATGTGCGCTTTAACAAGTTTCAATATATAAAATTTTCATTCATGTAATATAAAATATCAAAAAATATATCATATTATATAGAAACACACTTAAGACTAATAATATTTATTATAAATTTATAGATAAAACAAAAAGATTTTGGTATATTTTTTTACATTAAATAATAGTTGAAAAAGTATAACTTTTAGTGGTGAAAAATTTCCTCTTTGCACACATTTCTTATGAATAAAAGTCTTACTGGGGTTTGGACATTTATCTCTTTCCTTCTCAAGAAGGCTCAATCGGATTTTTATTGATTTTCTTTTTAAATTTCTAATTTTTTAAGACTTAGAATAAATAAATAGTACAGTAGATTTGGCCATTTGTAATACTTTTTCGTATAATTTTTATTTTATTTAAAAAAAAAAAATGTGTCTTACGTCTAGGTTCAGACGAAACGTATGTCTAACAACTAGGTTCAGACGAGACATTTCGTTGTGTGAAAAAAATAGTTCTTTAGTGTTAAACAGTCTTTTAAGTAGTTGCACACAAAGAGGAAGATACATAAAATAAAAGTTGCCTTCATAGATTAGTTAGTTGAAATATTTGAAGCACTTAATTTTAGATTAGGTATAATATATTTAAAAACAAAATTGATTGATGTTTATTTTACTGTACGTATACGTTTTAAGGCAAATGAGCTGTCTTAAGCACCTTTTATGTCATAAATGTATAGCATTTTGTAAAAGAGTATTCGTATGGAGTTAAAGTAAGTATATGTAACTATGTATAATAAAATAAGTGGTTTGGAGCTTTGAGGTTCGTTTACTCAGTTAACCCTAGAACACTTGTCAATATTTAGGTAATCATGTTAAAAGTAAAACTAAGCTCTTTGTTTTATCCAAAATACAGAGTAGTGCATGAAATAGTGTTCCCATTTCAAATAAAATTTTATTCGGTTGCCTGTGCAAGCTTTTTGGTTTTGCGAACCTTAAATTCTAAAAGAAATAAAGCACTTAACTTTTAATCGTATTTTAATCATTTGCAAAAATCCTGGTCCAAAGATACATAATCATACATTGACTTTCGACATGATTTTCAATACCTTGAAATGGTTCCATTTAAATCATAGGTGTCCTAGGGTTAAATATCTAAACAAATAAGTATGTAAATATGTATATATGTATACGTATACCTAGGTAAGTCAAAACATTTTACTTAACTATTTTAATTTTTTTCCTTTAAGAAATTCACTTAAAACTTAAACTCAAAACTTACGAAATATATTTATATGTAGATTTTTACTTTTTTTCTTCATTTTTAAGGATAATATTGAAAACAGCATTTGTTATTGAGAAATAAATCTGTACTCAAAAGGTGAAAGCTCTTTAGTTGATTTTCATAGTTTTTCAAAAAGTGGAGTTTCAAATTGACTTAACTTTTTTGAAAGCTTTAAGAAGAATATGAAACTACCTTATTTATTATTCTTTATTATTTATTTTATTTTTTTTAGTTTATTTTATCATTTTTCCCCAAAAAGAATTTGCAATGGTTTTGAATTTTAAGTTAAGTAAATCTGTTTTAGTTGAACGTTAACACGAGAAAGAGCGATTTTGCCTTTGCAAGATGATTCTACTTCATTCGTCAATATGAAAAATGATATAAAACGTAGGAAATACAGAAATTATTTCTGCTTGCTTGATTAGAAATCAAATAAGTTGGTACGCATAGAGCCTGAACTTCATCAAAACACAAAGTAAAAAGTTATTTAAGAAATTGAAATCATAATCTCTAGTGCTCTATCAAAAACAAATTTTTATCTTTACCTTCCAATCTTAAAAATAGGTTTCAAAACAGCTGGCTCGTATTGAAAACAAACACAATCAATTAGTTTTTCTGAGAGGCCAGCGCTTTCGTCACTGAATTCCTTTCCATTTTTCTCTACAAAAGCTCTTTCAAAATGCCAACTAAATTAAAAAAAAAAGTTGTGCAATTAAATTTATTGAACATAACCCGTTGTAAACTTTCGGAAACTTCACAAAAAATTTTATTAGACTATATTTTATACAATTTTTTCATTTTTGGTAAATTTTTTGATGTTTTGTTTTGAAACATTTAACCGTCAACAAAGCTTTAAAGAGTTTATCTGATGTTTTCAATATGTGTCACGCAGTAATATATGTGCATTTTGAAAGCTTTAACTTTTTTATTTATTTTACATTTTTCACTTTGTGTTTCGATTTCAGGCTTAAGACTGGCATCCTTTACTCAAGTTGTTTTTCCTTTTGCGAAAAAAATAAGTTGAAGCTTTTTAACCATTTCGGGACGCGATTCAGGTGATAAGGTAACAAACTTTTTGCATTTTTAAATATGAAGTATTTTGACTTCTGCTGTGTACCACCCGTCTTGTAAGGGTTAACAAAATCATTACTTTCTTGTTTTTAACGACTTTTCACCGACAACAAGGTAGAAATCAAGTTTATAGATAGTTCATATTATATAAAAACCACTTAAGAGCCCTTACACTTTGAGCACAGACATAGTAAGGCATTTTATATGGTAAAGCTTTAGTTGATGAATATTTATGTAAGCATGCATTTTATGTTTTTAACGTCATAAAAATACATATCTTTTGTAATGTAGGCTATTTACACAGGGATAAAGAATACAAATAAAGCGGTTTTGATTATATTAAGCTTAAGTAATTTTATCATCATAAAGAGAGTATGGACTCTATCTAAAATCATATTCAAAAGGAAGCATGTTTGGAACCCAAGCCCACAAGTGATTGTCTTAAGAAGGAAAACTTTCAAACATAGTTCCGGTAAATTGTACTCACTTAATTTATGAATGGGTCTGAATCGATAACGATATCGATAACAAAACAAAGAGTTTTTGAAGTTGCAGCAGCGGCAGAAACGACGTTGTTATCATTTTTATCGTTCCGATAATTTTTACTACTACAATTTCCACTGCCCTGACTGCAAAAACTCTTAGGTTTGAGAGGTCCTTGATACGGACAAGTATGGCTGCAAAACAGTTCTTAACTCAAGGTTAACTTTCATAGGTATGTTTGTATCAAAGGAGCTTAAAAAAAACAATAATTAATTTTTCTTAAAAATCAAGACTTCTTTAAGCGATCTCATTGCGCAATGAATCAAAAATGAATACGCACATCGTCAACTCGAGAGTAGAAATAGTTTTAGAAAAATGAACTTAAAGCCGAGCGAACGAAAACAAGTGACAAAGGTCGGCCCACCTTATATGGAGTCTGTTTGTATGAATTGTCTTAAAAAAGACAATCATACGAAATCTTCATATTGATCGTAGTGCAAAATTATTTATTCTCTTCAGTCAAATTAAATTTAAATTGATTTTATTTTATATAAAACCAAATACTCGAGAAAAACGTGTCTACACTGCTGTTGTTGTTATGGAAAAATAAACATAAACTAAATTTGATTCTAGTTTTGTTGCTGATACAAAAATATGAAAAGCAATTTGTGACGACTGACTCACTAACGCGGTTAACACTGTACAACTAGTCAAATAAACTTGGTCTGACAGATAGATGGTCAGATGTAGATTCCGTTCAGACTTATCAGGACTCATTCTAAGACTAGCGGTTCTTTGAATCTCGCATTATCCAACATTGGTTTTTCAAACTAAAGCCTGTTCAACTTATTAGACAGTGTTAACTGCTCTATTAAAGTGCTCGAAATAAAATCAAAAAAAACACACGTTTATATCAAAAAAAAAGTTAAAGAGAACGACGAATAGTATATTCGTGTGCAAATTATAAATTTATTATTTTTAAGACTGATTACGGTATTTCCTTTAACTTTTTTACCATAATTTGAAAAAGTCTTCATAACACGTCTCCAGAAAAAACATTTCACGTAATAATTTTGAGTGAAACTTACAACACTTTCTAAAATCCAAAGTATTGAATTCTATTTCTCCTAAAAAAAACTATGACGGATTTTTAAAATTTTTAATTATAACAAAATTTTTCCAATGTTTAAATCTGGTCTTTTATTTTGGTTTTTTTTTGCAGATAACGGTAAATCTTTACAAAACCCTGACTATCCCAGTCTCACTACACGGCCCAAAAGCATAGGCCTCATCTAATGCGATTATCCCTCGGTTGTATCAAAAGAAAAACACTCCGATTGTTATTTGGTTCTGGTTCGAGAGAACGATGTGTGGAGAAGAAGACTTAACGAAAAACTTTGGAGTAAAATGAACATAGATAGAAGAATTTGCATCGCGATATACGATGGCAAGGACATGAAGAAAAAATTAAATCCAACGCTCAGGGTTGGTGAGTTTTGGAAGGCACTGGAGAAAAACGTGGTAAGGACAGACTTCGCTTGATTGTGAAATCTAACGGAGAATTCCATCTTGCAAATTTTCTATAAAAGACGTTATTATTTTATTTTAATCAAAAGTAATTTTATATATATATTAGGGTGGTCATTATTTTACTTTTTGCGAAAATTTAGTGCGACGCCCCCTAAATCGATTCT
This sequence comes from Melanostoma mellinum, assembly GCA_914767635.1. Lineage (NCBI taxonomy): Eukaryota > Metazoa > Arthropoda > Insecta > Diptera > Syrphidae > Melanostoma > Melanostoma mellinum. Next base: position 207,266,175 of record OU612059.1, read on the forward strand.
AAAAAATTTAAAAAAAATTCCCTAATTTTTTCATATTTTTATCTCTAACCCTTCCTGGCCCTATTTTGATACTGGTTGTTACTAGAGCAGGGGCGATATTCTGTGTCCAGTGTTGGTCAAATGGTGGATGTTTGATAATTCATACGTATAATAGGTATGATAGTATTATGCTTATGATACCGTATGAAAATATAAAAGCAAAGAGGGCCCCACTGTTTTTTTGAGGTTATAGCCCGTTATAGCAAAGAGGGCGCCACTGTTTTTTTGAGGTTATAGCCCGTTTTCCTTTAAAAGCTTAAACTTCTTAATGAAATAGGGCCAGGAAGGGATAGGAATAAAAATTTTAAAAAATTATGGAATTTTTTTTCCTGATTTAGAACCAATCTGGGGGGCGTCCCCAATTTTTTTTTCTAAGGACCACCCTAATATATATTATAACGAAAGCATTCAGGGTTATTTATTTATGTGACTAAAGCAAGTTCTATAAGATTGTTTTCTAAAAGTTTTATTACAATTCACAGCCTCAATTTGTTTCAACTTTTCTTTTTTTCGACAAAATAGTTTAGATGCGACAAAGTAAAATCCAAAGTTGTTTAGCATAGATTTCGTCTTATTTTTATACCACTGAGGATCTATAAAACATTTAAGTCCAAAGACTAAAACAAAGTTAAAAGACAAACAATTGAATGCAGAAAAAAAATTACTATACGTTTACAAGAGACTTTGTTATGACTAAAAAGACTAAAGTCTTATAAAAGTAATGCCGTTAGTAACCTTTAAGTCAAATAATTGAAAACTTAACGATGAAATGCGTTAGTTGCAAGTCTAAAAAAAGTAATCTAATACGTGACTTAACTGTAGTAACATAAAGACGGCAGTTTTTAATGCTCTGCAGCCAACTCATTGTTAGATTCGAACATTTTAATTATGAGCAAACTCAAAAGCAGACAATAACGATTTCTTTTATTACGTCTTTTGTCTATTGTGTCAAGTTTTTTTAGATAGGTCGATATTAGCTTTTCTTGGAGATTGAATTGGAGTCAAACCATCAAAAAGACTTTATAGGCCTTCGACTTATTTTAACGCTTATTTTGAAATGCCTTACCATCCTCCCATAACGTTTGTCACTTTACTTAAAAGTCTGCGTCCATAGTAGGAAGTAGTTTCATTGCCGTTCAATTAAAACGACAACGGAAATAATGGTGATTACAGTAGACCGCAACTACATTTCCTTTTGAATTAATAGTTTTCGAGAAACTTACAAAACCACAAAAGAAAAAGAAACTAAAATGTACCATGAAAATATCAAAATGACAACAACACGTCCCCGATATAGATATGATCTGAATAAACTATCAATTGGTTTTTACATCAGTTCTCCATAACTAAGTCTGAGCTTTTATACAATTTTTGGAGTTTATAAACTACAACTGAAGCAAATAATAAAAATTTAATTTTAAACCCTGAAAGTTTTCGTTAAAGTTTAGTTCTCCACATACAAAATCGAAGACTGTTCCAATCAAAAACTTTTCTATTTGCCTAAAAAAAAATCTGTAAAACAAACAAACAAGTTCCACATAAAATAAAATTAATATCCAGAGCATGATTATTTATAAATTTTGGTGAATTAAAAGAAACACTTAGGCAAACCATAAACCTCACCTTACTTTAGATAGTTTTTTCTTCAATAGCAGCTACAATATTACATTAAACTTAAAAGAACAAAAAGTCATTTTTAGAAGAGTTCAACCAAATAATGGCCCATAAACGGTGACTATGTTATACAATTATACACATACCAAAGGATTTGTTAGTTAAGAATTAAGAAAGTTATCGTTCTCATTATTCAGTCGTTGGAATACAAGAGCAAGTATGTGTAACTTAAGAATATGATATTTAACTTAAAATTCAGTCTTAAGACACACTATTTATATGTATATGTACTAAAAAAACTAATTTCTAAAAGCTGGACAAGTATAAAGATTAAGTGCCTTAAAAAATCAGTCAGCAGAAGTATATAAAAAAGAGAGATCAGGGTGAAATGGATTTGTTCTTTTGTTTTAAGGATTAAAGGATTGTTTTTTTTTAAGGAATAAATAATAATTTTTGGAATAATTGTCTAAACAAATTTTTTTCGATTATCACCAATTAGTTGCGCTTAAATCAATTTAAAAATTTTTTTTTGATATTTTATTCTTTAGTACGAAACATGAATTACACACTTAAATATTATTTGATACAAAAAATATATAAAAAAAATTATGGCGAGCACTTAGTCAGTTATTAAAAATTTATATAAATACAAAATCAGCACAGAATCTGGGTTGATTTGAAGGCCAACAAATATTTAAGAGAGCTTATTCGTAGCGATCGTTTTGATTAGTTACTTTTAAAAAAATATTTTGTTTTCAACACTTAAATGTTGTTCATGTTTTGCGATTTTACTTAGCACATGAGCTCGTTTCATAAACTTGGAAGAGCTCTTAGAAGCTTTAAAAAGCTGCCTCGGTTTTCTCAATCTTTACCTGCTGTGAATACTTAGACCGCCTTTTGCTGGCCAACTGGGGCAGATTCGAATGGTGCTTGCGGACATGGACGCCTAAGTTGCCACGTTGCTTGGACTTGTAAGGACAGTAAGGACACTGGTGAGCCGGTTCCTTGCCACCGCACTCCACGTTCTCATGACGACGCAGGGTCGACTTCCAGCGATATTTTTTCCCACAATGACGACATTGGTAGTTTGATTCTTCATTGGGATTACCTCCGCTGCCATAGTCGCTCAGGGAGTATTCTAAATGCCTCAAGGCTTGAGCCTGGGCGGCAATCATTAGTTTCTGGGACGATTCATCTGATAAGTAGTCAGCCTGCATACCATGCATGGTCATGTTTGTTCGATGATTGAAATACTGTTTGGAACCTTCGACCAAGTGAATGTCATCAAATCCAGAGTACCTTCCATCGTCATCCTCTTCTTCGTCATCGTCATATTCGGAATCACTATCGTTCTCGTTGTCTGAGGCGCGATTCTCTTTGCGATGGAAATTTTCAAAAATCAGACCTTTGTTTTGTCCGCCGCTAATTGGTTGGACACTACCCCCAGACTGGTTGTTGTGAGCCAATGGGGCCACGCTTGACTGTTGCTTAAAAATATCTTGGTTTCTCAACTGCTGTTGAAAATTATGATAACCATCACGGAGCAAGGCAGCGGCTATAGCAGCAGCTGCAGGCGCAGCCGCCCCCAAAGCGGTCGACTTAATGACAGAAGCTGGAATCGGAATAATTGGTTTTATATCGGGCGGTGGCACAACAACTGAAGTCGGTATAGCCTTAGCAGGAGTGTTTTCCATGTTGGACAAAGCAACAGCAGCTGCTGTACTCGACTTATTCATGACACTTGAGTATTTGATTCTCGGATGAAATGACGTAGTGTTCTTCTTGGCAGAGATGGCGGTCTTAGTAGCGCCAATTTTGTTGGTGTTTGTCATTTCATCACCAATCGAGTTTTTTGAAGCCGTTGTATTTGAAGTCTGGGGCTCATTGGGGATGCCACTTTGTGTGGACTCACCTTCTCCGCCAGCAGCTGCATCAGCTGAAGACGGTGACTTTTGGCGGAACGATTTATCGGTGTTTTGAGTCTTTGGTGCTTTGGCGGCCGCATTGGCTCGATAATACTCATACAACATATCCGAAACATCTGAAACTGAAAAACGTTTTTTATTACCGTTTATCTGCTCAGCTGCTTCTGACATCGCCGTTGTGCCATTCATTGAGTGTCTATTGATGTTCCTGTGGTGTTCCATCACGGAGTTTTGTGCACTTTTAGTGTTGTTCGGCAATTTTTTGCTCAAATCTTGTTTGTTTATAGAAAAAAAAAAAAGAAAATCAAAAGAAAACAAAAATTAAAATCAAATCAAAACAAAATGATAAAAATGTGTTCCTCGTTTTATAAAATGAGCGATATGAACAGCAACAATGAAATGAAAAATGAAGAAAAACTAAAATTATGACATGCGTATGATAAGGATACTATACAAATAATTAACACACTGAGGTTAATGGAAAATAAATAAAAATAAAGTTATTTTGTTGATATAAATGTGTTGATGTAAAAATTAAGCAAAATGTAAATCCTAAGTTAAAAAATAAAAATAAAATAAAATTTAACTCAAATTTTAGTAAATCTGTTTATTTGTTTGATTATTTTGAATCTGTAAATATGAGTTTTCGAGTGATGAAGCGAGTAAGTGTTTGTTTTTTATGCGCCACGCTGATGAGTGGTGATTGGGCGTAATGATGATGAGAGCGAGCGTTTGAGTTTATCTTTTCCATTTCAACACACAAATTTGTTTTATTTTGTCAGTTTCTTTTTTTCTTTTTTGTGTTTTGTTTTTTGTTAGCAAATGTGAGAAGCCCTTTACCAATGGTTTTTTGAATTTTTGTTTTTTGCTATCTTTTGTCTTTTTTTTTTGCCAGTGGGTTACCTGAGAAGAATAAAATTGAAACCCGAGAGCTTGTGAGCTTGTGAGCTTGTCATATTTGTTCTATTTGGTTTTCGGAAGTGAGTGTCAATGATTTGTTGATGGAGGAACAACAAAAAGATGGACCTAAAAATAAAATAGGTTAGTCAATGGAAACAAACAAATACAAATAAAAAAAAAAAATAAAAAATAATTCTTCAAAGAGGACAAATCTGAAAATAAAAAACAAAACAAGAAATTAGAAATAAGGAAATAAGCAGAACAAAATAAAATAATAATAAAAAAAATAGGAAAAATAGAGTAAGTCGTTTGACAGTATGTCTTGTCCCAATTTGTTATAGTTACAAAAATCGAAGACAAAAATGGTTTAAACTCAAAACACAGAATGACGTCGTTTAACTAAACAAACTTTAAGAGCTGGGTTGCATGTGTTAGAACCTGAAAAACCGTTAACATACCTTTATGCCAAGCTGGGCAAAGCAAAGCAAAGCAAACGATGAAAAGTAAATTTGTCAATTTTTATTAGTATTCTTTTCTATCAGACTTGTTGAAATTTTTCCTGAAAGAATGTAAGTGAATGTTGTTTAAATTATCCGAGCCAATAGAAAGTTTCCTTTAAGTTGCGAACTAAAGCTAATGATGAGAAGTTTCAAATATACTATAATGTTGTTCTCTTCTTGATTTGAATTTCTTCATTTGAAGAGCCTTTTTTGAATCTAAGAAGAAAAAAATCTGTTCTTTGATTCGAACTATCTAAATTCCCACCTCTCAAAATTAGCAAAATTGATGTTTTAAAGATAAAATCACTGTGAGAAACACTTACTATTAGATGAAAACTTTCAAATACTGGTCGCATCGTATTCGTTATAAAAATATGGCTGAGCTCACAAAAGTTGGTAAGATAACACTTAGAGCTGGTAATTTGTCAGAAGATGAAATGCTTGAACTCTCATATTTTCATCGTTCTTCTACGACAACTTACAGCCTTAAGTTAAGCAGGCAAAAATAAGAGAAACATTTTTGGGTTTTGCGATGATGAAAGGGTTTTTCTCACAATGAAGCAGCCGAAAGTTCAGATCGTTTTCTTGTAAAAATTTACATGTTGACTATAAACGTTAGGTTTGGGAACCTTTGCTGCCATCCGAATAAGAAGCGTTTTTTTCTAATCATCAAATGCGGTCTATTAATTTAAAACAGTGTATTCACCATCTAGTAATTAAGTTCAACCATCATGGTTGATTGCAATCTGCAAGGACTACGATGTATACGATGTAGATGTAGACCCAACAACAAAGAAAGAAAAACGTAATTAAGATTAATCTCTCTGAAATGTCATCAAAATCGTTTCATTCGACTTTGCTGAGTGATTGGGCCTTGTTTCGGAAAGGGTTGGGTCGTGACACGTGACTTAGAAAGGCGCAAATCTTTCTGGCCACACAATTTTTCTTATACAGTAATTTTTTTTCTCGACACTTTTTTGAATTCAAAAAAGAAGAGAGCACTATTCTATCATACTTTTCGCTCGAAGCTACCTTTCTGTGAAGCAACATTATTTGTTCGATGTGTTTATTCGACAATTGCCATTTTTGTTTTCCAAAAACTACTCGTAGTGGTCTGCGTTGAGAATTTACAAACAAGTGAAAGATAAACACTGCACTTTTTATGAAACAAATATGGCACAATCACAAGGCCCGTCGCCGTCGTAACAATTTCGTTCTACGAATGGCAAAAAGAAAGCATCATAGAATCAATCGTATTGAATGTTCTGCTACAAAATTTGTCCCTGTTGATAAAACATTGAAAAATTCTAAATATCTGTTGCAAAACTTCATAATGAAGAGGTTTTTAGTCATTTTCATTTCGCAATCCTGATCCGAAGAAGCGCCTTGTGATATGGGGATGATCTTCATATATATGTGGCAATGAATAAATTCAAAAGCCTCGGTAATGTTTTGAATCTTTTTTATACAAAGAAGATTTTTATATCTTTTGCCAACGAGTATCGTGATCTCGAAGGAACCACAACTATCGAACTTACATCAGTGACTCGTCCGGGGTTTAGCAAAGGATGGTCGTTTGGAAAAGAAACAAAATATCTGGAACACTTTTTAATTTAGACATTAACTAGAGTGGTTAACTAACTTCACTTGTAATAAAAATAAGCTTTAATGTCAGCTTATCCTGAAGAAGAACGAACTTTCAAAGTTTTTTCAGACGCGACGGTTTTCTGTTTGTTTTGAGACAGCGTCATACGAATATTCACTTATAAGTTGTCCTCTTAATTGAATGGTGCTTGTCCTAACAATGACTTAAGATTCAGTAATGGATAAGGGCTTTGAAACTTTAGTTTAGAGAGTTCATTTAAACATTTAACCAATGAAAATTCGCATTTGACTTTGCGTCTTTAAAGAGTTCTGGGTGAAATTATGAAGGAAAATTCTTTTTTTGGGAAGACTTTGCAGCACATTTGGATAAAATTGGCAGTAACTTTTGATGTTCGGTCCGAAAAAAAGCATTTTGAATGTTTTAAATGTTAAATGTTCCCCAGAAACCTTGCGTTTACTTTAAAGTTTATATATCCTCTGAGGAAGGTACGTATTATTATTATGTTTGGTACAAATTCGCCTGAGCAACTGAAAAGCACGACTTCGCAATTAAGTATTAGAAATGAGAAATTTTATGTTCCTGGCTGGAGTAAGCTTCGTTAAATTAAATTTTAAGGGGCTTTTCTTACAAAGTTTTGCATATCACAATTATAAAGTAGAGTTGAGAAGTTACGCAGATTTAAAAAGTACCGAGGGAAACATTGGATTTTTCTTCTGATATATCTTAAACTTTAAAGCGCTCACATAAATCGTTAAAACACCAAGCACTTTTATTAAACAAATTGTAACTGTTGCGCTAGTGAAAGTCGACATAAGGACACAGGGTTTCAAGTCGAAAAAATGCTGCTTTTTCAAATACTTTTCAAACAAGCCTTCAAAATGAAAGAAATCTTAAAACAATTTTTTGCACTATTTCGAGCATAAATTTAAATAATTTAAAATTATTATCACTTTAGGTAAATAGTTTCTTAAGACTAATTAAATCTGTATGCAATATGCATGGATAAATATTAAAAAAAAAAGTATTTTGTAAAGATGATTACGATGAGTTGAAAGGTTAACCTAATTAAAGAATCACTTTTGTTATACCACAAGCAACCACATCACTTAGCTTTAAACTTAACAACTCGGTAATCATTTATACAATTTCAATTTAAATCACAAAATTAACATGCACCACAAATAAATTTAAATTTTTTCAGCCACGTTATTCCACAGTTGGCTTCTTTATGAAGTTATAGAATTTTTATTCAAGTTGTTGAAGCTTTGAAAACTTTTATCCGTGTCATATTAAATCAATGCACCATATCGAAGCCCACACAAACAATACTGGTTTCCTTCGTTAGCCCACAAAATTTTACCCAAAAAAAACTTCCAACGTATTATATTTTTTTTGTGTTATAAGTTAGAAAGGAATGTAAAATGCCTATGCAGTTGTTTTACTCTAATCCTAGACAACATCTGCTTGCATCCAGCATAAAGTGCACATATAAAATCCTAGCACCGCACACAGATGCAGGATTTTTTTCGGTTTATATGGCATTAGACTTGTGTGTAAGTGCATCTAGGGAAAGATCGTATCCCAATTCCCAAGTGGGAATATAAATAGAAAAGGAACACAAAAAAAACACACATCCTGTATGTGTGCAATGTCGGCAGGCATATTTATGTTATGCGGGTCAAAGAGATAGATATCTGTTTCTGTTTCCTTTTGCGCCTAGCCTTGGGTATAGGGTAAATATGTCCTCAATCATCAGGTAAAAACAGAGAAAATGTGTACACCAAGTAATTTAAAGAGCAACAAGTTACATGTACTGGTGAGAAACCTGCCTCAATTTGAACCTCCTTTTCCTTGATTTCGTTTGAGAATTTAAATTGACTTTGATTGCACACCTTATAAAGCGACTTTATAGGATTGCAAGAGAAAATGCTCTCAGCACGTAGGTAGCTTCTAAGCGGCTAAAGGATTTAATTTGGAGGATTGGAAAGATCTAGTAAACGTCTGAAAGTACAATCAACATAGAAATCGACTGCAATTCCAAAACTCTTGGAAATTGTAAAATGAATTATTTTAAAATAAAAGATTTTGCTAATCCTGGCATTTGATAAATGCACAACGAACCTATGGCAACATATTTACATTTACGTCAAATGTGCGATGGCGAGTTGATATTGAGAGTAGGTGTTTGGCCAACAAACTCAAAACCTGACAAAGCTTTACCAAGCACAACGAGAGAAAGGTTTACAATACCAAACCTTTAATCTTTTGTACCTACAACGAATCCCTGATATTGTTTCATCACTTAACGATTTCACAAAAGCCTCATCCATCGCCCAGACGAAAACCAAGATAATTCAATTTTATAGGGTAAATGATAAAAGCAAAACCGTTAGTAGTTCCTTTGTTAATTTTATTCTATTTTCACTTAACTTGTTGGTTGTTTAAATGTGGCACTAGGACACCAAGGTCGTCTTCGTCAAAACTATGTAAACATATCCGATACCATGCTAATTTTAGATTGAAACTATGCTGCCTCTAGATGAGATCAATCGTCTCTAGTTTTGTTTTCTGGGAAAAGCGGGTGGCGATTGAGTGAAATATTTTTTATGGCATCGATTGTCCTGCATCTGCTAACGATGAGTGTAAGCACTTTGACAAGCCTTTGCTTTGAAAAGAATTTTCCCCAAAAAAGGACTGCGATCAGTTCTCATCGAAAAGTTTATTTATGTAAGCCTAAATATTTTCTACAACAAAGCAAGTATACCTATCTTTCATTGGGAAAGTCCCAACCGATTATTTTTTATTTAACGTCTTTTGTTGATTTACTTATGTAAAGCCACCACACACACACACCAACAAGTCAATAAAGCATTTCGAATTTTCGTGATTCATCTCAGTGTACGCAAGAAGTTCAGGTAGTTTTATAAATTCATTTTCTCATTTAGTTTTCCCCCAGCTTAAAAAAAAACGGACTTCGGCTTTATGGCCTCGAATTGCACTTTAAAATTATGAAGTGTGTGTTCTCGGTTCTATCCTATGCTGCTATGCTTGGATTGTATAGTTTTATTATCAGAAGAAAAGCAATGAAGAAACATGTAGAGGATCAAAAGAGAAAATAGCTTGTAGATAGATTTAGATATACCTACATATATAAGGAAATAAACAACATAAAGGCACCTCAGGACCCAGAGCTCAGGCATGGGCGTAGGCTGGGATTAATGGAATGATAAATGGGTTTTCAAACTCACAACGACTACACTACAGGCAAAAATATCTAGGTTTCTGGGAAAACTTTATTTTTTCTGTCTGTATACATTAACATTTTATGTGGCATCGGCACATCGCATCGGAGAGGGAAACGTTTATTCCTAAAATACATGCGTAAGATGCATTTAAGCGCTAAGCAAAGAAAATGAAAGTGATTGCTTTTGAAAACTTCTTGAATGGTTATTTATAGGAAAACAAAAAAAAAGTTGAAATTGATTTTTGTTGGTAGGTAAGATGAAGTTAGAGGGTCCTTTCGATTTTTGGGTATATGTAGGTACAGTTTTCTCATAAAGCCAGCACAGCATGACATTGAAATATGTAACTTAGCACCTGCAAAATATTTTTCTTGGAATATACCTACCTATTGCGCGGCTTGGAAAATGAGTGTTTTTAAGGAACTACCTATATGTAGTGGAGAGGAGATCAAGAATATGGCTTTTCATGTTGAAAATTCGAGGTAAGCGATTTTCTTTCTTGTAATGTAAAGTAAGTAGGAATTCATCGATCATTATGTTCTTATACCTACCTATTTGGGGTTCTACTTATGCTTTGGAATACCTACTTATATGTAGACAATGCGCAATAAAGTTATTAATCTTATAAAGGTGTTGGAAAATAATTTTTAAACATCCAAACCAGTGTCTTTAGACTGGAGCAATATGAGAAAGGAAGTTTGTGAGCCGTGAAGATGGTACCAGCGGGAATTGGAAAAGTTGCTAACCTGACCGACTTGAAAAGTTTTCGTTTTTTTTTTTTTGCTGCTAGTTTAGCAATATTAAAACAAAAAAATATATAATTTTTTCAATCAGTTTCAATTAATTTTATATCTCAATTTCCTAATGAAGGTAGGTATAACGATTAAAGCGTTGGACAATTACTTGGTAGGCCTAGTTTCGAGTCTCGACAAGTTGCAAAAATATTTTTTCACGGACATCGATTCACATCACATTTTGACAAATCATCGTAATAAAATCAAGTAAATAAATAAAAAAATTAATTGGGTGGAGAGCCCCACGCCCTAGCTCATTTCTCAACCAAACCTTGTGAGGAATTGAGTGGACCAAACAACTTTTTTTGCACAGGTAATCGACAATTTTTCATTGCAAAGAAATTAGAATTGGAAAACCTTCCAATGTCTCGCGAAAGGCGATACCCGATATGGAAAAACTTTTTTGTTTTTTGTTCGGATTTCAACTTCGAACCTTCCAAGTTACGGGAAGACATACTTACCATTACGCCACGGTCACCAACTCCGAATGTAATACTGCCCATAAAATTTGCTTTTTTACCTAGCCGTTCGCAGCTGGACAATTTTCTCAAACTGTTGCAGGAATGGTTGAGAGACATTGCCAGTCCCAAAACAATTGAGTTAGTATATTGTTATATTTATTACTCGGTTGATAGAATATACTCTTTAAAGCATGATATACAAAATAAAATAAATAGGGTGGCGCAACAGAGCGGAGAGCCCCTGGGGCTAGCGCATTTCTCACAACCATGACTTGAGAGGGAATGGAGGGGACCTACAATTTTCTGCCGGTTCCGAACGGCTAATTGAGAAAGCGCTTATCATGGCAATGAATTTACTAACGGAGGACTTGCCAATTCCTCGCGAAATGCGATACCCGTGGAAAAACATTTTTGCCTCTGCTGGGATTCGAACCTCGAACCTCTGGCTTAGCAGGTGGACGGGTACCACATGATATACACTTCAAAGCAAAAGCTAACGAATTCGCTGCTTTAATTATCTATTGTTAATTTAATTATCTTACAAAAGTAAGATATTTGGAAGTGTTTACAACCACTTAGATATATGTAAAGGCTCATCTTCACCTATGTTACAATAACAGGCAACATTTGAAAGTTATTTACTGAAGTTTGTTTTTTTTTTTTTTTTTTCTTGACACTTTTCGACTAAAAGCTTAAGGGGGGACGCTGGTCTAGAGCGTGAAAAAATGGGCATAATTAATGAATTTTTTGTGACTCAACAAAAAAATCTATCGAAAATCTGTGAAAGAGGTTTTATAATTTAGGTCTTAATAAAAAAATAAAAAAATTTTCGTGTCAATTAAATTCAAAATGGCGGCTGTTCAGCATTTCTTCGGAGGCACTTCATTTTTTAGATGGGTTCATGGCCGAAAGTGTAACCTCCTTAATTTTGATCCTGGAACAAAATCCCCAAATTTTTTAGTTTCCTTATAACAACAGCTAGAGCCGTACGTAGGATTTTTTCGATATTTTGTTTTTTTCGCGAAATGGTGTACGTTTGAACAAAAAATTCAAATTTTCACTAAAAAATGCAACAAAATTGTTGATTAAAAAAAAACTATGCAACATAGAAAAAAAATCCTACGTACGGCTCAGGAGAAAGGTATTCTGAACGTACTGTCAAAATTTCGTATAGATCGGTGAAGATTTGCTCAAGTTATGTGTTCGGCCAGTCAAAAAAAAGTGATTTTGAGAAAAACGCGTTTAAAGTTTTAAATACGATAAAATCATACGGCATACCAGAGGGGCGCTGCCGCAGAATGGAAAGTTTGAGCATTTAGATATTTTTGCCGGCATCCATCCTTTGGAATGTTATTTTTAAGACCCTAAAGTACCTTTTCAGACAAAAAAAAAAATTTCGGTTTCTTCAAAATTCTAGACCAGCGTCCCCCCTTAAGAAATCTCCTCAAACTATAAACTTATAAACTGTTCTGAATACGAAAAAACTTTTGTTTAAAGTTTATCTCACCAAAATAATTTTAAATCAAAGAAATGATGGTAAAAGGGATATGCTGTTTTTTTTCTCTCACAACCTTCAATATAGTCTATTATTAGATGGCGTTTTTGTGTTTGATGAAAATTACAACCGAGTCATAAATGAATATTTATATTGGTTATGCCACCTATTTCGTGATCTACAGGTACTTCTAGGGTCTTTCTCTTCTCTGTCGTTTAAGGCCAGCATGGTTGGGAGCTACGAGCATGATGATCTCGAAGGGATCACAGCTCCTCCAATTATCTGCCTCACAATTAGTGATTCCCCTATGGCGATCTTTGTATAGGTAGTATACTAAGGTGCTTTCCATAAAAATAAATTATACAGGCAAAACCAGATCGGAAGGGATAGCGACTATATTTTTTTTTTAACCATAACTTGGACAAAACGGAGAAGACTTGCTTATTTGCTAATTTCGAACGGCTAAGCAAGATAGAGCTTTCAGGACAGTGAAATTACTATCAAAGAACTTGCCAATTCTTCGCGAAAGCCGATTATTGTGAAAAAGCATGTAGACATTGGCCTCTGTTCTATTTTTTATTTCGGATACTTTATGAGCCCGTTTAAGAATTTTTGTAGTTCTCAATTCCGAATTTGTTGGCTTTCAATTGGCTTATGATTTTGTTAGCAAAATCGAGTTCTGTTCATGAATCGTGTAAAATACTATTTATTGCTTTACAACTACGTTAACAATAACATGTACTAAAATAGTAAACATTGCAAAATGAATATAAAAATTTAATTTCTAAAACGTTTTTTTGCCCTAATTCAGTAGCCAATCCGTTGGGAAATAAGATTACACTTTTCAACCCGTACAGATTCTGTTGAACAGCCATGACCCATGATTCTACCCATTATGTCTCGAGCATCACTGGCAACAGCCAATCAAAACTGATGGATGAATGGTTATTTTAGTTTTAATAGGTACTTGGTTTGCTAATTTGATTATCCTTCACAAATGCCCTAATAAAAAAAGTATCTGCAGGTTTTTTTTATGTATCTGTCTTTTTTAATCTGGTCTAGTAAACTTAAATGTAAATATTTTTTTAATACAGGTATCACCAAACTATGAAAATCAAGCTACCTAGTTCTTGAAACCAGGTTTCGATGTATTCGCATTCTGTGTGTGAGTTCTAAGAACCAAGCATTCTAGTAATTCGTAATTTGAATGTCATCCTCTCAACTAAAATTGGCTATGAGATATGAGGCACAAATTGAAACTTTTAGTCAAGTTATAATGTTTTTTTTTTTTTTAGATTTAGATTAAAGTTGTGAGCATTAAATGTATGTATCAATTTACTATACTTGTATTATTGTTTAAAATATAAAAAAAATTACTCACTCTGGATACATCAAAGAAAAAATGGATTGATCGAAACTCTTCTCATCATTGACGATACACAATAGTGCAAGACGAATATTTCTTCATCCCCAGACTGGAAAATAAGAGCAATTAATCAATTGAAATTCAAAATAAAGTCAAGGTTTACCTTTTCTACACGAGATATTTTATCTCACAGCAATTCGAATACTTAAATACCTACATATATTGACGAAGGACAGTACAGCGAAAACAACTCTTAACTAAACAAAACACATGGTTTACAGTTGTAAATAAATATAAATGTATTATATACTTTATCCATAAAACAATGATTTAATAAAAAATTATAATTTTGATATTTTCCAAACACGTCCACCTTTTCTAATATACGAGAGTAGGTACTTCAATGTAAATACACATTTTATTTTGAACTAATAGTTTTTTGTTAAGAAGGCAATAATGGTGGTGAAACAAAATAGAAAGAGAAGACAACTTATAGCAAAATACTTAAAATTTAAGTTCTCTTTTACATGATCAAAAAAAAAAATAATAATCAATATTTGTACGTCAGAATGAAAGCTTGTTTTGTTCTTAAGTTGGTGATGCGCTTTATAGCTCGGTTAAAAATAATGAATTCATGAATTTTATATTTTGGAATGTTAGCGAAATACAAAAACAAAATAAAATATTTGTTGTATCTTACCATAAAAAAAGGTAATCTTTTTTCAATTTTAACAAATAAAAAATAAAATAAGCGAGTCATCATCCTTAACAAACAAATTAACTATATGGAATGTAATACAATGAAGGGAAGATTTCATTATCAACCTCTCCCCGTTTTGTCAAAAATATGTTATGCACTTTTGACATATGTCTTTTGAGATCTTCATTACGTCGATATTTTGAAGGGCACATATCACAACAAAACTTTGGCGGCACATCAATACACTCGTTGCGTATGTGTCGCTTAAGATGTGCTTTACGCAAGTAGCTCTTTCCACATGTTACACAAGGATAGCGTAGTTGGAGTTTCTTCATACCCATACCACCATACTCATATTCCTGATCACCGTACTCTGTAAATTTGACAAAGAAAACAAATATTTGTATAAGAAAATAAAAAAATAATCAAGAACATAAAAACTAGCACTTATTTTAGGATATTTTGTTATTAAGAAATAAAAAAAATATTGATTAACCAACACAAAAACTCTAAATTTATATATACAGATGGAAAAATATAAGAAAATATTATTCAGATCTACAGAGGTGAGAATTGGAAAAGTGAAAATTGAAACACAAGCTCAGAAGTTTTTTTTTTTTTTTTGATTTTCATACGATATATTATGTATATTCATAACGAAATGTTTGATATTTGAAAAGTTACAATGCAGAAGAATACAATTTATATTCAGAGTTCTTAAATAGATTGTATTTTTTGTTTTATAGATGGCGTGACATAAGTATGTAATAATTAATTGTGTGTTTGTGTATTTATACAATGCAGTAAGGTATCAAAAATCAATTTTTTCATATGATAGAGATCACATAATTTAACAATCATACTCAATTTTTTGTTTGTTTAATTTTTATTCCTATAAAAGTGTAAACCATTTTTATAAAACACTAGTTTCAAAAGCTTATAGTTGAAAACCATATCATAGTTAATAGTTTTAAGGCAAAGCAAAGTCTATTTTTTAAATTTAAGTGCGAATAGTGTTTTTTTATATTTTATCAAATAAAAATGCATAACATGAAACGTTATTTAAATGAGCTTATCGATAAATTATGAAATGATTACTTAACTTTCATTTTTTTAAGGAATTATAAAAAATAATGGTAACTCACTATAAAAATAATATAAAATTAAACATTTTCATTCAAAATTTGAATGATTCAAATGGAATTGGACATTTTTAATCTTTCAAATGCATATCTTTGAATTTCGATCTGTATTAGTTTTACGGATACAAAAAAAACGTAAAAACAAATTGGGATATAACCGCGGTAGACCGAACATAAAATGATGTCAGAAGTTATGAAAAACGGGGACTTTTATTATCTTAGAAAACTTTGCAAATTATTCGATCACTATGTTAAAAAAGGAGGCAACAACAGAATTCATTAAAAGTTATCAATTCGTTTTTTTTATAAGTCACCAAGTTTGTTGATATGTGTAGGCTAGATTAACCGTATTGATTTATTTAACTTAAAAAGAATTACGGTTCAAAAGATTAGTTTTGATGATAACAGATAACATGATGTGATAACAGAGTTGGTTCAGTTTACAATTAGCTTTAAGGAAAGTGTAGGTGTAGTGAGGTTAAATATATGTAGGTATACATACTATTTTATTTGCCTTAGGACAGTACTTGTCTTATTGATACAAAAACTATTCTGAGTACCACTTAGAGTGCCACAAACTAAAGGATTTATATATGCAGACAGTTCAGTCGAATTGGGCTGTTTGGTGAACTATAGATGAAATATTATTTAATACTTATTCATTTTAGTATACTTTTTCATCTACAGCAAACAGCGAATAATTTCGAATGAGATACGTACCAAACTATTGGCCGATTGAAAGACCGAATTCTCGCTTCAGGTACTCTAGAAAGTTATATACATGAACTTTCATGGTCATGAGTTTTTATCATGACTAAAATAACTTGGATTTAAGCTTTCGAAAGGAACTTCAGTTCAATCATTTTATAAATTTCAAAAAAGTCTCAAGATGACGGACCAAATACATAAATGTACCTTAATAAGACCGAGAGCAAAATGCAAATTGTGAGTGTTGGTGACCTTTAATGGTTGATTCATTGGATATGTCTTTGCATTGTTTGTATAAGATGTTAAAGTCTTGCAAGCCAGGGGTTGTGAATTAAAATGTTAGGATAACAAGAAATAAGATAGGGTTACTTTCCCTTATATTAAAAAGCATGATTCACGAAAATCTACATGAGCTCTGTACTCGCAAGATGTTTTGAGAGTATGATTAGTTCGAGAGAATCTTATGCGCAGAAGAAAAAAGTATATTCCTTACAGCTAAGCAAGGTACATATTAGCACATCATTTTTGACAACCCCATCGTACTTTTCAGAGCTACTAGTTTTTAATTGAATAAGATACTTTTGCACAGCAACATCAACATCGACACTGATTTCACAGGTCACTCAAATAATGTGGTTGCTCTGCCCTTGTTTAACACGACTTTAAATGTCCAAGTTTTTATAGCTAACAAAGTTGCTATTGAAGCTGCTGCTCCAATATATTTCTCTCATTAGTTCAAACAGTATCTCGAGCTCAAACAGTTTCAATTCTTTAACAAGTATGTATACAAAATACAGCGAATATAAAATATATGTAAATAGATTAACAAACTCAATTCATAACTTCCAGTTTCTCATTCATTTAAAATATTTTTTGTTTTAAATTATTTTAATTTCATAGTTCTGATTCAGCATTCACTGGAATATGTATTTAGATAAACTATTTTTATCGATTGTATTAAAATTATAAAGAATTCAATCCTTTTATTTCAATATTCTTATTAATATGTTTAAATTCAGTTCATATTT
Organism: Melanostoma mellinum; assembly: GCA_914767635.1. Lineage (NCBI taxonomy): Eukaryota > Metazoa > Arthropoda > Insecta > Diptera > Syrphidae > Melanostoma > Melanostoma mellinum. Next base: position 207,283,695 of record OU612059.1, read on the forward strand.
AGTACACAGCAAATATTTCATTAATTTATGTTTGGAAATGTAATGGAAAAAGGCTTTTCACACTTCAGTGCTACTTTCATAAATAAAAAAATATTTACAAACTTTATTTAACAAAGAGCATCAAAGATACCTAAGCATCTATCCTTCGTTTATCTTTTAAATATAATTTTGCTCAGTCTAGTCATAAAAACCGTTTTAGTTTCATTTTAATTTCTCATAATTACTGAAATCTACACCCGAGTACTTAATAAATATTTTTTTAATAAAATAAAATACAAATACTATATATAAACTTTTTCGGTACAAAGACAATCTCTAAAGGCCAACTAGTCTTCTCAAAGTTCTAGATAAATTTTGCTTCTTAAATCAAAACCGAATGCTCTTTTCTCATGTGTTCATTCAAAAACGCCTGTGATCTATATTTACGATTACACAACGGACAACGATAAGCCTCAAAGCTCTGCAAACGGCATGGGGGTCTCCCTACTTTTTTATTACTACTCGCAGTAGTGCGTCTAATTTCACTCAATCTACTCGGTGGTATATTAATTAGAAGATTTTTTGGTAGATTCGGAATAAATTTTGCCATAGAATCTGATGAAGATATAGCAGCAAGTTGCTGAAGAGCAATTAAAGCAGAAGCCTCTGGAATATGTATTGCCTTCGAAGAATCTCCTAGAATTGGTTTACTGTCGTCCGTAGATTGTACAGATGAAGGAAGTGAGAGTGATCGAGTTGATTTTTCTGGTGCAATTACAACAGCGACGTCATCATCCGACGATGAATATACAGTTTCAGAAAAGTCTGAAAGAAATAAAGAAATAAAAAACCTTCAAATAACAAAACTTTAAGCCAAAAGTAAGAAAAACAGAAATAGAAAGTTTATAATTATCAAATTCAAAATTTCAAAGACATTTTTGTTTTCATTACTGAATTGTTAAGCTTTTATATTTGACTTAATATAGTTATAAATTATGAAAATATTTCAATGTTAAATTAAATACTTTAATACCTACGTATAGGTACTTTCCATTAAAAAGTATGAATGTTTTATGAATTTTAACAATATTTGGTAAGACAATAACTCAAAAAGTGTGCGCCTCTTTAAGGTACTTTAAGTGTGTGCTTTTGTGTATTTTTTTTTTTATTTTTTTGTTGGCACACTCTTGGTATTTTCTTTTTAGCAAAAGTAAGTAATAACATTAGAAACTAGTTTTTAAAGTTTTTAGTATACAAATGTTCATTTTAAATCTATGGCGGCTACTTTTTATTTTTCTTGTTCAACAGAAAGTACAAACAAAAACCGCTCTTCTTTGGATATTCCATTGCTTTTTGAACAGTGTGTCTTCGCAATGTTCAATAGGATTCTTCTGTTTTATAATATGTCTTTGTACAATTCGAAGATGCGACTTTTCGTTCTTCTTCCACGAGGTCATCATAGTTTATGCAGTGAATTGTGTAGTGACGTTTGAGGTGATATTTTCGTTTAAAGGTTTTTCTGCACACAGAACATTGGAAACGTTTTTCTGTGCCGCAATCTAAGCGAAGGTGTCGCAGCATCGTTGCATACGTTGGATAGTATTTTCCACATTTTCGTTCGCATGGTACCAATTCAACACTGGATTCGGTCCAAAAGTTGGATAAGAATTCATCCATTTCTATATGATTGCGAATCAGTTGATGTCATCATTTCCATCCAAAGGGAAAGAAAGGCAACAAAGAAGAAGAAAAGGAAAAAGAGCTTGATGTAGAGATTATCGATTTTATCAAATAAAGAATCTAAATCTTAACCATAACGGAATCTGTTATTAGCAAAAAAAACTTTAACCAAATAAATTTAAAAAATGCATGCAGTTAGTAAAAAAAAAAACAAAATAAATATTTTAATATAAAATAATAAGGTGAAAACATTTGTTGGTAACTGAACAATTCTTTTAAAGATACAGTGGAGTGGTGTCAAATTTACTAGATTTTTATGTTTTTGCGAACTGATGATTTTGAATAAAACATGAACAAGACTAATGTTGTAGTTCTTATTATTTTTTTTTTTTGTATTTCTTCTTTGTTAAATTTATTAATTTACTGATAGTAATCAACTTGTAAGCAAAACGCAAATTTAAATCGGTTTTAAACAAATAACCATCTTCTTTTCAAAAACAAAACAAACATGTCCTAACTAAATACGTCAAAATTTATCTAAAATACAAATTAAAATAAAAAGTGTGCTTTATTACTTTAATTTTGTTGTATCGCGCTTTCAATCTTTTTCTTTTGCTTTGCGTATTTCAGAAACACATTTTTCTTTAAAATTGTTCTTTTAAATTTTAAAATAGAGCTAAAGAAGTGCTTCTTTGTGGTCTTTTGTATGGTATTTGTAATGCCGTTTACAGAAATGAAAAGTTTATATAGAAAATTGTATGGTTTGTGGAAATTTAATAATAAAAGTAATAAATAATTAATAATAATTATAACACAATGACTTTTGTTATAGTGAAAACGATCTTTAGTTTCGAACTATTTTCTGAGAGATCGCGATTTGAATTTCAGCATTATCGGTTTTGAAAACTGTATGTTCTCTCGATTTGCCACAGGAATGGTTGAGAGAAATGCACTAGGGTTAGAAGTTGGACAACTCTTTTTTTTAGAGGTAATAATGTTGAGCCATCAACAAAATTTAAAATCATATTTAGAGTAGAATAATCAAGGGAAAGAATAGGCTAAAAGCGTAGACGAATAGTTAATCTTCGGTATCAACAACGCGATGACCAACTATCATAAAAGCCGATTCCATCCCAAAACTATTCTATATTTTTATTATGGAACTTATTTTTTCCAGAGTTTGGTTCTTAAAAAACTGTCAACTAAAAATTCTATCGGACAACATTTCGTCAGTGATTGCCATCGCCAACGCAAATCTTTTAAAATTATGAAAATCTTTGAAAAAGTGTTGTATTGCCTATTCACTATTCAGGTTGTTGAATTATCTAGTTCCAGTAAAAAGACTCGAAATTATAACTCATCGTTATAGTGTCAATAGGCCGATCGCAAGCTCAAGTATAACAAGTGGGACGTTTGAATACAATTGTGATTTTTTTGTCCCTTTATTGACCCAAACCATCAGCAAGATGTGCAATGTGCTGAGTTCAAAACAAGACTATTTTCCTCATGCGTAAGGTTAGGTGGTACGCATGTACATGAATAGGTTTATATGCACAACCAGGTTAAATCTAAGCGCTCATTGTTAAGCAAAGTCAGTAGCTAGCAATGAACGTCATAGTCATGAGCCTAACGACATTTGGACGGAAATTACATAAAAACTTCACAACATTTTTACTAACAATATTCTCAGTGAAACATAAATTTCGTACTAAAGCGTACGAAAGAAAAGTTTGAAGCCACCATAGTTTCCTCAAACAGAGACAGATTGTGGATAGCATAGCAATAAACGACATTTCTGTCAATGAGCGAAGAATTTTGTAAGATAAATCATGATCGAATGACAGTAAATTGTAAATTCATCGAGAAAGAATCCTCCTAATGTAAAAATGTTCGTTAATTCTTCAACAAAAAGAAACATAACCAGATCCAAACATTATTTTCATATACATAGTAGATTCAATGTTCCAGAGCCAAGTCATAGCTTTCCCATCAGTAATCAAAGTATGATGTGTTGCTCAGTAGATCACATCGTTGTGATCTGCGACTTTTGGATATAATCGGGCTACTAGAATCACTAAACGAATGAGATAGAGCTCATTTGTCGAAATATGTATGTATTTGGTAGAGTAATAAATTTTCTTCATTCATGATTGCTGTTTCTGTCTAATAAAAAAAAAAACTTGGTTAAATTGCTCACATTGATAATTAATCTACCCAAAGGGTTAACTCTAATTAAAATATATTGTTTAATCGTTTTAAAGTATTGGGTTAGATTTTATTTAAATAAATTATTCATACAACACCTGCAACAAAAAGAAGGATCATTTCATTATGCTAGAGCTTCATAGTATGTCTGTCGGCAAAGTCAGTTGGCATCTTACAAACAAAAACATTTCTTGTCTAATACAAAATCCATTTCCCACATTTCGTCTCTCAGAATTCGACCTAAGAAAAGAGAAATATGTTAATAAACAAAGAATTAAAATTATCAAACACTTTACTTTACCTCTTTGATAAAATAAAAAAACAAAAAAGTATTCTCGAACAAATATCTGAAAAATTTTCATTAAATATTTAGAATCTTCAAAAACGAACACAAATTTAAGTTTTTTAGTTTTTGGTTTTTATTTTGACTCAATCTACTATTAGTGTACACACTTTTTGTTCTCTACTTAATTTGTATGGTCTTTTCCATTTTTTGTTACATAAATATAATTTTTTTTAGTAATTTGTGGGCAGAATTCAACTTGAACTTCATTTGTTTTAATACAGTTAATAAATATTAATTCAATTTACAATGTTTAGCTTCGTAAAGTCAATTTACAGTTGTAACAACATTCGAAGAATAGACTCTGAAGCGTGTCTCTATAAAACATAATATCTAAACTTAAACTAACTAACTTATACAATATTGGCACAAGTACATAAATCTATCAATTTATTTTTTCAATCATTTCTCTATTTCGAAGCGAGTTTTAAATATTAGAACCAAAACTATCATCAAACAAATAAAACTACTTAAAAACTAAAAAGAAAAACAAAATAAAAAATCATTTCGGATGTAACTTTTGCATGTGTTGTGAAAGATTCCATTTGCGTCGAAACCTTTTCGGACACAATGGACAGAGCACTTTCTTTTCAACGCCGCACTCGTGGTTCTGATGACGAAGCATTATACTCCGTGAGGAATATTTTCGACCACATTTGCCACATGCAAAGCTTGGATTTGAAAAGATTTTTGTACTTCTCCAATAATTTGATGGTAGTGTTGGCAATTTATTTGACGAGGTGGTTGTATGATGACTTAGTGATGGAGAAGATGTGCCATCATCGGCATATTGTGCTAAATACATGTATTCGCCCCAATAATCTGCAAGAAATATTTTGTCACAACTTCTGGCTTTTACAGGACATGGTTTTGAATTCTTGGAGTTAATAAATAAAAAGTTGGCAAATTTAAAGCAAACACAAAAGAAATTAAAATTAAATCAACGCAAAAACACACGATGCAAAGGTTTACAGTCAATCAACATAAAAAATATTAATATAAAAAAATCAACAAGTTAGTTCAAAGTCAAAATAAACACTCGTTAAAAAAAACAATAAAACTTAAAAAGTCACTTAACTATTTTTGCTCTTTTTATGATTGAGTACATTAGATCGTCTTACAACTACAATTATTCATTTTCAATTGATAAGAGTTACACATATATGTAATATATTGCTACGTTTGTCATTTTCTCCTCATTTTGTTTGTTGTTCGGAACATTTTTCTTTTACAGGCAAGTAGGTATGGACAAATACATTAATTGACAAAAAAAAAGTATTTAAAAATTTATTTAATCGAATGTATGTTTGTTGTGTTTCGTTTAAAAAATAATTTTATGGTACCTCATTATTTTTCTTTGAGAAAGTGCATAAACTACATATTCATTAGAAATTATGTATGGAAGAGGGAATATACTTTTTGATAATAAAACACATCAACAAATAAAATATTATGTAAGTATAGTTCAAACTTCATTAGCTTGAGTCTATGATCTTCAACAGCTTCCAGATTAAGAATTTAAACAACGACATATATGTTTCTCATCGATAAAATACTTTGAATTTTAATTTATGACTCAAAGGGATCCCAAAAGCGAAGGATGTTCATACATACAAAAAAAGGGAAGCAGATAAAATATTTTACAATATTTAATATAAAAAATATAGTCTTTTATAAAATCGATTTCATTACTGATTTTATAAGGTTCTTAAAAGATTTGAGCTTAAAAGCGATTGATTTTTAGAAACAGAACTTACAACCAAATAGAAGAGAACATTAATTTAATAAACTGAGTTTTAGCTCCAACTAAAGTCGCTATTGTTCATATTTGAACAAAACCTGGAGTTCAGAATATGAAATGAGAGAATAATGCCTGCAATGCTCAAAAAGAGAAACTCTTTGAACTTTATTTTGATGGAATGGTGATTGCATGCTGAGGACAGCTTTCTACAGTTCAAATTGTGACTTCAATAGTGACTTAGATTCCTGGATTTTTAAATAAAAAAGTCAACCCTCGAATTCCTCAAAGTTAAACTATGTTTACAAACATTGCATTCAAAGCATGAGCGAACTGTCTCTAACTAATTTGTATTTAAGAAGATTTTATTTCAATTATAGCTTTATAAATATTTCAGAGTTTAACTGGAGTATTTTTTTTTTTAATATAAAAAACAAAGCAGGAAGCCTATTATTGAACGAAAGACACAAATCGAAAAACCCGCTCTAACAGGTCTCTTTACGAATTTAACAGAGTAGCTCTAGCAAACAATATTTTCAAAGGGATTAAATACCAGTGAACTAGTCTTAATAAAAACTTTTACGTTTAAAGCTTGTATATTCAATAAAGATTTAAAAAATTCTGTGATCGTTTCGATGTCATAACAATCGCAGCACTGTTAAGGGAGAAGAAGGCACGTAAGAAATGGAACAGAACTTATATAAGACGTGTTTTATGTTTTAATAAAAACAAAAATATGTTAAGTTAAAACCTTAAGATGGATCGAGTCATGCGTTCTTAAGACAAATAATAAATTTTTGTAGAAATACATTGCTTCATGTAACACACAATTGTTTGTTAGGAAAAAAGTTAAAAGGTTACTTATGAAAATGAAAGGTTTTTGTAAGAAGAAAGAAAAAGTTCAATAATAATAACAATAAACCAAGCGATGATGGTTTGACTTCAACAAATAGAGCTATTAAAAAAAAAACAATTTACGAGTCATACTCGATTGTTATTCGTATTATGTCCAAAACCAAATAATCAATTCAAACGGATAATGATTTTGAACGTAGAACATTTCTTTTCTTTCATTTTTTAAAGAAAATCGTTTGATCGTGGGATTACACAGTAACCCTTATTACAAAATCCGTCGCAACAAGAAAAGGAAATGAATTAGCATAAACAATTTCATAGGGAATGTTTTGTAATGAATGTGGCTAACTGGTTGATAAGCTTATCATAAGTAAGAAAAATTCATTTCGAAACATTTTCTATGAGATGGTTTCTACAGATCTACAAAAAAAATGAGAAACGCATTCTATGTAGAGCTATTGATTGCAGTATTGTCCCTCTCCTCGTACAATTTTTTGCGATTAACATGCACATAATTTCTCAAAGTCATCGAATCAGGAACACTTTGTATAAAAAAACTCTTAATAGAAATTCAATAAAATAATTATTGATAAATAAAAAATGCTATTGAAGCAATGTGTGCTAACGTCAATCAATCAACATCGTTGAAACTTATTTTTGAGAAAACGAAACACTCTTGGATGAACAATCATTTGGATTCAATTGAATTTTTCTAATTGATTCAATATCGACTATTTGCAGTTGATCAAAAAGCAGAACATTTAAAAACTTAAGAAGTTGAGTTAAAAAAAAAATATAAGTCAAATCTTCTTAAATAATAAGCATTCAGTTTAAGTTCAAACTTAACTATTTAGTTTAAAACAATAACATGAAGAGTGAAGACATATCAATTCCTCTTGGAACTCGATTTTTAGAACCAATAAATCTAAGTTTAAATCTAAGTTCAGTACCAAAATAACAATAATGAAAAGAGAACGGATTATTTGGAAGTAAGAGTAAAAATAAAAAAAAACTATGTTGAAAGCATTTAAATGATATTGTTACTCCTAATTCTAATGAAATTCATAAACATTTTCTGTTTTACTTTCCAATAACATAGATATCCTTTAACAAGCTTCACAAAATTGAGTAGTCAAAAGAAATACTTTCATCTGAGCTTCAAAAAATGCAACGATAGAAAAACTCATAACGGCTCTATATGATATCTGGATCTATATTAGCGTGCTTCTGCACGATGTGTTTCCTCAGATCCGACTTATATTTGCTTTTGTGTGGACAATATCTGCACGACAGAGTTGGATTAATACCACACTCATAATTGCGGTGCCTTTTCAGAGATCCTTTGATTTTGTATGATTTTCCACAAACCGGGCAGGTATGTACATTCGAAGTATCCCGAACCGCATTCCGAACATTCAAAAATTTCTCCTCGTCCGTGTGGGAGGTATCGTCTTCTAGATCGACTGTTTGTTCTCCTAGGCAATTGCTTGTGATTACACGTCCTCGTCGTGCAAGTTCTTCTTGATAGAGAAGTTGTTGTTGCCTCTCGTGTTCTTGCTTTGCAGCTAATTCTTCCTTTCTACGTTTGTTTTCCTCAGCAGCAGCTTCTAGCTCCCGTCTCAGTTCAGGATTGAATTTATGTTGCGGTTCTGGTTGCGATCCAAGCTCCTCAAATCCACCATGTTCCTGGATCTCATATTCACCAAGTTCAACATTGTTGCTCTGATTAGCTTGTAATCCATGTGCCGCTGCTAAACACTGTTCAATTACATCGACTTGGTTGTTAATGAAACTTTCTTCTTTAACCTTTTGTACAGAAACTTGAGCGGCAGGTTTAATACGCACTGGCAATCGCACAGGTAGTTTTTTTACCATCTGAATCGTAGCTCCGCCAATTAATTTTGGAGATGGCGTAGCTGTGGTAATGATAGGCTTTGGATTAACAAGTTGCGACTCAGTCTTTATTGGCAAGGTATATTTAATTGGATTAAGATGTGGCGCTTCGGCTTTGGGAATTGTATACTTAATTGTACTGCCAGCCATTCCAACTGCATCTGATGGTATTTCAACAACAACAGTTGCGGTTGCAAGTAAATCATTTTCCGTTGTCACATGGTTACCTGTTGCGCAGGAAGTGTTTGCTGAGCTATTATCACCAAGAGAATACGGAACTGTTTCCAAAATAGTCCAGTACCCATCATTACCTTGAATAGAAAAAAAGAAAATAATCTACGTAAGTAAAATAGAGTTATTTGATTTTTCGAAAAAATCTCTATCTTCAATGCACTGAGATTCTGTTTCTTCTAAAAGAAAATATATAAAAAAAAATCGAATAGAAGAGACCCTTACACACAAACAGTAAATAAAATACATTTTTTTATTTTTGAAAATCTTTTATCTTAAAATGCAATACGCTCAGTTTTATTTCATTATTTAAATTGATTTAGTTTTATATTTTAGTTTTTCTATAAACACATACATAAGTACATAATATGATATACAATTTTTAACAAGCGGTATAAAAATTTTAACAACAATTTTTTTTAAATGAGTAAATTTTCAATGACAATGTGAATGGAATGTTTGTTTTGCACATTTCTGGTCTAAAAAAAATACATAGTTCGATGTTCGGAAGTGGAAAACTTGTAATTGTTGAGTTTTATTAAAATTGAGTTTGATCATGCGAATAAAAATACCAAACCAAATATGATTAATTTCAATTATTTGCTAAGAGTTTCAGAATAACAAAAGAGAGTTGGCCAACGCAGTTTTATCTTCAAACTTTCCTAATTTTCTTAGTTGTGTTCTATTGCCGTTTGTTTAAAAAAAATGGTTCAATCTTAGATTTTGGGTAGGAAGGCGTTTCACTTGTCGTTAAGCCCCAAAGTTAAGGGTGAATACAAGAATCGATTTAAAAAAAGCTGAAACCTCATTTCCGCGACATAAATATATATTAAATATCAGACATAAAAAAAACAAGTGTTTATAGAAACAAGCTTAGGTTGAGAGCATAGTGCATTTCTTTCACTCAATTTTGTGACCAAAGGAAATGGCCTACAATTCTGTCCTGGTTCCGCAGACCGTCTAAAAGAGCTTTTTCGGCAGGAGACGATAACCGCAATAAGAACCCGGGAGATTTGAAGACGCATTCTCATCTCAGGTGCTTATGATGCTCGTAAGGCCGGAAAAAAGGAAGACAAATGTTCAGTAACACCAACTACACCCAACGACAAAATTTAACGCGTAACAAATTTTTCGGATTTCATTAGCATGTCAAGAATATCGGCGATAAAAGTTAAAGATGTGAAAGCATGAACGACAAGATTTTGGCTTTATATACAATAGATTTTTAAGAGGAAGTTGTTCTGTAGGTTCGGAAAATTTGTTACATTAACGTAGTGATGAGTGACTGATATATTTAGAAAAGAGTTTTATCAGATACGAATAAGCAACCTTTTCTCTAAAAACAGTTGCCTTAACTTTTTGTCATTTCTAAGAAAGCACAGCGTTACAACGGCATTGACTTGTTACAAAAGCTTGAAAACAGCAGACGGTATCAAGTCTCTAGAATGTACATTTTTTGTATTGTTAACTTCGCCAAACATGAAACAACTCAATGAGGATATTATGGTTTGCCATAATCTAGGACAACCAAAGTCAAAAAACATAAATCAATAAACAATTGATAGAAAGACTTTCATTATTAAGGTAAGTGTCGTAAGCAGAACTGCTAGAGACAATTTCAGAGAAAAAGTAATTTATTGAATGTAAAACAAAATCGAAGCATAAATGGAACCTTGACGTACACCAGCCTTAATCATGTATAACAAACTTTGTGATTTTTTACTTAAATAATTAGCTGTTTCCCTCAGTTTTTGATATTTTGAGTAACTTTAAACAATTTTTCAATAAACGTACATTTATTTTTTAGAAATCAAAAGTTACTCTGAACTTCGACTGAAGAAAATTGAATCAAGAAGCTTATTAAAAAATTGTTTTGAGTCAACATTTTTGTTAAAAAAAAAATTAAATGTGGCCATCAAAGATGTGGCTTTAAAGTGGCAGTACTATTGTATTTTCGCCTTTTGTCACATTTTTGTCATTATATGTTCACAGTTTTATTTATTCAATTTAAATACAAATTTTTAACATAAATGTCCTTAGGGTAACTACAAAAATATACAGAAATTGAATAGATTCGGCTCAGGACGGCAATACTTTTTTGGCTTTTCTTATTTATTTTGCGATAAAGTCAAAATAACTCATCCTAATTTAAAAACAAAATAAAAGATCTATTTAGTTGTCTTTTTAAAAACCGAAAAGTTTCCACTCCCGAAAAAATCCTTAAAACATACATAAAAAAAAAACAAAAATTACATTCACTTATAGGTACTAAAAACACATTCTAAATATGTAGGTACATCTTCGATAGTAATTATCTAAAACTAATTTATGAATGATATGGATCTAGTATACAAGTTACAGCATCATCATACTCATCATCATCATCATCGGTAATATCTTCTGGCATGTTAGACGGTTCGTCATTTGATATTTCATAAAATTGTGCAAATTGTTCTAAAGATGGCACCACCACCGTCGATGCCGGCAAATTCAAATTCAAAAACGACTCTCGATGCTTGCGCTTGGCATGACGCAGCACATGATCTTTTCGCCTTGAACGATATTCACACGATACACATTTATATTTTTTCTCTTTCAGGCAATATTTGCGAATATGTTCGGTCAGTTTTTGTGAGTTTTTGTAAAATCTTTTGCATCTGTTGCATTGCAATAGTAATTCACGATTACCCGCTAACAAGTTGTTGTTGAAAGTATACAATTCATCATCTTTCATATCGTTTAGTTCGTTTGTTTCAACGCCTAAAAGGCTGCCTAAAATAGGATAAATATCTAAAAAGAAAAGAGAAAATAAAAGAAAAGACAAACGAAGAAAATAAAAATGTACAAAATTTAAGTAAATTGAGTAAATTTAAAAAAACTAATAAATATCCATAACGAAGACATGAGAATATACCAATGAAGTTAATTGAAGTACCACGATTAATGACGATGAAGTTTTTTTTCTTATCTCGAATACGTACAATATTTTTGATGAACAGTGAAGATGCCGATGCTGACCATGGAGATTATTATGATGAGTATCAATGTATGCTAATATATTGTTAAAGCTTAGTATGAGATTTTTCCCAAAATCAATTTTTTCCACTACATATTTACAGAAACATAAGATTTAAGACTTAAAAACTTAAATGGCATTGACATAATAAAGTTAGTACATTTAATTAATTTAATTCTTTTTCTTGAGTATAAAAAATAATTGTATAGTAAGTAAAGTAAAATAGTAATAAAAAGTTAAAATCCACATCATATTTAATATTTTTGTACATGTATTTATATTTCCACTGTTGCTCTCTTCGAGTCTAAAGTATAAAATATTTATTTCTGCAATACGCTTTTACTGACATACACATTCACTATTATCTACCTTATACATTATAAACTCTGAAGCTCTACATACTAAGTAGTTTTTTTTTCTCTTAATTTGCTTTATCAGTTAAACAGATACACTTAGTAATAAAAGTCGGGAAATCACTTGTGTTGACATTCATACAAGAAAAAAATTAGAACTAAGAGTAAAAGAAATTTAGAATCAAGTGTCTAACAACTAAACTAAACTAAAGTGCCTATAAACTAAACCATCAGTAGGATAGCTCATTTTTTATTTGTTATTTATAATTTTTCTTCCCAAACATAAAAACGATGTAAGTACGAATAAACATTTTCTGGTACTCATTACGAATAGCGAATCGAACGTTCACCTACATTCAAAAGACATAGTAAATTCCACTAGCATCAGTAAGCGATTGATGCTTAGAAATAAGGCAAACAGCAACAAAGCCGATATTTGTTGAATATTTGGAGCGAACTTTATTCGAGCCAATCACAATTCATAAAACACGATATAAGCGAATTCAAGTTGATTCGTTATTCATTCATTATTAGGACCTGCTAAGTGTGTAATTATCTTAAATCAAAGTTAAGTGAGTTTGAACTGCAGATATCACTTGAGATTAGTTTATTTTTTAACCAAAACAAATTATTAGACAAGTTTCATAATGGTGGAGTAAGTCTTATGAACTTGTCTACACGACGTTATCTTTTTGTTTAACTTCGGTGAAGAAGCAAGAAACGTGACTTAAAAATGTGAAATATTCCATTCATAATTTCTTGGGCTCGAAATTAGACTAAAGCGTAAGAGGAGGTCTTATCAACTTCTATAAAATACTTTACATAAAGGTAGAAAATCAAAAGGAAAGTACTGTAGTTGGCAATCGAAAAACATTGAAACTATATTTTGAATCAAGTAAAAGTATAAAAAGTAAGAATAAATAAATAAAGTGAAACCATGCTGTTTTTTAAAAATTATTGAATTTCAAAAGGCAGAACTATTTAAATAGCAATAGCAAACAAAGAAATGTGGAAGTCCTTTTCTCCGTGGCTGGAAAATTAAAGTTCACATGTGATTTAAAGAAAGGTATTCTTCCAGACGGGTTTACCTTTGCCGATAGCGGAGGAAGTCAATTAGCCACACGTCTACAAGTCAAGAGCCGCTTCTAGGATTATGTCCATTAAACTTGTAGAAGAGCAAACAGACTTGTACCTTTGTGTTACAGAAATTTATTATACTTGTTATAATGCACTTGTATTAAAAGAACTTGAAGTTTTGTGTTTCAGATGGCAGATTTTGTAAGGTTAGTTTTAAGAATATTGTGATTAGAGTAAGAGCCATTGTCAACTCAAATAAAATTAATGTTTAATAAATAATTATTTATAAGTGAAATGTAGACCGGCTTGAAGAAAACCTTTTGGTATCCGGAAAAAAGCTGTCTCTATCTTTCAGTCAAAGATCACTTTTGCGCTAAGTCTATGATGCAAATCCTTGACGTTTAAGCTCCTAAGACCTGGTGCATCATATCGATCTCGTTTGATGATTGAAATTAGAATAAGTAATTACAAAAAAATTAAAGTCGAGTAATGCCCATACATGAGCCAGCTTTTCTGACAACTGGCACGTTCCGTTAGAAGTGAGAAAGAAGAAAGAATTTAATTCAACAAATTCAAATGAAACAATAAGAGATAAGTGGATCAAGAAAAAGAGGAAATCAATGCGTAGCGAAGAAGTTTTTCCTATTTAAATTTGCAAGCATGGCGAATGGATTTTAAATAAAATTTCACCCAAAAGTAAAAGATTTAATTAAAATTGGTACTAAAGAAGGATTTATAAGTTCACAATTTTTACTTTTGTGCTGAAGAAACCTTTTTTTTTGTTAAGTATACGCCACAGTGTATGTGAAATGTTTTCTTTCTTTTTTTTTTGGTTTACAAAACAAAAAACGTTTTCAACTTGTACCTTTATGACTTCTAATGTCAAAGTTTCGATAAAAAAAATTAAATCAATACATATACGAAGCTCATTTGAAATTCATCCAAAAATAAAAGAAGACAAGCTAACAAAAATGGTTTTTTACAGTGACACCCCAGCTATTTTCTTTTGCTTCAAATTTGTCATAAAACATGTGTTTGTTTGTGATATTCTTGTTTGTTTCATATATGTCACACAGAATCAGTTCAAATAACTCTAGATTCGATTTAACTCCAATGTTCTCAAATATGCGTTTTTATTTTAACTGATAACAAACATATTTTTCCAAGCAAGGTCACAAAACGTTTGTTAGGTATTTTGGTTTTAGCAGTTCACTATTGACGGTAGCTAAATCTGCTCTAAGTTGCTTGACATTTTCTTATGATTCGTGCTCTGAACTGAGAAAATGATTCTTAGAGACTTTTTCTTGATAGCAAAATTAGTTTAAACTAAACATGCAAACACATCAGTTGTGTTTTTGTAACGTAAGTTGAACGGAAGCGTAGTCTGATTTAATAAAATTAATAAACTCTAACAACTCTACTTCGAGTTGCAAAGGCTCTTGTGTTTCAATGGATCTGTTTCGATTGAAAAACTCAATTGAAAAGTTCTTTGGAATGGAAATCGATATGAGTTTTTTTTTTAAATCGGCAGTATGCAAGTGCGTTTGGTGAAATGAAAAAAAAAAAACGAAAATTTCGTTATAACTAAACGATGTTTTTCACTTAAGACAAAAGACTTCTCTTCAATTCACTATCAAGATTATGCACCTACTAAACTGAGGAAATTAACCCATTGAACCAAGAAATGCTTTCATATATACAGTGGCTAAGATAAATCGAAACAATATCGAAAACATTTCGAACAACTGCATTTGTCTCTTTTTAATTAAAATTTAATAAAAAAAGCCAAAGTTTTTTGTTCAAATGAGTTCTTTTACAATGAATGGGTTTATTTTCTTTTCCGGACAATTTTAAATGACCGAGTGTACTTTCTTCTACAGCAGAATATTATTTTGGAATCAAGAACTTATACTTATGTAGTCGTTAAGTTGAAAAATAGAAGGACATATTTTTGCGCCCATTCTTCGTAGTACCAGAACAAGTGCATCCACAATAGTTTTATTCTTTCTTAGTGAAACGATGTAACTGAAGTATTATTTAAGAAATATACCAATGTCCTTTTACCTTTTTCTACTGGGTCTTTTGAGAATGCACTGCATACTGCCGATTAAAAAAAAAAACTCATATCGATTTCCATTCCAAAGAACTTTTTAAATGAGTTTTTCAATGAGAAACCAGATCCAATGAAACACAAGAGCCCTTTTTTAGAAAATAGAAATTTTGTCAATCTCGATTAAGAGACAAGGTTTACATGTACTTTAAAGCAAAACAAAAATTTTAGGTATACCATCTTGAAGTTTTAAATAACAAAATTGTTTTTTTTTCTCGTATTGTTTTTTCTTTATTGTACAAGAACAAAGGATATTTGTACTCTTAGGCAAGAGGATTTGTACTTAGTTGCCACAACGCAAGAATTATTTAAAATTTCTCAGTGTACGAGTACACTCAACACAACAGCAGACTAAAATGAGGCTCTTGGCAGTGCGTTTAATTTTTGTTAAGAATAAAGAAATCAAATCTGAGTCGAACCACATGTGTCAAACAATTTCCAAGAACTTGACCACTTACGCAATAGCCCAATGCATAACATCATTACAAATCGGGTTCTACAATCATAAGCAAGAAGCTGATATGTATTGACAAAACCTTTACCTATTAAACAATGTTTGCACATATAATAGAAAATCTACTCGATCTTTTCTGTTGTTAGAAAATAATTACTGCTAATCGATCTGGCCTATCCGAACGAAATTTCCCCCGATTTGAACTAAAAAATTGAATTAAACAAATTAAAATATCTCCAACAGCAAAAGAGTTGCTGACATCACGAGGAAAACAAATAAAAGAGAATAAATAGAAAAAATATTCTTCCCCCGAAATTTTACGATGATATTTCATTTTTTTTATAATAAGAATCTTCCTCCGGTTGTAAGTTTCTCCGAAAGATTACGATGATGTTTCAATATTTGCTTTTAAATTAAGACACTTATGTTTTTTTCATAAATAATCGGCAGGTTTTCCAGACTTGTAAAGAGACTCAAGCACAATTGTGAAAATCTTATTTTATCCTTGGTTCTTTTGTCATAAATCAATAAGAAATTTTCAACTACAATTTTCTATCATATACGAGCATTTATATTAACTTACAAATTAACACATTCTGAATTCATATTCTGGAATCAATCCATTTCGTCGATGCCTTTCCATATGCTTTGCCAAATTTCGTTTTTGTGTAACAATTTTCGGACAGAATAGACATTGGGCTCCCAGACCACACTCCTTCATATGTCCCTTCACTCCACAGACCTTTTTATATTTTACACCACACCGAGGGCACACGTAACGAGGTGTTCCATCATCCATCATTACCACAAGATGGGAGTCAGCATCGTTCCACATATGGTGACCTAAAAAAAACACATGTTAGTGGGGAGAAATAAAATCAAATATGTCTATGTTTTAATTTTTGCTTAATTTATCATAAACACATATATTTTATTTATTTTTGACAAAACATAACACAAAGAACAAAAATTACCTCTAAAAAATATAATTTCAATTCTACTCCCACCAACACCGTCTTTTTTATATCTAAAAAGCTTAAAAATAAAAAAAGAAAGGTAAAACAAATTGAAATTAAATCGTGCAAAATGAGTGAAGATTAGTTTTGTTCTTCTTTTTTTTTTGAAACAAAATAAACACAACTCGGGGGGTTTTTAAAGTGAATTTATTGTTAGCATTTTCAGTATTTACATTTAAGATTACAAACAAAGGTGTGAAGAAGAAATAACAACTTACCACGGAGCCTTCACCAAAATAAACCTAAAAATGAAAACGAGATGTTAGACTTGCAATTCAAAACCAATTAATTTTTATAGTTACCTTTGAATAAGTTAGAAGAAGCAGTACAATATGATTTCTCTAAGAAGAGAGCTTATAAAAGTTGGAAACAATTTTAAAAAAAATAAAAGAACAATCGACAGTATTTTTTTCAATGTTGTTTTAATATACACATTTTTGCTTTCCTCTATAACAATATTATCGACTTTAGCTGCTTCTTTTTAGAAAAGAAAACAGCTTTCATTTACAATATTAAGGCTTTTAAAAATTAGTTTTCGTTCCATTTTCTTTTTAAATTTATTCAATGTTTTGTTGTTGTTCTTACAAAAATATTATATTCATACACAAACTACATTTACATTTACAGATATTTAATATGCCTAAATATTTTTTATATATATATATATATTTATGTTTAAATTGTCAGTGTACAAAAAACATTTACTATATTTTCTTTTTTTTCATATTATTTATAGTATAAGAAAACATTTTCTGTATGGTGTGTGTTTCTTAGCTTGAAGTAATGTTTTACGGGAATACGCAACTTTTGAAAGTTTGTTTCCCTGTTTTGAAAAATTTGTTTAACAATAGATTTTAGTTTTAGTTTTTTAAACATGAAAATGTATACAGTAACAGAGATGTTAGTACATAGATAAATATATATGTTATGTATATATATAAAGTTCTCTTTGATTTTAATATCTAATATACTATTTATATGTGTATATGTGTTTTTCTTTCTAGTTTACACATCAACGGACTTTTATAAAATCATTTACTTTGTGTGTGTTAACAAAACAAAAATTATAAATCAAAAAAAAAAATTAATGAAAATAAAATATTTAGAGTTAAGAAAAAAATAACAAGTTTTTATTTATTTATGTATGTAACGATATTCCTTCATCTTTCTTCCATAAAAATTTTACTCGGTTTATTTATGTACTTATTACCTTCTTTTATTTATTCGTATTATATTGTTTTTTTTTTAATTATTTTATTAACAATCACAAATAATCACATCAATATTTCATTCACAGCTCCTTGGTTACAAAAAAAAGTTAAAATAGTTTATTTGTTTATGCTCTTTAAATAGACTTTCTAACATTTGATGTAGTACCTATAAAACAAAGTTAATTTTAAAAAAGATAAATTGATATTTATTTGAAGAAATACAATCAAAATGCATCCATATACGCACACATGATAATTAATTTTACATATTGTGTACCTATATTATTTAAAAAAAAATCTTTGTGGATTGTTACTTTGTGTTATTTATGCACGCAAAATTTGTTTAATATTTGTGCAATAAGCTATTAAAAAATTATTTGTTGAGAAACATTAAGTGTAAAGAATTAGCATTTTCATTGAAATGTGTAGCTATGCATCGGGGCTGAACTGAGCTGGTACATACTCGTATCTAATTCTCAATAAGTTGCATTGAATAAAATAGGCAGAAGAATTTAGACTAAGCAGTAAGCCTTATTTATGTCGAAATCTTACACTTTCGGAATTGGATTATTGAATTTTGTTTCCAAATAAGAAACAATAGGGATTGTCTCAAACAATCAAACAAAGAGACATTTACCTCTTAAAGAGATTTGAAGCTACTCAAAGTAGATCTAGTAAAACTTGAACTTCAAAGAAAATGCATTCATTAATAAGCTTCAAACAAATGATAATTAATTGTGAGGGAAACTTAATTTTTCTCCTAGAAATATAATTTGTTTATGATTTAGAGTTTACTAAATTGCTTATGACTTCTCTTAATATACTTAACGGACCGTACCATCGCTGTATAAAGTTAAAAAGAGACACCAATGCATTCGGGTGTTCAATGTCTCAATGGGAGGCGAGAAAGGAGAAGGGTAAAGCATTTAGCATAAGCGTATCTATGTTTACTAACATGTTTTATTATGATGAGGAATGCTGAAGCTCGAGTACGATGTTTTAATGGTTTAAGGAAAAGGATACAAATGGATTTCGCTAGAGTGCACGCCTATGACTTCTTAAATATGAAAACAGTATTGTACTCAGAAACAAAAAAAATCGATCGTCGAATTCGAAAGAAGTGAATTTTGAGACTCGAATGATTCGAATGTTCAACATGCAAAATTTCGAATCGTTGAAGTTTCAAAATGCACTTTTTTCGAATTCGACTAACTTTCTATCGAATAGAATTTCAAAATAAGGATGAGTATGTCAAAAAAAACCTGAAAAAAAACTCTGACAGAACGTAGCAAAGAGGGGGGTACTAAACCAACGGAAACGGCAAGGAGAATCTGTATTTATTGGCAAAGCATGGCATTTATAACATAAGAAAATTTAAAACATTCAAAATTACATAGCACTCATTCGCACTACGAATCAGAGCGGAATGCAGAACAGTACTGACACAGCGCAAAAATATTTCTACAATAAAGTTTTCCATTTCCGTCAAAAAAATAAATTCTGACCTGTTTCTCATATTGCATTGAAAAAAGAATAACTCAACATGAAAGGTCTTTTCTCTGATGGTTCAGAAAACTAGTTTGAATTCAATCCCAAATGCAAAAGGTTGATTCTGTCTAACAATAATAAATTTTTTTATTTGTTCTAAGTTCGCTAAGTTATCTTAAAATGGAAAATTTGAAATGAATTAACAGAAAACAGACAAGTTGGTAAGAAAGAATTTATTTATTTGCCAAAGAAAGCAAATGGTGAAACAAACATCAGCTTCGCCACCAATACATTTAAAAAATTTAAAACACGAAGCAGCTAATTGGGTAAGCTGTGGTTCCTTCGACGTTTAAATGCTTCGCCACAAATTCTTCAAAAAAAACTTCATTTTGATGCTCGTAATGCCGAATAGGAAGAATTAGAAGTAGAAGGGAAAGTTTAAATTTCAATGAAAATCGCTACAAGAAAGACACTTCCTGAAAATAATTAAAAGTGACGATGCTTTCAAACAGCCTCCTGTCGAAGCACAGTGAGCATTCGATTCCCTTTTATTTCTTGTGAATAAAGTTACTTTCACTGTCGTAAAGCAGTAAGTCACACTTTTTCATTACAAGAAAAGAGACTTACTGGGTTCTAAATTTGATTTTATTTTTTGTAAAGATTTACTATAGACATTTTAGTCAGCAGATTTCTTAAGGAAGTGAAAATGATAAAATTATAACCACAATTCTCTTCTTAAAATGTCCTCAAAGCCCAAATTTTTCTAAAGCACCGCTTTCAATATAAAGCAATACACATTTCAATATCAATGCACTTTAACTGACTAACTTTACATCCATTTAATGCTCTACGGACATAGACGCCCTTTGAAATTTGATTTTGTGAATAATTTAAAAATTTTAAGCTATATATTTTTGGTACCCAGTGTTCAACAATTTTATGATATATATTTCTTTCTTGTCACTTTTACTTTGTATCTTCCAAATACGCCTTATCGCCATTTTAGTTTCTTTTTTTTATGTTTTTTCTCTTTTTTCTTTTAAATTAAAACCACAACCTGAATTTTAAGGACAGATAATATTAAAAATTAAAAATTATATAATATTTAACCATTCTTTCTTAAATTTATCTTCAATATGATTAACAAAAAGCTTTTTCATTATTTTCTCTTCCAAAATAAAATCCAATCAGTCCACTTGGTGTTCTTGCATTTCCTCTATAAAATAATTAATTTTCCATATGACTAGGTTTTATTTTTTAAAGAAAATTCAATTAATCAACAAAACAAAAATTTTTGAATACTGAAATTTTTTAAACAATTTTTTTTTCAATGCACACACACATGCTAAACATATATGTATTCATAGTTCATCACTTGAGTGTGTGTGTGTAGAAGCCAATAAGGTACTTTGTAAAATAATTTTTTTTCTTCTTTTGACAAACCAAATTTAATGATACCGACATGAAAAAGCATTTTTATATTTATACCTCTACTCGTTTTTAGTAACAATAGTTTCTTTCTTTTTACAGTTATTTAGTTTAGAGTTTACTTAAATTAGAAAAAAATATAAAAAAAAACAAAAAAAAATAAAATAATATTAAAATAAGATCATCAATGTATTCATTAACAGAAAAATACACTTTGTGTTAGTAAAATATGAAAGTATTAATAATAACAATAATATTTAAATTTTTTTACACAAAAGATGTTTTATAAATGTGTTTCAATATTGTTTTCCTTTTCTTTATTATCATATAAATGAGGGGACTATGTTTTTATATCACATTCCAATTGTTTTAAATGATGACTATGTACGTTTTTATGCTTCTTCTTAGATTTCATGCCATTTATTAAAAGTAATAATATATAATTATTTTTTCTTCTCTCCCGTCAATCCAAATTATAAATAGCAAAAAAAAAAAAAAAATACGTTGATAGCACTAGGTTCATAATTCTTAGTTCTTTGCCAATCGATTTGTTTAAAATTTATTTCTATCCAATAATAACATTTTTTTCTTTAAATAAATTAGTCGAAAATTAAAAGAATCTTCTTTTTTTGTAATACTAGTAAAATTCAAAGCCAAAAAGTTTTATTTTTGAATTTCAAAATTTCAATTTTGTTTTTTCTAAATTTTGTTTTATCACATTTCGGTTTCTTTTGATTATAAATCGTACATTTCATTAAACAAAGCTTTGTAAAGTGAAAAAGAAAAACAATTCTTTTTCTTTTTGTTGCAATAAAAAAAAAATCTTCTTAAATTGTGTCGCGTGTACTTTGTGCTTTTCCTTTTCATTTTACTTTAAAAAATTTAATTTTTTTTTTTTCTACAAAATTTAAATGGAATGAAGAAAAAAATAACTTAAGAATAACTAAAATATGTTAAGAGATCGCAAGTATAATAATCCTATACTTATTATATTAAAATAAAAACACATGCACATATCTTTTTCCTTATTTAGTTATTTTTTTCCATTGATTTTAATTTTATAACAAAAATCAAATTTATAACTAATAATTAAATAAGTTTAAATAAAAGAAATCAGTTTAATTTCGAAGAATAAATATTGATTAGTTTATTATTTATTAGTTTTTCTCTTTAAAATGTTGATTTCTTGAGGAATAAATCATCACTTTTCATTAATAAATTGATTTGTTTCTTGTTTGCAAGTTTGACTGTTTGGTTGGCTATACTTCTAATTATACGCGCTTCATAATTTATTGAAAAGAAAAAAGGACGGAGAAAGATTTATGAATCAAATTTTTCTTTCTGATCACGAATACATTTCGATTTGTTGGGATTGTAAGTACAAAATATTGATTGTTTATAGAATATATCAAGAAATCGATTTAGCAGTCCTTGTTTTTTTTAGAAATTTTTTCTAAGAAAACTTCTAGGAAACTAAAAAAAATGTTTAGAAATTTTCTCTAAGAAACTAATTTACATATGTACATGTACATAATACATTATGGAACAGTAAATAGTTCAAAATGTTTCCAATTAAACTAAATAGGTCCTTGAAAACTATCCCATTTGGCCAAATTTAGTTTCATTAAATTAGTCAACGATGTCGAGCAAAGTGTGTTTGTGCGTCATTGGAATCCATTTAAACTCTTTTATTACAAATTTTAGTCAAGTAAACTAAACGTATTTACTGACATACTGACCGAAAACCAACAACTTGGCTGCTCTTAATTGTTTGATTTTATTGAAAAAATTACTGCGACTCTAACTAAGCTCTCGCCAGCAACAAGATTTATTCTAAATGATTTCAACTCCAATAGTTTACAAAAATATTACGAGGTCTGCGGAGTTAAGAAATTCACAATACCTGAGCGTTTTTGCAGTTGCGGCAGCGACAGAAACGCCATCATTTTTGATGTCGCGACAATACAAATAAGGTATGAAAACTGAACGTTTCTTTTGTCGCGTTGGTGTGGGTATTCTCATGTCGCTGTATAACTTAGTTTTGACAACTGCCGTGACTGCAAAAAGGCTTCGGTTGAGGTCCTTAATGACTGCAAATCAGCCAACTAACCACGGAACGGTGACGTACAGCTGCGCATACCCAGACTAGGTGGTGTTATGGAAATTTTTATATTCTAACCGAAATCAGCTTTTATTTTAGGCGTCTTATACCGACAGCAAATAATGAATAAAACCAAATTTTACATGGATTGCAAATCATTGCTACTGCTTACGGAACTACTGGCAGTCTAAGGTAAATACACCAGTCTCAAACAGTTTTTCAAACAGACAAAAACAAATATGAAGCGATTAGAAAAACTATGTTTCAAGTTAAGGTTCTCCAAACCAAAACGATTTGCCAGTTGCCGCAGTGACAGAAATGCTACTGACAGAATTTCTTTCGTCGCAACAGCTGAAATGTAAATTTGAATATTTATGGGAATCTATCTTCAAATTTATAAAAATAAACAATAAAATTAACGATTGGAAGCCAAATTGTTACAGCATATCCAATTCTGCTCATGAAATTATGTTTTCTTAATGAGAATATTTGCTTCGTCCCCTCATAGAATTTGCTTAGATAGTTGGCCCTATCGAGGTAACCGTCGGAGCGGAATTCATTCCGATCGGAGACATTTTGCTTCGTGGTAGTTCTCTGATCGGACGATCCGACGTTCTCCGATAAGTTTTTATTGCGGGTATTTTAGTTTTAGGAATGCAATGCATTGCCGCATTTGTGAACAATTTCTTACGACGACAACTACTTCGAAGCGAAATTGAATCTCCGAAAAAAGATGCGTTGATTGGGGAGAAAACTTCGCTCCGACCGACGGTTACCTTGATAGGGCCAATTGACAATATAATAGCAAAATGAGCATACCATAAATAAGAAAAGACAGTGACTTACACAGTGAAGAAGGGAATATAATATAGAAGTAGTTATGATTTATTAAAATTTAAAGAAAAATAGAAAAGTACCCAAAATAAGGAAATGAGCAACTTAATTGCTTCGTGTAAAAGGTACAAGTTGCAAAATGGATCACAAGGATTTTCATGTTTAATTTTGCGTACATCTTTGTTAACTTTAAATCCAATTCTTCGCATGAAGGTGGCTTACATAAATGCAATGTTTAGTTAGAAATCGATGTAGAATGTGTTATCGTTTTGCTTACAGAAAGCTGATAAAAATATTGATGCGAAATGGTAATCATTAATTTCATTCGGTAAAATATTGATAGTTTTATGAAGACCTCTTTACGAAATCTAATCTTTTCTTTGATCATTTTTACGGCTGCTTTGCTTTTTACTCAATGTAGACCCATAGTGTTGATAGCATTTTCATTTTTTTCTGTATTGCAAAACTGTGTCCAGGACTTAGCCCGTTTCAAAACCCGCCACAGCTATATCGTGATATCAAAGAGGTAAGTGAAAAATACGTCCCTGTTCATAATCAAATTATCCTGATAAATGTTTGCTTTTAAATTTACACATCTGTAGAGTTAATATCGACTGATATCGTTAACCACAATATTTCTGTATAAACAGGCTTTTGTATAAAAAATCATTGGTCGTGCAGACAAAATCTAATAATGTAGCTTCTAACTGAATCATTTTGTGTCCTCAATTCAATTGACGTACAAGGAACAATGATCGAGATTTGGATGGTCATTACCCTTGACTTCGCTAATAGCCCTGTTCACACTGTACAATTAGTTGGACAGAATTCGTTTGAAGGAACTTGGATGGCCGGATGTATTTTGCGTTCACACTTATCAAGCTCGTCGTCCAACTTTATGTCACGTACCCTTCCTCTCCGTCCAACTTCTAAGTTTTCAAAAATATTTGAAAACCATCCAACAAGTTGGACAAGCGGTCGTCTAAAGGGTTCACTATCAAGCATTGGTCGTTCAAGCCTAAGTCTGTCCAACTAACTGTACAGTGTGAACAGGGCTAAAAGTATCACTTTCACCGATTCTATAAATTTAAAAAGTTCCCATTAGATGCAAATTCTATACACCGAGTCAAGAAATTTACTCTGCTAAAGGTAACTGCCGCATTGGAATAAGGAAAGACAACCAAACAGTAGATTTTATTTTTTCTGACTATTCTTCGTTCACATGCATTAAACCGCTTTTCTTCTCTGCCACTTATTGACTAGCTTGATTCTATTTATTTCTTCACATTTCGCTTCTATCGAGTTCCTATCGCATCGATTAAATCAAATATGTTCTCCCTTTTCCTTTCCCTCGGTTTTGACCTTAAATCTTCCTATCCTCATAAATTTACGTCAGTCATTGTATAACAAACTTGTGTGTATTTTCGAATTTATCCTCTTTCTTCGTCATCATTTAATATTTTTATGAATATATATTCTTTTCTTTTTATCACAATTATCATTACTTTAAGATATATATTTAATTTTATCGAAACCCCAGTGCTATCAGAATTGTTTAATGCAAAGCAAAATATTATTATGTGCATATACAAAATATATATATTTATAAGTAAACATCTAAAATCAATCACATATTAGATTTAAATGTATTGTGTGCATACATATATCTTCTTTTTCTTTAAATTATAGTTAAACTCTTAATAAACTAGATGTTTTTGCTTAGATCATTTTCTCAAATTTTATTAATGTTACGTTTTTATTTTTATTGCACGAATTATTTTACTTAAACAAAATAAAAAACAATAAACTTAGAACTTAGTAAAAACAATAAAAACAGCATGTGCTTTGTAAATAGTAATTATATACTTTTGTTAATTTTTTTTAAAATGGACTTCGATTGTTCATTTCAAGACAAAAAAAATGTATTATTGACTATAGTAGTAGTAGTAGTAGTTATGTATTGAAAAAATAGAAAAAAGCAAAAACATTTAAGATCATCGGAAAAATATATGTGTATCTTTTTTTCATCAAAAATAAAACAAAAAAAATTAAAATAGTTTCGATACAACATTTTAAACAAATTGATATCGATGTGCGTCGATTGTATCATCGATTTTGATGCGTTCGCATATGTAAAACTAAATTATGTTTATGTTTGGATTTCTTGTGACAAATGGGGCACTCGAATTTAGGTTCGACGCCACACTCGAAACGGACATGCCGATTAAGGCTGTGCGGACGGGCGTATGAGTTGCCACAGCGATCACATGTATAAGCACCTCCCCAACCACCACTATTGCTTCCGCCGCCGCCGGTGCCACCACCGGAACTTGCACCACCTGCACTACTGCCAATGGCCGAACTTGAGGTGCCAGCTGCCAATGCACCACTACTACAACTACCAAATGAGCTTAAACCCAAACCACCTACACCACTATTTGACGATCCACTTAAAGTGGTTGCCGTTGCGGCAGAACTACTACTGCCTACAGCTATAATTCCAGCTCCAGAGCCACCGACAGATGCCGAAGCACTACTTAAGGAACCACTACTCTTTATCGCAGAATAGCTTAGTAGTGTTGGCGAGAGATGAGCTGCAGCAGCAGCGGCCGCAGCTACAGACATCGACTGAAAAGGTTTTAATTTTCATTGGTTCATGTTCCAAACCCAAGTTCCCCACCACTATAACTGTTTTAACTTACCGGCAAATTCGATGAGGACGACGAAACGGCTCCAATGGCCCCAACTAGGCCCGCCACATAGGATGATCCAACACCACCGGATGAAGTACTCTGGGCTGTCAGAGCACCCATTGAAGGAGAATGCATGGACTCAATACCTGCAGCTGATGATAGGAGCGATGATTGAGTGGCTTGTTGTTGTTGTTGTTGCTGATGCTGTTGAGCGATTGAAACCAACTCTTTAATTTTCTGTACAGCAGAGGTGCTGATAAGGCGTAAATCACACGGCTGTTCGTCATCATCATCGTCGTTTGGGTCATCGTCATTGATATCATCAGTACCACCACTACCAGCGAGGCCAATATCAAACTCATCATCTTCCTTCTTTAAGTCGTATTTCATAAGCATTGCATGGGCCGGACTCGAATATGGACTGGATTTTAGCCGCAGGCTGTGCCGCCTCAGTTCACTTGTGCTGGCCGCATTCCCTCCGGCACCAGGTTCTCCTATTCGAAAAAATACTATTACAGATCAGGTAAAGTGTTTACAATGACTTAATTACAACTAATTGGTAGGAAATATTTTTGTATTTTTTTTTTTTTTAATTTTTGCTTTTTACAGATGGTTAATGTTACTATAAATACAAAAACACATAAAATTTGCAATAAGAAATTAACAATTTCTCGCTGATGATCTTTTTTTTTAAATTTGAATAAAAGGAAATTTGAAAAAGAAAAAATAACATTACCATTTTTATTGAATTTTGAGGTCTGGAAACTTAGATGAGTGTGCTTGTGATGGATGAGTTGTATCATTGTTATGCATTGTTTTTATTTATTTTATGTTTTATTAAATATTATTAATGGGATAAATGTTAAGATAAATGAAAAGCTGCAATATATAGGTTTATGAACAAATTAAAACATAAATAATGTTACGTAAAACTTAGACACAAAAGTTATAATGTTAAGCACAAGACGAAATTAGTGGAGAAATGTTTTATTTCTAGTTTTTATTCAATTCCTCCTTAGATTAGTTAGGTGTTACAGAAAAAAATATGTATGTATAATATAAGAAAACAATGGGGTTCAAAACAAATAAGACAAAGAATGGCTTTACAACGATGTGAAAAAAAACTTTATTTAGTCTTGCGGATAAATTACATAATATACATTTAGCTCATGTTAATATTGACGCGTTTTCGATTAAAGAATCAAAATACTCCAGAAGCCATACTGAATTTCAATGATTCATTCAGCTAGAGCAAGTAATACGATTTTTATCAAAATACCCATGTTCTTAAATATTCATTTTGCCACTAACATAAGTTACAAATATTATTTTACAGTGTTCTAATTTCCTAAGAAAAGTATCAGCACTTGCTAAGAGAAAAGTGACAAATAAAGACAGCGTAGTTATTGATTCAAATGCTTTTCACTTATTTTCAGGTTAAAAGTGTATTCTAGCAAGATAGCCCCATAATAATACAAAACTTTACAAATTAATTTCACAATAGACAGCTCTTGTTAATTTTTTTTTTTTCGAATGGCATAATATTGAGCTCTTGAGAATGGAACATTTCAGTTAAAATAACAAGAGATATTCTTTTATTAATCTCTACACCGTGCTGACTATAAAAATTAATTGAAGAAGTAATCGTTCTTTTCACAGTGCCCATTGTAATAACTTTGTTATACTAATCCCAAAAAAAGAAGCTCTCATAGTGAACGTCTTCCAACGGAGTTGATAAACTTTCTTACTAGGTTTATATCTTCTTTTTAGGGATTCGTATTCCAAGCTTTTTACAATGTAAGGAAAGTTTAAATGCTTGCAACGTCTAACTACAACCAAAATAGTTCGTTTTGACCTACATACATATATAAATACAAATCTATATTTATTAATTTGAATCTTTCATTGTTTTCAGGGATGCAATATAACAGAACAGATTATTTTATATCGAAATGAACAAAACGTAGTGGTTGCAGTTCAAAGCCGATATTTATTTTGCTATATTTTCAAATTCAATACATTACTTTTATAGCTTTCAAAAGTAGTATGAGTGTTCCGACATAAGTATTATTGTAAGGTGCTATAGTAAAGTATTCCTTTAAAGGACTCTACTTCACTCCGTTGAGGTACTTCTTAGCAACATAGTATTGAATAACCTTTTTATCACTATTATATGATTTGTATTTCGAGTTTATAAGCAAATCACTTTTCGAAAATAAAAAATAGATTTTCAAATCAAAGAGCCAGCAAAAGGAATTTGAATTTATTTTCCATTTGTTAAGATATTAAAAAAACCAAGAACCTAAAATGTGGATTCTCTCAATAAATCAACAATCCGTCAAATCGAGATTTTCCACTCAATACTCAAAATCATGGATATATTTCTCAGCAGATAACAAGGAGGTTTTTACCAGAATTGACCCAAAGGTTGCTCCCAACACGAGAAAGTAGAATAGTAAACTGGAGAAATTCACTTATTACAACAGGTTTTTAACGATAGGAGTTTTAGTAAAATGACTTAGCTGAGATGAGTAGTAACTTTTCAGACGTTTAACTCAAACGCTTATTGTAATGAGGGTGGTTCATCCATATTCCTAGAGTACCCAACGCTCTCCGACGCTCAATTCAGTATTTAATTATTTTATACCATCAATTTTACTACTTATTATGAATAAAATTATTTTTAATTAAACCTGAAGTAGTCCGGAACACTCTCGTTTTACTTTCTTTTCAGTTTATGAATTAAACAATAACAACAAAGTTTTGTTATTGTCGTGGTTTTTTGTCCTGGAGTTGTAGTTGTTTAAAAACACAAAAACCTAAAAAGAAATGAATTTCTTAAAGGCATGTTAAATGATCGTGAAGATCAACCTCCAACTCCAAACTTACGTTTCGCCTTTGTATATTTATTCTATAGTACTATCACAGTTCATTGCTCATTTTCAAAATGAATTTGGAATGTTGTCCACACACTTTTTCTCATATAAAAATGTTTGTGGACAACATTCCAAATTCATTTTGAAAATGAGCAATGAACTGTGATATTACTATAGAATAAATATAGAAAGGTTTCGCCCAGGTACGGCTATATATATGTTATTGTTTAATTCATAATTTGAAGCTGATCCATGCAAAATGCAACATGAAGTGCGAATGCTATCTTAGCCAAAATCAAGAAAATTCAAGAAAATGTTCGATACAATAGACCTTCTGATATAAGGAAGCTATGCTTGATCTGCTGTTTCCACTTCGTTCAAACAAAAACGTCATATTATGTTGTTTTGGCTGGGAACAAATGATTTTGAACTAAAAGCGTATGATGAAATCAAGAACTTCTATATTAACGGGGTCTACTTATTAACAAGGTTTTAAGAACAAGAAAGTAATTAAATTTATAGTTATAAAAAAAACTTTCAACTTTTCCTTGCTGGCTTGCAGCAAAACACAGATTTACAAACACACATTTGGAACCGCGAGAGAGGTTGTAGACTTTTTGCTTTAATCTTAGCTCTCATAAAAACTTTTCAGTTACAATTGCTTATTTCCAACTTTGAGTATTTGAAATCGAACACCGCTTAGTTCTGGCTAAAACATTTAAAGCTACTGGGTGAGAAAGTCCAGATGCACTTGAAGAAACCACAAGCACTTCCCGTAGCAGGGCTTTGATAATTTATTTTGAGTAAATTACTAAAATATTTATTTGCTTGAGAACTGGTTAGGTTGTTCTGTGCGATATAACAAAACGATAACTTTTTGCAAAAACATATCTGAAATAGATGATAGATGAAAATGGACACAATTGGACAAATTTCCCCAGCACGGCAAATATAGAAATGAATGGATTTGCAAGGATTAATTGAAAAGAAAGCGTCTAAAACATCAAGACCAACGCTCTCTGAAGTCAACGCGGCATACAAATAAGCGGTGAGAGGTGTGGTCCCTTCGAGAGTACGATATTTTAAATGCCGAAAAGAAAGAAGAAACAGAAGATATATTGAATAAAAATTATTTTTAGAAAATGTTCGCTTAACTAGACCTTCTGATATGAGGAAGCTATACTTGATGTGCTGTTGCCGCCAACACAAAGAAAAAATATTTTTTTCAATTTCCCTACTGTCACACAATATGATGGCAGTATTAATATCGGAGGTCTTGCCAGTTCCTTGTGAAAGACCGCGATACCAGCGGCAAATCAATTGGTATATTTCTTGGATTCAGACCCGACCCCTCCTGTAAAAATGCAAAATCATTCTACCATAGAAAGGTACGCTTTCAGGCACAGCATTTTTTGATTGCTTTTGAAGTGGAAAATTTACTTGCGTTCGTTAAATACCCCTTTTTCATATTGATTGATTTATTTTTGCAGAAAAACAACAGTTGAAACACTTTTCAATTCCCAAACAAACACATCTAAAATCCATTCGCAAAAGAAAAAATTGGACGAAAGAAAAATAAAATGTGCATGGGCACTTGAATCTAATTTTTACGATTTTGAGGCATATCCGCATATCACAAAAGTATTCACCATCCAAAATTTTAATTTTTTAGAGCCATAACACCATTTCACTACAAGACCCATAATGGTGGTAAAATTTCTTAATATATTTTATTTATTTCCGGTACACAAATGCCTATCGATTGATAAATTTGATCGTCTGTCTGTATTCAGTTTTCCTTAAAAAAAAACATACCATACTGACGAAATACCAGGCCCGTCGAAAGAGGGTGGGGGCGGAAGTGTTTCCTCTGGTTCGAATTTTCAAGGTCGGATCCCTCCTATTCTTGGATCGAATTTTCAAGAACGTTGGATAAATTGTAATACGGAATTCAAAATATTCATCATCGATCTTTTTCAACCAAGACTAGGGTAGCTACTCTGTGACTGGAAAATTTACCACAGTTAAATTTTGGGGGAGTTGTCAATTCACTGACGCCAACAAACTTGAAAAAAGAAAAAGTGGTTAAAGAATGTTACGCATGTAGAGAGTAGAACAATAACCTATTGCAAACACTGTGTTACTAGCTATTTAGCTTCTCAGATTTGTGTAAATTACAACGTATCAATTTGACTTTTCAGAAAAAATTTTGAATTTTCATTTGCTAAGCAAAAATGAATGGGGAAAGTGAATTTTTCCCGACAGGCCTCAACACTTATAATAAATCACTAAGCAGATAAACATAAAAAGAAGGAGGAAAACCGTACACAATTAATTCAACTTAATTCTACAAAAAACTTAAGAAAAAAAACTTAAAACTTAAAATGACTATAATACACAAATGTTAAATAGAACAAAGTTGTTTCTTATTGTAATTTAAATAGAATCGGTTAAGCTCCAAAACTCAAAAATAGCACTCAATAAAAAAAAAATACGCATGCACTTATCACATAAATTCTCTTCGTTGTTTGTCGTGTACGGCACTTTTGTCCACACAAAAATGCAATCCCAACAAACGGCAACGAGAATTCCTGTGTTTATTCTACTCAAAGAGGACTCATTCAATTTATTATTATTATTGTTATTATTTCTATTTAATGAAAACAATTTCAGCATTAAGGTAATTTATGTTTCTTGATTTTTTTTTTTTGTATGTTTCAAAGAAATACAGGGTTTCATTTTCTAACTACAAAGTTCATCGATTTAGTTTTATCAAAGAAAAAATTATGAAAACAAAACAAAATTAATAATAAACTTTAAGAAAATACAAGAAAATTCAACTTAATATACGAGTACTATCTACAGCAAAAAAGAATACGGTACTCTATCACACATTTCAACGATGCAAGGTTGTATCTCTCATCATCATCATCATCATCATCAAACATCTTCCAAGAACTACAATATTCATTTTACATCTCTCTAGCTGGCTGTGCACCATGAAGATGGCATTCCCAGGTAGCACCTAAAAGAAAGGAACGTTATTAAAGTTATTCAAAAGTTTCAAACAAAGTTGGTAACCAATGAGTGAAAAGAAAATCTTGACAAACAAAACACTGGGTGATCTGATGAATAATGTGGGATACAATTGGGTATAGTTGGAAATGAGGAAAACGAGGAAAGGTGGAGCTTATTAGTTCGATAATAAGGTGGCTAATTTAAGGTATTGAAGAAGGAATTAAGTAAACAAGTTGAACGCAACAAATAAAAATAACAATTGTTTCTTAAAGTTTTTTCAATATATTTCTTTTATTTATACGTTTTGTTTGGTTGAGTTGTTAATAATCTTTCAATTTTCTGTTTTCAAATAAGATTATAATTCAATTTTAAGTTTAACATTAAAAAAAAAAAAGAAATCTTTTATAGCATTCTTTAAATACATACATATATTTTTTTTTTTTGCAAACATGCTCGTATTTTCTTAGTTTTCTTATTTTTTTTTTTCGTTTTTGTTTTAAATTTATGAAATTTTTTATTCATATCGTATGTGGTTTGCCTAGTTTATTTTACAATTTGTTTTGATAAATAAATAAATAATAGTTATTAATATTGCAAAAATAAAAAATAATAAATTAGAGACCTCGCATGACTAGAGATGTATTGATTGACCATTGATGATAGTTTCGATCAGTTGGCTGTTTGGTTTGGTTTAAATTTCATTCAATAAATGTCACAAGCTTTTAAGAAAGTGCTTTGAAAATTTATCAAAATTATAGATTAAATCTTTAAAATTTATTTTGACTATGTTAGTGTTAAATTTAAATACATTTTAAGTGATAAATAAATATATTAATTTTAAATAAATAAAATTTCCTATGCATTTTTTTGTTTTGTTTTTGGAAATTATAATATACATATATTAAATTGCCAGTACTTTTGTTTTCTTAAAATTTCTTTTATTTTTTCCATTTTTATTTGACTAGAAAAATGTGTTTGAGATCGATAGACTCGAACTTTTTTCTCTGTTTATAATTCCACGAGCTCTGGAATGTATGACTAGAATTTAAAATAAATGTTTACGTAAAAATATCTAAACTAATTGCATTAATTTAAAGTAAAATATAAATATGCAAGTATAAATAAATAAATTATGAGATGCACATGCGTAAGATTAATTTAGTGAGACGATCCATTTAAACAGCAGCGTCTGCTTTCTTAATAACAAGCGTGTAGTGAGTGTTTTCACCTTTGCATGATTCATCACCGATTTTATCGCGGCACTTTGTGTTCAAATGTCTTTTCAAGTTGCTGTGTACATTCGTAGCGTAGCCACATAGCTTGCTGCAGAAAAATCTAGGTGGCTGGCCACACTCGTTTTTCAAATGACACTTTAGGCTGTTCTTCCATTTGTAATTGCGATTACAATTTTTGCACACCCACGGCTTCTCAATGTCCGCATTGTAGATCATGTCTTCGGAATGCTCTAAACTCTCCTTGCGCATTCTTTGGTTCTGAATCAGAATTCGATACTTCTTGTCATTG
Source organism: Melanostoma mellinum (assembly GCA_914767635.1). Lineage (NCBI taxonomy): Eukaryota > Metazoa > Arthropoda > Insecta > Diptera > Syrphidae > Melanostoma > Melanostoma mellinum. The sequence goes on from OU612059.1 coordinate 207,317,818, forward strand.
GACATACTTATTTCCGTCGTGCCTGTTACAGTCGTCGAGTTTGCATTTACAATAGTCTCGCCAGGGGTTGTTGTCGTAATAGTTGTTTCCGGCGGTAGATTAAGACTTGCCCCGACAACCTGATTCAGATTACGCTTTTTAATGCCCGATCTAAGCTTACCACCAACACCATACACACGTCGAGTTTTATGTCGGATTGATAAATCTTTATTAATCTCTTCATCATCGGGTTCTAACTCTGGCTCAGCTTCGCCATTACCACAATCGTTAATATCAGCATCAGCCGTATTCTCATCGTTCTCATTATCGGGAACTTCTTCGAATTCAGACTCTTCAATTTTCACCGAATCAAAAGCCCAAGACATTGGACTTGACATTTTCCAATCATAATTGTATACTTCTTCGGTTTCACTTCCATCACAGCTGCCACGTTCGAATTTGACTATTACCTCGGTTGTATTATCATTGTCATCAGCTCCGTCATAAGTGCTATTACCATCACCTGTTGTATTATTATTACCAACACCACTACTAGCACTAACATTAGCAGTACCTCCATCACCAGTAGAGTCATTTAAAGTAGTTTTGTTATTGTTGTTAGTTTTGTTAATTTTTGAGACTTTTGAAAGTCGCTTTTTTTTAGGTTCAGGTTCTGGTTCAAGTTCAGGTTCATGTTCAGGTTCGGGTTCGGGTTCAGGTTCAGATTCAGGAGCAACGGGTACAGGATTTGAAGGCTTGGTCTTTTCTGGGGCTTTATTATTGTTATAATTATTTTTGGTAGTTAGTAATTACATTGTTATTAGATTTTTGTTACACATGAAAAGAGAGACAAAATGCAGTTTGTGTTAGTTACAAACGTTTTTTTAAAAGTGCGAGTAAGATTGGTTAGTGAGTGGAATAACATCAAATGCTCGATTTAAAAAGATTTGTTTTCTTTTTTTGACGAGCTGTGCAAATTAAAATAATTAAAACAGAAAATACAAAAGTAAGGAGAGAAAGAAAATTAGTTGTATAAGTACATCATATAAAGAAAAAGAAAAACAAATGTACAATAAATGTATTAAACATCTAAGAAGTTATGATTTCGAAATTCACGTTGCATGACGCTACAGCAGAAGCATCAATTTTGTTCAAAAAACAAAAAAATTGGTAGAACCAGTAATTGAAACAATAAAAATTTTGAACATCTTCAGTCTCGTTGTATTAATTTTTTGAGCTTCTTAAAGTGAATTTAAGCCATTTACAAGATGAATCCTACATCTCCGATCGACCATTTCGAGTTCGACAGAATCGTGAGCACTGTTTATGGAGAAGTTCCGCAAGGCAGTATCTTAGGACCATGTCTCTTTCTCTTTTGACGAAGAAATGTTACTGAGTTTATTAGTGCCGCGATAATTGCTCACAAAATTCCATATTATCCCCTTCAATGAGATGGAATAAATAAAACGTAATCGACGACTACGTGTTGCGGATATTAGTGACGCGTGAATAGTTTGTATGAAAAAAGTTCACTCTGGCGTATGCGTAACTCTCTCTCTCTTTTTATCATCAGATATACAGGGTGTATTGCATACTGTGCGATAAAAACTCAGGACGGGGAGGTTGGGCCAAGACAAGAAAAACATTTTATGGGATTGGGGTCTCGCTCGGTTTAGGCGGGAGGTGAAGTTTTATAAAAAAATTACAAAATTTGAAAAAGTTGTTTTAAATCAACCTAGCAACATAACACCACATACTGTAGTGTTTTCAAAAGCTAATACTTTGTTCTTTGATTAGCAATTCAGTTCCAGTAAATTTTATGAATAGTTTTTGAGTTAAATCTCAAAGTCCAAGCTTTGAAGAAAAAATAAATCAAATTAACATAACTCTGCCTTAAGAAGAGTCACTACTTGTTCTATTGAATAATATCTTGTTAGTTTTGAGTCAAACACGCCTTTCCCGAGAAATTGTAAAATTTGACAACATCGCTAGCACAAATGAAATAAGATTAAAGGTTCTTCCGCGGCAACAGAGATGAGTGTCAACTGCGTTTCTGTCGCTTTCGCAATCAGAAAAATAGTTTGGGACAGCCCTAAAGCACAAAGATTGCATCTTTTGGTTCATTAGATCATCAATTATTATCTAATGCCCGTGGTGATTTCCGGCGCATTTTGAGGTCAACAATGTGCACCGCACAAGCTGATCACTGGTATGAAACTGACAAGTAGAAGTGTAATGAGATCATAGTGCTCAAAGCACCGGATGTATAAGAAAAAAAGAAGAAGAATATCAATCCATAACTGTTGATAAAACCAGATCATGTTGCTAAAGAGTGGACATTTTGGCCAAACTATAAATACTATCTCCGTAAAGTAAGTCGAGAACTTATGTCATTTTCAAGCTTATTTTTTGAAGGCAAGCAAAAAATGATGAGAAACGCTTTGGTTAATCCAAGGCTGTACTCACGTACCATATTATTTTGACAAAAAACTACAAAACAAAAATGCAATAGACATGTGTTCGTGTTTCCAAACGGCTTCACGACTAACTTGAACTTGTTATTATAACATTTTTTTAGAAATTAGATTTCCATGTCAATTGGGAAACTATTTACTGCTCAGTCTAAAACAGAAGGAAATTCGAACAGTCGAAACTTCGTTAAATGAAACTTCTATAAAATCCATCAGAAAAACGGACAATTTTAAGATTGAGCAATCCGGTTCTGTCGTTTTTAGTTCGAATAAAGAGATTCACCCTTTATCTCTTGATTCTTTAATGAACTTTGAATATTGATTGAATGGCACAAAAAACATAAATTATCTACTTTAGTGGAATAATTGACCACAGCAATCTGAGTTTTTGATTATAAGTGAATCTTTCACATATTCCAAGGAGGAAACTGTTCAATTCCGTACCAGGCCATTGGAAAGTTAAAATTCATCACGTTTCAAAAAGATTTACTTTCTATAACAGTATAAGTATGTTAATCTTCAAACACAACTTTTGCAAGCTCTAACTAATTTAGATCGATGTTTTAAGAATTGTTACAAAACGATAACTGATTCCAGAACCAAAGGCAACCTTTCATTTAGATAGTTAGTGTGGTATTAACAAGTTGTGAAAAATAGATTTTAAGAGTTAAGTTAGATGTAAAAGGAAGAAATTCAAATATGTACGATAAATTTAAAAAGAATTATAAGAAAACAAATAAAACATATTTTAAACAAACGAAATTTAAAACAAAAACAAAATAAACATTGACATACCTGTTTGGTTGAAATGAAATGCGAAATAAATATTTAACAAAAATAAGCTAAATGATTTCTTCAAAATGAAAATCAAAATATCCTTAGAACAAAAATTATAATTAAATAAAAATTTAATTCGAAATACAATGAAATTAAAACTGTAAGGGGAAATATGAAATCAAAGCTTTCATCTCTGTTATTAAAGTCATGATACTCACTCGACGATTTAATAGATTTCTGCAAAATTGACTGATCTGCCAACATCAACCAATTTCGAACTCGAATTCTTGATTCTGTTTGCGCTGACTTCTGGTTTGATGTGTTATCTTTTTCTTTTTGAGTAATAGCTTCAGAGGCAGCATTTCCTGTAAAGATACAAAAAAAAACATTGACACGTTAATATGAAACAAAATATATTTGGTTGGATTTTTTTTTTTTTTAATTTTTGTTCTGCTGTCTTCGTCAGTATTTTTGTGTTTTACAAACCAAAAAAATCAAAATTTTCTAAAAGAAAAAATAACACGTGACATGACTCTAAAATAAAAAACAGAAACACATACTAAAAAATAGATAGAAAAACGCAAAACATTTTGTTTTTGAATAAAGCTATTTTTAAAATTTATGTGATTTTGGTTTTTTTGGTGTACTTACGCTGTGAAGAAAGTTTTAAAATTCGGTCTAAATAAAATGAAAGCATCAGTTGGTTTTTCGTTCAAAACAATTTTCTTTTTTTTTTATATATAAGTTTCATATTTTTATAAAGTTGTTTAACAATAATATAATTTTTTTTATTATTATTACTTTATTTTGTATTCAATACAAATATTAAATTTCCTGAATATTAAATTATGAAAAACTTGTTTTTTTTTAACTGTTTATACAAAGTAAAAGGAATAATAGAAGAAATCAACTAACATTTAATGAGTATTTTAACATTTTTTTGTTTTTTTTTTATTTTTTGTAAGGTTTTGTGTTTTTGATTTAAGAAAATTGAGCCAATACCTTAATACCAATATGCTTAAGAGAAAATAAAATGTTTAACAATTTTTAAAGTTAATTTTTGTTTTATTTTTCAATGTTTCCCATCACCAATTTTTTTTTTCGTTTATCTTTAATGTCCGATTTATGTCTACGCAGAATAAATTTGATTTCACTTTTTTTTTTAAGAAAATTTGTTCATACATTAAATAGTTTTTGTTTTTCATTTTTATATTCTCTTACAAGATTTCACAATTGGATTTATTTGTTTAGAGCGAGTGTCTTGTCTCGCTTTGTATAAATATAACTGTTTTATCAATCGATCAGAAACCATTGTCTTAATTTTCTTCTTTTTATTTTAATATGCATGCATATATACATAGAACTTAACTGTTGATTGTCTTTTAAAGCTTAAATAAAATAGTGGAATGTGATACATTTAAAATTCTTGATTTTATTATTAGTGTCTTGTCGTATGGAATCTGTTTTCTACTGGAATGATTTCGTTAGGAATTTGTATTCTACAATTGGAAGATGAAAAAATGTCTTGCAATTGAAAAAAAAAAACAAAGAGGCACACGACTGCAGCGAAAATACTTCTTACTGTTAAAAGTTATAAATAATAGACAAACACAAAACTAAGTACCTGAGTTCTTTTTCCTTTTGTTTTTTTCGTTTTTTCTTTTTGTAAAAATATTACAAACAAAAATAATATCTATATTATATATTTAGGTATAAATTTTTGTTCCTAAGAACAAATATTGTGATGCAACGTTGAATTTTCATAAAATATGGCGGGGCGTTGTAACTGAATTTTTAATCCAATCACTATACTCGTACTTTCTTTTTTTTTTAGTTTTCCTTTCAAGTAACGGAAAAGTTTTCCATTTTCAAATAATAATAAAATATATATATTTATGTAAATATCTATTCTAAAACAATGAAAAGAGTAACGATATAATTCACATAGTTTCAAGCCCTACTCTCAAATACATACTTAAACTACGATGATATTACTTTAAATTACAAAAAAAAAAAAACTTAGATTTAATAAAGGCACTTTATAGGAAACTTTTTACAATATTCTTTGTCACATAACTTTTTCTTCCTGAAGTGATTTTGAATTAGTTTCCACACAGCATCGCAATTATTATTATTACTATTCTCTATTTGTATGTATGTATATTAAAAAGTTGCATTAATTTATTTATTTTTTTTCTTGTCGTTTTAATCGTACTGATGAATTTGAGGTAAATTGTTGTTTCCTTAAAACCTAAAGCATTTTGTTGTTGATTTGTTTATTGTATTGTTGTATTTAAAAAATGACTGAATTGTTTGGTTGGGTTAACGTTGAGTTTCAATTGAAAAAAAAAAATATCTCTTGAATAGATTTAAAATACTTTCAAACATTTATTGTTGGCGCTTTTTCATTTCATTTTTGTTAATTTTTGTTTCCATAAATAAGAGCGATTTCGTTCATTTCATAAAGTCCAACGTGATGGTGAACGCCTGCTACTATTTTAATACTATTTTTCGTAATTTACGGAATGACTTTTGCTGTCTTTTGCAAGTTTTTATTGAAGGTTTTCAAATCTAAATGCAGTACAGTATATAATTCGAGGGTTGGAAAACTATTTCGAGAACTGAAAAATAGAAATTTCTAACACTTTTATTTTAAGTGCGAGGCAAAACCAAAAACAATGATAAATGAATATTACCTCTCTGGCAGATGAGCACCTTTTTAACCTTTTTAATGAAAAAATATATTCATCATCATAATATATGACAATCAACGCTTTGACGTATAAGACCTTCATGATTGAAAATTTTTTGCCAAGAACTCTGACTAATTTCTCTGGCGTATGAGCACCATTTTATTTGATAGTCATATCTGACTATATGCGAAGTTGGAAGTTCTGAAATGTTTTTTTTTTTTATATGAACGGGTATATCCAAATGGCATATTTTGCTCAAAATATCTTGACCAAAAAATCCCCACGGTAAGCATATTTATCCCATCTCAGTGACCCAGATGATTTTTTTACGCAGATGTAATCTTATTTGAGTGAATATTAAAACCATGGTGCATGCTCCACAAGTTGAATACACAAATATTCTGCTTTTAGATATTCGGCCCTATCGTGGTAACCGTCGGAGCGGAATTCTCTCCGATCGGAGACATTTTGCTTCGTGGTATTTCTCCGATCGGACGATCCGACATTCTCCGACAAGTTTATGTTGCGAAGATTTTACTACTTCGAAGCAAAATTGAATCTCCGAAAAAAGGTGCGTTGCGGAGAAAACTCCGCTCCGACGGTTACCACGATAGGGCCGATTCGTTCAATGCCATAGTATAAAACCTTAAAAGCTTAAGTGACTACAATGAGCAAATACATGGTTGCAAACTGCTTTCTCAGACCAAAGTCTTTAGTCATAAAGCGGGATGTGATATGAAGATTCAAACCATTTGCCGGACGAATTGAGATCAGTGAACCAGCCATTGGTTTGGAAGCGCAACCTAAATTTTGTAAAAGAATTTAGTCAGAAACTATATCTTCTTCTTATTTTGTTTATGACACGTTGCCAAGATCACGTTGTTCTCCCACAACACTTATACTTATCATAATTGCATTGGAATAACAGAAGGGATTATATTAAAGAAAAACAAGCCAATAAAGGGCAAATGAAGTACGTCAATCATTTAAAAAAACACTAAATGAAAAAAAAAATATTTTGTATCGAGCCTAATGGTTACAAATTTTCATAGAAAAACAAAACTACTCTGTTCAGATTACCAGTACTTGCTTGAAAGAAGAGCAGTCGGTGGCGCCGGTAAGCCCCTTTGCAGGATATCAAAACAAGTCTTAATATAAAAATGTTTATCCTAAAAAAAAAGCTTTGCACTAAACAAGCTGTACTGATTTTTATAATTAAAGTGTAAAAGCTCAGGGTACAATTTATTTTTCACATCATTATAAAAATAGTAATTTCAATGAAAAGCCTATTTCTTTTTCTGGGTATTTAGTTGATTGTCAAAATAAGACAAATCGATCTGGTAAAAAATGGTTTTTCACTCATTTCTTAAATTGTGACACCTTTCTCAGTAGGTCGTATAAACGTATACACTATTCTGGAATCATTATTGAGACAAATAAGCTATAATATGTAAAAATGAAATAGCAAAACTAATCTTAAGCTACTGTTAAACATTTTGTTAGCAATTTTTTCAACCTAGTTATGACAAGAAACCAAAAACTTAATTTCCAACTCTGGAACCTAAATATTTGCAGCTGTGTTGGTACAGTAGATGTTATGGTTATTCTGGTCCTCATAACTGTGGGAGGCTAACAACATTTATACGCACTGCAAATCGTTTGGAGTATCTTGGTTAGAATTCACAAAATTTTCAACACTGGAATTGACTTTCAAAAAGATTTGTGCAAAAAAAAAATTAAATTGCATTGAAAAACAGTTACCGCACCTATAGCAAATAGCACCGATGCTCTTAGTTCTTTCCCTGTGTTTGCACATTTTTGAAACATACTAACATGCCTCCCTAAAATTTTACAACAAAAAACTCCACTTGATATTTGCCCTACCCACGACACAATATACTGCACTGAATAAAAAATCTATAATATTTAAAAAAAAAAAGAAGAATCAATAACAAAAAGAAACACTGCTCCGCATTGTAATATTTGAAAAAAAAAAAATCAATCGGTTTTCTTAAGTTTCTTAAACCTAAGTAGAATATCACTGATTATGTTCCATATACTTTTTACAATTAAATAGCAAAATATATAATATATAAAATATTTCCTTAAAAATTATTTAAAAAAAACGAGTGCCAATTAAAATGTGTACGGTAACGCGTATTGCTTTTTTTTCTTCTTCTCTGAGAATTTCGTTCTTAAAAAAAAATGTTACAAACGATTTGGCACAATTTGAAAATTAAAAAAAAAATTAAAAACAAACAATGAAGTTGGTTACATCTTCAGCTTTTTCAATAACTTATCCCTGTGTTTGTTATATTTTATCGTCTTCGTCGACGTTTGCGGTTCAAAATCTTGGATTTTGTAGTTTAAAATAAAATGTTATTTTCTTTTTACAATAACAGAAAGAGAGAGAGAGAGTTTGTGTATAATCAAATTCATTCGCTTACGAAAAATGTTGACTCAGCGATGTGGGTTCATCCCCGCCAGTGTAACTCTTTATGTCTTCCAGTTTGATAAATTTTTCTTTGTGCATTCTTTCCATATGCCTTCCGATGTGCATTTTTTGCTTGGCTCTATACACACAGAATGGACACTGAAATTGTGGCTCTTTGCCGCATTCCCATTTCTGATGATTGCGCAATGACGATTTAAGCTTGTACACTCGACCACATTCGGGGCAGGGATGACCACCTCCACTGCCGCCCAAGCCGCCACCAACAGACCCATTTCCGCTGATTAAGCTGCTCATGGCACTAAAGCTGTTAAGTAGGCTCATGTTGCACAGACCGGAGCTTTTTGTGTCAACACCGGCTCCACTGAGCGCTACCGCATGAGCAGTGGCAGCAGCTTTCAGCGAAAGGTAATCGCTAGCCGAGGGATTATTGATATTGTCGTTATCATCGCAGTAGCTACCCTCTCCACCACTACTGTTAGCTTTGTCGCTTTTAAGCAATTCACATTCACTGGTCGCATTCTTGCGACTGTGGTGGTTACTACTACTACTTATGATCGAATCGGATGTGTTGCCACAGGCAATAATGCTGGCAGCGCTGGCACCACTCCCAGTTTTTCCTCCTGAAATACCTAAAATTGGAGTACTGGTTGTTATGGCATTGCCGACGGAGTTCTGGCTGTTCTGCGGCGTTGAGAAGACATTCGGCGATTTCCGATGCTGATGGAGGAAATGATGTCGTTCAGAAGTAACAGCTGATGTCACTGCAGAAGAAGACGAAGGATGAACTGGTGATGAGGTAGCGGTGTTGCTGTTTTGATGTTTATCCATGGAAAGATCAGTGGGAAATACCAACGGATGGACTCCTTCGCGCAGCTGGGTTACTAATGGCATGGCTAAGCGGGCATTCCACTCGTTCCACGTTAGACCGGCTATACGCGTAATACTTAAATCTTTAATTTTAACAATTTTGTTTTCAATTTAATTTTTTATTTTTTGAAGTTTTTGTTATGTTGAATGGTAGTTGCAGATGGCAAGAAGTAGTAGTTGTGGGTGGTGGTGTTATACAAGTAGTAGTAGTGGTGTTGGTTGTGGTTGGTGGTTGGTGGTTGGAAGGGGTCACAAGCATATTCAAATTTTTGTTTTTATTTTGTTTTTGAATTATAATTCGATTTATTATTTTTATTTAATTGATTTTACGTTGTGGATATTTGGTTTTATGAAAGAAAAAAGAAAAAAAAACAAAAAAGGGAAAAACAAAAGTTAAAAACATAATTTTGATTGGGAATAAAAATAACAAGAGAAAAAAAAACAAATCAATTACTTAAAACAAAAATGAACAATACACAAAGCTATAAATATATTAACGGCATTAGATATGTGAAATATAACAACGACTTATGACAAGCATATGAAAAGCAATTATTTTTGAAATGAGTTTTGAATAAATAGTGAGAAAAATAGGGAGAAAAAAGCAAATATAGAATATTTTGGTTTTTTCGGCTGTATAATATTCAAAGCAGTAAGAAACACCACCAGGTAGGATTCTTTTTTTTATCCTGCAAGTTCCTAAGGAAAGAATTTTTAACATTACAAGACCTTGTGCTTATCCATTGCTCATTTCTTTGAAATAGAATTTCAAGAATAACGTAAAAATTTCTTTGCTAGTCTTAAGGTCTAATTGCCTGAAAAGTAATGGTGGAGCTGAAGCAAGAGTAGACATTGAGTAAACGCATGCGAAAACAATGTGTGGAGAAGAAGATATAACAACGAGCTGTATTAGCTGTACCGCTAACATGGGTATAGCAAGAAGAGTACGCACCGTGCGGCTACGATGGCTGAGCCATGTTGAGCGAATAGACCCAAACGCTCCGGCTCCGCGGGTTTTCGAAAGCACATTTCAGGGAAATTGTGGATGGGGAAGAGCTTGTCTTAGGTGGCGCAATCACTTGGGAGAAGACCTCAACCGACTTAGAGATCAAAAATGGAGTGAGCTCTCCCGAAATCAAAATTGTTGGCGTTAGATCTTGGTTGCGGCTCAGGTTCACCCCGAACTGTATTGCCCACCTAAGTAAGTAAGTACTTCTTAATGCTAAGGCAGTACAAAAAACATGAAAATTTTCTTGCTGCTCAAGAGGAACAATTTCAATTGGTGAAGATATGCTCGTGCTCGACGAGTAAAAAAACGTCAATCAGAACTTCACAGAAATATGCCAGATAAATTGCTTATGCAGTTACTTTCAACAAAACAAAGGAAACAAGTTATGTGCTTTAACAACAGCATGGTAAAATGCTTGCTCTGTTTCTCAGCCAAATCCTCTTCGACATTTGTTAAATTAGAGATTAATGAATAAACCGACCCCTTCATGCGTCCAACGACATTCTGTTTTTCTGATAATACAGTAAAAGAAAGACTGTGACAATTCGCCTTTTCTCTTACGCGGTTTTTACTGTATATTTAAAATCGGTAAAAACTTAATTAATCGGGTTCAACTCAGTTAAGTTTTTCAGATAATCTAACTGAATTCGGTAATCAGAGGCCGAAGTTAAACTATCAGAAAAACATAATGGGCCCTATCGGCAATCTCCCACGGAATTTTGTTTCCCACGGAATTTTTTGTTCCCACGGAACATTACGCCCGATCGTGAACCTCCTTCGAATTGAATCTCCCACGGAATAAATTTTTAACAACCTAACAGATTAAAAATGACTTCAAAGATAGTTTTCGAATATGTTCTATAGTGCTCTAACAAGAATAAAGTAGAAATCTCCCTGGAATGCGATACAAATTCAGTAAAATAGCAGATAATTTCCCATGGGAAATTCATTCACGATCGCTCAAAATTCCGCAAGGAACTTTCGAACATCATTGCCGATACCAATTTTCCGAATATGGGAAATGTTTCCAGGGAAATTTCATTCACGATAGGGCCCAATGACTCAAAATGAGAGTACCCTGTTCTAAAAATCTAAGAAACCGGCATTTGGCAAATATATTTTTAGATTAACAACGATTTTAAAAGTTGGCGTGCATAAGAAACATTGAAAAAGTCTAATCTTATCAAACAACTATAGTAAAAAAAATTAAACCACTTCAAGGGTTTCAAATTGTTTAAAAAAAAATAGCAATGGACTTAAAGCACAAAAGCTGCATTCATTCAAAGTACTATACAATATACATATAAAATCAAAAAAAAAAAGTAGCACTAACACTGGTCAACAAAATTTCACTGTTTGATGAACGACCATTGTCAGAGTCATGATGTTTACTAATTTGCTGACAGCAAACCTCGACTCAAATTTTTTCTAACAACTCGAAATATTGAAAAACAATTTGCCGCTGTTCTTGAGCTTAAACAAAAAAAAAACTTTTGAAGTTATGATGCTTTTTAATGCGCTAAATCTGACCTCAGAATGGCTCAAGAACATTAAATCGTTGAAATATTTAACTCTAAAAGTTGTTGAACACGGTGCGGTGGTTCTCGAGTTTTAGGCCGAGGTCAAGTTTTTAAAACATATTTGATATTAACACAACATACTCCTGAAGGCTTTTGTTGTGACCAACCCAAATAAAAACACGAAATTGTTCTATAAAACCACCAAGCGAATCTCCGAGCGAATGAAGCACTAGAAAAACATGATGCAATAGAGAGATTCTGTAAAAGGATTTAGTGTCAGCACATAAAAACCTTTCAGGAAATTTACTTTCGAGATTCCTTAGTCTGAAAAAGAACAGCTCCGTGTTTTGCAACGCTCACAGTTAAATATCTTAAAGCTTCATGTTAAAGGAGACAATCCGGAAAATCCGACTTGTTAAAAAAAAACTGAGCTAAGATTTGTATTTAGGACAAATCAGCCTCGGCAAAAATAAAGTTTGCTTTCGGCATCGGAACCAATGTTGACCAGTGTAAACTATTATAGTAAAAACAATTAAAACATAATTAAATAATAATGAATAAAAAATGTATTTAAATTTAACAGTAGAAAAGAACACATAAATAAAAAAAGGGAAATTTGTTAAAAATTTTGAATTCATTTAGAGATTGATCATCAATAATGTTTTCCTTGACTGTTTCGCATTTTATTCAAACCGGCCACATTCCACAAAACACTTTCGTTTCGTATCCTCATATTTTTTTTAACCTGAAAATGAATACATTAGTAAAAACACACACCTAAGGCCTTGATGGCTGGTTACCTGTAGAAAATGATATCATTAGCACTTACTCGTGTTTTATGTACACCAATATCATATCAATATTCTGCGCCAAAACATTCGGTTCTTTTCCCACGGACCTACAAAGAGAGAAATATGTTAATAATATATTCTTGAATTCCAAAAATGGAACCTGACGCTGAAAAATTAAAATCAAAAAGTAAAAATAATAAATAACATATTAAAAAAAAAAATTAAATATGGGAAATGGGACTAATTTCATGGTATCCTGAAAAATAGATCCCTGAAAAAGATGAGACAAAACAAAGAAAATAAAACACACACATTTTTCTCTTAGTTATATTTTTCATTTCTTTTTATGTTTGTATATGAATAAAACGACACTATTCACAATTTCTATATATATATTTTCTTTTCTTAAACTTTTTACTTTGAATAATTTCTTTATTATGTTTTTTTTTTATTCATTTTTGTTTAAAAATAAAAATTTTATTATTTTATTTTTGTGTAAAATATTGTATTTCTTTCAAAATCTGGAGTGTTCGTCACATATTTTGTTTTACAGATTTTTTTTCTTTTTTGGAGCATAAAATATTCTATTGCTTTATGATCGAATTCGCACTAAAACATCATACATAAATAATGTATGTAAATTTGTATCTTTTGTTGAAAGTATTTTGTTAAATGATATTTTTTTTTTTTTTTTTTAATTAATTAATACAACTTTTGAATAATGTATTTTTTGGCTCTTTATTGTTTTAGATCTCATGTGAATCAAAGGAAAGATTGTAATTTTGCGAAGCTTTGTACAGTATTGATTTTTCATTTACATTTAAATTTATTTAGTTTTTCAATTTTATTTCAATGTTTTGTGCTTTTATATATGAAAATGCACAACATTAAGTGCAATAAACATTTAAGTATGGTTGTGGGTTTGCAGTTTTTCTATGGGATTATGTTTAAAATACGGCCTAGCCTCTTTACAGGTTAATAATGAAATTAATAAAAGGTCTGGGAATATGAGCACGAAAAAAAGCAAACATTCGAATCAAACGATTCTCGAAATCTTCAAGCGAAGAATTAAAAATAAATTCTCTTAAAGTTATTACTTTTTCGACGACATCAAACAGTAAAAATATATATGAAAAAATACAATGCAGCTTTTAAGAAAACAGAATAAAAGAGATGATAATTATTTTATTGGTGTCAACAATTTCTTCGTCGAACCCTGACGCTCATTACTATAAAGTAAAAAAAACTTTTAGTTTAATGAAAAACGAATGACAAAACATAATGCAGTTGTTACAGGGTGTATCCGGAACATGTAGGGTTTCAGTAGAGAAATAATTGCACTTAATTCAATATGGTTCGATAGAAATTATCAATTATCGTAATGCAATCAACATGCTTATTCGTACCAAAAATTTTGCCATTTGACACATTCAGGCTGCTTAAAGGTGCATCAAATTAAATGGCAATGGGTGTTTATGAAAACACAATTTTTAATTTATGATTTTATGAGCATTGCTTAGAACTAGAAGCAATAACAAATTCAAAATAAAATGGAAAACATGGACGCACGGCACGTTATCAATAACAAGCAGCACCGCACTGCCTTCCAGAAGTGTTGCCTGAAATTCAACGACTTTCATGGCTGCAATCATATTTTTCAAATTTTTCATTTGCCACTCAAAATTTTGCAATGAACTTCTAATGTAAAAAGCTCGTATAGACGTATAGATATTAGTTAAAATTTTACATATAACATCAGAAGTGACCTTTTTTCGCCTCACCACATGTAATAAATTTAAGTCTAAGAAATTTGCCTGAAGATATTTTATTAGCATTGTGTTGTAATAGAGGATTATGTTCACTACAAGGCTCGGTTGAAAGTTATAGACATTAAAAGCAACACAATTTTAAGCGAATTTTAACTTAACAACTGTGTAATTGTGTATCCTCTTCTTGAGTGGATAAGAAACAACTTCAATAATTTTTATCGATAACTTCGTGTTAATAGTTTGGGGCCTAGAGAAAATACTTTGATGTGAGAAGCAACCAAAAGGACTCGTTGGCCAAATTCTGATAATAAAGAATTGAAGCTGGTGGCAATTTTTTTTGGCGGCCCTTAAATAGTGGTCAGCCTGATATAATGGCACATCCAATAGTTCTTCCAAGGTTATCTCCTTCTACTAGGAACTGCATTTTTTTCCAAATTAATGACACTGTCATGAAATGCAAATTTTTAATAATCCGTTTGAAATCGACAAAAAATTAAGGCCCTCACTCATTCCTAACAGGATTTGTTTGAGATAAGTTCATTCAGTTAACAAATAATGATTAATTTCAAACTGCCAAGAGTTCACAAACAAATGCAGATTATTGAGTTTTGCTATTTACCATCCGCAACAAATTACTGCAGATTGTCTGTTTCATATTTTACAGAATAAATACAGTCCGAGCACATCATTATAAGTTACTTTGGTTGTAATTCATAGTATTGAACAGTGTTCTACTGAAACAAAAGGGGTGAATTCCTAAACGCAAGCTTTGCTAAGTAAGTCTAATGCTAAGCGAAACAAATGCTAAATAACATTTGCAATGCCATTAAAAGTATGCAAGTGTTTATCGATAATTGCACAAATTCACTTACAATTGCGGGAAAAAAGCAATCTACTAAGTTTTGGGACATTCTGTTTTCAAGGGATTTTTTTGTCGGCATTTAGTAACTTCTTGTTTTGCATAATTTGTGCAAGACTTGCGTTTAGGAATTCGCCCAAGAATTCATAGTATATGCACTGAAATAATCGAGATCAATAATTCTGCATATCATCATTGTCAACTCTCATAAGATTTGAGCAAATTGTAGTGAACATTTATAAACAAGAAGTTTTAATTCAATGTTATGGTATGGAAACGAATGAACTTTTCCAAAGGGTACATACATCAAACTGCATCTACTAGTAGGTATGTGTATTGATTCTTGACATTGAAAATCTATAGCTACTGAAAACTTTGTAAGCTTTGTCGTACGTAAATCATACCCACTTATTCAAGGTTATTAAATCAAATGTTACTAAAAGGAACGAGCCTGGCACAATAGGTTTCATTCAGACACCGCGGTGCCCGGAGTTGAGCAAGCTCTACCCGCCCCCTAAAAGGATCGAGCTCCTTTTCTTCTGAAGCGAAGTTTGCTGATATTTTTTTTATGAATACGAATATTTCATGTTTTATTTATATTTTTGAAACATGGAAAATAAGAATGATTTTTAAAATGAAAACGAATTCAACAAATGAAATCAAAACAAAATGATTGAGTTTTGAACTGAATGTAAGAAACAAAACATTTTTTGAAGTTCGGCCTCGCCATTGCTTTGTTTAATTTAATTAATTATTTCTCCGAAACACTGCTTGCACTTTAAGTTTTATTTTTATTGTTTAAAAAACAAAATTTAATATTAATTAAACAAAAAAATAGGAATATAAAAAAGGAAGGGAAAAAATATTAAAATATAAAATATAAAAATTTATATAAACTCAATAACATACAAATAACAAATTAAAATTATGTATAATAGTATTTTAAAAAAAATTATAAATATAACAAAAAAATGTAAGTTCGAAAAGAGGTAAACTAATGATCAACTTTGAAGAACTTATAAATGAAAAGTAGTAATGTTCAAATGATTTTGTTATTGTAAACAGAAATTGCCAATTTACGAAAAGTTCTGGTATTGAAATTTAAACAGAGATGTAAGAAATAAATGAGGAAAAATTATCTACATCTCGGGTACCTTGTAATGATTTTCTTCAAAATCTATAAGGAAAAGTATAGAAGATGGTTTCTATTGATTACATTGATGGAGAATATTCTTAAACTTAGATTTGTGATTTTGTATTTCTGTATTTATTAATAGTTCTAGAGCCTTGACTATTTCAAGTGAAACAGAAAAAATAAAATGAAATGCTAAGATATACCTTATCTATTTTTATTACTGTTTGTTTTAAGTGATTTTCATTATCATTTAAGTTTAAAACTCATTTGCGTCAAAACTTTGATTAAAACTTTCTTCTTTTTTTTTTGTATATAAACTATATATACGGCTATAGAATACATTGTTTAACTACTTAATAAAAATAAAGTAAGATTTCTTTAATTATTTTAGATTAGAAAAGAAAAATAGCTTACTACTTGCGTCCACGCTTACTCTCCAATTGAGGCTTGTCCGGGTGATGTTTGCGCACATGAACGCCAAGGTTGCCGCGCTGTTTGGCCTTGTACGAGCAATGCGGACAAGGGTGACAGGGTTCCTTACCACCACATTCGACATTCTCATGACGACGCAATGTCGACTTCCAACGATATTTCTTTCCACAATGCCGACAGATGTATTTGGTATCGCTTAGCGATGAATCACTCAGAGTCAGTTCGTAGGTGGTTGTGGAACTGGATGAGTTCTCTTGCTTCATCGGCCGAGTGGTAAGAATTGTGTAGCTTTTGGTAATGGTTGCTTCTTGGTTGGATACCTGCTCCATTGATTCGTCCTGTTGTTGATGCGATTGATGATGTTGTTGAAGTTGCTGATGTTGCTGTTGTTGTTGTTGTTGTTGTTGCTGGTGATGGTGTTGTTGATGTGGGATTTCAGTGATTTGTGCCGTAGAATGTTGATGGGTATGAAGTTCAGTGATTTCTGTAGGAGCAAAACCAATGCCAATCTTTGTGCCATCCGGCAATTCGATATCATCAATTTCGGCGTACTTGACCAAGTCACTTATTATCGATGCTGATGTCTGGGCATTGTTCAAGTCTATTTCTGAAATCTCATATTTTGTTGTTTCGTGGATGTCTTGATGATGATGTTGTTGATGATGATGATGATGTACTAGCTGTTGGTCTTGCTTGTCCGGTTCAATTTGAATGGTTTGTCCCTGTGGACTGATGATTTTACCGCGGGAATACTTAATACGGGGTCCAAGGTTTTTTGGTTCGATTTGTACACTTCGCAACCCAATAAGGGTGTTAATAGCTTGGGCATTGGCGCATACTATATTTGGGTGGTGCTCCTGGTGGATTTGTGGTTGGATTATTGTTGTTGTGTGTGGCACAGCAATGGCCGTAAGTGGGCCACCTTTCTTCAAGTTGATCAATTCTGTTGAAGAGAAATGATTTTTATATTTGATTTGATTAGACGAAGCAATAAAAATATATCCTTTTTTAATGGAAATAGCTAACTCTATACAATCTAGATAGTTTTTGTACTGTACTGTTCTTGTTATGTCGATCTTATAACCTCGTTTGACGAACTGTAGACACCGCACCGCAAAGGTTTTCTCGGCCATAAGTTTGACCTCAAATCGCCCTAACGCTGTGTCTAAAATTGCTTTAAGTCTATAGCAGAAAGCAGAAATATGACAGTAGAAAGCAGAGCAGCAGCCAAATTTTGTGTTGTGGGCATTTTATAGCACACTTTTTACACTTTTTATATCTAACAAAACGATAAAGTAAATCATAAATACACAATACCTGCACGGTTGAATTGATATTTTATTACAAAGTCAGGTGGAAGTCTTTCTGGTGTTAGGTGCTTAAACCGAAGTAAAATTAGGTCTAGAAATCGTTTTAGTGTTATTATTCCATTCGATCAAACAAAACACCAAGGGTTTTCCACTACTCAAAGGTACAATTGTAGATCTATTTGAATCTTCTTTTATAATATTTACAATCTTTTACACTTCAAGTAAAACTGTGGCATATTTGAATATCATCTGTTTGTTTAGGGGGGAGAAAGATAAAATATCATTTATAAATATTGAAAAAGGGAGTAGCCTAAGAATCGATCTCTGAAGAACACTCATGCTGATATAAACGAATTCCGATGAAACATTTGGAACTCTATCTGACTTTTTTTCAGCCGGTTAAATAGGATATTAATTTCGTAGCGTAAAAAGATTATTTGAAACCAAGGCTTAGATTATTGATGAGCACAGTAAGTTAAGTTAACTACTAGGTCACAGCAGGTAAATACTGATCACCAAAATACATCAACAATTTTGCCATTTTGCCAATGTGTTTAAGTTGATGGCAGTTAAGATGAAGATTTAACGAAAGTGCATACGTGGAACATTTCAAAATATCATCTTGCAGAAAATAGACCACGATCTTCTCAGCTGACATTGTCATGTTCAAAGAAGACATATCTGCAGAGTCCTGTTTACAAAAATATCATATAAAGTTCCGATACGAAGCGCTTTGGAAATAACAATCAAAGGTCGAATCCCCTTGCACAAACGGATCACTAATATCAAGCAAAAAGTTGGAAGAATCGTCAAAGAAAAAAATTATAAGAGGTATAGTCAATTAGAGTCCATATTAATAAGCGATAACGAAAAGAAAGAACTTTTTTAAAATCGGTAAAGTAGTTTTTAAAATAACAGCCTACTGCATCATGTCTCTTTTTGGCCGTCGGTTGTAGGGTGTCGGGTGTGTGGTGTCATATTTTAAAGATTTCAATCTCATAATTTTTTTCCAAAACGCAACAAAAAAAAAGTATGTCTACAAATACAAACTATATATAACTATAAAACTTACCACATTCCGCCGACGGCAATTTGATGTGACTCGTCGTTAAAGTTGTCAGCTGGGGTTTAACTTCACCCAATTCTTGTACATTTGTGATTTGAGCATGACCGGTAGGTACAGATACATCCGTTGATTGATCCTCATCTGTTGTGATCTTTGTTGATGTAACATTACTCAATTTTTTTACATGCAACACAAAGCCATCTTTATTCTGTGTAATAACGATGTCATTACTTTCCAGCAAACAATCATCCAATTCGAACTCTTCAGGAGTTATATCAGTCTGCTCACTTTTATCATGTTTAACTATTTTGTGAAAAAAAAACAAACATTATAATTAATTAACCATAAAATAAGTTGTCAGACAAAAATATAGTTAACAGTCCACATGCTACACGTAAGAGCTTATACCATTATTATAATAATATATTAACAAATTATAAGCTTAACAGAAACGTATGTCATTCCATTCCGTAGTTAAAACCGCTTTAAACCAATACAAAAAATATTCACATAACATATCAACAGTACACAGTACAAAGGTTAGTTTTTACTTTACTTTTTTTTATAAATATATTTTTTGCTAACTCTGTTTAAATTTAGGTTTTCGTTTTAGAATTTAATTTAAGAATTTTTCTTGACAAAAAACAAAAAAATTATAACAATTTAACGAAAAAGAATTTTTAAACGCTATGCTATCTTGAGAGACTTTGAAATATTGTTCCCAATTCTCGTGATCCCTATGCACACTTGACGATAAGTTAGAAGTTAAGATAAAAATAAAAACTTATTTTAGTTTAAACTGAGCTAGAAATAAGAATTTTTTCAATGAAAGCATATAACGAAATAAAAACACAAATACTTTACGAAGAAGATGCACTCTATCACAAGTGCAATTTATTTTTTATTTGTTCGATTTTTTTCTCTTTTCTTTTTTTCTTTTTTAAATTGTGTTATTTCTTAAAGTACTACAGTTGTTTTTACATATCGTTTCTTGTATCCATTTGTGATGATATTTGGCTTCTTAAAACACCAATTCGGTTGGATTTTTTTAAGGAATGGCAGTTGTTTTCAGAATTTAAATCAATAATTGTTATTAAATTGTAACATTAATTTTGAGGAATCTGAAATAGAAAAATTTTATTTTGAAAATATAAACTTAAAAAAAACAATTCGTGAAAAAAGCTTTAATTTTAAAACTGCAATTGAACGTTATTTTATTGTTGTCCCTTAACTGTAACGCAAACTTTGGTGAAAGAAATTAAAAATTCAGCACGAATAAATCTTAAAAGACCACAATTTTAAGCAAAGCTCAAATAGTTTCGTAAAAAAAAATAAGAAAAAACTCAAACGGCACTTTATACAAAGTTGAACCATTTTATGAAGTGCTAATATTCGTCTTAATCTACTTTTCTCTGACATGTAAGCGCTCCTCTACGTTCGTTTTGCAAAAATAAATTTAAATTTTTTAATTAAAGCCATTTTCAAACTAAATGAATTGCATATTTCGTTTAGATTTATATTATAAAAATATTTATTTACATTTTTATCATTATTAAACTAAATAAGTTTTTTTTCCAGATCAATATAACTCCACGTTGGTCTGTTTCGATATCAAAACCATTGTTGCTATGCTATCACCTTCCCCAATTACGGTGAATGGGCTTCAAATAACTTTAAGTGTTGCGACTTTATGTGTGCATTTAAACTATGTCTATATCTCGTCACATATGAGCAATAAGAGCACGTTTGGGATGGATTTACTCCACATTCGAATTTCAAATGTCTTGAAAGATTCTTTTTATATGTATACGTTTTACCGCATTGCGGGCAAGTATGATTGGCAATGGGATCACTTCGACGATGATTTCTATTTTTTTCAGTCATTGCAATGCTGTTCAACGATGTCACTGACTTTATCGATATGGCCCAGCTCTCTGAAATATTAAAAATTTGAATAATGTTAGATAATGCTAAACAATATGAAGTCTTCTTAATATAAAACAAAAATCAAAGAAAAAGAAATAATCACTATTACTTATGCGAAAGGAAATTAAAAAGAAATATGGATAACGATTCGAAAGTTAAGAAATAAAAAATAACCTAAAGAGTACAAATAGATGTTCTTCTAAGTAAATGTTTTGTTTTACTTGTGCTCTTTCTTATTATTTTTTTTTTTTTTTACTATGAGGTAAATAAAAATTTTGTTTGAGTGAAAATATGTAAAACAAACAAATTATAAAAGGAATAGAAAATTATTCACGGATGAAAATTGGCAGTTAAGCGAGTAGCAGTATAGTGAGAAAATGTATGCTTATGCTTAATTGCTTATGCTTATGATTCATGATAACCGTTAACAACCTTTAGTTAAAATAATTTATGAAATAAATTTTAAGATCTTATATAACTGACAATGTGCTTCTTATGAACTGGCAAACTGCTTGGTAGTGAAGGTTAAAAAATATGTTTTAAATTTAAACGTTAAAACCCTTTGGACATTAGAGATTATACAGTTAATATATTTAAAAAGACTTAACAAAAAATTTATTTCGAAACAAGAATATTTAACTAAAAAATTACAGATTTTATGATTTTTAGAAATAATTAATCAATTAAAATTAGTTTTTAATAGCTAATTTTTACCAAGCGACAAACTCTATAAAATTACTTCAATGTTTTGTTCAATTAAACTGGATGCATTTAAAAAATTAAAGATGAAATTTTTACATCCAATATATTTCAATTTCTTACAATTTTAAATTATATTATTCAACTTTTATCCAACAATATTTAATGGACAGTTTCAAATCAAAAAATTAATAAGTACGAACGCAAAGTTCAGTTTTTCTTGACTCTCACGTGTTCTTAATTTAGCTCAACAACACACATTAACACTGAAAACAAAAACAGGTCAATACTAAGCATATTCAAATTCCCAATTCAACAACTAGCAACAAGATGGAACTCAATAGCATTATATAAAAATATTGGTTATAAATTTATTTGCCAAAATACTCGAACTCGAAAAATACAGTGGAATAAATTTAATCCGCATGAACATCTTTGTTGCAAAGAAGGGGTTTAAACTGGCTTTTGACCAAATGATAAAAACATCGAATATGAATTAGCTAGCAGAGGAAACCAATAAGAGGTAAATCATGCCTCCCACAGAGACGCCACTCAGATAAATCTGTCATCATAGTTGTTCGCTGGAAATGGGGACGGGAGTAATTTTGCTTCTTCTTTAAAATAACACTACCCTATAACAATAAAAAACTTCCTACATTTAGTTTGTTATTTACTAAATTTTTATAGAAAACAGATAACTGCATTTGGGCTATGGTTTTTCTAATATTTAAATTCACTCAGGACAATTCTGACAATTTTTCGGAGATCCGAATTCCAATTTCTGAAAATAAGGTAACATTTGAGGTTGAATGTGAAATAAACGCTCAGTACAATTTTGACCTACTGCTGCAATAAGTTGACACATTCGCTTCTTAAAAACAACGGTACGGATTTTTTCGGATTGATTGTATAGTTTGAGCCAAATTAAATGAAACATTTACGTAACGTAAAAAATTTCCACGAAACTCAAATACTAAAATTCGTATTACTTTAGCTCTTGAGATATCTCGAGAAATATCAATGCAAAGGATTTCATTTTCAAGGATCTTTTTATTCAAAATTGAACGATTGAGTTTTAACTTTTAACGAGATATACTTATTTTTAAAATTGACATGCTTTCTTATAACGTCACAGCTGAAAATACAATGTGTTGGGTCAATCTTTTACCACGAATAGCTAATTAAAAAAAAATTGTATTCAAACTTAGTAATATAAAGTAATAAATTGCTCAAAATTTATACTACCAGACTCGTAAACTGATTAAATAATGAAGTTATAAGTTTTTTCAAATTACATACTACATACTATCATTTACATTGTAAACTGTTACATAGACAAAAAGACGTATTTTTGCTTATTCAAAAATCTGAAATTTGCAAGAGTCACATGTAATGTGAATTTTTTGTGACCTTAGTTCGTCTGATAATAAAGAATACAAAAAAAATGATTTTATTTTTTGCTGAAAATGGAAATATTAAAAGTTAAGATGGAACTATTCTAGCGAGCAGTAAACGCATGGTAGACATTCCTATTTCAGACATTTACTTGAATGGGAAATTTTGTCCCCAAATACCGAAAGTTTTAATAACTGGGATCAATGACCAATAGTAAAACAACTTGTGACTACATCAGTGGTAGGGTTGATTGAGTAGATGAAAAGCTTTGCAAGTTGCAATCTACTGTCGTCGAAAATTGTCCTCTCCCCTTAAGACAAGACTGCGCATCCAGTTCTCACATACTGTGCACAACAGACACGTTTTGTTAGAAAATGTTTACGCAGTTCAGTAAAATTTAACATGGTAGAACACAACTACTCATTGTTTCGGTTTATGTTGTAAAATTTGAAATTAACTGTGTTGGGCAATGAAACACGGGTATTATTGGACAAGGTACAAATGAGACGAAGTTTTTTTGTATCAAAGATTGACTAGAAGAAGTGGTACCAATATTCGTGGAAGCCTTCGCGCCAAATGTATTATATCTTGCAGAAAATATGAAATATGTTAAAGGCCATCATGATCAGGAAAAAAAAGCAGGCCAAAAAATGCTACTACATCAGCAAAGAGTTGGACTTAAGCATTCTAAATATAATCCAAAACTGGAAAGTATTCTAAGGTCAACGTGGCATACCCCACTGGTGTGAAGCAGGCAAACGGTAAGATCTCAAAGATCTCAAAGAAAAAGATAAAAAATTCTGTGACTTATGGGTTTTTTCCCTTATGATGATTGAAAACGGAAACACAATGTGTCGATAACTTAAAAATACCACAATAGCCACGTTCATTCCTTTTTACAAAAAAAATAAATACTAAATACACTTAATTAAGTTAGGTATCTTAAAAGTTATTTACTTTTACACCAGTCTAAGGTGGTTTTTTAATATCTGCGCTTTTGATTTCATATTATTCTAAGCCACACTAAAATCATGATTTGTTTTCTTTGTTCTATTTGCTTTCGTCTTCTGTTTCCGTATTTAACCAAGAGGAACCAAAATGTCGTCTTTTAAATTTCACTGTTTGCAAATTTTTAATTCTCTTAATGAAAATTGCTTGTTCATAAAAGTGAATTTAAAATTTTCCGAAATCCAGTTACCTATGCATTTGATATTAATTTATTGGTATCATCTCGTCTGTCTAGATTTATGATAAGCATCGAGGTTGTATTCTTTTAAAACGTTGAATGTCTGTCAGCTTGCTCGAAGAAAAACTGTAAGGAAAAAAAATAGTAGCAAATATTATTAAAAAATTTTCAAAAGAGATACGCTGTTTACCAATAACAAAATGTATCCAACATTTCAAAAAAGGACATCAATACAGATATCTTTTGCTGCTCTGTAAATAAAAAAAAGGAACGGGACGAAAAGGAAATAGAGATGTTTTGGGATAGGTGCCACACAGTGCTATGATACACTATTGTTTATAAAATGTTTATCTTCTGGGAATAAACTGAAAGATTCAAACAGTTTTTTCTTTGATCAATTATTTCGGCAAAGCACAAGTTGAAATTGGTTTAAAATGATATGATCTTGGTAAAAATTTACTGAAGCAACAAATTTGAAAATAAATAACAAATGAAAATTACACAGATAAATGTATTCTTTGAGGACATATAAAGTCAAAAAAGAAATCTTTTAAGTTTCTATAACCAGACTTAACACATTTAAGGAAATTAAAAAAAAAGAAAATATATCATAACAAATGTGTAGTGAAACAGGTATTAGTTTGCTATTCATTTTCAAAAAACAAAACTTAAAACAAACAAAAAAAAAATGTAATGAGTATCAAATACAACACTGAAAACAGTCGCAGGTAGTACCGTGTACTGATATTACGGTAGCAATTGTTAGTGAAATGATAACAAACAAAATAAGCACCAACAACTGACCTGACTTTGTATAAAACATTTCTGCCCATTCAAATTTTAGAAAAGAAGAAAGAAGAAATGCAAAACAATTTCTTGAGATACTTTATTTTATTAAGACGAAACTTATTCTAAATGAGATTTGCTTACGTCATGTACTTCATTTATTAAGTTGGATGTGCAATGCTAAAATGCTGCAACAAAGTTTGCTTATAACTACACCCAAAACCGCACAGATGACATTTAAATGTAGGCTTTGCTAAAATTTTTCTGTCAGCTCGTCCGAAACGTTGGTATGAGACAATTTCTTTCTCTTTGACCGGTGGTGGTTCGATAGTTTTCGGTTTAATGATTTCCTTCTGTTGTGTCACAACAAATTTAGAAAACGAATCGATTTCTATAGCGCAAACTTCATATTTTATAGGGGGTAGGCTTGTTTCAACAGCTGGATTGATTTCTATCGTCCTCTCCAGTTCCTCTTCTGTACTTCCTTCGCTACCTTCTTCAAACAGCTCTTCAATGTCGTTCGAAGTTGATATTTCTTCTTCTTCCAGGATTTCTACAACTATAAAGACCAAAAATAAACGAAAAAGAGATGTAGTTTTCAATCTTAAAATGCAATACAAATTTATATTAGACTTGAGAAAACAAAATTTTACAAAAAGGTTGGAGGGAAGGTAAAGAGGTTTGAAAGAACGGCGTCGAAAGTTTTTTTTTTTCTTGAAATAAAACTCACAAAATTGTGTTTCTTTTTTTGTATTTCAAATGTTTCTCTATCTTGATTTATTTCTGTTTTTTTTTTTTATTTTGCATTTTTTCGTATATGTAAAAATATCATATAATATATATAATTTTTTCCTTGGTTAAAATCTCAATTTGTTTTTCCTACTCGTGTTTTTTTAGGTACTATAACAATATCATCGTATATACGTATATAAATATAAATATATACTTTTTATTATTTTTTCATTTTCAATTAAATTAAAATATTAATATGGCAATCTTTGTTTTCATTTGTATTTTGGTTGATATCTTTGGAGTATACATTTTGTTTATTCTTTCTTTAAAGGTTTGATATTTTTTGTTTCTTTTTTTGTAATTAATTATTGACTTCATTTTTATTAAACAAGTGACAAACAACAAAAACATATTTTCATTTACTTTATAGTGTAAGTTTTAACAAACAAATTAACAATATATGTATATATAATTTACACACGCATAAAAACATATGTCTGTGGGTATATTTGAACTAAGAGAGCTTATTTGTTAGAGAAAGACAACAGAAAAAAATAAAAGAAAATAAAACAGATAAAATAAGAACACAAAAAAACACTCTGCGTTAAATAATTTTGGCATACACATTAAATGTAAATATCTTTTCAAGTAACAATATAATTATATTATTATAACAGCTTTTGTGGTTTGCTTTAACATTTTTCTTAAATAAGTGTAATATAATAAATAATTAACAATTAACAACAAACAAAAGGAAACATTTTTTTTTTCATTTTCATTTTTCTATTATTATTTTCACTATTCGTCTTTCAGAGGGTTTAATAATATAATTTATTATTTATATGATTTAATAATAAATATATGGTTTCTTTTTTAAATTGTCGTTTAAAACAAACAATTCTATTTAATGGCACTCGAACAAAGTAAAATAAATATGAATATAATATTCGGATATATTTCTTTTAATATGTATACGTAGTTGTTTTCATCTTCCGAATGCGTGCACATAATAAGTATGTGTGTGTGTTTAAATAATTAATCTGACTATTTTTTTGTTTTCTTCGCGTCAACAATTTTCATATTTTTTCTATCTTCTTTTTTAAAGTAATAACAATTCAACAAATATATTTTATACACATATGTATATGTATATTTATATATATAATAATTCTGTGAGATTACATTTAATCTCATTTGTTCATAATTTTTTTATTTGTTTATATAATTATATATGTAGTTATTTGGCAACAAAATCAACACAGTACGTTTCTCACTTTAACTATATAATTATGTTTATTCTTTGATTTGTATATGTTTATATATAAATTACTTATTATTTTTTTTCTTATTTGTTCCTATTTTCTTTAATAAATATTCATCGCTATTTTTTGATATCTAACGGTTTTGTCATATATATATAAATAAATGATGTGGCATCCAATAAATTCGTTTCGTATTTTTTGTTGTTTTCTTTCTATTTTTTTCTTTTGTTTTACTTTTACTTTAAATTTAATATACTATGTATTAATTATTTCTTCACACTATTGATTATTTAGTTTTAAAAAATATGTTTCTCATAAATAATATTTGACACATACACCAGATTCGAGGTGCCTTTTTAGGTGGGAGCTTTGTGAAAATGCTTTGGCGCACATGAGGCAACGAAATTTCTTTTGTCCACCGCATTCGTATCTGTAGAAAATTTTATTCAAGAAAAATGTTAGATTATATGATCGCTTATAGACATATTTGCTGTTCTAATTTTTACTTTACCTACTTTAGAAGATGCATTTACATTACTAAAAGCTTCCTACTGTCAATATAAAATTTTCATGACTTACTGTGATAAAACTGAAGAAATTATTTACATAAATGTAAGTTATGCTCAACAAAACCGAACAGCTTATTTTTTACCAGGGTTTCAACCTTTCCTTTCTTGTATTACTTCACATAGAAACAAGGTGTTTTTGGAGTTTCCCTTATGATCTTAAGGGCGGTGTCCAGATAAAACTGTGAGGTTGCAAGAAAAGTAGTTGCCCGTAGCGGAATTCAAATAAACGAGTGAGGCCTCAACCTAATAATTTATGTCAAAATTGTTTGAAATTGATCATGACCATCTCATTTGCCATAGGAAAAGGTCGATACATTTAAAAATTAGTTAGTAATTAGAAGTTTAACTAACAATAAATCCAAAAAAATTGATAGATGCGTTTATAAGAATGTCCGCGAGGAATTGGCCTTATCTCCGATAAAGTAATATTCATGCTGTAAGAAGCGTCGTCAATTAACCGGTAAAATGTTGTAGGTCACTCCCAATCCTTCACAAGGTATGGTTGAAAGAAATGAAAGAAATGTGCTAGCCCTAGGGGCTCCGCATTACCATGGGCCTTTGATACAAATTTTCAAGTACTTGTAGTACTAGAAACAAGTGCAAAACCTTTCTACAATTTTGCTTACACCCCTATTACAGATGACAACTCAACTGAAAATTGGGTTGTGTGCCCGTGTTATACATATGAGAAGACAACCCAATTTCAGTTGAGTTGTCATCCATAATAGGGGTATTAATCTTCTACAACTGTAGTGGACATAGTCACACAAGTGGCTCTTGACTTGTAGCTTTGCGTTACACGCATGTCTGTCTGTAAAGTAGGAGTTCGACGTTCAAATCCCACAAACTAAACCACAGATACTTAGTTTCCTAAAAATTTTAAAAGTCCTCAGAAAGTACACTGCCATGAAAAACTCTCGATTTAGTGTTCGCAATCGGAAGAACTTTAAAGTCTCTGAAATGCGTCCAGTTCCTAGACTTCACGAGATTTGCATCGCTGTATAAAACACACCAACGAAACATTCAGACTACATTTTTTGAAACAAATTTGAACAATTTTACTCAGCAAATAAAGATTGCATCAAAAGCCTGCCGCTCTTTCAATACTATTCTTCACTATGGTTGCCACCCTTTATGCTCTTTTTTTTAATTGCTCGTAAATTAGAAAATTCAATTTAACTGTAATACCAATCTTAGTGATATTTTTTGATTATAGATTTGAGCACTTGGTTTTGAAAGAACACAGTATAAATTTCAATAGGAAACTCGATGGGGGCAGGTTGACCAGCAATGAGATCCTAGGCGAGTAAGCCAATCCCTAATATTCCATCACGATGGTAAAAAACAATGGTGGACCATTGTTCACGCTCATTCAGTGAATAATGGATCGGTTTATACTCGTTGATGTATGCTAATATGGTTTTTTGAGTGCTGTTCATCATTGTTAACTAATAAATCAAATGAGTTTTGATCTACTAGCATACCAACGTGAGCTTTTTTGCTTGCGCAAAATGGCTCGCGTGGTCTATAACCACGTTGCTAATTTC
Source organism: Melanostoma mellinum (assembly GCA_914767635.1). NCBI lineage: Eukaryota > Metazoa > Arthropoda > Insecta > Diptera > Syrphidae > Melanostoma > Melanostoma mellinum. Next base: position 207,347,053 of record OU612059.1, read on the forward strand.
CATTGCTCTAGATTTACTTTTTACTAGCGCACTAGCTCGAAATGAAGTAAACTAGCGCACTATTCATAAGAAAAGCTTTGAAAAGGAATGCAATAAATGAATAGATCCCTATAAAACCAAACCACAACATCTGTTGTAAAGTCAAGTTAGTTTGCTGGGGTAAATCACATCATTTAATGGCATTTCCAAAAATATAGAATAACTAGTGAATAAGCAATGTAATTTTCACTTTTTCAAGAACCTCGGAGAAGCTAATTTAAATGTTTCAAAAGTAGCTCTAATTTTAGAGCTTTTCCGAACATTTTCAACCGTATATTTTATTATTGAAGACCAATAAGTCGCAAAAGGAATAAAATAAACATAAAGAAGTTAACTTATTTCGTTTCGTTGAGAAAAATGAAATACGCAGTAAACTTTTTGACGACCATTAACATATCGAGTTCACGAAAAGTATCAATATCATATGCAAATTGTCTTTTTATACGTTTGTGAACGGAAAAACTAGTTTGCGGTCGCATCTGATAGATGAGTATACCAAAGTATTTGATGCCTTTGGTTCGCTTTCTTGTCTACAAATGCTGATTTGACATCTGTTCGTGGCTTGGTATAGAAACATAAAATTGTTATCCCAGGGGATTACTTGTCGCCAAGAATCGGTTAGTCATCCAAGAATAATTATACTGCCATTAAAAGCACTTTCTCACTTAACCGTTCCGACTCGACATAAAATTGTAGGTCATTGAAATAGGTTTAGCATTGAGGTTCCCCTAGCTTCGTTGCAGGTTCCTATTAATTTATATGTATGTTTCTAACTAAGGATTACAAAAAAAAAGAAGTGGTATCACAATACATTTCGATTAAGTTCACTTAAGATCAGTTTTTCAGTTGAGATAAATTCACTTAAGATGCAAAGATGAACACTCTGAATGATAAAAACTTGTTGGTAGCATTTTAGAAAGTTTACGCTTTGTTAAAACGGAAGTAATGTACTTTCTAGAGCGAACATTTTCCAAGCAGTATTTAATAATGCTTCAGAAAACAAATAACCAACATTTGACAATGTAGTGACGCTCTATAGAAGGCAAACCTAAAGATTACGATTCATTACCTTTTCATTTCACAGAAAATATAAAATTGTTGTAAGTTTTTAGCAAATGTTATCAATGGTATTTAAGAACCATAATAATTAAGTAATATTATAAAGAAGCTTATTTATCATGGAACAACGCAAAATGCTCTTTAACAAAGTTATGTAAGGGAATCCAGAAAAGGTAAATGCGAAACTGTCTTGACGTCTCTATTAGTGATTAAAGTTTTGGTAGGACTTTGATTTAGTTAAGGAACACTCATCCAAGGAATTTGATTGACACTTGACTATCCGAAAAGATGCACATAACCTTTTCTGATACGGCGAGAGGTCGTCGCGACGTTAACTTTTTCTAAGAAAATATTTCCTAAGAATCAATCCAACGTTTTGGGTATGTTGGTGAAGAAATCGATGTTTTATAATACAATACAGCTTCATAGACTGATTTGAAAATTTGAACCGAATTGTAGTTAAACAAAAACATCGAAGCTGCATTATTTGTAGTTCTTTTGAGCAGTTGTCAATTTAAAAAGAAAATGTTGCTAATTAGTAATTAAAATATACTTCAATTATATTATGCCTGTTCCAAAAAGATTTTTGGCCAAGCTTCAAAAACCGCAACGATTCTTTACTTGTACTAATTTGGTCTAATAAATAATTTTTTCGATTCTTAACTCATGTTTATCAGTTTTTCGTTTTCCTTAAATTCGAATTTAATCAAAAGTTTAAAGAGTAAGGGGTGGTTCAAATACAAGTTCCTTTTTATGAATGAAATAAAGTGAAAGAAATTTTACGGCGAAAACATGTAGAACGATCGGGTTTTTGAATTCCATCGCAGAAGAGGAAGATGCCGTCTTAGGTACCGCGTTTAAGTGGAAGAATATCTCAACCAACTGAGTGTAAAAATTGGGATAGACAACTCGTCGCTTATAATGCTATAAAACACAGTGCGAGCATTTAGAAAAATAGAAAAGAATTTCATAGAAGACACCGATGCATATTGCTTTTGAATTTTTGTGAGCAGATAAAAACAGAGTCTGGTATATAATTCCACATTCGGGTAGTTTGACTAAAATAAGAATATCTAGACAAATAAAACAGAGCAAACAGTTCCATTATTTAGGAACCACGGCTTCTTTGAAAATAAGGTTTCAATATTTCCCAACGCTATACAAGCATATAGCGAATCATTTGAGTGAGAATCGGAACAGTGTCAAGATAACCTATAAAAAGATACTACTAGATACTACATAAATAATGGGCCCTATCGGTAATCTCCCACGGAATTTTGTTTCCCACGGAATTTTTTGTTCCCACGGAACATTACACCCGATCGTGAACCTCCTTCGAATTGAATCTCCCACGGAATAAATTTTTAACAACCTAACAGATTAAAAATGACTTCAAAGATAGTTTTCGAATATGTTCTATAGTGCTCTAACAAGAATAAAGTAGAAATCTCCCTGGAATGCGATACACATTCAGTAAAATAGCAGATAAATTCCCATGGGAAATTCATTCACGATCGCTCAAAATTCCGCAAGGAACTTTCGAACATCATTGCCGATACCAATTTTCCGAATATGGGAAATGTTTCCAGGGACATTTTATTAACGATAGGGCCCAATATAATAAAGTCCACTTTTAATAGAGTTTAAATTTTTGTTTTGAATTCAACGTTTTGGAAAGGCCCACATGGTTCATTATCACTCCGGGTGCTTCATTTTGTTTAAAACATACTGATGCCTCTAGTTAGTCGAACTAATACACACATTGAACTCAACCATAGAATCCGTTGCGTCCGTTCGCTGCCCGATTCACCTGACAGCTCGATTAAATACACACGATCTTATGAGAGGTGACCCATAAGCATCGGATGCAACGGACGCAACGCAAAAAGTAGCCCAACTTTTAACTTTTTGCGTCCGGCAAAAGAGAGACATGCGCAGTAAGAACCAATTTGAAATTTTCTCTTCTGCTAACATGAGTGGTCTTGTTGAGTTGACAGTTGAGACACCGCAACGGATTCTATGGGTCACCCCAATCCGTTGTGTTCGGTAAAACTCAGAGCTGTCAGGTGAATCCGGCAGCGAACGGACGCAACTGATTCTATGGGTCGGGGCCTTAAAACAAAAAAAAAAAATCCCTGACAATTTCTTTCACATATCGTTTCATATGATATGATATAATTATGAAAACGCAAAACTTAAATCTAAAAAAAAAACAGATTTTTAAAATACTCTTAGCTGAAAAGCAAGTATTACTAAAGAATTGGAATTTCGGTGGTAAGTAAAAAGTGAAGTGAAGCAGATAAGTAGGAGAGCTGTGATCCCTTCTAGATCATAACCCCGAATCCCTTCTAGATATAACGCCGAAAAGGAAGAAGATTCAAGATTGACAAATTTAATACTAAAGTTTGTATCATCAAAATTATCAACTTGCAAGTAGGGCTTTGTGAGTAAAAGTACTACACAAATAAAAAGTAAACAATACTTTAATGAATTTGGTTGCATTTTACAGAAACTCATACCAAACTTGAACTTATAAAAACTTCGATTGATGTAAATGCATCCTCGAATTCATAATGAATATAAGACAGTAATAAAAACTTTTTATAGTCACCTGATATGTCTCTGTAATGAACTAGCATCTTTGTAGCTTTTTAAACAATTGAACCGAGGGCACTGGTATCTTCCGTCCGGGTTGATAAACTTAAACAAATCCGAAAATTTCAATTCGTACCAATAATCTCTGATGAAGGGTTGATTTGGTGTTAAAGACGGTGGTGGTGTTTGACTTGATGTTGAACTTCTTCGACCTGCAATAATCGGTTATAGCTTTGTTATGGCTTTTAGAAATTGAATTATTTACTTAACAAATAATACCCATAATACGTAAATTTAATATTTTCCTTTCTTTTCAGTTTTTCGTTCAAGTATTTCACAAAAAAAAAGTTAACAATAATTGAAAAATAATATCAAAACAAAAAAAACTTCATTAATTATCTGCTCTAAACAAAGTTATAGGATTTGTTTACTATTTTCTTTTTTATCTCAAAAAAAAAAGTTAAAAAAAACATAGCAAAATTAAAAACAATAAGAAAGTAACTATACAAACAACAACAAAAAAGAAACTCAAAATATAATTAAAAAAAAAAGAATAGGTATTAAAAAAGTTAAAATTTAACATATTTACAAATTTGGTTTTACGTTACGCTTGTGTGTTATTTTTTCTAATTATATATATGCTCTGATGCTGGCATGAGGGCGATGTGGTGAGTTCATGAGGATGATGATGAAGCGATAGTGACTTTTAGTTTAAAGAAATTCTGAAAAAATCTATGATTATAAAACAAAATTTTATGAAAAAACAATGTGTTAAGAAAAAGTTGTTAGAAAAAAGATCAAACTGTTTGTTTTTTTTCGGCAAAGAAAAAAGTTTATAAATTTTTATTCATGTAGAAAAATAAAGTTTCACAATTTTAATTTTTTTTTTATTTTTATGTATACATATATAATTATAATAAGTTAGAGTGGGAAATGATTTTATTACATTCTAAGGAATTACATTGCTGGGTTTTTTACTTTATTTATTTTTGGATCGATTAATAGGTAAGTTATAAATAACACAATATTGTACTCTAGTTGCACAAAAGTCATTTGTTATGATGACCTCTTTCACTAAAAAGCAGGAACAATTTATTTCATTTTTAGTTAATATTAAATTCAAGATCGAAGTTCGACAGAGAAAAAGACAGTGGAGGCTAAATGAGTTTTTCAGTTCGACACGGAATAAAACAATAGAAACTTGAATTAGGAATGTAGAAGTAAAATCTATTGCTCATTGAAATCAACAGTAACAAAAGAGTACGGTAGCTATATCTTGGGTTGCTATAAATTTTGAAAGCTTGGTAGTTAGAACTCTTTACCTAACCGTCTCTATTTTCCATTTACACGATTTTTGTAGGTTTTAAAGACAGTTCTACAAAAGTTTTAAAAAAACAATTTCTACTTTGCATTTTTGCTAGCTTGTAATATAGAGCACAAAATCAATCAAATCAAAATCGCACCAGCAAATTTAAGAAAGGTAATTTAAGTTTGTTGAGATCTGTGTTGGAATTGCCTAAGATAAAAGCTTTCAAAAAATTTAAATTACATTATTTCGATATGCAAGCTATTGGATATAGCAATAATATTTTAGTGTACAGTTAGCTTTAAGCAAGCCCTTAGACTTGTACTTAGCTAATGGTCTACAAAAAAAGTCTGGAATTGAAAACAAAACTTCCAGTAACGATAGTGAAGACTTTTCTGATTCCGACCGTGTTAAGCTTATAAGGAGTTTATCAACCCCGACCGCTTTGGCACAAAAATATTTTTGAAGTTGCTGAAGTGTAAAATTACGAAGAGTTTATGTTCCTTGGAACATTTAGTAGGCTTTTGACAACATATTGATGATTGTTAACACGTGTAACTTAGCCACTTCATTTTAACAAAGCATTTGTTAAAATCAATACTGTGGCTTTTTTTTTAAACAAAACTTAATTTAAAAATAAAATTAAGATTGCAAGAGAATTTAATACAAATATTTTGCCAACTCAAAGAGCATTCCACTGTCTTATTGATTTTAGCCTTAATATTAACTCTTCTCTTTTACGCTAATTAATTTTTTTTTTATATCTTCTCTTAACAATACTAAATTTGGCATGATTTTCGCAAACCCTAATTTTGGTTAAGTTTTGTGAACTTACTTTTTAACATATTTTAAAATCTCTGAATTTGTATTTAGTTATTTTATTTTTATCTGTGATTGGTTTGTTTTTTTTTTTTTTTTTATAAGACATTTCATTAAGTGTATATATTTTCTATCAATAAATATTTTCTGTTTAGCATTTTCAGGCACTATATGTATTTATATTTTTTTAAATGAGTATTTTTCTTATTTTAAGGGATTATTCAAGTGAAGTTTTTCATCCTACATTCAACACAATTCTATTAACACTTACACTGCATTTGTTAGTTTGCTAATTTTTTTTTTATAGATATTCAAAAAACGTTTCACCCTTGTATGAGGGTCTTCTTCGTTTCATATGTTTGATAACATGACACTTGAGATTGTCCTTACGCTTTGTAGCAAAGTCACAATGGGGGCATTGAAATTTAGCAATAGTGGCGACATTCGGACATTCATATCGAGTATGTCGACCGAGTGTACCACGCGATGCGTAAGTTTTACCACAGTGTTGGCAAACAAATTTTTTTTGAAGTTGTTGTTTGTAGGGCGGGTGATGTTGATATTCTATTGGTTGTTGTTGATGTTGCTGTTGTTGTTGATGTTCTTGATTGTACCCATCTTCGTTTAGAAATTGTGGAAGGAAATCTAAAAAAAAATTTAAATATTTGTTGCTTTCTTTTTTCTGTTTTCTTTTTCTTTCTTTTGATTTTAATTTCTTAGGATTCTTCTTAACGATTGCCGGACAAATTAAAGTAATAAAAAAAAAATTAATAAAAGTGACGTGAAGGAATGAAAATTTAATGGATTTCATGTTAAATAACTTTGAAGCAATATGATGAGATGGTGTGATGTTTAGTTTTTAGAATAGAAAATATACACATTACAAACAAATTCAATAAATTAAATAAACGAACACAATCAACTGCACAAAATAAACAATTTCTTGGTATTTTTTGTTTAAACATTCATTCACATAGGTTTTGTGATTTTTAAATCTAGTTTAAATGCAATTATAAAATAAATTTATTAATTAAATAATTAATAATAAGGACATTCAAATAAGTTAGTTTTTTTTTGTTCTTTTTTTTCAATTAAATTATACGACTAGAGAGAAATTAGTTATTAACTCGTGTGATTAATTTTTTCTTATTTGAAATTGGAATGGATAGTCTGTTCTTTAGTTCTCCAAATACGACTATCAAAAATACATATATTTATTTTCGTAAAATATCATTTGCGTCTTTTTTTTTCATTACTTTAGATTATAATTATAAATTTAAGTTTTGAAAAGTTTATATGAGCCAAAAAGCCAGAATAGGTGAATTTGTTAAGATTTCGCTTATCATTGTTCTTTCTTTCGCTCAAACATTTTGAGGGATGTTGAGTACATATCTGTTTTTCAATTCTTATTTGCAGTTCAAATCCCCAGTTTGTTGCAATCTCTAAAGACAATATAAGTTATCGTATACACTAATTTAATTGACATTCTGGATAAATAAGACAACACCCCCTGAACTCGTTTCAAAATATACAGGCAAACGGAACATAAATATAAAGGACCAATACTTTGAAACAGAAGATTCAAAAAAGCTCATCAATGAAGAAGTTTTGATCTTGAAAACCTTTCTACAATCATCTTGGACAGGACAGCAAACTGAAAAGAGACGTTTGCCTTAGTTTCTTCCCAAAGTTCGTTTTTTAACCAAACTTTTACATTGTATTTAAAAAAAAAACTCAAGTAGCTTTTATTTCTTACACACATGTTTTTCTTGTGGCAAAGAGTTATTTCAAAACTACCTGAAAAATAGGATGTACTTATGAAATAAGAAGATATCCATATATCATATTTATGCTTTTAGCCGAAATTGTTGATTTTCGATAGATACAGATGAAATTTTGAAAAACAGGCAAGCTATGAAACATAAAGAAACGAATGCCATAAAACTATAGTAAACAAACGATATTCCCAACGCGGCTATGAGAAACGAGGATCAAGGAAATAAGCAACAAGTATAAAAAAACAAGAAACCAGTAACGTGAAACACAAAATAAAAAACAAGGAACGATTAAACATCGAAGCACATTTAACTTCATGTGGGCAGAAGAAAACAAAACGATCATTCTTAACTGAAACGATACATGTGTCGCATATACAGAACGATAGTCACCAGCCTCTGATTGGGCAGAAGTCACATAGCAAACGAAAAACTGAACTTCAGAACCCGCGACTTGTATGATTGCTTTATAATATTGACTTATCATCAACTAAAAAGCAAGACAAAGCACGACAGTCAACAGTTTCCGATATTATTTAATCAAACCAAAAAATGGACAAAGCAACTGAACTAGCACAGAGTTCATTTTTTGAACATGACTAGTTCTTCAATCAAATAGAAGTCATTTACAAACAAAAAAGTACGAACAAATTTTAAACCCTGAACAATAACATTTACGGCAAAAATAAATAAATAAAATTGAAGAATAGCTTAACAAAACGTTTTAAAAAATATAAGTATGCTCGTTACTGACTTGCTGACGCCATACTTCATATGTGCGGATCGTTATTTTCAAGCAAAGAAGTGAGGGAGTTGTGATCCCTTGGAGATCACACACGTAGCGCCGACAATGAAAAGAAAGAAGACTCATAAACTGAGCTGATTCACTAAGTTTCTTTGACGCCGTTTTCAAAGATCGCCTTTACTTGTCCAATCAACAAGCAAAATATAATTTCAAAAGCAAAGTATCTTGAATCAAGACAATAATTTCAAACCTATCAAAAAATTCCATTGTGTATAACTTTCCAAATTCGTTATGCAAGTGGAACTGTTCGCTTATGATAGGATTAAAACAACCTAGTAAGGAGGAATTAAAATGTTGCTGATATGACTGCACTGACTGAACGACATAGACATAATTAATAGACACTTTAAAATAAAATGGGTTTATTTCAATGAAAGTATTCTTTAAATAAGCCTAGAAAAGCTATGTATCGTCTCTGATCAAAAAAACATTTAATACTACGCTTCATGTTTAAAATGAATTTAAAAACATTAAACAGTAACAACCCAGTCCATACAAACAGAAGTTTTCGGATCCGTGGAAGACCTTATGTCAAAACTATCATCAGCAAGAAAAGGCCTATGGTTTCTTACTTTTAAGAAATTGGTGCACTGATGCTCGAAAGTTCCTCGCGAAATTTGAAGCGACCGTGAATGAAATTCCCATAAGAAATTCATTATAAATATTTGTACTGTGGAAAATTTATGGGAGCAAAGTATTACGTGGGAAATGAAATTTCTTGAAAAATTACCGATGGCACCCAATATCATTCGAAGTTATGAAAATGGAACAAAGAAATGGGACTACACCAGGAAAAAGTTAACCTCAAAAATTGGGTAATTTAAAATCGGGATGCTTGTCGACGCTTTATGAGATTACAATTTAGTGAATACGAACATTTTGGGTTTAGAATCGAGCTGAGGTTTTTTAATAGTAGTCAATGAAATTCTTTGTCTTTACCATCAAGTTCGATGAGTTGAAAAATCTTTTCCAAAACGACAGCTGATCATCGAGCAAAAAGCCTTTGCCGTTTCCCCGCAGACATTTTTAAAGATCCTCGTATAAAGTGAACACTATACACTTAAGTACAAAAAATTTAAGATCTGCCACCGAAATTTTGTCTGAAAAGATTATCTGTGCCAAAATATTGAACAGAAAAGCGTATGACAAAAAACTTTCGACTCTACAAATATGCCACCACCTTATAGACAGAGAACTCTAAGATACATTAATTTAGTTTTATATTACTCACAAAATTCTGAATCGAAAGAAAATAAACAATGCATTAAATAACAAATATAGTTTTAAGTATTCCACCACCAATATGACAAGCAATTTTTTTTAGCCAAAATTACGCATAAAAATAAACAAAAATTTATTTCCAAAACTTTGCATAAGCCATGAAAGTATTGCCAATTTAAGTAAGAAAATAACTAATTCAAGGATATTATAATCAAATTAGTTTTTGCTTTTTTTTTTCTTTTCTTTTAAATAAATTAGTGATAAGTATAATGTTAGGAGTAATTTAAATTAATTATTAAATACATCAAAAATAAATTATTAAGAGTGCTTATTGGTCGTTGCTATCCACATAATTAAGCTGACACAAACAACTAAGGTAATACAAAATTATTTGTGTAGATCGTGATAGCGATGCCCAAAAACACACCTATATTATGCTTAAATATGTTTATAAAATATATATATGTATATGTTATCAATTTATATATCTCATGCAAAAATAGAATCTATTTATTTGTATAAAAATTGTAAATTTGTGATTCTTTGGATAAACCTATTAGTTAGCTTGTTCTGTGTATTGTTATTTTTTTTTTTTTTTTTGTTAGTACATAGACATAGTAGGTTAATGAAAAAGTTGTTTTTGGTTTTATGCCATTTCCATGTTGAAGCTATTTTGCAATTTGACAGCTAATGGCAAAAAATCCTTTTGCAATTTGGCAAAATGCGTTTTAATGTGTTTGGTCAAATTATCGCTACGTTTAGCAGCATAGTTGCACGAAGGACATTGAAATAGTGGACGTTCGGTTGTAAAACGGCATTCAAAACGACGATGACGACTTAAGCTTTTACGTGTTTTATATGATTTACCACATTGATCACATGAGTGCTGATACCATAATGAGAAATCTGTAAAATTAGACGATTTGTGTTTGTTTGTGGATATGTTTTCGTTTCATGTTTCTTTTTTTTTTTAATTTGAATTTGAATTTGAATTTGAATTTGAAAGTGAAAGTGAATGAAATGTATTATGGTTTTTTTTTGAAAATGAAAAAGCTAAATCATAATCGGTGTTCAACTCTCTAAACACACACAAAATCTATAGCTAAAACACACACTACTTATCTACTTAATGTCGTAAAAAAAAAATTAAATGAAAAAAAAACAAGAAACACAATGAACAGAACAGAGAGTTTTTAATGCATGATTTACTGAAATGAAACAAAAATTAATTGCGAAGAAACGAACAAAAAGAAAAGAAATCAAATAAAAACATCGTTGACGAGCGGAATAATATAAATGAAAAACATTGTATGCATTTTAAATTGAAGTTTATGTTTTATTTAATATAAAAAAGTTTCCAATAAGACATTGATATTAAACATTGTAGTGGTAAAATATTTTTGTACATTGAAAATTATATCTGAGAAAAAACAAAGACGAATACAGGAATAAACTTAGTTTAAGCGAATAAATTAATTTACATATAACCAAATTCTCTTACTCCGTCACCCAAAACAAGAATTGCAATTACATAAGCACAAAAATTAAATGCCTTTTTATTTATGATTTTTTTTAATAGAAGATCAGTAAAAAGAAGAAGTAGCAGTAGTTGTTCAGGACATAGAAAAACAGTATGTAGTATATATTTTAAGTGTTGAGAAGAAAATCGACAATAAGCCCTCCACCATCACTTAGAGACATAGAATGCATAGGTATGAAAAGGCGGGATATGTCGGGATACACAGTTTAAGAGTTGTAGGCATCTTCCAATATGAGGTTGTGTGCGAAAATAACGTACGATCTAAAAGAAACATTTTTATCTGGTTAGTAAAAGTAGTTTATTTTTCTTTTGTTTTGCAAATGAATTCTTCCTCTTTCTCAATGACTACTCACATCTGTTTAGCCAGCGAAAGAAAAAGAATTCATGATTGGAATGGAAATTAAGTTCAAACCAAATAAAAAGTTTTTACTATCATTACTTAGCATCATTGGTTAGCATTTTTTCGTAAATTTTGGTGTCATTGGAATTGCGTGCCGTTCTCCTCCAATCCCTTTTGCTGGAAGATTTTATTTTCATGACACGACAATATTTTTTGAATAAACTACTACATATTTCCCAGTTGGACAGATTTTCGTCTGTTTTGACATCAAAATATTATCTGCAAGTTTAACACCACTTAGTCTGGTTTATTGTTTACACCCCTATTACAGATGACAACCCAACTGAAAATTGGGTTGTGTGCCCGTGTGATATATGAGAAGACAACCCAATTTCAGTTGAGTTGTCATCCATAATAGGGGTATTAATGTCCTGAACATCGTTCAAGGAAACGCTTAATTCATTCTTTTTTTTAAAGACGGTTGTTCTCTGTTGAAGGTAGTCATTATGATAACGCAGAGCAAGAATGAAGGTCTTATTTTTGACCACAAGTTTCAGACCAGTAAACAAACAATCAACAAAAATGTTGGCGTGTATAATTCTGAAGAAAGACAACCAAAACCAAGCACCAAAATTTATGAAAAAAATGCTCTAGATATTCTAAAAGCTGGAATAGAAGGAATGAAAAGATTTCCGGGTTAGAAATAACTGAAACTTTACATTTGAATTCATTAGTTTAGGAAATAATTTATTTTTCAATAAGAAATATATCAATTATAATTAAAATTAAATGAAAGTATGTATCATTTATCAAATTATAAAACTAAATTTAATGTTAAAATAAATCATATAAGTTTCTTTGTTCAAAAGAATTTAAGATATGGAATGCTTTAATTTTTTGTTTTTGCTCGACTTTGATAAAAAAGTTGGAATGATTGTTCTCTCAATTGGACCTTTTACCAAATACAGACATTTAAATTTTAAAATTTGGACTTCTTTTTACATTTTAAATTTAAAGAAAAAAAACTGACAAAAATAAAAATAACGTGCACATTAATATACGACATTACAAGAAAAGACAAATAATAAAATATTAAAGAATACGAAATAGAAATTTTACGTTACGATCTATATAAGTTGTATAAAAATATATCTCTTAATCAATTAATTTTTGTCATATTCTCTTACTTAACATTGAAATATAAATCTCTGTTTCGTTCTTAATACTAAACATATGTATTGTTCTTATCGTTTATGGCTGAGTTTTTTTTTAATTACTCGTAGTATTTTTTTTTTTTTTTTGTATTCAACAAGACTAGAAATGTCGAATTACGCCCTGTTTCTCTTTAATTTTTGGTAAAACGTCTATTATAGACAAATTTCTTTGTGAGTATTATAAGTGTTAGCTTCTTGAGTATACAAAAGAAAATATCTTATATGAAAACGAATGGCAAAATCAATTAAAATATTTATAGCTAATTTAAATAATTTATAAATAAACATTAAAAAAAATTGAGATCGATAAATTAAAAATAATGGAATTGTACAGTTTCATTACTCTTATTTTCGTTTCTTATCATAATCGTGGTGTTATTAAATTTTTGGTAAAAAATTGTTTGTTTTTTTTTTCTTGTTTTTTTTTTTGGTTTGTTGCGTTTCTTTTTTGGGACACTTTGGGACAAGTTTACATATTTGAAAGAAAAAGTTCTTAAACATACAAAAAAAAAACATAAGTGAAAAATAAATACGTAAAATTAATTGTTATTGTAAGCAAAAGGCATGGAATTCATTAACCGCTCCTTAAGCAGCGAGTTCGAAATTAACTGCAAGCTAAGCTTCATCTTCCAATCGTCATCCATAGCTATGCCTTTGGATGGACTTGTTGGTTCTACTTTCAATTTCTTGGGATCATGATCGGCTTTGGTGTCATGGTTATTCTGATGATCGTCATCGCTGCCAGAAGAGGTTGCTGCCGCCGCTGCTGCTGCTGCAGCTACTGCCGCCGCCGATGCTGATGTTGGAAAAGCTGCAATTGCGCCCGTCAAACCATAAGCAGGCACTGATGATGGCATTGTAGTCGATGGAGGAGCCATCGCACCACCATTATTAACACACTCATATTTTATATTGTTTCCCGCCTGCGCGGCGGCTACAGCTGCTACAGCGGCTGCAGCTGCCGCTGCTGCTGTACAAGGATTCATCACACTGTAACCAGGGCTTGGGATATTCTCATTTTCATAATATTCTTTCTTCATCGACAGATTTTCTGGGCCCTCATTTGCCGGTATGCCATGTTTCGAAGTCATGTGCCTTACCATGTGGTACTTTCGACGGAATCTCGATGGGCATAGATCACATTTGAATCGTGGCGGTATTCCAATACATTCATCACGCATATGACGTTGCAAATGGCGTTTGCGTAGATAGCTCTTTCCACAAACGCTGCATGGAAAACGATCACCAACAGTCATACTGTATTCGAATTCTACTTTCATTTCTTTTCCAAATAAATTTTTATTTTATTTTTTTTTTAATTATTTTTGTTTATGAAATGAGGATGGATGTGTGATTTTTGTTAATAAATGTGTGTGGTTTTTTATACAATGGGTTGTGGATGTGTGATTCATTAGGGTTAAATGAAAAGAAATGAAAAAAACAAAAAGAAAAACGAATGATAAGAAAATTCGAACATGAATGTTTTTTTTTCGTTGATAAAATTCGAAAAATTATATTATTTTTTATTTCTTCTACTTTGTCTACAAAAATCATATGATGTGTAAACTGAAACAGCTACCGACAGATAAAAAAAAGAATACAACTATTTTACAAACAAAAAATATTTAAAAAATAAAAAAGCTTATTTACCGTGTGCAAAAATTCTACTTTAATGATTTCTTTGATGTTATATGTTTTTATAAAAACTAACAATTTCTAGGAAAAATATCGAACTAATTCTACATAAAAAATAATATAAACAATAAGTTTTTTGGCTTTATATATATATTTTTTTCTGTTTAGCTTTTTGTTCATTTGTCTATATTACTAAAGCTTTTACTTATGAACTTTCATATGAATTTTCAAGGTGCCAGCGTAATAGAATTTACTGGTGCACATGGGGCAACTATGCTGGGGTGGCTTATTGCACTCGATACGCTCATGTCGTTGAAGTGATCTAAAGGACTTGTAAACTCGATCAGGACATCGTTCGCAAACGAAATGATTTCCACGACGTCGAATAGGATCCATGGTTTCAGGAACATAAAAAAGCCCTGAAATTTGAAGAAGGAATATCAAATAGAAAAAAATAAAAGAAAAGAACACGCACTCCTTTTTTGATGTTAGACTTTTTGTATATGACTGTAAAAGGGAACATATAGGGTTAACGGGGATAACACTTTGTCTTCTTTACTAGTTTATCTTTCTGTCTATTCAAATAAAAAATGCATATTCCAATATATTTAAATGTTTCAACTTTATAAAAAGAATCGCTAAAATTTAACAGTGAAACGATATACGTTATGTACAATTTATGCTTTGTTTGAAGTATCTTCTTTGTTTTTCTATTTTTTTTTTTTCTTTTTTAATAATTTACAATAGTTTGTACGAAAATATTACATTTCTATATTCAAAAAATATATATTATTAGAGTTAGTTTTACAGTTTTTTATTGTGTATTCCGTGTTTTTGTCGTAAATGTAATTTCAAATCATATTTCCATGAACAAATAAATGAACAAAAATTACAATTGAATTGCGTTGAATTTTTCTTTGGCGTTGTTAGAACGGAAATAACTGAAGACGTTGACGCTGATGTTGTTCCACCAGATGACGACGCATGGTGAGCAGATGACGACTGATGGGTGGTGAGTCCTCCTCCAGGTGGTGGTGGTGGTTGAGGTAGCTTTGAAGTTATACAACCAAACCCCGAACTAGAATTTTGACTTATTGAATTAACATCGACGGCTGTTGGTAGTAACATTTGGGAACCAATAAAATTCGCCAATTGTATAGAAGCTGCTGCAGCCGCTGACAATGAGCATGTAGAACAACCAGCGCCACACCCACTGTGACTGCCGCTACTAGCAGACACCGCACCACTACTCAATCCACTGCCAACAACTCCGCCTAAATTTGGTGGCGATGCTCCCGGCAGTGATGATTTTCGACAGCTTTTGTACAGTTTTCGTATTGTTATTTCGGGTTCGAATAATGCACTACTTACAGCACAATTACTAATACCAATGCTGCTACCACAACCAACACCAATACCTCCTCCTCCACCAACACCACCACCGCCGCCAGAACCAGAACTTGATGTTGCCGCTGCGGCTGCTGTAGCAATATTATACAATGTCCGCAAATCTGAAAAATTAGGGGGTTTTGGTTTGGTTTTGTTCGCTTTTTTGATTTTTTTTTTTGTTTTTGTTTTACTATGCATACAATTTTGGTGCTAGGTCACTTCATATACATACATTTAAATTTAAACTGTTTATAATTTTAAGAGGAAAAAAACAATCAAGAGAATAATAAAACAACCGTTAAATATATATATATAAGTGTATTCATAAATATACGAGGAGGAATTTGTTTTATTCCAATAAATTATTATCATTAAAATGTAAAGGAAACACAAAAGGTGGAAATGAAAATTAAATAATTATTTTTTAGAAGACCCCAAGAAAAAATTTACAAAGTTTGTTAACAAAAATTTAATTTTATTGTTATTTACCACTTAGTTATGTATAAAATAGAATCTGATTCGATTGAAGAAATAGTTTATTACAATCACATTCAAAAGAAATACTAAATTGTTCATTTTTCAATTTATTTATTTATTTACTTTTTCATTTATAAAAATTTATAGTATATTTATAAAATATAAATAAAACTGTGTATACCTACAAGTCATCGCACTTCAACACAAAAATAAAAATTTTTTACTTATGTTAGAAATAGTACCAATTAACGATTATATAAAATTGTTCGTAGCTCAGCAACACCGTGATAGCTATGTTTTGTGATGGAAATTTTTTAAAACTTATTTTGCCCAATGAAAGGAACATAAAAATATTTTTCTGGATTTATAAACCTCATTTCATAAACGTATCAATATATTGACTCTTTAACCCTTGCTCAGAGTTTTGCAAAAATTACAATTTCAAAATTTGAAATCCGTTTTAAATATGAATTGGATTCAAAAACAACAAAAAGCAGATCATTGTTGATGTTGCAAATTACTTTCCGAACTGAAAGTAATGAGGTATAGAGTCCTCTTCTTTCACCGAATTTGAATGAGCTCAAGCAAATTGAAATGAAATGGTTTGAACGTGGTCGTGTCGTGAAGACAAGAGTTGAAAAAAATTATTTTGCTAAATTTTCTTAAACGCAATACCTTTTCGAATCAAAACAAACCTTAAAGGTTCCGCCCAAAGTGACAGCAATCAAAATGTTTTCTATTTTATATACAGCAAATAGAGCCTACTAAAAACTAAAGCTAACTTTAAGGATTGGAACGGTAGTTTTAATAATTTTCTTAAAAAGAGGTTTGTATCTTGGCAAACAAAAGTTTTTTTATAAACATTATTTTTTATTCAATAAACGTGCACTAACTGACGCAATCGATTTGAAAAAAATTAACTTTGATAATTCTAACAGGACGTTACTGCAAATTAATAGGCGATAAGTAAATATTAAGCTTTGGAAGGGCCTGGTTTGGGTCTAGAATATTACTCTCAACTATTTTTTGCCTTTCGGGCGGTTAAATGATAAGCTCTTTTCATAGCAACTCAATTACTTTCGCAGGACTTGTCAATTCTTCGCACAAGGCGAGTTCTGTGGGAAAAATAAATAGATGTTTTCAACCCCTAAGATTACTCCACGGGCACGACGAGTAGTTACTTTAAAACTTTCCTTTGTGAAAACAAAACGTTTGATAATACACTAACAAAAACATCGCTATTAACGCCGTTCGTCGAGGTCAGAGCCGAAACATAATTAGGAGATAGATAATAGCAACTTTTAGCTTTGTAGTTGTTTTATGATTGTCCCTTTGGTGGTCACATCTCATTGCTCAAACCAAAAACCTAGTTTCGAAAGAATCCACTCCACCACTCCTTTCTATCGGCTTAAAAAATACAAGCAGCCATCCCTTTTCTGCAAAGCGAGCTCGTTAGTTTTTCAATTCAATACATTTTCTCGTGAAATATGAACTGTGTATAAGCTAGAGCACTTAAAATGGAAGTTTTCGAATCCTGCTGAGAAAACATTTTATACATTGTGACAAAAGGAAATTCGAAATGTTTCGATAGAACACAATCTTGCTTCAAGTAAATAGTTATTTGTGTTTTCTGGAAATTTGAACTATTCAATATTTTTGGTGTTATACGCGAAAAATCAAAACCTAGCGTGCACCTACCAGTTGTAACAAATTTTTGAGAATTTAATTAAAGCTTCGAGTAGAGAGTGAAGACAAGAGTAGAAAAAATCAGTAAAGACATCCATTTGTTGGAAGGTATCACATCAATCGCATCACGGATGGCTACACCACTTACAAATTACTTTCCGATCAAAATAAGAAAAATCATACAAATCATTGTATGCACTCTTACTTTGGCTCATAGATTTAATTTCAAAAAAAAACCTACACACATGTCACATCGAGCACATGAAATAATTTCTCTCACCTACTTGCTATAAAATTGCAAACTGGAACTGAATAAGCTGTTTCTTCAGCCAAACAAAACGAATATATGTATATTGCGATCAAAACAATATTCAATCATTTATATTCATTTCAGAATAACACTATGTGAATTAAAGTTTTTGCACTCATAAAGATTGAAAAAATAGTTTCAAGAAATTTATCCTTGTTTCCAAAGCATCGAGTAACCGAAAGGGGCAAACATGTTTCGTTTTACTTTACTGCAACATCCTTAAAAGATGTTGCTGGCTTGCATTGCTCCGTGTACATAAACTGAACAGTTTATGAACGCGAATTTTCATAAACTGATAGGCAAATATCAAAGAACAGAGCACCATGAACATTTTCGATACGCTTTGTAAAAAAGTCTTGATTGAATTATCCAATTTAGTCCTTTTTAAATAAATTCCTTTTAATTGTGCACTTTATTTCATAAGATAAATAGGGCACCCCAGAGATTAGTATACGCATATCGAATTATGCCCTACCTTCACTGGGATAAAGTTTACTTTACCTACAATACCTACTGAATATAAAGGTTTTAAAAAATACTACTGCTTTTAAATCAAAATACAATCTTTGTTTTACAACTGCAAATTTATAGTGCAGTTATAGTAAACGATGAAAATATCGTTCCTAAATGACTTGAATCTTTGGTCCCTTGTGTGAAAATAATGATGTGGAGAAATTTCAACAGTGTATGAGTTTTACCGCGCCATGAGCATAGCTAGAAAAGTACGCATTGCGAGACTACGATGTCTGGGATATCTACATCAATGCTCCGCTCGAAGGGTTTCCGGTTGCAGGGTTTCACATTGCAGGGAAATCACCTCGTGTTTGGTAGTGCAATCAAGTAGAAGGAAACAAGCCCTATCGGCAATCCCCCAAAAAATTTTTTTCCCACATGGAACTTGCGCGCGATCGTTGAACCTCTTTGGAAATGAATTTCTCACGAAACAAATGTTAATACTAAGAAAGCAATCAAAACACAAAAAAAAAATTTACATGTTTTTGCGTAAATGCAATCGTTAGTGTTTACTTCTTTTTCTCTACAAATGTGAATGCGAAACAAATTAAGTAAAATAGAGGATATAAATTTCCAAGGATCTTTTAAGTAACATTGCCGATACCAATTTTTCGAATAAAGGAAATCGGCCCTTTCGTGGTAACCGTCGGAGCGGAGTTTTCTCCGCAACGCATCTTTTTTCAGAGATTCAATTTTGCTTCGAAGTAGTTGTCGTCGTTAGAAATTTTTCACAAATTGCAATGCATTGCATTCCCAAAACTAAAATCTCCGCAACAAAAACTTATCGGAGAACGTCGGATCGTCCGATCGGAGAAATACCACGAAGCAAAATGTCTCCGATCGGAGAGAATTCCGCTCCGACGGTTACCACGATAGGTCCGAATATTTCCATGGAAATTGTTGGCGAATGATGTTGGTGCATTTCGAACTGTCATGCACACCTAAGTAAGTAAATGAACCAAAAAAACGTTTGAATTGACTCTGGTAAAAACTTAATTTGAACTGCTTTAAGCTATCCTTTTGACTGAAATAAAAATATGATAAGTAGGGAAACAATACAAAGTGAATTGGGCATCATAAAAACAAGTCAAAAAGTAGATAAATGAACGGCTTAAAGAGAAAGTGCTTTTTATTACAATAGAAACTTGCCAATTCACCAATGGAAAAACAATTGGATTTTCTGGGATTCGAACCTCAAACTCAAACCTAACACATGCTCAATTTTTGCAATAAGAAAAAGTGTGCGATGAAACTCAATACTCCAACAACTACAAATGAACAAAATAAGGTTTTTTAAAAAAATGCAACAAATACCTGATTCAATTGGAAGTGATAGGTAACTTAAAACATATTTGAATAAACTATTACTTACATACAAGACAACACAACAATTTGTCTATTCAATAGATTTTGCAGTTAGTGCTCTATCTGTTATAGGCCAAAGGAAAGAACCGATAGTTAAATGAAGCAATGTTCTATAACTGAAGCATCAAAAACTGATTTCTTTTCTTTTCATTATTTATGTGTCGCTTTAATCCACTTCTACTTTCTAAAAAAAATAATCTTAAGCCTACATAAACTGTCAGGGCACAAAAAAGCATTCATTTTTATAATTGAAGTTGAGTTGCTGCTTCCTATGAAATTCCTATGATTGAGGCAAACTGGGCTTGGTCGAAACATAATATTTACATATACAAGGTACAAGCTATCACTGATGTCTGGACTTCTTGAACAACTATAGACAACGGCAACGGCCTTTGGACCAAAAAGAACACCACAAAAAGAACTACATATTTAAAATTTAATCATAAAAATAATTTTATTAATTTGTTTCTCTTTTTTTGGTACAAAATATTTTTTTTTTTTTTTTTTTAATTCAATTTTTACATTGTAACAATAATTGTTTAACAATATATAGATTTCCTTTCACTTTTAATTAAAAAATTTTGGCTTGCTTTTTTTCCTTTGAATTCAAAAATCAAGTTCAATAAAAAATAAAATTTTAAATTTAAATAGAAAATAATAATCTCTCTCTTAAATGCTTTAGAAGTAGACACAAAAAATATATAGTATATTGGTTATATCAAATAACTCTTTGGTACTTGAGTCAAAGTCTTAAAATCAATAAAAAAAAAATAAAAAGGTGAAATAAAATGAATGTTAAAGATTATTTCATAAACTTGCTAAAGTAAAAATATTGCAACTGTGCGCGTGTATAAGAGGAACGCGGAGGATAGTTATTAATTCTCTTCTCTTCGCTCATTCGAAAATTCTTTCTCATTTGTGTTTTGTGTTTTTTTAGTTTTGATTTTTCAATTTTACTATGAAATAAATTTAAACTTTTGTTCATATGCCGGTTGGATTGACGACGTTGACGAGGTAGGTGCCGCAGCCGTTCCAGGAGCCGCTTCTACAGCAAACGATGCTGACGAATCTGCTGGTGTCATTGGTAGAGAGGTCGAAGATGCCACCACTGCAGCTGTGGCGCCACTTCGTTGACGTAGTGAGGAAGTATAGTGATGCAATTGTTGGTGTTGTATCGTTTGCTGTTGAGATGGCCTTCGAAACAACGATCGCATTGCAATTTCTGGATGCTTTTTGCGAACGTGCTGTCTCAAGTGATCGGCACGTTTTGTGCGATGGCCACAAACCGAGCACACCATGCTTTTGCCCTTGCCACACTCTTGCCGAAGGTGACGTCGCAGTGTGCCATGGCGTCGGTAGGTACGAAAGCATTGTGGACAGGTAAAACTTTCTTGCATCGAAAAACTATCGTAATTATGATATCCTGAAATTCGGCTTTAATTAATTTTACACCAAAAACATTTGCATTATATGTATTTTAAATTTAAATTTAATTTTTGATTTCATTTAATGATCGTTGGTTTTTCTTGTTTTTTGTTTAATTTTCTGTTTATTTTTTTCTAAATCATTCGCATGTTAGTTTTAGGTGTAAAATGTTTATTTTATATTTTTTTAATAAAAAATGAAAATAATAACAAACACATTCTGTTAGAAATATGATGGTAAGAACCAAGTTTAATTTAAATGCATTCAACGTGTTAATTTGTTATCAAACGAAAACGGTAGTAATGTACATTCAGTGTTTTTGTATTTATTGTAATTGTGTGTGTCAGTTTGGGGATGTTGCCCTACAAACTTGTGTGTAGCATAAGAAAAGTAGTAGTTAATCATTCAAAACTCGATTTTGGTTATTTTGGTTTCGGTTAGCAAAACAAGTCAAATTATAAAAAAAAAAATCATGAATGCAAGTTATATAATAAAAGTAATTTGAAATTATATTTTAAAAGCGTTACAAAATGCAATTCAAATGGTTGGCAATCGGGACAATTTTTTTTTTCTTTTTTTTTTGCAAATAAAGTGTTTTTGCCTTTCTTCTCAAAAGGGTACATTTGAGAGAAGGTTATGTTAAATTTAAATCATATAAATTCGTAAGAATACTTTTTTTTTTTTTAAATATAATCATAATATTTAATCTGATAAACTAACAATCATGCTCATTTTAACATTCTATTTCGATAGGAAGTAAGTCGAATTCGAAAGAAGTGCATTTTGAAACTCGAACGATTCGAAAGTTTACATGTTAATATTCGAATCGTTCGAGCCTCAAACTGCGCTTCTTTTGAATTCGACTAACTTTCTATCGAAATAGAATGTCAATATACATAGATTTCATTTATAGTTTTTATTTTTTTTTCTCCTTTTTGAAAGCAAGAAGACTTTTGCAGGGCTTAAGGTCCGATAACTGCTAAAACCACAGTTTCGGGATTTATACCAGTGGCTGGTCACTATGTTAGACAAAACAATTTCATGGAAGCGCTTCCAAATGCAATAAAATTCTGCTCCTGACATGGAAGCTTATATTTTGTGTTCTCTACAAAAATAAGAATCTGAATCGAGTTCAATTTGTTTATTTGGTGATATGAATGTCAAAGAAAGAAGTCAAACCCAAATATCACTTCTCTTGTTCTTCCAGATTGGATGAAAACGCAAACAGGAGTCCCTGGCAAGTCCAGTTTTTCTTTTAACGTATATAGATTATCATTTATCAAGGAATACCTAAACGGATATAGACAAACACTTTAAATCTGTGTGCATCCAATTAAAACAAAAGGTAAACGACAAACAGCTGATCTAAAAAGAACAATTAGGTACGAAAAGTTATGAAAAATTGTTCCATTGCTCGAATACAAGACAAAAGTAATACTTTTCAAGACTTTGCAGCTCTGCAAATAGAAAGCAAGGGATTCCTCATGCAAGTTTAACTTACGTAATTAATTAAACAGGTTTAACTTACGTTAGTTGTTTAATTAAACAGAAACATGAAAACTGCTCTGTATTACATATTTAGTTTAAAGTAAATTCATTCACTTTCATATGCTTCAGAAACTGAAAGAAAATTAATGCGGCCGGTGGTGTTAGCGAGTTTCATTTCTAAATGTAAGTCTTTGTTAAGGAAACAGTCCAAGCACACGTCCTAAAACAAAACTATGCAGCATGCTTTACGAGCATTGCAGTTGATCCAAGTTGTTGCACTTGCTTAGAAAATGTTTTGCTTTGCAAATCCTTACGAAATTCCTAAAACTTTCACGAACAAAGACTGTTAACATTCGGCGTAACGTAAGGAACATTTTTGTTTTCTTTCTAAGTGCAAACATTGCAGTTAGTTACTTCTGTAAAGCCTACTTAAGCCAGTGTAATTAACTTTTTGTATACTTTGTTTATTCAAAAACAAACTAAAATAGCCGAAAATTTTAACCGGTCTTACGCTTGAATGACCTTGTGCCTTTTCCGACTTATAAATTGGATATGCCTATGAAATAAAAACGGAAATGAAAATTCAAAAATTGTGGTAACGATGATATCACAAACTCAGAAGTTTCAGTCTCATTGAATTGTAAAAAAAAAAATTTGCTGGTACTTCTCTCTAAGGGAGATTGCAAGAAGAAAAAAATAAGGAGTAAGACCAGTACCCATAGTAGGGGTATAGAAAAGTGAAAACTATAAGCAAAATCCATTACGCTTCGCTAAGTTTAAGAGCAAAGCCTTGTGGGGCCATCCGTTAGCGCTGCCAAACGGCATTTAAAATAAAACGATAGACGACACAAGTTTCGCACAAACTCTGCATGTATTTTGATATAAACGATAGCCGTGGGCGTCGGCGTCGTATTACAAATTACCGAGTTTCCTTTATAAATTTTCTGTTGTTTTTGGAGCGAGTTTCGAACAAAGCATATTTTTAACGGTCAACTCTTCTGATCATCATTTTGACGACCGTGGTTTTTTTCACATACTTGAATCAATTAATTAATCAATTTAATATAACAATAAACAATGAAATTTACCGCTAACATATGAAGCTTTTGAGCTTAAATCAAATTCATATTTAACGAAATCGCTATTAAAAATGTATTTGTATTTAAATGTTGAACATTTATGATCAAACAATGAAATCATAGAATGTCATTTTAGCCATGTGGAGCTTTAAATTCAAACGAAACGTTCCTGTCTTGGAATGAGATGAGAATGAGTGAACGAGATCAGATTTTGTTGAGTAAGTTAACCGGAAGGGAAGGCATATTTACAATCAGCCTTATTATGAGTTTCACGCGAAATCATTCCCCTCGAAAAAGATCCCATTTCACTTTTCCCTTATTATGAGTTTCGGGGGGAAAATGTTCCATGTGAGGCGAACAAGTGAATAACAAAAGTGGAAAAATTGTGAGTCTGGAATTTTGTTCAGGTGAAACTCATAATAGCTTTTAAAATTTCGGGCGAACAAAAATGTTCAGGGCGAAAAGCTGTTCACGTGAAACTCACGAAAGCATATTTTATTGAATGACACTGACCTCTAACACGTTTTGTGTATGCAATAAGAACTTAAGTTAATTCCCAAAAAAAAAGCAGATTCCAAAAATATACAGATTGTTAGGATTTATCATTAATTTTAAATAAGAAATATAAAAGTAGATACACAAAATAAACATTTATCTCTTCTCTTTTCTACTTAAGTCTTTAGTATACAATGGTCGTTGATGATGTACAGTGGCGAGATGACGTTGCAGGTTACAAACTTGATGAAAACTCTTATTACACTCTATACATGCGAAATTCCTCGGTTTGCCGCATTCGAATTTAACATGACGGCTTAAATTTCCACGATGCGAATAGGATTTTCCACAGAGTTGGCAAACAAATTGATTACCAAGAGTCTGTCTGGTAAAGGGGAATGGCAACGGCAGCATGAGAAAAAACAAAAATAAATTTGATATGAATACCTTCACCAACTTGATTTTTTTTTTTTTTTTTTTTTTGACAACACTACCTTCTTGGCTTGGAACTTATATTGCTTGAAGATGATCTAAGTTGCCTTCGAGATCGTAATTCTTGTGGCTTTAATTCAGTTTCACATTTTGTTATATAAAATAGCTCATCATCTTCCCAAAGAGGCAATAGTAAGTCTATGAGAGAAAAATTCAAAGCAATATTTGAATGTGACTAGCTTAAAGTAATGGTTGAAATAAAACAAAGACATGACACAAATTTATAACTATAATTATGTAGCATTTCGTTATAAATTCAAACTACATACATATTTTAAGTTGGAATACGTTTCCAAAAGAAAATATAAAGTTGTCGAACTATAAAAACATGCTGAAAACAAATTGAGTTTGATAAAACAAAAATGAAAAATAAAAGGTATTTTAAAAACAAAAATGTTGTAAAATTTACTTAAATGGAGGATATGAAAGTGGCAGTATGTGCTATGTGGTCACAATGTAGGTAAAAGAGTTCAATAAAAATAAGGCATTGGATCGAAAGACATTTTGAAATTCGTTGAACGCAATTTATGGAAGAGCCGAGCCCTCTAATTACTTCGCAATTTGGGGATTTTTGAATCAAAAGCTGGCTTACATTCTGCAAACTGGTGCAAATGTTCAAAAAATAATTTCTAAATTTTTGCTAATTTATTGAGATTTCCAATTGCAGGCATATCTAAACTCTATGACTCTCTATCTAACTCTAACCTATTTTCAAGACAAACGATTTATTGATATAAGTTACATATAACGATGCTTCTCTGCCCAAGAAGATCGATTGTAAAAAATTATATAAAAAATAGTTTGAATGAGTGCGGCGCATCATGAGCGCAGATAAGTGGGAGGGCTTTGATCGAGATCACGATGCACGTAACCCAGAAAACAAGAATCTCTGATTGGGTTTACGGAAAATTTAAAAAATAAGCTCTTTTCATTCTCGCTCATAAAATTCAAACCAAAACGAAGAGAAATATTGTGCTCCTTAGGATCGGTTGAAAAAACTACTTTACAATTCAATTTTTTTATTAACAATAAATAAATAAAATTGTTGAAGTTCACTATCGATAAGTATGCTTTAAATATATGGAATTTAGTGGAATGTGCTATTTATAATGAGGGCCAGGGTTTTCATCAAGCAAATATTTCAAATGAAACGGAAAATAGCTTTTAAGATTCTGGATAAGTATAATATTTAAAATCTTTTCATGTGAAACAGTCAAAAAGGTTAAAAAAAAAAATCAATAACATTTTCACACCAGAAGTCAAACTTTTGTGTGCATTTTGAGTCTCGCTAGTGGCTGTCTGATAAATAAACTAAAATAAGTTTTAATGAGGAGGGATTCACCAAGGAAATTTTTTCCAGATTGGTTGGTGTATATTCAACTTATACAATACGGAATAGTTGTTTTCTATAGTTTAGTTTATCTTTTTTATGAGCATCGTGATGTTCATTTACAGATTTAAATTACTCAAGATGTGGTTCACACTTCTTTGAAGAAAGAAAGATCATGAAGTCAGCTGAAGAAAGTCTTCAAAGAAAAGGGCTTTGTTAACACTCGAACATGGGTTAAGAATACTTGGTTCGGCGAAGCTTCGTAGCTTAGTAAAACCAAGCTGACAGCGAACTACTTGATCGTAACTATTTTACAATATATGTACATATGTATATAAAAAATTTAATTTTTAGATCCTTTTTATAACATAAGTTATGGTTGATGTTGAATCCGTTCGGAAACAAGAACATACTTCTTTGCAGCCCGTATAGTTTCGAGTTTAGTTGCAACTTTCAATTAAGGCCAGTATTATGAGTAGCGAATCGAACGTTCGCTTCTAAGCGAACTACGAGCTTCGTGGTATTATGAGTAGCGTACTACAACATAGGTACCAACATAAAAAACTGAATATTTCATAAAGTCATATGTCAAATTGCCTTATAATTGTTGTTTATCTCTTAATAGAACATCTTTAAATATTAAAAAATAATTCACTATAAGTATAATAAATAGAGTTGATTTGTTTTTTGAAGATGTGTAAGAAAATGAGAGTGCACCGAAAAAATTAGTTTGTTAGTTTGTTCTTTTAAAAATTTCATATGTGAAAATCTCTTTCACTTAAACTGTTCTCCCCTCTTTTATAAGCTGGCAGGGATCGCCACTGTCCAGATGATGATGGTCCTTGAACATGCTGGGTATCTTCATCTTTCAGAACTTAGGCATTTTCATTATTATTTCATGCATAATTTTTTCTGCAGAATTGCTTCTTCCATTCTGCAGGGAATCCTTTTGTATTCATTTTTCATTAGAAGATACAGTAAGATGGATTTACTGCATGTTAAGGGCTGAATAAGTAGTCAACTGCCTCTTCTAAAGGCATCAAAGACAGTTGCGTGTCTCCCCCCCAGTAGCTACAATCACTTTTTTGATTTCTGAAATTTTTTTAAGTTTGAATTTGAAATCCAACCAAAAATAGAACCTATAAGCAAACCTTATGCAATTTTTTCCTCTTACGAGAAGGAGGCCAAGTGGGTTGAGATCAATTGCAAAACAATTGCTCAAATGCGTTGCAAACTGATAAATATAAACAAAAAAAAAAACATTTGAAGACATTTGAAGCGAACTTCATTTAAGCGAGTCGCTACTCATACGAAAATATCGTATTCGCTTGGATTTTAGTTAGTTTTGCTACTCATAATACGGCATACGGGCCTAAGAATCTTAAGTGATCTTGAATAAATCTCTCTTCTTTTATTTTGCATTGACTTTTGTAGGAAGATAGAAGAAGCACACCAACAGTTTTTTTTTGTAAATTTTATTAGTACATATTAACATTTGATCCGTGGGAAATTCATTTTGAAGGAGGATAACGATCCCGTGTGATTTTTCATGTGAAAAGCATTTTTTTTTTTTTACATTCCGATAAGATCTATTAAAACTAAGTACCATCTCAGAATGAATAATCATTCTATGACATCGATCATAGAGAGCTCGGGGGTCTATCGCATTTCCTGGGACCAACAAATTTCTGCCGATTTTGAACGGCGAAGTGAGAAAGCACTTTTCATGGCGATTCCATAAATTCCTCTCGTAAAACTAGCGGAAAAACAATTGGAATTTTCTTGAATTCGAACCTTAACTTTCAAACAGGCTGACATGCGAAACATAGCGACAAGTACACTACATAAATGGATACAAATTTATTATGTATGTATATGATTTGTAGGCCAACACAAATAGTGCATGGGTTCATAATTTTTTGTGTAAATTCTGTCAATCGATAAACATTTGGTTGTCACTGATCACTTTACACAGACTATCTATCATCACTATGGCGGCAGCTATCTATCTAGCCGATTGCCAAAAAAGACTATTTAAAAATACACATATTTTCCTATTTTAAAATTTTTCGAAACTAAAAAATATGTCTACAAAAAACAAACAATCATGATTCGGTCAAAAGTCAATACATTGTTTATAAACCAAAAATATTAACGAACACATTATATAAAAATTCAAACTAGTACGAGAAGCTGCCACAAATTGATCCTAAAAACCTTATACCTACTCCCTTCCCTCCTGACAACCCGTTTTTGATTACATTTAAGAAACACCACAGCTTTGAAAATTTTCATAAAGACCATTTCCCTTTGCGACTTGTTTAATATGAATCGATCAACAACAAACTATCAAGGAAAATAAAAAAGGAAAACGTGCAATAACTATTTGTATTTAGATTATGCAAAAATATTCACCTTTTTAATGGAAAAATAATATGTAAATTGACAAAAACTTATTTTAAAATACATCTCTTCGATTCTTTTTCTTTTTTGTCCCATGTACAAGACTTATGTGACGTCTTAAGTTACCAGATTGATGGAAACTACGATAACATATGGAACACTCAAAATTTTTAGGCTTGCCGCACTCCAATCGACAATGACGAAGTAAACTTTCACGATTTAGATACGTTCGTCCGCATTTTTCACAAGCAAATTTTCCAATTCTTCGTTTATTCTTTCTATGGTGGCGGTGCGCGGTGATAAAAACATGAGAAAAAAACAAAATATGCAAACGATAATGCTTAGAAATTATGAAACTGGACTATCAATTATGACTACCTTGATGTTCGTGGACTTTTTGTTATACTGAGTCGAGTCTGATTGTCAGTCTTAAATTGAGTTTCCTCAGTTCTACTAGTATTGTGAAATTGATAAATGTTAGATGGACTAGCTGTTGCATACAATAACTCGTCAGTTTCCCAATAAGGCTGAAGCAAGTCTATGGGAAAAATGAGAAATGAGTTGTGATCGCACATTAATGAATTGATTTAATATACGTTTGTCTGTTAATGTATATGAAAGCAAGGGTACTTAGTAGCATTTTGTTATGAATTTTTAAATGAAAAATGAAAACTTTACTAGTAAATAGGAAAACATTTATGTATTTCAACAAGTTGTAAGCCAACAATCAAAAGTACCACTACACCAAATAGTAACATGTTACCCAATTGAACTAGACATTGAACTAGAAAGAAATGTGAATGTTACCAACTGTTTTCGAGTTTTTATTACGAATTGCGAACGTTCGACTGTAAACGAACGCTTTTGCGAACCTAGAGCATTATCATATATATTATCAATAGCCTCCTGCCATTCTCTTCAACAACTGTCAAATTCATACGTCAGCAGCATTGATTTTTGTTTAAATTTTTCTCTAAATTCTGTAAACTCTTATATGACAAGACAATCGCTTCTAATCGAACGTTCGTTGTAACATGGGTCTAAGCAAATTTTTCTTTAGATCTGCTGTGTGACAAAACTATCGCTTTTAGTCGAACGTTCGTAATAAGGGTCTAAGAACTGTATCGAGTCCCTCATTCACTCCTACTTCCTTAAGAATTTACACCACCGTTTTTGCGCATTCGAAAACTTTTCTTTCAGCTTTATCATCGTAACAGATCGGAACGTAATCTTCGCAGATTTATATTATATGTTTTTTAACATGGTAACAATTCGTACTGATGAAAGATCGGAAGTATTTCCGAAAAAAACTATAATGTTAGTCAGGCAAGGTCTCCTTTTAGGTAGTCTACCGACAGGAAGTGTTGGGGATACCAAAAAATAAAAATAGTTATGAATTTAATGCTATTTGCTATCTTTGTTACTGTCTGTCTCTGGTTGCGAGTTCGGTATAATCATTAAATTTTTCAGTCAACCACAATTTCTCGTTGATAAACAAAATTTTTTGGTTTATTTTACTTGACTCTTGTAACCAGTACAGAAAATAAACACTATGTTGTCTGTCACTTCTTAAAAAATCAGAAACGCATTCCTTTCAAGTGTCGACAAACAGTTTTGGAAAAAAAGGGAACTGTGTAAAATTTGATAACTACCCTCATTACGATAGGAGTTTTAATAAAACACCAGTAAAATTACATTGCTCTGGGTGCCACAATTGGCAAAGTAAAATTACTTTGGAAATGATGGTAAGAACAAAAATAAGAGTAAAATTTTAACTTTCGTTTTTATTAAAACGTAAGCCGTCGGTCGTGTATGGAGCTTTGTCATATTCAAGGAGTTTAAGCTTAAGTCAGACGCCTATTGTAATTAGGTTGAATGGGCTTCAATTGATTTGCTTTTTAGAACTATTTTACTTTTTGTAACGTCTCTTAACAAATTATTCAACTTTTAAGGTTCCCAACTTCAAATTAATGCAATTACTTCTCACCGTCGTTAGCCCGTCTGATAAGTCGATTGCCAATCATCAAGGAAAAGAAAAACTTATATTATTCATTAATTTATATTGAGATTTTAGAAAAATTAACATTTTAATGAAAGAAAAATGAGTGATTTAATAAAAAAGTCAGTGGTTTCTACGATTTTTTTTGGCCATATGTATGTACTGCAATAATATGTCGTCGTAGATTACCAGGTTGATGGAAACTTCGATTACATATTGAACAAACAAAATTTCTAGGTTTGCCGCACTCCAATTGGCAATGACGACCTAAACTTTCACGATGCAGATATATGCGTCCGCACTTTTCGCAACCAAATTTTCCAATTCTTCGTTTATTCTTTCTATGGTTCGGCGGTGGTAATAGCATGAGAGAGAGAGAAAAAAAAAACAAAATGTGAAAACAATTAAGCTTAAGAATTGGGCTAATTTAATCAATTTTGACTACCTTGATGCTTGCGGACTTTTTCTTTTATTGTAATGAGGCTGAATATTTAGAGCCATGAATCTAGTTTCCTTAGTACTACTAGTGTTTTGAAATTGGTATTTATAAGGTGGATTAGCTGTTGCATACAATAGCTCGTCAGTTTCCCAATAAGGCTGTAGCAAGTCTATTAGAAAAATGAAAACATTGAGGAAATGAGTTTCGATCATATAAGTGAATTGATTGCATACGTACGTATGTCTTTCAATTTATGTATGTTTAACTTGATAGCATTTTGTTATGAATTTTTTAAATGAAATAACTTTACTAAATAGTTAAAAGGAAAACATTTATGACAAAAACGTAAAGTCTAAAGTAGTCAACAATCAAGAGCACCACTACACCAAAGAGTGAGATAGTTTTACCAGCAATAAGCTGGAAAGCAAGGAAAACATAGTCTTACGATACCTCATTACGCATATTTTGCTACAGTAAGCTAATAAGTACCAAATCGTGCTTTAATCATAGACTAATTGAAAACAGAAAGACTTATCGATGTGCTTTTGAGGTGAACCATATGCGGCGAACCCTTCAATCAATAGTGTTAAGTAGACAATTGGGAGAGCTTTCCCACAAGGCAGAAGATTTTACTTTGGAACTACTTAAAATTCCGAATCAGTTTCGATTTCAATTATGATGGACGAGGTTTCATCCTTGCATTACTCGGACCCTACGCTCAACTTTATGAACTTTTGAAAATGATTATGTCGAAAACGGATAGTTGGACAGTGAAAATTGATAGTTTAGTAGGAATTTTCAATACTGAGCTAGAAATCTAAATTCAAAAAATTATAGAGAATACCGGAACCCAAAATACATATACAGTCAAACCTGGATAAGTGAGAACTGGATGAGTGAGAAAACTCTATAAGTGAGAGTAATAGCCAGGACCCGACATTTTAAGCTCCCAAAACCTCTATTAGAGAGAAACAGAAACCTCTGTAAGCAAGAGTCGTTTTTCCCTCATTGTCCATTCTTCCATTGTTTTTGTATTGTTTTTTCGTCAATATTGCACTCATTCTATTTCGTGGAAGTAAAAAAATTTTGTTATTTTATCGCATTCTTTTCGAACTAACACGTGTCCCTATGTACCGTCCTGTTTGTCGGACTTACTCAGTTTATAATTATCAATTGCGAAGGAAAGTTCAGTTCTGCATCATGTCAAAACGGAAAATTCTCTATTTTTCCTCTATAAGTGAGAAACACTGCCCATGTACCTGCATTAGCGAGAAAATCGGGTTAGTGAGAAACCTCTATAAGCGAGAATGAAATTGTGCTCCCTTGAACTCTCGCTTATCCAGGTTTGACTGTATACTGTGGGTCGTTTACTTAAAGATGAGTTGAGTGGGCGTTTCCTGATTGAGCAAATAAGCCTCCATTGTCGAAGTCAGCTGTTTTACGTCAATATCAGTACTCAAAACAATAGAAGCAAAAATATGTAGTGTCAAAAAAATTCTTCAAAAGTTTATATTTTTCTCCGATCTGTCCGACAAGAATTCATAAGTGAAAAATTCCAAGGGATGAAGACTTGGAATCTTGGAAGTTTAAATAAGTAAATTGTGAATTATTAAGACGCAAACGAGTCAAAATATAAACGATGAGTAAGCAATCATGCTTATTTTGACATTCTATTCGATAGAAAGTTAGTCGAATTCGAGAGGAGTGCATTTTGAGACTCGAATGATTCGAATGTCAAACAGTAAAAATTTCTAATCATTCGAGTTTAAAAATGCACTTTTTTCGAATTCGACTAACTTTCTATCGAATAGAATGTCAAAATAAGCATGAATCTCTTTTATTGTTTTTGTTTCTAATGTTTTGTTCTTTTAGGAAAAAAGAAAAAAAAAAAAACAAATCAAGTGCAATACGCGATGTTTATAACCAGTTTTCTTCTTTAAACAAGCATAGGTCCATAAACGCACATAAACAAAATTGAACCTATGTAGGTACGTTGTATCAGGGAGTTGGAATATATTAAATGAATTTCTTAAACATGTTGTTTTTCATAAATTGAACAATAACAAAAAAGTTGGGCTCATTATGAGTAGTGGATCGAATGTTCGACTGGAAGCAAATGTTTTTGCAATGCTCAACCGATTTCAAAAACGTGGTTTCGACAAAAATTCATTTAAAGTTGAGTATTACGACTAAAATTTTAGTTGAAAGTGTCACCTGTTACGTTTCCACATTTTGCCTTAAAATGGGGAGCTCCCTTATGGGTATTGTTTATGTTTATTTATGGCCCGGTTAAGGAAGTTTGAATCCTATGGTTATCGAATAGAGTAAATTAAGTGGAAGCCTATATGCAACATTTGAATTTTCAAATTTTACACTTTCATATAGATAAACTATCCCTTTAATTAGTCCTTATTACCATTTTGCGAAAAGAAATCCGTTAAAGAAAATCTTTTACATGGAACAATTTAAGTGGGAAAGGTAAGAAATGAAACTTGTTATAAAGAGAATTTAATTAGAAAAAAGTTGGTGGAACAGCAATTTCCTGCAATTTTTAAGTCTTGCAGCAAGTGTCGTTTTCGAGAACATCTTCAATCATTCCACTGTTCAGAAAAGTGACATAGGCTAACAGAGAAGCATGTAGACATGATAAAATTTGCAGAGGAATACATGCACCGAAATGAAGGAATATTCTTTTTCCAGATCCAGATCCAGACCATAATAGTTTTAAATGGTGACAAGTGACAGTTTCTGTGATCCACAGGGAGTGGATCGTAAAGTCAAAACGAAAGGATTAAAAACATCACCGTATGAATGTTTTGAAACAGATATTTAGAACTTGTAAATAATTTTATCAATAGCAGCAAATATCGTGCCATTACATTGGGCGCGTTCGAGAACCTATCGGATAGCCTATCTCGGATAGCCGTATCTTGAATGCCTTTTTGAACGATCCAGATATCTTTTTTCAGATTGCTGCAGACAACAGCTGTGAAATATTAAATTCGACTTTTGAAAATAGAAAAACATTCAAAATATCATTGCTAGACGATTATAACTTATTTTCGATTTCCCATGCGTTTTAAAAGACTTTTATGCTGAAATAAATGCACACCAAAACAAAAAAACAACATGAAAAGAAATACAAATAAATTTTCTATCAGCTGATCACTTGAATAGAAGGGTATACCAAAAATACCTTTAGATAGCTTTTTAGTTGAAATGGGTGTGTGACTCTGCTAAAAATTTAACACGTACACAACAACAACAAGCTATCCGGACACGATCCTCGAACGCCCCCATTCACTACGAGACTATGATACCTCCTTTTTCGCATTCGTAGTCCGAAACATTTACGACGGGTCTTGTGTTACGGGCCATAACTTTGTTTATTTTTTTTTCACAACTTTTATCAAGTTCAGAGCGAAAAGAAAATATCAAAACCTTAAAACTATAATCCTAATTGCGGCTATCAAAGGTCGCTAGCCGATAAATGACTGCTCGCGTTGGAATCTTAAAATGCAACTCAAGATTGGTATTGACTTTGTAAGATATCTTTAGTGTTGGACAACATAATTATTAGAATAAAAATAAAAGCATTTTGGCTTTGCAAAAGTCTTTGTTCCTGGAGGTGTAAATTTTTAATACATTTTGCATAAGAAAAAACTTTCATCAAAAAACAACTAGGAATATAGAGAAAAAATATTAACTGTGTGGTTATTCCACAAAACCAAACGTAAAACTTCCATAGCAGAAAAAATTTTAAATTTTACTTTTCTTGATTACTCAAAATCAAAAACGTGACGGACGTTTAGCTAAACAATAATCTAAGATATCTGGTTTCTAACACTAACCCTCTTTTACTAATTCCAAACGGAACCATGTTTTTTGAACAGCAAAGTTTTAATTAGAGTAGGTATATAAACACGAAAATTGACCATAAATATCCTGCATTTCCTTTCTTAAACTCAAAATATAAAAATTCGGGGCTTTGCTTGTTATGGTTATTAAGACTTCTCAAAAAAAAAAAAAAAAAAAAAAACGAGTTATGGTGCGTGGCATTTATGGAAAACTATTCGCAAAATTGTGAAGTTTTTCCACAGGTTTGCGTACAGCAATCAAAACGCAATAAACAACCCACAATAATACAAACTTACATGAAAAACATGAGATTAACAATACATTATTTAAATTATATCTACTCGGATTATAATTTACCATGGCAGTTTTTGAGTCTAGTAAAACCAAAATGTAGTGAAATATATCATGCAGTTCGAGATTTTTTCTTTAATGTTCAAGTCAAGTAGAGCAGGAAGATTCCACACTCTTAAATTTGGCCAATTTTCTAGGCCGTGAACAATGAGGCAAGAATTGAGGACATGAGAAGAGAGTAGAATCAGCATTAACTACTGCAAGGAATTTGGGTCAAGGTCGTTTACGTTTTGATGCACTTGAACACATAAACGCTCATACTTTCAGTACAACTTGCAGAAAATAAACACCATGCCTGATAACATAACTCGTACTCGTACATTACATTCCAAAAACCGTTCCAATAAAACCACCAGTCATTTACTTCCTTATCACTTGTCAGAAAGTAAGAGTATGTCGCAAATCATTGATTTAGTAATCTTTAGTGGAAAATCCAAAAGACGCCAGCTTCATTGCGCATGCGCAAAAATAAAAACCCTCAGTCTCCAATTAAATACAAACGTTTTTGAAACAAGGTAGGTAGGTATACATTTCTTTCTTTCCACTTACATATTTTTTTTAGGAAAAATAAGCTTAAATAAGGTCATGTCTTCATTTTCTCTAAGAACTTCTCTTCCATAGGCATTTATTCATTACAAATAACTGCAGCAACTTAATAAAACCTAAATACATAAAAGCGTCTCATAACATTCTCTGTTTTCCTTTTCGTTATAAATAAATAAATACACCAACTCAAATTCTAGACATTTGGGTAACTTGTAAAAAGTAAAAGTTATCGAAAAAGTTTCAACATGCAACTGAAATTAACTGGGTCAAGGCTTAAAGAGCACTTCTATGTTTCTTATTCAAAGTGATGTTGCCATTGTTTTGTGCGTGCTGGTTTGGTATTTTTAACGTTAATATTGATGTACAGAAATAATGAACATTATCGAGTTGAAGTCTGGTTTATGGAAGCATATTTTTTCAATACAATTTTGGAATATTTGACTTTGTTGTATTTTCAATCCATATGGATGATAGAACACTGCTCGGGATTTTTATTTACTTAGATCGATTTCAGTTCAAAATAGTTCGTCTGTCAGTAAGACGATTTCAAAATTGTTGATACAACTGTAGGATGTAGCCATTGTAAAAGCAATCTGATCTGCCCGCATGTTAAAAAATACATGAAATTACTTTTATTAAAACAAAATTTGGAGAGGGTAGCCACTTCTATCGCATTACGCTCTTGACCATTCAAAGAATACTAATATGGTTATTTTAGATATTGAAATAACCGCCATACCACAACAATAACGAAAACAAAAGGGTTGGATAACCACATGAATTATATCTTCAAAGAAAAGCCTTGACTTTTCGGGTACAATTTTTTTAATGACATATGAACGTACGTAGTTGGTTGGGAGTTAAATCTGTGTCGTCCGGAAGCCACAATTCATGACAAGTAAGAAGAAGAAAGTAAATTTTTAGGGGAGATTTTTAAACGGAAGAAACGCACAATCCAGAGATTGTTAATTAGAAATAAAGTTTGGATGATAAACTAAACGATAGATATTATAAATAGATGAACGGTAAAAAAAAAACAAACATGCTTATTTTGAAATTCTATTTCGATAGAAAGTTAGTCGAATTCGAAAAAAGTGCATTGAGACTCGAAAGAGACTAACGATTCGAAAGCTAACACGTAAACTTTTAAATCATTCGAGTTTCAAAATGCACTTCTTTCGAATTCGAAATTTTCTATCGAAATACATATATTTCAAAATAAGCATGAAAATTAGACGGTTTTTTGAAGATGGGTAATTTTTTTGCAATTATTTTTCAACACCACTTAAAATTAAATTTATCATTTTTTTGATAGACCTTAACTCGTATAATACGACTTTATTTTTTAGACCTTTATTCAATTAAACCTTATTGCAGGTTAAAAAACAAACGGAACCGACTATTTATATTTCAATTTTTCCTTAAAGCTTAAAGCCTTGATAAGTCGAACCATAATAAATGTACTCGTTATTGGTTGCGGTTTTTCGTTTGACAGTATTTGAAAACCGTTATAGTCTTGTCTGTTCTTCGTTTTGAAACTACTTTTCGTGTAAACTACAATTTTTGTAGTTCTAGGAAAAAAAAATTGCCTTTTCTCAACTATAAATAACTTCCAATAGGAAATTACTTTCGAAACGAGATACGGTTAAGAGAGTAAGATAAAACGCTAAAATTGACAATAACACTGTCTTCAATCTCTCAGAAGAAATAAACTATCGAGTTGTTCTATTTTTTTTAAAAAAGTTGGTTTTTTTAAAGTTGGTTTGCAACACCTTAATCATGCCAGTCCTGCTTTATGGCGTGGATTTCATAGAAAGCGGATAGCGGATGACGACACCCTCGGTCGTTTCGAAAGAAAAACACTCCGAATGATCTTTGGTCGGTCCCGTATGCGAAGACAATGTGTGGAGAAGATAAAACAACTAGCTGTATTAGCAGTACCGCGACATGGGCATAGCTAGAAGAGTACGCACCACTAGGCTACGATGGGCCATGTTGAGCGGATGGACCCAAACGCTACGGCTCTACGGGTTTTCGAAATCACACTGCAGGGAAATATTGGATGAGGAAGACCTCGTCTTAGGTGGCACAATCAAGTGGAACAAGACCTGAACCGACTTAGAGTGCAAAACTGGAGAGAGCTCGCCCGAAATCGAAATTGTTGGCGTAAGATGTTCGTTGAGGCTAAGGTTCACCCCGAACTATAATGCCCACCTAAGTAAAAGTAAGTAAGTTTACATCCTGGGGCCCTACTATGTAATTCGTTTCGAAAGCAAAAATTTCCGAAAACGAATATTTTGTACTTTTTATTTCTAAAGCGGATTTGAATCAGCCACTTTCGGAACGGCAAATCCGAAAACGTTTTTTTTTATTTCATTTATTTATATTTTTACTTGTTTGTAATTTGCTTTGATATTATTTTTTTGCTTGATTTGACAGATATCTTGAGAAATGTTTCAAGACTTCGCAAATCTATTCCGTTAATGAAAATATTAACAAGTACTTTTTTTTCGATTCGAAAACGAAACACAGAGTACGAATTCATAATCGGATCGAAAATCACTTTCGAATAGACTTACGATTCGAAACGAAATACAGAGTAGGGCCCCTGCACAAAAATGTTCTTACCAAAAATTTAATCTGATTATTGGTCGGTCCTGTGTCCGTGGGCCATCTAGTGTTCTTTTTAAATCAAAAGTAATATTGACGCTGGCAGCATGTTTTCTGATCGTCATCTTGACAAAAAGATAGTCAGCCCTATCACAGATTCCATCGTAGAAAATTTCCACATGGAAAGCTAAGTTACGAACTACGAAAATTTGTGATCACAAAATTCGAATGGAATCGAAGAAAGCATTTCCAGCTGCCACACTAAATACCGCCATGCTGGTTATCTAAATCAGCTGTAAATCAGCTGCTGCAAGATCATTCACATTTTTCTGCACACAACTTCTTTCGTATATAAAGACGACGATTTTACATTCCACTTGGATATGGTGATACCGAATCTGCGAATTTCGAAATTCATTCCACTCCGAATGGATTATGTGATAGTTACATCGGAAAACTTACGACTTTTTTCGATTACGATGGAATCTGTGATAGGGCTGAGTGTAATACCGTCGAGAAATGAAATGCGTCGCTTTACTCTTGAAAGCGGCTGTGTAGTCGTCCGCACAGTGATTTTTATAAAGGCAAGGCAAAAAACTGGAATTTCACCCCTTCGGAAGGAACCGATGTTGACAATACGGAAGCGATTCATGCACTTATGGCCAGCATCATTGAAGGAATCCCCGTGAGCAACAGCCCGAAAACCACGTTGCTACTGCGAAGCCAGCCAGCCGAGGCAGGGTAATAATAAATAATAAATTCAGAATAGCTATTCGCAAAAATCATTCGGATATTTATGTAATGCATGTAGAAGTTTCAACTGACGGTGCGACCAATTGCTTTTTTTCACCCCTATTACAGATGACAACCCAACTGAAAATTGGGTTGTGTGCCCGTGTTACATATATGAGAAGACAACCCAACTTAAATTGAGTTGACATCCATAATAGGGGTATTTGAGTGAGTGGGATCCCTTCGAGATCACGATCCTCTTTAGCACGTAAACTTTCGAATCGTTCGAAATCAAATTTACTTCTTTCGAATCCGACAAACTTTCTATCGAAATAGAATTTCAAAATAAGCATGAATATCAAAATTTGAAGTAATGTATTTTTTGAAACGTTTTGGGTATGGTAAACTATCACCATTGTCAATTGACCGATGTTTGAATTCGAATTTCAATTCAAAATCAAAATTTGAACGTGTTTTTTTTTTCTTTTAAACTAAAGTTAACGTTTGGCAATAAAAAAGATACTGTCCGACGCGAGAACACTTTTTCCATTAGTTTGACTTATAAAAACAACAAAAACATGGTCAATCGATGGCTGAGACATGTGAATCTGTTTTATAAGCTTGGTGCAAATAAAACAAAAACTTTTCTGTGAAAGCAAAAGAGATACTTTTAAACAAGGCAAACATTTAAATGGAATGTTTTACGTTTTTCTAAATTTTTTATACCCTTTTATATGTAATTGAATTGTCAAGTACCGAATTGTTTCCTTGAAAATCGAAAGCGTCAATTCGGAGCTTTCCAAACTTTTTTTTCTCCGCTTTTTTTTTTATTGACGTGCACATTATTGTCATATCACAGTGCGAACATTAAGGAAAATAAGAGTGAATTTAGTAGAAGATACCGATGCCCAATGCTTTTGATTTTTTAGTAAAGCACACATACGAAAATGGGACAGAAATATGAATCTCGGTACTTGACTATAAAGTACGTCCGGATTAGGATTTAGGCTCAATGCAAAATTGGGCCTGTATAACTAAATGACGATACTCGCAATAACCACTTTCGTAATAGTTAAGTTACGATTGCGTTTCACCCACTGCTTTGTCGTTTTATTTTCGTTCTGATGTTTTCATGGATCCATTCTCCTAATTCATAATCCGTTTATGTAATGGCTATCCTCGGTTTGGGTTTAGTTTTTTCAACACACTTTTTGTCACTCGTAATACAGGCACTGAAGAGCATTCCTAGCGGAGCCGGGGTTACGACTAGTTGCTTCAGTGGAGAAATGCTATTTCAGATCACTGTTTGTTAAAAACCGATTGAAGAGTGTAAGGTGAATTGAACAATTGAACTATCACCCACCAGTTTTAACGCTCAGTTTTGTTCCCTATCAGGCTGGTGCTAAGATATTTGAAAAGCACGTAAATGACTAAACATGGGTGTTGCGCTCTAGCTTAGGGCAGATGTAAGCTTTATCAATCATAGCCAGATCAGGTAAGCAGTGAAAAAACCTCCTGCACCCTCTTAAGAAGTCAACTTCAAGTAATATGTGATCATTCTAACATTGTCAAAACACATATTAAATACCGGCATCTGCTATTCGATTTTGCTGATGCGCAAGTACAATGAAAATGGGGGCAGATTAACCTTTAACGAAGAAAAACCAGCATTGGGTATTCGAAGTATTCAATTTGGCGCGAGATAAAACTCCCATGTTGCAGCCAATTTTCATTTTTTTTTTTTTTTTTTTTTCATAAATTAGAGCTTTGATTTTTTGTGATCTTTATTTTTGTGGATTTACATAACTACCTTCTGATTTAAAGATTTCAAGAACAAGTAAAAAAACCTTTCATTAAAATATAACAAATAACTTTTTTGCATTTATCAGACTTGTCTCTCACTTTCCGAGCCAAATTAATAAAAAATGATTCCTTTCTGAGGTAGTAAAATTATTTCGTGTCTGTGTTTGTCTTAATTTCCCGTTGTTGCATAAATACCCCTGCTATTTATTCATTTTTCTCTCAGCGAACATGAGTTTTTAGCTAGTTTTCAACTATTTCGATTGTTTTTAGTTTTTTTAAATCAATCAATAATAAACCCTTTTCTATCAAATGCGATAGTAAATTTTCAGATTGCTGAATGAATTCTTTTCTAAAAAATTTAAAAAAAAAAAACCTATGCAACTTATTCAAAAAGGAGTAAATAAAAGTGTTAGTACTTACAAAAGCGTTTCTCTCATTCAGTCATCACAGTGGGGCGATAATTTAATAGTGTGAGTATAGAATCACTGAAGGTTCTTTTCTTTCGGATAAAATAATAATATCCTCCATCGACTTTTGCTTTCAATTTACAACTATTTTTTCTCAAAAGAATGGACCAACAGTAGATGCTTTGAAACACCCGTTTTTTAAATCAATTAATGAATATTTAAACAAACTTCAATGTGAATAAAAAAAAAAGTTCACGTATTTTCTAAAATTAAGCAGTTGAAATGTTGGCCCATTCAACACAGAAAAAAAAGTTGTTGTCAAACAAATACTTTACCCGTTTTTATACAAAAAACAACAAAAATTAACCTGAAAAATCATCAGCGACAAAATATTTCCACAGAGAGAGAGAAGAAAATATCAGGACGGACAATGTTAAGGGAAGTACAAGGAAAAAAGGAATGGAATCTTAAAAAGGGGAGGGAAGAGATGGAGCAGAATTTTGTTTCAAATTATAAATTAAATTAAATCATAAATTTTAAATAAACTTAAAAATAAGACAAAAATGTAAGTTGCTCTCTATCAACCGATACTGTTGACTAGAGATATACTCACCTGTGATTTTTCGTTGGAAAGTTGATGATAGAAGAAGAAAAAACATTCGAAAGTCTCTGAAGCTTGGTAAATCGGTTTCGGATCGATGCGAAGGAAATCCTTAATGTTACCTCACTGTGAACAAAATAGTTCACAGCTACAATAGTATACTCTCCCTGTTTTATGTTGTTTGCTGGACACTGGAACAAGAACTGCAATCGGGAACTCTGGCTCTCAGACTTTTCGACTTCTTTTCTTTTCAAAACACTTTTCAATTTTTAATCACTTTCTTTTGAAAACTGCCAATTAAAGGACAGATAAAATGCACTTAAACACAAAGACGGTTTTACCCAAAGGGGCAACCAACGACTGAACGCATTCTACGACCGTGGAAATATTTTTTTTTTTACCCGATTAAGGACCGACACGAAACTCTGAACAACTTGTTCTCTCATTTTCTACCAAAATATTCTTTGTTGTGTACAGAAAAATAATAAACTTAACTCAACACAAAAAAAAAAATAGTAATAATAATAAATAGATAAAAAAAATAGTCCCGTCAACCAAAAGCATAAAATATTATTTAAAAATAAAAATAATGTTAAATAAATAATATTTATAGAGAGAAAGTATAATATTAATCAAATGCATGCGTATTTTTCTCTTTTAAATGTAAAAACGTACATATTTATCTAAAATATATATCACAGCAAAAAAATATAATTTTTTTGTATTTCTTTTTGTTTTGAAGAGGCCAACGTTTCACTTTAGGAAACCTTTTTCTATTTTTATGTTTATCATTATATTCACAAAATGTTCTCTAACTTGATTTTAAATGCAAATTCACACTTCATTTGATAAATTGAAAAATTATTTGTATTTTTTCCTTTTTTTTTCAAAGCAAATGCGACGATTTTGTAAGTAGGTACTGTTGTTATGTTATATTTGATTATGAATATTGACATTCGCAAGTTTTCTTTGTCTAAAATTGCTTGACTGTTCATTTTTTTTTTAATTTCTTTCAATCTTCTTTGAAGGATTAGTAATTTAAATTAAAATATATTAAAAAAAAGTTATGTTTAGTTTTTGTCACCAATCTCAAATGTTTTCAATAAAAAAGAGAGCAAGTAAGTAAGTAAAATATGTGTGCAAAGACTAACCAAGTGGAAGGAGTTCAAGCGTTTTAAGAAAAGAGTTAAAGTGTTTTTTTTTTTTAACTTTACATAATGAGAGAGCACTCAAGGAGAGCGAAATGCGGTAGGTTCTCCATTCCATTTGATTAGCTTGTTTGCAAATGGTTGTTGTTGTTTTTTTAATTCATAACAAAATGCTACACAAACACCAAAAATTACCAAAATCAATAAATATTTACTTCAAAAGGTTTCTTGCAAAATAGTTGAAATTCAACTGAAATGGGAGGCTGTGTTTGGTGGTGTATTCAATAGACTTCAATCAATGGAAACCCTTCTTACCAATAGGGTAGTATTCTTTTTTTTTTGATAACTCAACACTTTGCTCTCCAATGTCAATTAAACTTCATAGCTATCGAGCACGACTAATAAAAAAAAGTGAGTTCATTAGCTCTTCTCTCTTTTGTCGTACGAAATAAATATTAGAAAAAAAAACTAAATACAAAATAAAAATAAAATAAAAACGAAAATTTCAAAATTCTACTTCAACTTTCTAAGATTGTTTCTTCATTTTTGCAATTTCATATCAAAAACTAAATTATTATTTGGTTTTAAATAAAGAAAAAGAAACAAAAAAAAAATAAAATTTTATCTGTCGTGCTCATTTCGCTTTTTCATGTTTGACTGTTCTTTCGTGTCAAAATGGAATAAATTTGTTGACCTACCTTGTGGATCCCGTTGTTGGGCTTCTTGTGCGGCCATAAAAACTTCATCCTGAGATCTGTCGACTTGCCATTGTGCATATCCTTTAACAATAACATAAAAAAGAACGTTAGCAAAAAAGTAAAACGAGATTTCTTTGTCATTTGTGAAACTCACCTTGACTAGATCCTTCACCACCATGACTGGGACCAGCATTATGATCTAAATCTTCGAGACCCATTTCTTCATCGTCCAATGTCAGATCTTCAACAGTTTCATCATTGCCCTCATCGTCATATTCACTTTTTGGTTCGATAATATCTTCTTTGCCAGTTGATGTAGCACCGCCACCTTCATGATG
This sequence comes from Melanostoma mellinum, assembly GCA_914767635.1. NCBI lineage: Eukaryota > Metazoa > Arthropoda > Insecta > Diptera > Syrphidae > Melanostoma > Melanostoma mellinum. The sequence continues at coordinate 207,391,383 of OU612059.1, forward strand.
GTGTTGATGATGGTGTTTTGGTCGTTTATGATTTAATTTTTCTTTGATCATCATATCTTTGTCATCAATTGAGTCGGCGGCATTTTCATCTTGGATATTATCAACGGCTGTAGCGGCGGCATTCATGGCATCGGCATTTCCCATTTTCACACTTTCAGTCTTTTTGGTAACATTTGCGGTTATAATATTTGCTGCGGTCGCTGCTGCTGCTGCTGATGTTTGTTGTTGTAGTGATGATGTTGCTGCTGCAACTGTTGATGCAATCGTACTAGCAAGTGTTGGTGTTGTTCCAGATACACCACTACCGACAATTGGCAACATTGCGGTTATTGTTCCGGTTGCATTTGTTGTTGGAACTATTGAACCAGCTTGGATGACTTGTGAGGAGTTTGAGTTATCATGATTATCTAAAATAAAAATTAGAGATAATGGAATTAGATACACTGTGGGATTAATTTTTTTTGAAAAAAAAAACATGAAGGGAGATCCGTTCAAAGTGAAATTGGCAACTTTTTATAAGCCGCTGGCGTTTTTTGCTAATCTAAAAAAAAAACTTCTTATCGAGTATTTCCAGGCTAAAGTTTTGTTAATGATTTTCAGTCTGTCAGTCAGAGGGACAAAAGTAAGCTTCTATCAAAAAAAAATTTACAGCACAATTGGTCTCAACAACCGTAATGCTATGTCCGCACCTGAGAGTTAACCTGGGTTATCTCAAAACAATCCCAAACCAACATGATAACCAAGTGGTTTGCCATACAAAACGAAACCTTTTTAGTCACTGGGTTTCGAGATAACCTACTCGAAACCAATCGCGCTGAACGCACTATTACCAATATTCCACTGAATTTGACATTTAAGAGAATGGAAGTGAGTGGAGAGAGAATGAATTCTCTCATACGTCGTTGACGTTCTGCTCACACTTTATGTCTGTCTCTTTTTAACTTAAGACAAAAAGATAAACTCAAAACTTTTTGGCATATGCGGACACTACTTGGTTAACTCAAACCATCTTGGAACGAAACCCAGGTTAACTTCAGGTGCGGACATAGCATTAAAGGTGCTCACATTAAACGCTGTTATAGAAGAAAGCACTTATGTATGTTGGGCCAGTTATTATTATTTTTTTTTTTTTTTTAATAAATTCAAGCACATGCTCTGAGGTGCACAAGCAGTCATATAACAGCGTTACGGATGCAGTCAGTTAGTCAGCCAAGCGTTTCACTAAAAAATGACAGAGCTCGCTATAATTTTTGTTTTCATAAAAATATAAGTTCAACCCTCGCAGCAATTGGTGGCACCTAGAGATAAGTCATCTTATTGGCGTTTTATTAAAGCGCCATTTGTAATAGGGGTGATTAAGCCTAAGCCATAGAACCATTGCCGTATTGCATATTTAGGGTTATCGGGAACTTTTTTTCCCATGGATTTTTGCCAAATTCGAAAAATTGGTATCGGGAAATTTTCAAAATTGAGAATAAAAATTCCTAGAGAAAAATACCTATCGGGAACTCATTAATTATGGGAAATACTGTGGTTTTCCTTACAAAAAACAAAAACCATGAGAAAAAAATCCGTGGGGAATTCCCGATAGTAGGAACCTGTTCCCGGGAAGAGCAACATTTTTTGGGGAAAATCCTAAGGAATTCCCGAAAAGGCTGATTACCTTGCATTGGATCAGCTAACAGTGACGAAAAATGATCAGAAGCAGATTGAATCAAAATGCCAATACCATTGATAATTTTGGAAGCGTTACAGAGTCAGTGAGAGGGTCAGGCTGAAGTAGATGAAATCATTGTATTGTAAAGTTCTGCTCATTACGTTTCCTATTTTATAACGTTACGGAGTCGATCAGAAGCAAATTAAGTCATACCACAATATCATATTACAGCGTTCTAAAGACAATCAGAAAGTCAGTCAGTCAAAATTATGTTAAATCAAAGAGAAGTTTTGAGTAAGTCAGTCAGTCAGAAGCAGATTTAATTATAGTGCCAGTACCATTCTGAAACATCTGGCATCCATCAAAATTTTGTTTTTCATATATTCTAACTTCTTCATACAAATAATACAAATAATATGTTCGCTCGTTGAACTTTACCCAGGGTTGGCCCATGTTTTCTGACAACCCTATGAACTGTCGAAAACCCCAGGGATCAAAAAACGCTCAGTTTTACATTAAGGGCGAATTTGGGTTTTCAAAAAACGCTTTGTGGCGACACCAGGGTTTCAAAAAACGAGCCTTATATGTAGAAACTGTCGGCTGAACCGAAAAAACTTATTAACTGAATCATCATAGATCGAAAAAAGTTAGTTAGTTGTTACAAACTGACAAAATAAATTTCTATGAATGTGCGCTTTCGACATTTTAAAAAGTTACAGAGTCAGTAAGTTGGTCAGCCAGTAGTTGATTAAATCATTGTATATCAATACTATTCAACGCATTACATTACAATTGCGCAGCGTTAAACAGTCACTAATTTAAAATCAGTACTAGCATATTTTTGTGTATTACGTTCGCCTTTTACAGTTACAGAGTATATATGACTATCTGCATGTCAGCAACACATTTAATCCGTTAAGAACAGGTGCTGTTTAACCCTTGTTTTACATTGGATCGTTAAAATTGGCACAAACTATTCAAATGAACGAGTTCCACTGTTGTTTAACTGGAGCATACTTTTGACACTCAATCTCATTTACATTATACAATGCAATCCATACTTTTTCTATACAATTTCAGGGTATTTCACTTTGAAAACGGTCTGATACGATGTGAAAACAAACAAAATATGTCAACACTTACCAGCCAAGACATTTTCAATGCTCCTGCGTCGAACCTTTTTTCGCCTCCTCGATGTTGGACTAGATGAACCTTCTCTGGAGCCAGACAAATCTTGTGAATCAATTGATGATGGCCCAATGCGTGAACGTTTTGTTTGTTCCAATGTGTAACCAGCAGACGCACTACCAGTCATCAATTTACCAGGTACACTTATATGCTTGTGTTGTTGCTGCTGTTGTTGTTGTTCGGCAGATGATTTTTGCTGTTGCTGACTACCACCACCCATACCACTACTGCTACTCCCGCTGCCAGTTCGATTATCTGACAAACCTTTAATTTGTAAAGATTCGGCAGCTTTCAACAAGGCAGCTAGCTGATCTTGTGATATATTCACTTCGCCACGATACATATAGTCCATCATGGCACGAAGTTCTTGGTATTTTACATCCTTGAGAATAAATATAGGATGCTTATCATACTGTTCCGATAACAGCGTCTGGAAATGGAAAAAAAATCAGTTAGTATCGTTTGAAAGCATGTGGAATAGAAGAAAAAAAAGTACTTACAGCAAAATAAGGACTACATGCTGATAACACCACTTTGTGTGCCTTAAGGAATTTTCCTTCGGCCGCCAGCGTACAATCTACTAACGTTTCATTTTCCAATAGTGTATCGAATACACTTATAAGTGTACTCTGATGGTTGTTCCACCGCAGACAAAACTGCTGGTCGTCATCCATTTTCTTTAAGGGAGGTGTTGGGGGTTTTTAAAGAAAATTACGTTTCCAAAAATACAAAATTCATTCAAACGACTTTTCTTTTGCTGCGTTCTGTGAGTGATATCAATTTGATGATAATTGGTTTTGGTTTTTTGTAAGGTTAAGCTATTTGTTGTTGTTGTTGATGGTCAGGTTCTGAGTCTTGCGCCTGTAATTAAAAAAAAAAGAAGAAATATTGAGTAAAAAAACTCTTAAAAGATAAACTTCAAGTTTTATTAAGAGCGTATTGTTTGATATGCCTAAGCTTTTAATTTAGAAACGTTAAGTTAACTTTAAAAAAATACTGACACATTTCATGAGAAGTCGGAGATGATGGATGTCCTACAAAGTTCTTTTAACTTTCGCTTTAAGGCAAAATAAATGTTTTGTTGAAATTGAATGCGAATAAAAAGTTAAGCAAAAGACACGGCCAGTAAGGAGTTCTTTATTTCAATAATGAGTTTCCTTTGAAAGCTCAGAACATAATGCAATAGATTCGATTGGAATGTAAGGTACATGCGACAACCAGAAGCCCGAGGGGAACCAAAAACGCACCCTATACCTACTGACTTAAGAAAACACTTCATGAACTTTGTTGTTCAGCTTACCTACAAAAAAATTAATGAAATGAGGTTATGAACTAAATGGCACCCCTAAACAACATTAATTGAAATAGAACCTTAGGCTTTGTTTTGTCTCAATTAAAGGGGCAGGTTAATAAATAAACGAGACGAGTAATTATATTTGTGAAGTAACAATTGAAGTTAAATAGAAGCATAGTTTACTCAAATTCATTTACCTATGAACAATTCAACTTATTTTAAGTTCAACAACTTGAAGATATTCAGAAAAGGTCTTGTGTTTATCACTTTCGTCGTCTAATTTCACACAAAAAGGTTAAAAAACACTAGAAAAACAAAACACTATTTAATATTAATGTTTTAAAATAGTTTTAATAATTTCTTTCGCTTTTACTTATGAGGAATGCAGTAAAAAAGAGAGAGTAGGTACCTATGAAATTCAATTCCAACGCTATCAAATTCAAGCAGGTATAGGTAAGATATTACTTTTAATCTCAATAATGCATCGCGGTTTATCATCAGTTTTCAACATAATCAATTACAAATCAACAAAATCATTTGGTATCCAAATGTATTTCAACTTACTAAATCAACAAACGATATTCTTTTAGCAAAATGGCTTCCACAAAAAAGTAGGTACAAAACATAAACTCGAATGTATTATCACTTTCACGATCACTCAAAGACTGGCGTGGCGATAAATAGAAACAAGTTCCATAATCGATTGCAATTTCGGTTTATGAGTTTCGTCTTTTCGGCGTTAGCTGAGTGTACACGGTATGCATTTTTTCTACCTGCCGCATACCCTAGTCCTAGTGCTTAGTCCTTTCCTTAATGATATGGAAAACCCCGAACATTATTTGTTTGTCCCTTTTCATCCCCAGCGACCTTTTTCGTCTTTAAAAGATTGGATCGTATGCGTTTTCACGATTTCCCCATAGTTGTAAAACATCAAACAGAAAAAAAACATTGTGTGTTTAGTTTCCAGAATTCGGTTTTTGGTCTTGTGTTACAACATTTCTAATGAATTACTGCTTACTTGCATGAGAAAGTTTCACATCAATATGGAGCCGATGGATGGCTGCGGCTTGAGTTGCTGGCTAATTTCTATTTAACGAGGGTGTTTTATGAGTGAACAGCAACTGTATTGTTCTTGATGACTATGTATCACCTTGGCGACAACGCGTCGTCGCACACTGGGGCAGAACGACCGTATTGGTGGCAATAAATCAGCCCAAGGACCTAGGGACCTGAAAATTTCTGGCAATGTTTATATAATCAATCTATTGATATTTATAAACCCAATATTGACCACGCCCACCAAAACGCCCACTTTTTGTATTTTAAGAAAAAATTTAAAAATGTAGGGTTTTCAAATGGGCCATAAATACGCTTAACAACAAAATATATGCTTTCTCCTTATGTCTTATTAAAAATAAAATGAGTAAACATATTTTTTTGTAAAAACCGAAGCAAAACAAATTTTAATTCAATTAAATAATACAACAAATTGATTTTTATTAATTTAAAAAAAAATCATCGCTGTTTTCACCACTGCTATCTTCTTCAGCCTCAGAATAATTATTATAAACAGGAAGGGCTTTCAGCTAACCCATTGCTTGAATTGGGAGGGGTTGCTCCTTTTTTTCCGATAGTTTCTTCATGCTTGTTATTATGGGATCAGAACTTAGTAAAAAAGAGTTAAAAATATCTCGGTTATTATTTTCTCTGCTTGATTCCCGAGAATTATGTTCTCCATAATTTTTGAAGTCCTTGTTTCTTGACTCTTGGGCTTCCTCAGTCAGTTGACCAATTGGTAAAAGAGAATCGGCAATTATTTGTGGTACACGAATTAAATATCTATGAAGGGGGGGTGACATGTAATAAAGGATACTTTTCCACATAAAATCTTGCAGTATCAATTGCGAAACCTTTAAACTTTTCGACATTAATTTCATGGCCGCTAGCCATTACAATCATAATAGTGTGCATCTTTTTATGAGTTGAACATCAATCTTTGTAATTTCTGCAGAAATCTCAGCATTTTGAAAAAAACGTCTGGCCGTATCGCCACATTAGAATTCCCGAATCCGGGCTTTGGTTTGTCTATTATTAATCCACAACTCTTTTTGTATCCTTTTTTGTTTTCTGCAACAACTATCTTGTCATCCCATCGAGCTAGCCATTTCTTAAGAGGCAATTTGTTACACCTATATTATCGAAGTTTCGAGTTCGTTTTTTATTAACTTTTCTTCCAGAAATTCAAATTGATTTTGAAAATTAATATCTTCTGATGACCGAATTATATTTACAAGCTCCCTTCGAGTTATAAAAATCGTATTCGAACTTGTACCTAAAGGTTAAAAAAAATCTTAGAAATCCTCAATTTTTTTTTTGTCGGAAAGCAAATTTTCTTAAAATACTTTTTGATGAAAACCGCAAAAATCCGCAAAATTTTTTTGCAGTTCCAAGAAAAAGATAGCACCAGCTACCAAAAACAACAAAAATTAAGTTTGGGACTAACTGGGAACACAATTAAACTGATCAATGTTTGCAGAAAGAAGCAAAAAAAACATGAGACTTTAAAGTATTTAATGATAATTACCGTTTTTCATAATTAAAAGCACTTTCTCACAACAAAAACTCTTAAATAGCTTAACAAACACCAGAACTTGAAGTCTCCATTCCAGAAATTTTAATATTAAATAACTTCTACTTTTATTTAGACAATTAAAAACACTTAACAAATTTCTTCACAACAAACTCCAGCTATCTGTGAACAAGAATGGCTTGCGCCGATGCATATCATTCAAAATGTGTTTATGATAACGGTCTCAAACTTTTACATTATTATCAGTGGGGTATTTGACTATAAGAAAAAAAATACAATGCTCCCATACAGCCAAATTCATTTTTCGATTTATTGCCAACAATGCGGTCATTCTGCCCCAGTGTGCGTCGGTCGGAAGAGAACATTTGTTCGTTCCGTTACAATATAAAAATGCAGCACACAGCAACTCAATAATCGTTCATCGGAAAAATCGATTTTTGTGAAAAAAAAAGAACTTAATGAAAAGGGATTGATTTGCACAGAGGAAAGTATTTGGTTGTCTCTCTACATGTGCATTCAACTTGTTTTAACCACAAAAAATCTGCAATTTTTTCAAGCAAAAGGATGTCGATACCCATCAAATTTTACTCCAAGAAAATATAATTCAATAGAAATGACATTTTGCAGTGGAGTTGTTTTAGAAACGATGGTCCATTAAAACACTGAAGTAATTTTTGTACAAAACCTCAACAAGGAATAAAGAAAAACAATTAATAAGGACTGAAATTATTGACTCGAAATTGCTGTAATTACTAAACAACATCTAAAACGTACCTACATATGTTAATGAGTCCGAAGAGGTAGATTGTTTACTGAAAAACATCCATTTATTCATACAAACTTGACAAAGTGTCTACAAAATTGAATTTTAGTACCTACCAACAAACGTATGTTTTTTACAAACATGGCTTTGTACAAACTCAAATTTAAGTACAAATTTGTTTTTTAGTAGATACAACTTCTAATTTTAAACAAAAACTTGAATTTTAGTACAAACATGCATTTAACTTGATTTTTAGTACAGGTTTGTCTTTCAATAAAAAAAATTAATTTGAAACCAAACTTGAATTAACTTATTACAAACAATTTTTAGTACAAAATTAGCTGTAGACGTACTTGAATTTTAGTACATAGCTATTTTTTAGTACACGAACTTGAATACAAACTTTAATTTAAAAACAAACTCGACTTGAATTTGAAATAAATTTTAGTACAAGCTTGGCGAAGCAAAAGCTCGTACATATTTAGCGTTTAGAATAAACGATTTTAGAACTAATTTCGAAAGAACATAATGCTATGCGATATTATATAGAGTAGGAAGCTACTAAAATTACATTCAGTAAATTAATTAAATATTAACAAATAAGGAAAAAAGGCTGCAAATATGAATCGCATAGCAAATAAGTCAGTACCTATGAGATCAACTTCTAGGGTTCAAATATTCAGTTTTATTTAGACACCTAAACAAATTAAACTCGAATAAAAAGTAAAAGCTCTTTTTGAAAAACATTATGCCTAATCAACAGTTTAGAGAAGATGTTGTAGGTATGTGGCGTGCGAAGGCTATGAACCCTGTTTACACCACAGCGCATGTAATGAATAATATTTTAAAATCATGCACGCGCGCATAAACTATAGCTAGTTGCAGTCTAATTCATTCCATATTACATCTCGTGTGTGGCCCATAAAAACAATAATAGCTCTCACTCTAAATAGCAAATAAAGCACAAATGCACACTAGGTAACTACATAGTTTGCATTGCATTGCAGTCGCGATTGTAATAAATTTTAGCTTAAATGTTCTACACAAGTTTCACTTAGCGCTAGAGGGGGGTAGGGTATCAGCAGCAACAGCAATAGAGTAAGCATTAAAAAAATGCCATTTAATTTTAAATGTTTCACACCAATTGAAGGAAGGTAGAGGTAGGTATTTAAAACGAACATACATCATTTGTACCTATTCACAAAAGAAAAACACAAAATGAGGGCGGGGTGGTGTACAAATTGTGTTTCTATGGGCATTTTTTTTTTTATTGCTGCATGCGAGGGAGCTTATGGAAACGGCCATTCAAAAATTAAAGTGCAGAGATATTTAATTCTGAAAAAACGTCCGTGATTGCACATTAGTAGAAACATACCTACAAACACTGTTATCGTTTCAATGTTTCAAATCTCGGAGAACCAAGTTTTAATTGTTGGAGAGAAGAATGCAAAGAGTAAGTTTAGTGATATCGCAGCACGGCGCTATAAATTTAAAGCTTTATTTGTTTTTTGCACCGGTAATTTCCGAAGGTCAAGTTCACATTTTATCATCCACGACGTGAACAAATTCACCTCTGATTTATGTATGTATAAGTAGGTAGGTTAGGTATACCGAATAAGACATAAGAATATTGTGCGGAGGAAGTTATTAGAGATGGGCTGCTTTGCCTGCATCAACAATCGGCGAAAACTGATCAAACTGGAAATTCCAATTTTTCATTTGTGGGTATCTAGGTGTTTCGTCGGTCCCCTATCCGCCCCTCCTCCTCTTTTGTCTTTTATACCGGTTTTTGTATTAAATACAAACCAAGAAGAAAAAATTGCCGACGATGTTGGCTCTTTACAAAAATAAAAACTCGTTTTCCCTCCGCAGCGCGCAAAGAGCCCACAGCAGCAAAATAAAATAAATCCCCTTTTTCGCTTTTTCGTCTTCACAACAAAAGAGGGAAGGAAAAACTTAAATTAGCAAAGGGTATCTCTCTAATTCAATTTGGAGTTTCCTGTCATCCCATCTGCCTACCGGTCGCTCGGTCGGACGGGTCGATTGGTTGTTTGACTGGGTAAAATGTTAAAATGCAGCTACATACACACATCCACTCAAACGAATAAAATTTTTTTGATGAACACAACAACACTACCAACATACCTACTTCTTTGCAAGCGAATGATCAATATTAAAATAGAAAAACGAAACCCCAGCTGGGAGTCCGTGAGTTCGCTTGGTATGGTTATTGGTTAGGTATACGAGGCTGGGTTTAACCCAAACCCTAAGTAAAACATTACATACAATACAGCACACAAGCGTTTGTATATAATTATTTATGTACCTCAGTATAACGGCAACTATAGCTGCACAGGGGGATAATGCGAACGCTCTAGTATTAGCGTTACAGCAACAAAGCGATGATGCCTTTTTTACACACAAACACACACTCTGTCTGGCTGGCTGGCTTTGGCTTGGCTATGGCTACCCTTCTTGCCTTCTTCATCCTAAACCAAACCATTTTGGGTCGAAACACATGCGCTTTGAAACGCACGCACAATATAAACAGACACGATTTGTGTTTGTATAAACAAAATACACTCAGGGAAAGTGTACCAACTACCGTTGTACGTTGTACATGTGTTGGGGTTGTTGAGGCGAGGGCGAAACGAACAGAGCACAAGGCAACAGAGGCGATCGATCCCTTTTCCCTCTCAGTCTCAAAGCAAGTATGTTTTTCGTTCTTCCTGTACATAAGCCCAAACGAACAAAGGCACTTTTGATCCTTCCCCATGAAGGAAACCTTTTTGCTTGGGCAAAGGACCTCTCTGTGTGCCGTTCTATGCGAATATGACGCCCAAGCAGTTCTTTGTTTCGTTTTTGTGTCAATCCTCCAAAAACAACTGAAAAGATATCAAGTTCACAGCAGGGGTGTACCTACTCACGTACAAAAATAATAAAATGCAGGAGGGATGTGTATCGTAAAGGAAGATCTCTATTGAAGAGGGTTCGAGAGCATAGATGATCTAATCCTTTTTGTTACTTGCTTTGGGAACGAATTTATTGCAAAAATGTGTTGGGGTTGTTCGTTGTGTACGGTGTATTTACCTACCTAGTCATCCCCATTTAATAGAAACAAACCCAAGCTGGGGAAAAGTGAGAGAAAAGAAATGATCCCTAGCTACAGCGCAGTTTTTATAGGTACTCCTGTGTGCAAAAGCTGCGAAAGGCACGATAGGGGAGAGTTACAAACATAAAATAAAAATCGATATCCAAAGGAAACTTCGACCGACATCCACACAGCAACAAGAAAATCAAGTTTCCTCGGTTTATTTCAACTGAAAACTCCCTCTATTCATTCAGCAGATCGAAATGTTAATTTATCAAATAATATGTAGGTATTCTAATGATTCCCCAACATGGGGACCAAAAAATTTCCACAAACACAACGAAAATATATGTAAAATTAAGAGCCACTTGAAAGCATTTCACCAAAAATTCAATCAAAAAAAAGAATAAACGAAAACAGCATGAGTTGAATGAGTGCAAAAATTTAGAATGCTGAGAAGTCACAAATAAGGTTAGTTGAAATTATTAAGAAAACCTGTTTTCCAATCCAAAGGAGATCAAGAGAGAATTTTGTCTGACGACGCAAAATAAACACATTTAAGGTTATACCTACATAGATATAGATTTAGGTTTTTTGTTTTCGCCATCAAAATTCTTAGCAAATGACAATCGAAAGAAAGAAGATGATGGGAAAAAAGAAAGACCTGAAGTAAAAGTAAGAAAAAAAGAAAAAAACCATGAAAAATACCAACGATCCCAAGTTTGAATTGGGTAGGTATGGTGCTGATGTTGATTTTTGTAGCCAACGTAGCTAGGTGCGGAAAAAATGATGCTGGTCTAGTCTGGTTAGGTTAGGTAACGTGGTTTTTTTTCTTAAACATAATTAATAAACTTCCATAATGGGATTGGCTGATTACAACTTGAGGCAATTTTGTCAAATCAAGGCGAAATGCAAATAAAGATAAAAGGTTGGAAGAATTATAAGAAGGCTTAAGGTAGGTACGTAGGTAGTTTAGGAGGCACAGAGCTATAAAAGAAAAGGGGGAGACGAGGATCAGTTTGGAACCCAAAGAGGTCTATAGTTGAATTTAGCTGTCTTACCTATGGGATGAGTTTTGCGCTTAAGTCATCTGTGATATTTGTTCAAAATTGTTGTAGTTACCACCTACAAAACATTTGGGGAGAAAAGATGATTTTATAAAGCTCTAGCTCCATAAGACATCGGAAAACCAAACCGACTCCACCACAGGGTTTGGGCTTTTTATATCAAGGAAACCCATAAATACGAACTACCGGAGTTAGACGTCTATACACTATAACTCCTAGGTAAGTTTTAGTATTACAGGAAGATATATACGCCGGATATAGTAGATACCCAGTGGTTGAAGTGTTCATTTTAATGCGAAAAGCATTAAGTTGAGTACCTATACCTCGAAATAGGTACCTACACGTCAGTAAGTTAGCTGAGCTAGTTTACCTATAAATTTTAATTAGAACATAAGTAAATAGCTAGGTAGGTACCTATGACCTACCTAGCTAAAAGTTAACTGAAAAAAAGTAGATAGAATGGAGATATTGGCAAGCCTTAAAAGCTGTTCTGCTTTTCAGGACCTCAGGTAGGTATTGCCTTTTTCTTTGCGGTGAATGAGTGTACCTATTTAGTCAAGTTGTAACTATGTATCTCTAACTTATTTACAGGATAAGCCTATTCCCGTCATCATAAGCTGCATTAAACCTTCAAGAATTTTCAATTTACTGATCGCTTTGTATTTTGTCTTGTAGAGTGGAAGTAGGACTGATGGAGAAAACAAAGGGTTTATGCTTCGTTAGCAAGTGAAAAGGGGAAGGTTTAACATTTTGATAAACGTCCAACCATTGCTTGGCTTCTCGAAAAGAATAAGTAGGTTATGTAGGAGTTGAGATATTGGCAAATAGGTATATTGTTATGAATGGTTTCTTTTTGGAGTAGGTATTGGGCGCTGGGTCTTAAATCAGAAAAAATATGTCTTGAGCAGTTCTATACGAGTTATAATTTACGTTTGAAAGCCACTAGGTAGGTAGCTATAGGTAGGTATACATAGTTTTTACATGAGTTTTACATGTACAGTAAATTACATATTCAAAAAAGCAACATCCCACCTACCTTTTTGTGTGGGAAAGTTTAACCTCATTGGAAGATCACACCTAAGATAAACTTTATCAACTTTTTTCACTAGGTACGCAAAGGGTCTTTTTTTATATTCGAAGTATTTTAAAAACAATAAACTATTTGCTCTTAAACAAGTTGCACCCTTAAGCAACAACCAACAACTAAAAAAAGAAAAAAGCTTGATGACATGTCTCATTATTCTGCATTGTAACTATGCAGCAACTGCCTTTAAAAAACTACGAACGGTTTCAAAGGTACACTGTTTTACATATACCTAGATACCTTTCTTTGAAATAATGATGATAGTTATATGACGCCAATGCCATAGAATTTCAAAAACTGTGTCTCCCCTTCAAACATCATGTGAGGCGAGTCATTGAACAAAAAAAAAAATATAAAAAAACCACCCCACATAAATAAGGTACAGCACTTTAACCTTCCTACCTACATTGAATAGCTATAGTATAGGTAGGTACCTGTACCAAGTTGCACAACTCAATCAATCACACTTCCCATCAAAATTGTTAAGATCGTCGACACACACCGCAAAGAAACGAGAGAGGAAACACAAAAAGCTCTAACTTTTACTTCGCATAGGAAGGAGACTTCAACATCATACATGTACATACCTACCTATCCACCTATCTTCTTACCTACCTAGGTATTTTGTTTACTTAGATGTGATGTTGACTCCACGTCTCAAACAAAATAAAGCAACAACTTTAGACGTTGCTTGTGGTTTTCCCCAAATCCAAAAACAGGTACAGAACTTTGATGTAGATCCGTTCCACCCTCCGTGTTGGTACCCTTTCTTCATAACCTCTTTTTTTTTCCTCGCCCCTTGACAATTCTCTTGAGAATTTAGTGTAGTCGTTTTTTTTTTTTCGCTTCATCTGTCCCGATAGAAAACATAAAAGCTTAAACTCTTTCTCCTTCCCACGCACACAAAGTTCCTAATCATAAAATAAAAGCAATAAAAAAAAAATCCCTCAGCAAACGACACACACCAACACAAATAAACCTGCGACATAAAAAAACGCGCATCATTGCAAAACACACATATCTTCCCTCAAAGATCATTATGGGGGAGAGAACTCAACTTACAATCACAAAGCACTAATTGAAGTGCTAACGACGGCCAGAAATATGTCGATACTCGATACCCACACATGTCAGTGTTTGAAAAAAAAAAAAGAGTTTTCAAACACATTTTCTAATGTGTGTCAATCACGACAATTGTGCATTCAGAATATTCTATCGCATAACTTGAAAAATTACATAAAAAGCTCACTTGTTCGGAGCTGCTGTTATGTAGGTATGAAAGAAAATATAACTCGAAGCTTTTTATGAGCTTTTATCAACATCACCATCATCATCTACTTGAGCAACGTTTTTTTTTTTATTATTATTTTTCCAATGCTTTCAAAATGCTGAGGAATGTTTTCCCCCTTTTTTCCTCTTCATGGTTTTTATATTTTTCATGCAAACTGCGAGGGGGAAAACAAAATGGCCGATCCCTCTTATGACTGAGGTGTACTCTTGTGACGCCATTAGCGCTTTATGATTTTACTGGCATTGGACAAAAGAAAATTTGCAGTAAAATTGAAGAAAAAAGTTTTAAACAGGGTCAATCTCAATTATCCAAAAGAAAGCATACAAACACACGTACGCCAACTCATTAAAATAAGTATATATGTACATTTTCCAATAAAGCAGAAAAAACTCTCCAAATCTAAATTTAGAAACATAAATTGAATTCCCTTCACTTCGTCGACTCTGGTGTGCACCCTTATTTGCTTGCAATATCTACATATAAATCCATTCAAACTGATTCTCATTTTCAGTTAAAATATATTTTAACACGGGCTACAAAATGTAGGTACGTACGTTTAAAAATCTGTTAATTATATTGCTTTCTTTACTTTTCATAAACGTCCTCTTATGTGCGTCATCGTGTATTGTAGTTACTTTCGCGATTGATGATAACTAAACTTTTGAATTTAATTTTATCTCGCAACAAACCCAAAGCAATTAATCAATCTTTCGTGTGAATGAATTGGAAGAAACGAACCAAAAAGAAATAAAAGAAGAATTCGATTGCAAGAAAATTTTATAAACACCAACTTTCCGCGGAGCGAAACTTTCGACGCTTTTAATGATGCACGACGTTTGCTTAAAACTAAAAGTTTTACAAAATACAAAGAGCTTCGACTTCAATTCGAAAAGCAGCGAGCAAATTATGTCAATGTGTTTGTTTGGTAATTTTACGAGAGAGTATGGTGGTGTTCTAAATAAAACACCACCGCTATGGTAAAGAGGGGAATTTAGCTCTGCTCATACATACACACACAGGGCAGCATATAGAAAATAAAAAAAATAAAAAGAGAAGACAAATACTCAACATCGTCCATCTGTCGGTCGCTCCTCGCTCCTCATGTTGGGTTCGGCGAGTTTATCGGTGGCATTGGTGGAGTGTTTGTGAATTAAGTTTTGGGATAAACACACCACCAAACATTATTTGAAGTAAAAGCAAAGCCGCAAAATGGAAAGCGAGGGTAGCTTTGCTTTTTTTCTTTTTTTAAGATTGAAGAATTGCCAGATCGGAGAAGTCTTTTTATTGTTTGATCTGTGTCGGTTTAAACTGATGTGATCTTGGAATAGATGGTACCTACTTACGAACATATGTACGTACCTATTTCAGGTTATGTTTACACGTACTTTAAACTTGAAAAACAAATCCATAAACTTAAATTGCTATGTTGAGAAAACCTTATCCAGTGAAGCTACGTTTACATTCTTAATTTTTTACTACCTAGTTCTGTTCATTTGAGTAATATAACCCTACCTAACTTGCAATGGCCAGAGGTTTCCATAGCTTTGTTGCGCGTTGAGCGTTGCGCCACCTACCCAACTATGAATATTAATCAAAAACAGCACGGAATCTACGTTGCTAGGAATAAGTTCCTTAGTGCCTGTCCACACGTGTTATGCCCATAACGTTATGCCCATAACGTTATGCCCATAACACCTAGTGTCCAGACGTTGTTATAATTCCTCACACAAATTCTCCATTTTGTTGTTGGAAATCGTTGAAAACAAGCATAACGTTATGGGCATAACACGTCTGGACACGCAAAGTGTGCTGCTTGCGCAGATAAATCAGTTTTCATTTTGCGCATCCAGCCTCTTTCTTCCTCACCCCTCTTGCCTAAAAACGGCCGATATAACGTTATGGGCATAACACGTCTGGACAGGCACTTACAGAAATCCTGCTGCACCTGTCAACTTCCTAGTGAAGTTTGTTGATTTCGTTGAAATATGAGCAATAAAAGTCGCGTCAACGATCGTCTTTTTTTGTCCGAGAAATCTGTTTTGGCAGTCGATCTTTCGATATAACAGATGAGGAAATAAACATGCTTATTTTGACATTCTCTATTCGATAGAAAGTTGGTCGAATTCGAAAGAAGTGCATTACAATATCTACCTACGCGCCTGATCTGCAATCATTTTAAACTGAAAAATGAATTGTTCCATTCTATTGGTTCGTAATCGGCCCTATCGAGGTAACCGTCGGAGCGGAATTCTCTCCGATCGGAGACATTTTGCTTCGTGGTAGTTCTTCGATCGGACGATCCGACGTTCTCCGATAAGTTTTTGTTGCGGAGATTTTAGTTTTTGGAATGCAAAGCATTGTCGCATTTGTTACGACGACGGAGAAAACTCCGCTCCGACGGCGACGGTTACCTCTATAGGGCCGAATAAAAGATATTTTTATGGCATTAGTGTTGTCTTATGGGCCCACCACTGGAACAAAAAAGAGAAGATAAATTGACGTTAACTCCAAATCTGCGTTTCGCCCAGGACTCATCAGTTAGATGTTGTCGTACCCTTCTTAGACGCAAAATGTACAGCCAATTTCTAGAAACAGTGTTACCAACTGAAAAACCAAACCTTTTAACCAAACATCCATTATCTACTTACATGCTTACAAAAATGTATAAAACTCGATGAAATATTTAATTGATTAACTTACTGACCCTTAACGAGTACTCTTAAATTATCGAAAACATTGGTCTTCGGGGTTCAAGATACTTTAGGTACAATGCATTTGCACAAAGTGTCAAAAACATGAGGGCAAAGAGTTGAAAGGCAGTCAATTCATAAGGTACGGTACAAAACAACAACGGTATTAATTATTTGCATAAGAAAAAAATCTAGATGCCAGGGGTTTGACTACGCTCGCTCTTTCGTTATAAGTTTGTTTGCTTGCTTCCATTTTATTTAAAAAAGAAAAAAGTCACGACATAAGAATGGAGTGAAAGAATCATCAAATGAAATTAAAAGTTTAGCAGGTTGAATAAGTTCGTCTAATTTTAGCTAAAAATTTCAACTTACAGCAAAAAGTAATTATGTACCTATAAGAACTAAATTTGAAGAACTATTTGAGATTTACAGTTCTCAAGGCCATATCAATAGGCAACATTTAAAAACCCATTTTGCAAATGAGGAATATTCTTCTTCCTTTTTGGTGTTACGAACACTGTGATGTTATCTAGGAGGGATCGCCGCTCTCCCACTTTTCTGCTTCACACTAGTGATCAGCCCTTGGGGTAAGCAACCAAAAAGAAACTTTCAACTCCGAAAGAAAAGTTATACACTCAAACTGAGGTTTTCTACCCAAAATTAAAGTTTCTTAACAATTTTATTATTTTAAATGGTAGGAGAAGAACTTTTTAGAAGTTTAAGGAAGTCAACATTCGAATGCACAAATCCAGGGTTTTTTAGGGTTTGTTCCGTTTTGACATAAAGACTTTGACTTTCGCTTTTTCCTTGTTTAACTGAAGTTTAGTAGTTTTTAGATTTCAAGGCAGGTAAGTACCTACCTACCATGAAACAGATTATGATGATACGTTTATGTTGACCTACTGAATGAATGCAGGTTGTGTTTAATTGAAAAGCTTGACATGATCAATATATTCTTTTAATCACTAGGCAAATGTAATTGAGTTAATGTTTAAACACGCACAACCTTGGTAACAATCATTAACAAACATGTTTAATAGATAGATAGACCTACGTAACAGTGCCAGCAGCAAGAAAAATCCCAAGTAGGAGGTACCCATGTACGTTATAGTCAGTAATGACAATGTTAACTGTAATTGAGTACGTATACATATTATGACGTTGTTTTATTTTTCAATGTAAAATAGGTTCGAGCTTAAATAATCACTTTAAAAACTGCTTTGATGAAGGTAAGCGGAAGTTGCCTAAGGATTTAATTCTTTCTATTCGCCACAAAAAACAACAGTGAACAGAAAAATATTTGAAAAAAGGAAACAGTTTTAGTTTTAGCTCATGCTACACTTAACTGCTTCACTTTTTCTTTTAACCAAAATAAATATAGGAGACATGATAATCCAAAATGTGGAAAATTTCATTTTGATGACATTCAAAAACGAACAAAGTTCACTCGATGCAGCATTCAAGTCGTCACAAGTCCAATAACAAAAAAAAAAAAAATGAATCCATCACTAAGGTACGTCAGTATCTCACACTGCATTTAGAAAACAATTATCCCTCCCCCACGGGGATTGACGCTTTGAATTCAAAATCATTATTTGCCGACGAAACCTTATAATCGATCGTACATTTCATTGGCGGGGGAAAAAAGAAGGAAGAAAATGAA
Organism: Melanostoma mellinum; assembly: GCA_914767635.1. Lineage (NCBI taxonomy): Eukaryota > Metazoa > Arthropoda > Insecta > Diptera > Syrphidae > Melanostoma > Melanostoma mellinum. Next base: position 207,409,761 of record OU612059.1, read on the forward strand.
GCAATTTAAATTTAATTAAAGGCAATAAAGGTAAATGTCGGACTAAAAATACATAAAACGCCGAGAGGAAATTTATAAAAATAAACGGAACAGAAACAAAATATGAGAAGAGACAAAAAAGTGTACCTATGTAAATCAAAACAAAAATAATGCAATATAAAAGCTTATAGAGGCAGGCATTCTCTCATTTCTTTTTTACTTGTTAGCTTATTTAAAGTATGATGATCAATTTCACTTTATAGGTAGGTACACATACCGTATATAAAAATATGAAAAGCACTTCTCGGTCTCGGCAACGAAGAAAAGTAACAACACAACGAACCAACGACGCGACACACGAACAAAATATTTTCTCAGTTTTCTTTTACTTTTTTTGTTGTTAATAATAAATACAAATATAAATTATTATTCAAAATGAGCTCCGTTGCAAGTGAGAAGAAAAAGCAACAACACATAAAAGTTCGAAATTATGGCAAACGAAGTACTGAATTAAAAAAAAAAGCACACATCACAAAGAATTCAGAAAACTTTTCGCGTTTTCTTTGAGAAAGACGACGACGAAGAGAACTCTCCACGTTCCCCACCAGCAGCACAAAGCAAAGCACCACAAATCCACAGTCACAAGAAGCTACAATAAAGGTAGCTTTTGTATGAGTTTTATTATGTTGTATGAGAGTACTTTCGCGCGTCCGACCAACGTGTAGTACTCCGATGGTGTTTATGTTGTTACTGGTTTTGCGTTTTGGTTTCTAGTCGAATTGACTTCTCGCAAGCTGTACCGTGGAAATTTCTTGCTTCTTCTTCTAGCCAACACAAAATGGCATGGGTACTTTTCCGAGAGTCATTCTCTACCTACATACACAGAACGATCACGAATACATAAACACACTGCCCCCGAGGACCCATTAATACACATGCAATTCTGTATTTTCTTTTTACCCTCCCGGCCTTTTTTCATTCAGAATATTTCAAAAATTAGGGTTTTTCAACCAACAAAGAAGAAATGATCCCAACACAAATGATAAGCATGGAAAAAAAAGAAGGAACAACAAATAATGGTGCTCGTTTTTCCAGTGAATCTGTCTCTGAATACTTTTTGGAGGTAGACGACGCGACGGATGGATATCGGAGTTGCAAAGGGGATATTTAGAGCCCCGATTAGGAACCCCAAGTACCTATGTTGTTTATGATTGACTGTATGTATGTACTCGAGGTAAATAGGCGAACCCTCATTTTTTTCGTTCTTTTTCTCATACCTACTCTCTCTCTCTTTCTTAATTATGAGGGAGTCATTTTGCATTCGCATACATATCTTGTTTTTGTGTTGAATTTTGTTATTGTATTTTTGGCACACAGTATGTAATTATAATTCATAGAAGAAAAAAGAAAGACCAAAAGGGAACTCTGACTGAAGAAATATCCCCCAGCAATAGGTGATCGTAATTGGTACTTGGCTAGTGGTATATGTCATGCCTACTTGAAAGCTAAAAGCACGCATAGAAGGAGAGTTGCCAGAATTAGGTTAGTGCTTGTGACAGTTATTATTTTGGTCGATTAAAATATACCTATGTATATCAAAATGCGCTTAAACTTTTGATGACGTTTTTTTAGTGTAGGTAGATACATACCCCTTCACATTGAAATTTCAGAAAAGTTTTACATTGAATATAAAAAAAATAAATAAATAGGGTGGCGCAACAGAGCGAGGAGCCCCTGGGCCTAGCGCATTTCCCACAACCATGCCCTGTTAGGGAATGGAAGTGACCTACAATTTTTCGCCGGTTCCGAACGGCTAATTGAGAAACCGCTTTTCATGGCAATGAATTTAGTAACGGAGGACTTGCCATCTTGCCAATTCCTCGCGAAAGTCGATACCCGTGGAAAAACATTTTTGCATTTTGCCTCTGCTGGGATTCGAACCTCGAACCTCTGGGTTAGCAACCATCACGCCACGGGTACCACAATATTGAATATGCAACTAAGAGTTAGTAGAGTTTTCACTGAGCTCGGTGAAGGGAAACTGGTCCACAAAGATTACATTAATTAGACAGACGGCCAGACCCAAACGTTTTTGGCGGTAGGTATATTGAAATACCTCTTACGGTTATTGGAGCTCTGGAAAAAGCCTTACGTTCTCCGATTGAACTATTGCTGATGACTGCCCTGCAAGTTTATATAGGGGCATTCTCTCTTTAACAGGTGCAAATTTTAAAGTAATATTCACTCGATATTAACTAGAAAGTGAATAAGTCACTGTAAATAATTGCAAAGCTAACTAAAAAATAACCAAGTGGCAGTCGAGGAAAGATCCTCGATCTTCGTTTCATAAGTCAGTGGTCTTGTCTTCTACGATTCTTCTACATTCTACAGATTTAATATTCAAAAAATTTTGTATTATCAAAAATGTATTTCTGTCTGTTAGCGGGAGATTCGCGGGTATATGGGTATTGCCTTTCGCGAGAAATTGGTAAGTCAAAAGAACCCTTGGCTTCTTCGACAAACTGGGCGACATCTTTAACCTTCCTCTGAACAGCAGCCTTAAGTTTATTCAGAGATCCAAATGATTTAGTAAGGGTTCTCAACCCAAATAGCCTAATCATCAACTCAATCACAATGGATCTTTAAGATCTGAGTGCGGTGTTGCCACTTGCCCTCCAACCTAACCTAACCCAGAAGCATGTTTTTTAGAGGCAAAAATGTTTTTCCACGGGTATCGCCTAACGCGAGGAATTTGCAAGTAATCCGTTGGTAAACTCATGGCCAGAAAAGCTCTTTCTCAATAAGCCGTTCGGAATCGGCAGAAAGTTGCAAGTCCCCTCTGTTCCCTCACAAGACATGAGAAATGCCCTAGTCCCCGGGGCTCCCCACACTGTTGTACCAGCCAATGTATGTATGTACATAATGAATCTGATAGATTGAATTTTGTATCATTTTGATGAAATTCTACACTCCCTATGGCCTCGTCTTTATTTCACCTGTAATTTGGCCAATAAAACAATAAGTATCCCTCGAATTTCTGTGATGCTTCCATTTTGGTATTGGTAGTCCGAAATCGCTACGACGGGCCTTGTGATAAGGGCCAATATTACAATTATTAACTACTGACTTGCACACTAAGGCACTTTGCATTAGAATCCAATAATAAATTTTGAATCTAATCGATGTCAAATCCAACCAACAGCTCCGTATAACATGCTCTGGTGAGATCTTTTTCATGCTTTTTTGTTTTTCAATTCATTTCACTAATCTTTTTTCTATTTATGTACATGCTCACAAAAATGTATAAATTAGCCTAAATAACAGCTTAGCTTTTACCCTTAAACGGGTACTCTAAACTTACATCATTCTAGTGACTTTCAGTCTAAAAATAACGTATGAATCAATAAACTAGAGCCAATCAATCCCTTTTTTCCAGACCAACCCTGAACGTCTTTTGATACGAATATCACAAGGTGGTCAGGTACATGACAGTCATTTATAGCCATTTTAAGTAGGAAAACTTAGACAAATATAAACAGTGAAAAATGAAGAAAATATTCCGGAGTTTGAGTTTCTTTCAGCTACACTTTAGAAAGTATGTATAACTACAAAACACCAAACAAACCAAAACTACAATCAACAAAATAAAGCGAAACATTCTCTAATGTCAGCAAAAATGTCCAAATTTTGATTCCTGGGCAACGAGAGCAAGTTGTTTATAAAGACATCGCTGTGCCATCGCATTGAATAAACGTCATCACATGACAAGGACGTTGGTTGAAATATTGCTTTAACGCGTATCGAGATCTTTCAAGCTGATTTCTCAACTCTTCAATAAGATAAATGATTTTGTTCTAGGTCCTCCTCATCAACTCTCTGTGATTAAAAATTGGAGATGACCCCTATAAATATTTTATTAAAGTTATTACTCAACAACAACAAACCCAAAGTTAGGTTAGGTTAGTAAGGTGCAAGTGCAAGTATTATGTTTGTCTCTCAAGTATAAATAGAAAACATACAGAGGAGACATTAAAAAAAAATGAATTCAAGGATAAAACTTCAATTTCATGCGCAACACACACTTGGCTTCTGTTAATCAAAAAAGATCAATGTTTTCACATTTTTACGGAGTCTGATTTGTCGTCGTGACATGTGTTAATTATTTTTATAACTTTACTCTACCTACTTTGTAAAACATGGAAATATATTCTCCAATGCTATTTAGAAAACTCCTTCAAACGAATACCTACAAAGTCAAAACATTTCAACCTCTCGAAAGCTATAAATATGAAAATTTAGCATTTGAATTTTAATTTTCACTCAATTAATATTTATATGAAGTCACTGAACCGTTTGAACCGAGAGAATTCTAAGTTTTCCAACTTTATTTTTTTGTCAAAACTTAAAACCAATTTTACATCTCCCTTACATAATCTGCTCCAGATCAATTGGGAGCACTTTAAACTTGCTTCCATTAATGTAAATGTATACATCTTTATGTTCTCTTCACATCTTAATTATATTCAACACCACCACCACTACCTAAAATTCAAGTTACTATAAGCATTGATGATAAGAAAATGAAAAAAAAGAGCTTTAAATCAATAAACCGATCTATTACAGCAACATCTCAACAAATACAAAATTTAAATAGGTATGAACAGACAAACGATACGATAAATTCGTTACGCTATCTATACGTGTCTACTTTACCTATTCATAATAAACCGCTGAAACTTCTAATTTGAAAATCAAATCTTCGTGAAGCAGGTAGGTTTCTATCTATTCTATTTCATATCGTTAACATACTAATTTATTGTAACAATAATTTTAGTGTGCGCGCGCTGCTTCATATATGTACAACTTACATAGGTCAATATGGTTCGTGAAACGTGAAATTTTCAAACCACAGAAACAAACAAAAAATTCCTCTCATACAGAAAAAAGCTTCCTACATACTCTTACCCCACAAACTACTGCTAGGCGAAGCTTTTTACCTCCCTCAGCCCCAAGTAGAAAAACATCAAACCAAATTCACCCTGACACATATAATTTTTGAGTAAAAAAAAAAAAACAACAGAATATAAAATGAAATTAATTTCATACCTACTCACGCGATCTGGCAGTGCTTTTAGTTCGTTCTAAACACAGCCCACCACATAATAATAGAGACCCGACGACTGCTTGTTGTTCTGTATGCTGTGCTTATGTATTGGGGTGGGGTTTGGTATTAAGGGCAGCAGTACCTCTCTAACAGTATCGCGCATGATTGAGGGGTACTTCATGTAATATAAAAAAAAATCGGAAATGTGAGGGAAAAGTTATAACTGAAAATACAAGCAGTACCTAGTTCATATCTAATAATCTATGTGCTGTGAATTGTGAAGAGATCCCATGAAATGAAAATGTAGATCCCATCGGATTCAGTGTTTCAGTTTCAGCTTATGTTTTTCTTCTTCTTTTTTTACACAACAAATCTGTATCTGGCATTGAATGAGCGATAAACTTAAACAGGCACAGTTGAAGCAGAAACGTGCGTCATTGCAAACTTGGTTATGGAATAGGGTTTGAGGTATGTACGGATATGAGATATGACAGACAGAAAGGTGGTGTTTTTATGGGTCTTTTGTGTTGGCTGCCCTATGGAAATATCACTCCGTTTTTCTGATGATATACACACGTGTTGTGTTCTGTACTTTTCCAAATCGAACGGCTAAAGCTCAAGCCCTGAGCGTATACCTACACGACTCTTTATACATACATAAGTATGTTATGCGCCATTTACATACATATACATTTATGATACTCCAAGCGAACAATATCGGTGCCCTATGTGTGTTACAAAGTTCTTTTATTTGCGCACCAGTGGAGAATCACAGCATAGAAACGAACATGGCACTTGGCAAAGGGTTTCTTTTTTTTTTTTTGTATTTAGTTGCCATCGAAGAACTTATGGGGAGGGTTTTCTATTGGAGTAGTTTCAGGCAATGAGAATATGGTTGTGATCTATGGGTTGAGTCAGCTACCACCGCTTAAGCAAGGGGAAATTAAGTTTATCGGAGCTGAAAAATCAATACCTGAACGAAAACCCAGTAAGTTAAGCTATGAAAACTTTCCAAGTTTAAGCATAAAACCTTTTTGGTTATGCACCGAAAATGAACTTCTTATTGCTAAATTTATTTCAATTCAAAACTCAATATCTTTTTAAGATAGGTAAGTACCACAACCACATTATTCTAAACGTGGACAGAGATGCAAAAGCTCGCAAAAAGTTATTTAGGTAGGGGAAGCTTAAGAGTAGATAGATACTTTCCTACACGGTGTTCAAGGGTTTAGAATTGAAATTTTGATTTGATCGAATAGGTAGTCAGATACTGATGAATGTAGAGAGTCAGATTAAATTGCAAGAGAATAATATGACTGATTGACTATAGCTCTACAGACATCACAATGGGTTTTTTATTTTTTTATTTTGTTTGTTTTACTATTTTTCAAACTAAGCAAACTTAGTCTACACATTTATTTACTTTGCTATTAATATCGTTAACATACCTACCTATTTTTCGTTGTCAACAGTACAAACTATGGATAAATGTTAGTGCAAGTGAAACTTCGTTATCATTACGACTGGAGTGCAGAAGGACGACCTGATAAACGCTTAGTTTATTACTTTGTTAAAATAAAATAGGTTCAGTATTTCATTTGCGTTTGCATATCGGTTTTGATCAAGGTTTAACAGGTTAGAAACAAGACAGAAAACAAGAAAATGTTTATGTGGACTAGGACAAAAAACTTAGCTTAAGGGGGGACGCTGGTCTAGAATTTTGAAGAAACCGAAATTTTTTTTGTCTGAAAAGGTACTTTAGGGTCTTAAAAATAACATATGAAAGGATGGATGCCGGCAAAAATGTCTAAATGCCCAAACTTTCCATTCTGCGGCAGCGCCCCTCTGGTATGCCGTATGATTTTATAGTATTTAAAACTTTAAACGCATTTTTCTCAAAATCACTTTTTTTTGACTGGCCGAAAACATAACTTGAGCAAATCTTCACCGATCTATACGAAATTTTGACAGTACATTCAAGATATCTTTCTCCAGAGCCGTACGTAGGATTTTTTTTCTATGTTGCATAGTTTTTTTTTAATCAATAATTTTGTCGCATTTTTTTAGTGAAAATTTGAATTTTTTGTTCAAACGTACACCATTTTCGCGAAAAAACAAAATATCGAAAAAATCCTACGTACGGCTCTAGCTGTTGTTATAAGGAAACTAAAAAATTTCGGGATTTTGTTCCAGGATCAAAATTAAGGAGGTTACACTTTCGGCCATGAAGTGCCTCCGAAGAAATGCTGAACAGCCGCCATTTTGAATTTAATTGATACGAAAAAATTTGTATTTGTTTATTAAGACCTAAATTATAAGACCTCTTTCACAGATTTTCGATTGATCTTTTTGTTGAGTCACAAAAAATTCATAAATTATGCCCATTTTTTCACGCTCTAGACCAGCGTCCCCCCTTAAGCAAAAACAATCAAATGGCCAGTATTTATTTAACGGCTTTCACCATGAGTTTGAGTACGACGAAAACTGGACAATGACGAATTTATGATTCTACTGTTCAAATCCAAATGTATAACAGAACCTGGTGCCGATTTACCGCATCCGTGATCGAGTGAGTAAGTACAATTTTTCTTTCAGAATTTCCTATATTTTACACATCAGTCTGCTGTTCATTTATCGACTTTTATTCGTTCAAATACTGATGAACAAATGTCAAATTGTGTTGCTAAAGTCTTAGATAATGTGTTCAACAACAACACGTTACACTTCGCCTTTATATCAAATTAATGAGAAATCACCTCAGTTCGAATTAATGTAATGAACTGATCTGTTTTCTCAAGTTGAGTTCACTAGTTCAGCTACTGAAATTTTTGGCTCGACAAAATTTTTTCTTGGTTTTTGTGAGCTTTGCATGTTTTTCCTCCAACGTCAGTTCGTCGCATCACATACTGGGCATGTTTCAGTTCGATATTCAGTTCACCTGTTATTCAGTTTAGTTCGATTGGGTTTTGCACTAATGTCACATGCTTGTGTAAAGCGGGGAATACGCGATACAATCGACGAATGCCATTTGGATCGCATACGATCGAATTTGGTTTTCAGCTCAAGGCATTCGCCATTGCGATGTCGAACAATCGAAGTTTTTTGCATACACACTTTTTACAATCATCCCATGCGATGTACGATTATCGGTACGATAATTGTATCGTGTATTCCCCGCTTAATGCTTTGCAGAGATGAACTACGATATCCTGATTTAGGCCCGTTAGTTCAAGAAACAGCGCTTTTAAGAACTAAATATTTTATTGGTGAACTTACATTAGAAACTCAGGTTTTATCTTTGAGTTGTATTGCAAGAAGCTACACATGAAAAAAGATTTGCTAGTCGAATGATTAGTGACAAAGTTGTCTTGAAAATATTTGGTACATAAGTTTCTTATTTCTACACATCCTTGATTCTTGATGAATAGAGTTGATGATTTAAATAATAATAACTACAAAAAGTTTGTAGATCTTAGGTTTCTATGAACAGCTCATCAGAAAATCTAAACCTAAACAAGTGTCGAATGTTAACAACCATTGCTACAAATAAAAGCGCCTTTAATGACGAAAAAGTACGATAGTCAGAAAACTGCAGTTTTAAGTTCAATAAAGATATTTCATAGGCGATTTTGTTACTAGGTGAATGATAACTGGCCGTCGAATGTGACCGGGGATCGAATTACCGCACATTATATAGTACCTAATATACGTAGCTGAATTAAGTGATTTAGTAGGGATCTAGTAGGCATCTAGTAGGTATCTAGTAGGTTCCAAAAGTTTACATCCTCTCATCAATATCTAATCGAACGAAATTTGATTCGATAGATGAACGGCGGAGAGATTGGAAGTTTAAAACAATACCATACGTATTTAAGTATGTAAGCATGTTTAGAGAGAGATTTGAGTTACGTGTTTAGATCACGGTTGCCAGTTTGGTCATTTATGTCCAAATCTGGTCATTATTTTTTCATTTGGTCACATGGTCACTTTTGATTCCATTTGGTAATTTTTTCAAGGAAAGAAATAAGAGAAACCCTTCAGTTTATAAGTTCTTAAAATTGGAATGTATACGAAAGGCAGTTTTTTTTATCGAATTATGCAAAAAGTGCATCAATAAGTTCGTTCGTTCAGGCCCAATGATTGCTCTGAGGTAGCCGCAATGAGATCTCTTGTAAAACCTCAGTTTTCCCTTAATACCAAGCTTTGTGTTTTTTTTAGTTCTGCACTCGCCCTGAAGTAAGACTAGGATTTTGCCGGGGAGAATTCTGGTAGCAAACACTGATATCAGTGTCATTTGACATCAGGAGTGACATTCTGTAAGTAAAAAACGAACAAACAAGATTTGCAATGTCTTTCCTATTGAAAAACGTTTGATCGCTTTCGTTTCGCTTTTTATAGAATTTGGCCCCAGTGCTTTTCTTCAAATGGCCGCCATGTGTGGTGACTTTGTGATTAAATCTGCCTTACGAACTGAAAAAAGGATTTTTGGCAACTAGACATGATGCTGCAAAGCTTGTTTCTGTCAATACTGTATAATACGAATGTTTCTTCCAAGATCTTCCGTGTGTTGTACGAATTTTTTGACGTGGGGTTTTTGAGACAAAGACAAGACATCGCATCTGACGTTAATAATTGGTGCAATTGTAAGATTTTCACATTCATTGAACATGCTTTCTCCCGACTAAATCATGCTGTTGGTGCACTCTCCTTTCAAGCTAATCACTAGCTTCCTTGAAAATGTTGGCGTCGAGACCGTCAGGATATCCAGTTTTATTTGATTTGAGCTTACATACGAGCTTGCCACCCTAACTTTTTCTGGATTAGAGTATGGCATTCTTGATAATCGTCTAAGTTGAGTCTGCATAATTAACTTTTCTTTTTCGGTCTTTACGGGTTTGGTTCATAGTCTTCCATCCTGGCATGAATTTTCAACTTTTGGTGCAAACTTTGAAGCTCTTACTTTTTCTTCTATATCTCCTAAAACAAGCGCTTCTCATGCTGCTTTTTTCCGTTTAAGAATTTGGTGTTCTTCCCTTCTTTCTTCATCGGAATCGATCATAGTTTTGGTCATTTCAAGCTACGTTTGGTCATTTTTATTTTCATTTTTGGACACATATTTCTTTGGCAAGTGGCAACCGTGGTTTAGATAAAAACGTTGACAATCTGGGATTGTTTACTTGAGATATTGAACAGCTGGGTTCTAACTACAAAAAACAGGCCGCATGTTGTTACAAAAATTTTACACTGCTGTATGTAAATTTGTATGTACACTTTTTTATTTTTTTATTTTAACTGCTAGTTACCGGTTTGCAATGTTCTACATTCAAACCGTTCGTTGGGCCAATTTACCTTCACTGCAGAAACATCATTCGGTTAAAATAAAAATTCAAAAAATTTCACCATTTTTGTGAAATTTTAAGTGAGGATAGAAAAGCCAAAAAGACTCATAGATCTCAAATTTAAGAGTTCAGAGGTCCAGACTTATGACAAAATATGTTCCTCATATCCATCAACTCCAAAAAAGGGCGAAGCTTAAGTGCTTTTATGTGTTTTGGTAATCAGCCTTGCATAAAATAAGTATTCATTCATAATTTTTCCAATTCATTATTCAATAAAAAAAAAGAAGCTGAACTCAACAAAATTACTTTCAAGTTGCGAAACTTGAATTATTGTGAAAGAAAGAACAAAGAATTTCACACAAAATCGCCTTTCACTATAGTTAAACATATTCACCAAGTAATGCAAAGAAGCAGTTGTGCCTGTGTGCCTTTGGTCATCACAAAAAAAAAATGTGACCAATCAATATGATAAAAAAAGAAGTTATTTTTAGAGGATAGCCAAAAGCGATGATTGTTGAATCGATTTTAGGTGTTACTTTTTACATTCAACGTTTTTTGCAACAAAATAAAGAAAACTAGTTTTGGTGGTGCGACAAACAAAACGACTACAACGACGATGAAGCTGGAGAGAGAATTAAAGTTAGAAGGTCAACCAACAAGTCAACAGACAAATTGTTTTTTCTTTTCATTTCTTTAGGTCTCTGACAAAGTGTAATTTCTCTTTTCCATTTGAATATACAAATCTGTGGGATCAAAGTTTTAGTATGGCTTACTTGGATGAAGAATTGGTGCAGGGACAAGTTTTGTCGTGTGAAAATAAAATAGATACTAAATTTTCATAATCTTTTCTTTTTGATGGATGTACCAAAACGTTGGCCCTACTAGGGCAGGTCAAGTATGATACAATCGACAGAGACCACACACCTATTTGGGGTTTATAATAAGATGCTGACTGACTCATTTATAGCGCCAATAAATGAGATTCCTAGGGATTAAGAACAGATTAGTGTTTTTATAATACAGAATGCTTCAAGTTAAAAATAGAAAATATTAAGTCATCGTTTTTAGAAAATCGTTGGAGAGAGGCAACAAGTTAGAAAACGCTTTGACAGAAAACAACGATTGATGGGTACTTTGGGTTATGCATGTATTTTAAAATAAAAATTAAGAATTCCTGCCACCAACTATAATTTTACTAATTGGTAGAAGAGAACTGGATCCAGTGGAATCTAAAAGGACTCGACCGATTTTGATGAAATTTATAAACGATTTTTGGATAAGCAAAATAATTCGTTGACCCGCCCCTGCTAAGTTTGATGGCTGTTTTTATATCAAGTTTGCGTCAACAACTAACCCGAGCAATATCTGGTCCGGTAAGCATTTTTCGGTGCAGTTCAATAAACCCTGCAGTAATAAGACTCCTGGGTCCAAAGAAAAGTATTAAGACCCGTGGTTGAATTTGATCCATCTTGAAACAACACAAAACAAACATTTCTAAGATTCGGGCCTTAGTGCGAGTTTTTCATGCTTAACCACAGGCCCGTACTACCCTAGAGCAAATTTTGTTAACTTCGCGTTTTACTCGGATAGAAAAAAATTACGCTAAAAGCAGAGCGGAAAATTTTTTTGACATTGAAAATGAATTAACAGAGTTTTCTTCACATTGTGAAAAAGTATTTGGGTTTATAGAAAAAGGTATACCTACTAATGCCCACTACCACAAAAACTACTGCAACTTCTTTACTAAATTAAAGCAGGTTACCAGAAGCTGATATAATCTACCTTAGAATTACAATCAAGACTTAAGGCACAAGGGTGTCCTGGGAAAGGAAAAAAAAACTGATGAAATAGCAACAACGGGACTGTAATACCCCTTTGAACGGTAGGATTTTTCCCACCTTCGAACCTCCAATGGGAAGACAGTACTAAAATAAACCAGTGTCAGTGAAACAATAAACCATGGCAGGGCCACGATTCGACAAATAGAAAAAAAAAATACTGATGAACCCAAAATCTCTGAACGAAAGAGCGTTTATGTTTTGATGAAGTGTTCGAGAACCCTCCACACTATCTACGCCACTGCTCAGCACTCTATCATTTAAGGAACAGGATTCTTAAAAGACTCTTTTTCGAGGACCTAGAAAATCTTACCGACATTCCTGGGGATCTACTATGTAACACGATTCTAAGTTTCCAAAAGGCGAAAATTTATTCTTCATGATTCCCAAGGACGTAGTAACAAAGTAAAGAGTTGAATGAAATTCAAAATTTGATATCGAAAGCAATTGGAAAAATTCAAATTAAATTCTCTTTTCATTCTAATTGTCAATTTTTGAGAAAAATCAAAAATTGCTTTCAATAGAATAGAAGTTCGGAAGTGGGGGCAAGTTGGCATCTTCCAACATTATGTCTGCTTCTACGTTCATCGTACATAAAAAAAAAACACAGTTACGAGCTAGGTACAACGTGAATAGAGTTAGTTGAGATGTCAGCGGAAACAAATTGATGAAATTCCCCCGTAGCTTGAAATTCCATAGCTTTGTTTCATTAGAAAAACTTTTCATCTCTCTTTCTGTTTATAAAAAAAATTAATTAGATAGGTGAGCATCTCCCAACATTATGTCTGGATCTACGTTTATCATACACGAAAACACAGTCACAAGTCAGGTAGTTACCTACAAAGTGGGGTTCTAATTAAAGCGTAAAAAGAATAAACACACCATAATTAGTTAAGACAAAGTTAAGTTTGTCTGGGATCCATATCAGGAAATCTTAGTTGTATGTCTCTAATTTAGATCGAACATGATCTCATTAATTAAACGAACATAGATATTAACCATTGTTTACGACAAAGCGATATAGTGCCCTTAGATACATGTACTTATGGTTCAACACAAGAATATTGCACATGCACACTTATGTCTCCGTTTTAATAACAAAATGCACTCCAACACCTTCTATTGGACAAAAACACGTCGGAATTATTGTTGCGCACAATACAACATTGTGTTTACAGGTAAACAGGTACATATACCAAACCTGCCCATGCCCACCTGATGTGAATTCATTTCTTCCTTCGCAAAGCACCCAAACAAGAGATAAAGTCCAGTTCAGTCGAAAATACATTTGTTTATACGTACGTACAAAAGTACATACACTAACCAACCGTTCTCTTAAAAATACAAAGTCGCGCTGATAGTATACTTATATCAAACTTATGCCTTTTTTTTTTCTTCTTTCTTTACCCGTCAATGAAAGGCAATTTATTTTTAAACACAAAACTTTCATAATAATGGTATTTGATTACTGGAAATCAATGAATAATATAAAAAATGTCAAAGGTTTGACAACATTATCACATTACTTGATTTTGTCCCAGAGATACACTTTCAACTAAATAAAAAAAAACAGGAATGTAAAATTGAGCTCAACACAGGAACAGCTGTTTTGTGTATATTTTCTAATGTTTTTGGTTAAAATTTGGTTTGAAAAGCTTAAAGGAGCTTTCATTGCCGCTTTTAAAGTGTTTGTTTACTTGGCGCCCGTTTGAGTTGAATCAGTCAAGCAAAGAAATAGCGTCTAGCAAGTGGTTAATTAGTTTCTTTTTTTAATTGATATTGTATGAAATATTTTTTAATAAGATAACATATGTTGGTTTCCAAGGAGTGTTTTTGAAATTAATTTTTTATTGAAAAGGATGGCCAAATATTCAATTAAACGCTCTTGTTTTAACAAAACTGTACTAATGACAGTTTATCAGTTCGAAATCAACAAAAAAATACAGAAACCGTTTCCTCTTTGAATGATTCTTCGAATTTCAAATGATGTTTCATGTTTATTTATTTATTATTGAAGAACAAGAACATGAAGGGTGATTTTTGTATACACTTTGAAGGGTGCTGGTCTTTTATTATTTATGTCTGGAGTAGATGTATCCCTTTTTCCCTTAAGCGAGGCCACGGCCTCTTAAATTGACTTTCGAAGTGAAATTTGGAAATCAGTTTTTTGAGTAAGGAAATTCTTTAATCAGAGTTCCTTGAATTATTTCAAGGATGTCAACTGACCAAAGTGGGGAACATATCGGTTCTGAACGAGGTCTAAGAATTCTGAATTTCATCAAGTTCCAACAATGACGACCCAAAAACACTTGTTCATTTAAATCAGTAGTTACGCGGCGTGACTATTCTCGGCTGAAAGCGCTTCGAAAAAGTATTGAACTACGGTTGACGAGTATCTTTTCATCTCACTTGATTGAAGCCTTTTCTTAAAGATCAGTGTTGTTTTTAGCATCCATTTTTTTAGACCTGTCTACTCAGACTATGTATTAGACTAGCAATATGCCACAAAATGAGCCTTTTTCCTCAGAAAGTACAGTACAGACAATGCCGTCTGCTTATCCTTCGACTTACTAATCTCTGGTAGACCAGTCTTAGCTTTCGAAGGATGATGAACAGATTTGGGTCGACGAATTGTTCCAGACTTTAAAGAGCTACTTGAAACGCCAGTCACCAGAGTGGAATAAGAACATAATGTCTCCTCCTATGGCCTTGACCAACGAAGACTTAATCTCTTGATCTTCCTTGTTTGTTGATTTTAAGTACATATAACTATAGTAGAAGAAACCAACTTTCTCTTTCTATGGCTTTTGTGAGCAGCTTTGATGTGCACACTTAACTCTAATTGGAATGCCTACTTACTTATGTAGACCGCCTCGAAGTCTGACCAGTTTACCCGCAACAAAACCCTTGTCAGTCACGGTTCCCTAATAGTTTTATAGATTTGTAAAGTTTTTGCCCATACTAGCAAGGAATTAAGCGCCTCTCTGTTCATTTCTCGTTTATGGACTTAGTCATCGACATTCGAATTCAGGAATGGCTTTTCGCTGACTAGGTAAATGTTCCTGTGAAAGATTTTTTTAGCTGGATAGAGATTGTCTTTAAACTTTAACCAATGTTTTCATGTCTTTTCATAAAGGTCCTCATTACTTCAGGACGGTATTGTTTCCAAATATCGGTTGATTGAAATCAGTCACGTGTAGGTACACAAATAGACACACCAATTCTCACCCCAAATTCAATTACCTATGCTCAGGCCCTTGATTAACTTTCTGCAGCTAAACCTCTTTGAAAATCGTAATTAAAAAAAAACTTATTATTTTATTGACAATCTTTTTTCAAGTTTTTTTGTCAATCTCAAAACAAGTTTTATTAGTTTTCGAATCAGTTTTGCATATAAGTCCCCCATTGTTATGTTCTATTGTCAGCATTATAAATCCTCTGAAACGGGCTACCACCACCTGCCCTAAACGTAGTGATCGTCGCCATGGAGAAAATTCTTTTCATCTCACAACTACTGTTTTGGTAGACGAAAAAAAAAAAATTAACGGCTCAAACAATGTTAAATGAGTCATAATCATAGCGTCATTGCTGGGTCCCTGGTCCCTGTCCCTGTCGCTCTGCTTCTATCAAATCCACTCAAAAACCGTTAATATTAAAGTATACCTAAAATAAAGAAATCCTGCCAGCCGAATAGTTTCCAATTCAAAAGGAAAGACGAACCACCCTTCTGGCTTCAAAGCAAATGACGCTTACAATTATTATATACCCCCTAAGTAAATTTCAGTAAGTTTGTCATAGTAATGGTAGGATATCCTCCCTCTTTTCCTGCCCTGGGTTCCACCATTTGGTAGGTATATGCTGGTTCCAACAAGGGGTGGAAAATGATCCCATACTCTATGTAATTCAATTGAATGTATGTATATGATTGTATTAGTGTCGTCGCACACAGATCCCCATATGCGATCCCTTTTTTTGTGTCGTTTCCACCCTACTCATGAATTAACGCCATATGTACGTACGTACACTGTACACCTTGTTGGATTGGAACCTTTTTCAGATCCCTTCTGGCCGATGGGCTTTTGTTCGTATAACTATATTCTGTTTTTTTCTTTCTTTTTTTTTGGTCGGCAAACGCTGAGTCGCATTTTTCATCCCCCATTGCTTATGTTAAGGAAGAGGAGTTGGGTTTAGATTTGGGTACTAGGACTCATGGTAGTCTAACCACTTATTCCACCCTACTTTGTTGTGCTCCTTTTGGGTTACGTGACTCGTTGATGAAACTAGCAGTGAAGATGATAATGGTTGGTAAACTATGAAGGTATATGTAGCGGATGATGAATCATTCTCATCTCCTAGTTCGCCATCAACAATGCCACACAGAACCGAACACCGTGTGTAGTTTGGAAGAGATCAAAATGGCGGGGGACCGACACAATCGATTTGTGTGTAATAAAATGAGGGGATGATGTTGGTTGGTTGGTTGATATTCAACTTTAATGCATTCACTCTTGGGTTTGGGTTGTTGCCTGTTGGGAACATCTGCTACATGCTCACCGTCTGCCTCCTTTGAATGGATTGTGAATTCGTGAATTGCGATCTTTCGCCACCAACTGGAGATACGACGGATAGTCTATATAGGCACTAACCATTGCAATAAACTCCACAACTAAGCACAACGGCGACGGTTGGCGGCGCAGCCAACGTTGTCGTTGTTGTCGTCGTAGTAATCGTTTTTGTCCTCAAAAGGGTGGAAATGAAAATCCATAGCATCTGCGCAGAAACGACTCAAATTGTAGGTATTGTTTTTTTTTTTGGTCTTGGAGCTCTGAACGGAAATCACCTTCAAAGTTGTTTGTTCTCCTCCTCTACACATTAAGTTTGTGTATGTGTGTGTGTGCGAGCTGCTTGTCAAGTGATGTGAACTGCCCAATCAGCCCACACGCAAATTTATTAGTTGCGAATGTAAAAGAGGATGTAACATAAGAGTTGCTGGTCTCACAGCATAAAAACTTATTAATAGCCGTGGTAAGCTTCAAACTCTCCGTCGTGCATGCACTCTTGCGGTTTCAGTTTAGTTTTTCTCTACGTTGGTTTTTATTTGCTGTTGCTGTTGCCTTTGCTTTTTAAAGCCCCCAAAAATGAGGGAGCAAGCAACGGCGAAAATGCGTACGTGCGTCAAATTTAAACATGAAACAACAGAAGGGGAGAATATTGCAAATTGCATGAAATTGTAAGTAGGTATGTCACTCCAGCGACGGAGCGAGTTCGTTGTGATCATTATAGACGTCTACACACAGTATGTGGGAGCAAACAAGCAGCCAAAAATAAAGCTTTTCAACTGAGAGTGACGCACCAGTAAGACACTTCTCATACATTTCTTTTTTTGCTCGTCCTAGTCGACTTCAGTTTGTTTATTTATTGGAAAATTCTTTGAAACGTAGGTTTGCATTGCAGATATGCTTTTTTCGTGATTAAAATAGCAACAACAGGTCTCTTCGAATGCAAATACGGACGGGTACATATATTTACGGTTGTAGGTACATAGATAGTTGCCTGGGGAAAATACACGACCCAAGACATGGAAGGTCAAAACATTTTGCTTTTATGGGTAAAAGGTATCACTTTTAAAATGAATCAAGTAATGGAAAAGGATAACGTAACGTAGGTACCCTTATTTTAAACATACTTCAGACAGAAACTTTGACTAATTTTAATCCTGAAGCTTAAGTATGTACGTTCGCTCCAGTGTATTTAAAAAGATTAGGATTGTTTTTTCTTCTTTTCTATGTACCTATATGAGATAAAAAGAAACAAGGCAATTGTTTTTGAAGCTGATTCAAAGGAATCTGAAACACACAATGGTCGTGAATACGGGGTCAGGTATTTTAACGGAATATTGGGTACGGATTTATGTTTGAAGGAATGTAGGTATAGTAGGCTTGTTCTTCGACCTTACTATTAAGGTACTTGTGGCTGTGATTTTGCTTACATGTTAAAGTAGTCCACCGGGAACTACAAATTATTATTAATTTTAGAAACTGAACTGTACTGCACACTATTAAAACTACTTCGCAAGCCCAAAAGGAACTCGGCTTTTGTGCCAACCATGAGTTACCTGTTATTTTGAGGACTGTATTAAAATTTTGGAAGAACTTTAAGGAAATGGTCAATATTATGAAAAGAAAGGGAGGAACTCCATCAATGTAAGCTCATTCGTTCATGGACGATTTGAAGGAGCCATCGAAAGACTGCAGAGTATGGCCTGCAGAGTATGGCCGCCATTTGCTCAAGGTCATCGTCAAAAATAAGCATAGCTTAAAAATTCTCATTCTTGGTGAAAGTTTGCGATCAATAAAAGGGTTTTTCTTAGAAAAAAATTGAAGTATGACTTTTTGAATCAATAGAAGTCTGTACTTAAAGACCTCTCTTAAATACACCACCAGACAATTTTGTCCAGCATGGCAAAAAGATAGCTTTTCTTTTTGAATATTACTGCCGCTTTAATTTGTATATAACCAATATTCGGTATGTCAATATCTATTTCTAACATAATAATTTTTTTTCCCATAACTTATTATTTAGACATATTTTAGATGGCCGGCCGGTGCCGGTTTTATATAAAATAATCGAAGTGGTTTATCAAGCAATTTAATATTGGAGATTTAATAAATGCAAATTGAATGGATTTTTTTTCTGCATTAACGATTATTTTGTGATTGTATTAGAAGCCTGCTTCTGAAAACAGTCTCTCCATGCAAACACTTCTAGATGGAAATGAGAGATACAGTACAGACTCGAACTCGATTAACGCAAGTACGCAACTAATAGGAATTTGGGCAGTTGCAGTAACCGAGCTTGTTGCACTTACTGGGTCATATTTTCTGTAAGAATGTTTAGTAAAAGAGGCGTTCAGAGTTCAGACTATCCAATTTGTTCGTCAAGCATCGAGTACTTGTTAGTGTGTGGTCAAGTGGCTTGTCAAATTTGTTGGATGTACCTATTTCAAATTTTTTTTGATATTTTTGCAAGTTGGACAAGTTTAACGAATGTGAACGCTTGCTAGTCAAACTTGCAAGAAATTTTATTTTCCTAATAATTTCAAGTAGTGCACATCGCACGGAAAGACTATTTTTTCTTTGCTGGGTAGGTACATTGAAAGTGGAATTTACGATGGTTTCAGGTAGTGCACCTCTTTACTGGATGAACACAATGCAGACGGAGTTGCAACTGGAACTGGAACTGGAAGAGCTGTCAAATTATTGAATACACACAAATCAATAGCGCGAACACAATGCGACGGAGCTGCATACGGAACTGGAATCGGAACTGGACAAGTTGACGAACTTTTAACTTTTGCTGTACAGCAAATTTGACGTTTATGATTTTGAAGGAAAAAAAAAACATTTTGTGCGTAAATTATTGTGTGACACCCAAGTGTTACCCTTAGTTTTTTGTTTTTTGTATTTTTTACTTTTAATTTATAACAATTTTGTGCACCCACCACCTCCTGTTTCTTTTTTTATAGTACTTTAAATACAAATAAAACATTTTGATAATTAGAACAAGCAACACAATATCATTTATTTCCTCATCCATAGTAAAATATCAAATTTTTTCTGTTTATAAAATACTCAAACCGATTTTAGAAAATACAAAAATAATAAAAGGAACGGATTATTTTTGAATCCATCAAAATCAAAATGTTTAGTAATAAGCAAGCATTCGCTTGACCTTTCGTACTTTCCGGATATTTACATACAGGGCAGGGGTGTTGCAGATATTCGCATCCGCATCCGCAATCGTGGATTATTCGAATTGATTTCAACATCTGCATCCGCATCCGCATCCGCATCAATTTATGCGGAGTTTATGCGGATGTGATTCAAAGTTTTTTTTACTTACCAATTTTGCCAGAGGAGTGGAAAGTAATCGAAAACTGTCTTGAATTATTAAAACCTTTTGAAGAAGCCACTCGTGAAATGAGCAGTTCTCAGGCACTTTTATCATCTGTGATTCCAATTATTCAAATGCTTATGAAAAAACTTGATGAATACCTATCAAAACCATCGGCAATTGATCCCATTCGGCTTGCAGTCTTAAATCTAAAAACACAGTTTTCCTCAAAATTTTCTTCTTTGGAAGATAACAATTTGTACGCGATTTCAACATACTTAGACCCTCGCTATAAACATAAATTTTTCAAACCTGTCACAGAGGAAAGAATAAGAGATGAAATATTAAAAATGACAAACATTCCTTTAACCTCTGACTCTCCCACGAAGTCACCAAATTCAAAAAAAACCAAAAAAACAGAAAAAAGATTCAGAACCAGGAACTTCCGGGTTGTGTGACAAGGATTGCTTTAAAAGCGATATTGCGATGATGCTAAATTCATCGAGTGAAGATGATGGTGAAGCAAAATCTGACAACGCAAGTCCCGAAACGCTTCTTCGAAGAGAGATAGCTACTTATCGCAATAAAAAAAGACTGGATTTGGATAATAATCCCCTCGATTGGTGGAAAACTAATGAAACAGATCTTAAAACACTCTCCAAAATTGCACGCAGGTATGTGTCACCTCCACCTGCTAGTGTTCCCAGCGAACAGCTGTTTAGTGGAGCTGGTTTAATCTACGATCCATTAAGAAATAGATTGGAGTCTGAGAAGGCTGCAATATTATTATTTATCAAATATAATTCACCTATTTTTAATTTTAATTATTAAACCATTTTCTTCTTCAGTAACACAATGAAGTTACAATACATTTTTATTTTTATTTTTAAATAAAAAAAATTTAAAATTGATAAATTTTCATTCATTTATGTATTTAAAATGATATATATTTCGCAAATTCTAAGATCCGCATCCGCATCAGCATCCGCGCATATTAGTTTCCTAAAATCTGCATCCGCATCCGCATCCGCGGATGTCAAAATTTGCACATCCGTAACAACCCTGATACAGGGCTCCAAAATCGAATATGTAGATAAAGCTAAAAACCTAGGGATTGTATTCAACAGAAATTTAACTTGGAATGATCATATTAATGCAATCATTGGCAAAGTATATGGCGTACTGCGCAAGCTGTGGATAACGCACAACTTCACACCCCAAAAAACCCGCTTGATGCTCGCTAAAGCCCAAATTATTCCAATTTTAACTTACGGTGCGGAAGTGTTTAGAAACTGCGAGCTGTTAGCAAAAGAAAACTTAACGTAGCATTTAACAATACAGCAAGATATGTGTTCAGCATAAGACGTTACGAGCATATTTCTGCTCACTCAAGACTACTTTAACATGACATTTGATAACCTACTGGCCTATAGAGCTCTGATCCTACTTTCTAAAATAATTGAAACTAATGAACCTGGCTTTTTATTTGACAAGATACGTTTTGGAACCTCCAACAGAGCTAACCAACTTATCATGCCGCGCTTTTCATGTTTAACACCTGAGCGACAGTTTTTTATAAGCTCTATTCGTCTTTGGAATTCCCTACCAAGGCATATACGGGAATTGGGTGGCACTGGGCGCTTCAGAAAGGAACTTAAGTTATATTAGTCTTGTTAAATTTTTGTTTTTTTTTATATTTTATTTTTTATTTTTGCATTATACAAAGCGAAGATGTAGGTACACATGCATTATTTAGTACTTATTATCTATTTCCTTTTTTGTCTTATTCATCAATATTGTTTAATGTTTTAAATTGTAACTGTAACGATGTAACGATGTAAATAATCATACTTTGTAGTTCAATGTCAATGTTTTTTGCACCTTAAAGCTTCACTAACTAAAAGATTGTTAAATCTTAATGTGTAAGTAATCAATACATAAATAAATAAATAAATAAATAAATAAATGTTTCAAATGATGGAAATGTCCAGCTGCATTGTGGGCCGATTAAAATCGAAATGTACAGCAATTTTGACAGCTTATCCAGTTCCGATTTTGCTTATTCATGTTCTTATTCATGTTCTTGCAAGAAATATTGTTCAGACAAACTAGCTGTAAAATAACGTGAATATAAAAAATGGATAAATAAACACATAAGTTGCACTTATCGAGGTACCCTTTTTGAAAAGTTGCACTAATAGAGTCAAGCCGTATTAAGATTTTAGTGTTGCGAAAATCGAGGATTTGCACGTATCGGGGTCCGTACTGTATACGATTATTGATTTCCTCACTGAGGCTTCCAAGATTAGCCAAGTGATGGTTTACATGCAACCTTACCTACATCTTTTTTCTATATTGAGCAATTGCAATTGCTGAACGGCTTAGTAGAGAGCAAGTTTTTACAATTTTTATATAAAAAATCTGAGGTTCAATATTTATTTTGTCTCAAAACGAAAAAACAACATCGCCAATTGTTTTTTCCCATCGTGGAAATAAGCAAAACAGGTTCATTAAAAAGTCATAGAGACATGGAGGACCAAGAGATCCAATGACATCAACTCCAAAAATTGGCGTTTCACCCAGGCACGACAGTGGGCTCATCAGTTTTGTGTCTAAAGTCACCTCAGTCTCAAATTCTGTTCAAAAACTGAAACCTACAACGAAAGTCAACCTGCGCCTGTTTTATGATCTGCATTTGATCGAAAGTTTCGGTATTAAGAAAAAAATATATATAAAAGACAAAACTAAAAAGCTTTATTTATGTTTATTGGATTTAAGAGGAATTTAATAAAACACACTCTTTGATTTACAACCCAGCGTCTTTTATGGTGATTCTTAAAGGCTATTCATATGAGCACGACCGACGAACGACGAAATCATAAGGTCATTGCGAGCACATTTGCAGCGGTCGGTTTGTTTGACTCAATTGGACCTTTTGGAACTGACTGATTTGGATGGTTTGTCTTTTGCTAGGGCGCGGCCGCCTGAACAACAGCGATATTTTCGACACTTCTACCAATCACTGACAATGGCAAGGTAACATCACACAATGTATATGTAGACTAAAATGTTTGCAGTAAACTTGCTATCGCCTGTCTGCTAGAAAAAATGCGACCTTAGCTGAAAGGAAGACTCTACATTGCGGTTGTGAGTTGGACAATGGACGGCAGGAGTGACAAAACTTGATCGCCTTAGAAAGAAAAAAACCCGTGGAAGCCACAACATGTTGGAAAAAAAGCTCGACCGACTCATTTGGTATTGTCATGTTCAAAAGAAAGATCTATTGAATCCCGTCAAAAAGGAAATCCATATAACGTTCAGACACGACAACAAAAAGAAATGTAGACCAAAACATTTCTGGAGAAGAAGAACAAGTGCATTAGAAAACACAAAATTGGTAGGCTTACCAACGCTTTCTGGGGTCAACACGGCGTACCACCCCATAGGCGGAACACAAGTATTAAGCACAGATTAAGATGCTGGTAACGCCGAAAATTGAAGAAGAATAGGGCTGTTAGTGATTTTAAATATTTTTTTTTATATTTAGTAAATTTTCTATGAAACTGTCCCTCCAAAAAAACTAAACACTGTCAAATTTTAATGGGTATTTCTGTATTGTAATATGTCAACATAGATACTCACACATTGTGAAGGCTGATAACATAGGCTTTAGTAAACGATTGCTATTTAGAAATACAATGGGCCAGTACTAAGGTCTGAGTGCTCCGGTTAATATTTCAAGAAGAAAAACTCCGACTGTTTATGGATAAAATCCTGCAAATACTTCAAAATTAATTCAAAATTAACTGCCTCTATGACAGCTTACTTAAAATCGTTTTAACAGTTAGCCTTGATAGGCTTGATCGCGTCTTTACCGATTCAAAAAAAAAACATCCAGGACTAAATAAACTAAGGCTGTTAAAATTTTTGTTTTGAAAAGCATTAGAAGGAATGCAGAACGCTGTGTTATACTTCTCTGGATCTTCAAATCCACATCAGAAAAGCAAAAAAGGAAAACTCGGCGCATTTTACGTTCGATCAAAAATAGCTTCATAGTGATCGAACCCGAAGAAATAAGTTTCTGAGCAAAAACAAAAAATATGTAGATACACACTCAGCCAACTTTGGCAAGCGCGGAAAAAATCGAGTCCCCTCACAAGAAGAAAGACTAAGTCCAGAGAGTGTAGGTGTGCAGAATTTGTTATTCCTACTTGAACAAGTTCAAGTTTGCTTCGAAAAACCAAGTCAGGTTAGGTATAAGTTGCGGTTAATGGCTTGAGTTGGAAGAAGAAAAAAAAAAGACTAAGCTTCTCCAGCAAACAATAATCATATCGTTCTTTTACTTTTCTGTAGCTAAACCAGTAAATACTTCAATTCAATGCTCCAACAACAACAACAACACAACAATCTACCCACCAACACCTTTTTTTGCCGTTTCCAATCACCCGCAACGAAATAAACTTGAAATTCAAAAGAGAACTATAAAAAGCTTTGCGCAATTTTCTTTTGCTCTCAAGATTCGCACTTTGCTTGCTTCGAGTAAAGAATATAATGCGAACCGCCAACAATGGAGTGTGATGTTCGGTGCGGGCGGGCAGGCGAGGAGATCGCAAATTTACAGTCTACCCTCTACCCTGTCGCTGTCGCACCACGTAGTCCTGCTCTGTCTTCACGTACACATATCCATGTACCTAGCTAGCTCCTACAAACACACTCGCAGCGGTGCATTATGTTACACAAGTGAAATATGAAAAGAATATATTTGTTAATTACCCGCCGAGCTTGCGATGGTGCCGTGCCGGATGGATGGATGCATGGAAAGACTAAAAGAGAGAGGGGACCGGAAAGAACATTGGAAATCGAGCGAGATCCACTTGGCAAGTAGAAGTCTCGGTCTTGCGTTATGTGCTGTGCAGTGCATGCAGTTGCTACTTTTTTTTTTACTTTAAAAGACCTAGCCTGACTGATAATTCTCTAGGCAAATAATGCAGGTTCCACATGCAAGGAAGAAGTGTGAAGTGAACGTACATAGTACTCCATAGTCCGTACTCTACTCGACTTATTATGGTGGCCCATGAATTTGTTTTATTTTTCAAAATTTGAATAGTGTTGGTGTAACAAACGC
This sequence comes from Melanostoma mellinum, assembly GCA_914767635.1. Lineage (NCBI taxonomy): Eukaryota > Metazoa > Arthropoda > Insecta > Diptera > Syrphidae > Melanostoma > Melanostoma mellinum. The sequence continues at coordinate 207,435,039 of OU612059.1, forward strand.
ACACACTCGCTCACTTTTGATGTGATCTCATGTCTTCATATTCACGTTGTGTTCTGTTGGCGAGCGAGCATAATCATGGAAAACAAATCAACACCACTTCTCAACAAAATTCAATATGGCGGCGGAAACTCGTCGTAATATTTTTCAATTTTCCACAATTTTATTTTCTGATTCTGAGTTCGAGGTGATGTATTTATGGATATTATTTTCTAAAATGCGTTTCACTCAAAAGTCTACAAAATTCAATGTTTACAAAATAAATAATGTATGTACATACATTATATCAATTTGCTTTAAAATAAAAATCTGTTTTAAGGCTCTTTAAAATGGCAAAATGCTTGTAAAACTTACCGATTAAGACGACAATGCACTAAAAACACACTTTTTCAATTATCTTAATAGTAAAACACGACAATAAAATAAACAATTTGAAATTTTCCACTTGGCTATTTTGTCTCTTCTTACGCTCAGACCCACACACGACCGGACAGTTCAATTTTCCAAGCAGTAATAACATTGAGGAGAAAATAGATCGAAAGCCTTCGATTCTAGTGCATCCGCTGTATTCAAATTGGAAAATGGTGGAAATGCATTATTGTTGTTATCTCGTTTTGTCTTGTCCAATGCTGCGGTAAATGAAAACATTTGCTGCTATGGTCTACTCTTTCTAGTCAAATTTATTTTCGAACATAATGAATGTAGTAGAGGGTAAAAAAAATTTTCAGATTTAGGTAACGATTACATGGTGTATGTAATTATAAATAAGAAATTTAACGGAATGGTATACAACTTCTCATTTCCGGTCAAGTCTCTTTTACCTTTGGTTACAAAAAAATGATAAGAGTAAATTAAGTTATGTGAATTGACGATAGCACCACACTTTTTTGTTGGATCTCAAACTGATTTTGAAAAAGGAAAATATATCAATTTTCAGGGAACTGACTTGTAACTATTTTCAAGATGGCGTTAATGAAAAAACATTGGTCTGCGATTCCGTAATATTTTAGACGAATCGTCTGTTGTCGATTATATCGCCGAGAGAAATTTCAGGTAGCCTTGATTGCAGTGATCAAAGAATAGCTATTTTACTATCGTCTTACAAATTCTATTATTGCTACATTCACCCAAAACAAAAGAACAACTTCCATATTCTACCAGGCGACTCCCAAACATTCTTGAGCCTACTTGATAAAGTTCAAAGCAGAGCTTTGAAACTTATATGAGTTAGTAGTAGTTAGTAAGATCAATTGATTTTCTTAACAAACGTGGTAATAGGACCTTTCTCATTCTTTTTTACCGTTTTTTTTTTCACAAACAAGGCGTGGGGAGTAGTCGGTTGCATTCCTCCTTAAAAGCAATTTTAGCTTTCTTTTTTCTCAATTGTCTCTGAACCTTGTTTGTACTGCTATATTAGTCGATGAATCGACCAGTTAATTATTTGTTTTACGTGAACACCTGACATTTGAGTCTTTATTTCATGGTGAGCCTACGCAACATAACGGAGTTGAATTGAAAGTCAACCACCACCCTAGTTGCCCAGTGGCAATAGTGAACTTGTTCAGGCAAGCCCCTTGCTTCTACACCTCTTGCATTCAATGAAGAATGCCAATCGTTTCCGCATTCAGATAACCACAGCCACCGCGATGCTCCCACAAGGGGGCCAACCTCATAGATAGTCGAAGACAACGCCCCGTACCTCAAGCACAGAACGTCGTCCAGGAAGGCCTATCTCCCGCGGTACCAGACCTCTACCTCTGGTGAATCCTCGCAACCTGAAGGTTACTTACAGATGAGTACCCCAATACTCGAGGCTTGTCAACCTCAATGTACGCAGCCAGCCACTGATCAAGGCTGAAACCAGTAGCCAGCCACGCACACCTTGGACTTTCTTATTTTGTCTCTTGACTCAAAACGAGTCAGACCTAATGCTGGGTTTCCACATGTCACTGAAATGACATAGTTTGACAGATCAAAGTCTTGTCAGTAATTGATACAATTGCCAGTTCATTTCCACTTGTGTCTTTTACTGTCAAAAATTTGGTTGTCATTTCATTGATAAAGAAATTTTGACAAAATGTATTGTCAACTCAATGAACACTATTTCCACTTGTGCTGTCATTTCTGAACTGCCAGTGGATTGTCACTGAAAATTATTTGCCGCCTTGCAAGTGAATTTTTGTTTTTGTTTGTGTTGCAAAGTTTTCATACAAAATTGTTATTAAATGGACAAAAATCAAGAATCATATCATATTGTAACGTGCGCTTAGTTCGAAAAATAAAACTTCACTTTTTAATTTAATTCTATCACTTTTATTCAGTATATATGCTTAATTCGATCTCAACTCGACTTTGGGACTATCACTTGTATTTACTCTTAACTTTATCACTCTATAAACCAAACTGCCCTCTGGTTGCCTCGGGCGGGCTATTTATATCGAATGACATGCCATCTAGAACTCTCCAGTAACTTCTACATTGTCTCCACATTTGCTGTCTACTCTCTGTCTGTCTGTCTCTCTATACACTCACACACACTGGCTTACAAGCAACGCCTGTCATTTATACCATTCCATTAAAGTGTTGCCAGTTGTGTTTTCGGTTGAACGTTTTTCGATTAGGAAATTGGTATAAAATGTTGGGTTCACGTTACACTGCCCCCTCCTTAGGATTGTTCGTCCCGAATAATTCCATCTGCAGCCTCGCCACTATATCGATGCAGCCTGTCACAATGAACTACTTTTAACTTGCCTCTTAGTCCTCTTTGGATGCGGTAAACCACGTCGTTAATCCTCGTGACTACAGTATAAGGACCTTCCCAGTTTTGCTGAAGTTTCGGTGACAATCCCTTTTGACGATGAGGATTATAAAGCCACACACGATCTCCTGCTTGGAATCCTGACGTTGTCGCTTTTGTGTCGTACCGTGTCTTCATCCGGTCGCTGTAGGTTTTCATCCGTTCCCTTGTTCTTTTATGGATGTCAGCGAGTCTCTCCTTGAGGTCGTCCACATACTCGTTCGTGTCCTGTGGCTCCTCTGTGGGGCATCCAAATTTAAGTTCGCTGGGCAGCCGCATGGTTTTCCCGAACAGGATGTCAGATGGTGTTTGTCCAGTCGAGCTATGTACTGCACTTCTATAGGCCATCAGGAATAGCGGTACATGCCTATCCCAGTCTCTTTGGTAGTCGCCTACGACCTTGGTGAGGTGTTCTTTCAAGGTCCGGTTGAATCTTTCAACCATCCCATCAGACTGTGGATGAAGCGGTGTGGTTCTAGTCTTCTTAATGCCAAGTAGTCCGCACACTCCTTGAAAGATGTTCGACTCAAAGTTCCTCCCTTGGTCGGAATGGAGTTCCATAGGCACGCCAAACCTACTCACCCAGTTAAACACAATCTGGTCGACCACCGTTTTGGCTTCTTGATTTGGGATGGCATACGCCTCAGGCCACTTGCTAAAATAGTCCATTACAACCAGAATGTATTTGTTTCCAGCGTTGGTCTCTGGAAAAGGCCCAGCCACATCTACTGCAATCCTCTCAAAAGGCGATCCAACGTTGTACTGATGCATCTTACCTTGAATCTTCCTACCAGGTCCTTTGGTTGCAGCACACTTGTCACATGTTCGGCACCACTTCTCCACGTCATCTCTAGCATGTAACCAGTAGAACCGATGTCGCACCTTCTCCAGTGTTTTGTTTACCCCCAGGTGGCCTCCAGAAGGTCCGTCGTGCATCTCCCGAAGAACTTCACTGACTTTCGATTGCGGTACGATCAGCTGCATCACATGTGACTTACCGTCAGCGGATTCCCATCTTCGCCTGAGGACACCTTCTTGCACATATAGTGAGTCCCACTGTGCCCAATAGGCTTTGAGAACTGGACTCCTGTCAGAAATGTCTCCCCATTCCGGTTTCTCTTCATTTTCTTTCCATGCGAGAATGGGTTCGATATCTGGATCCTCCTGTTGAGCAGTCCTCACTTCCTCATTGCTCCATCCGCTTATGGGGTCAGCTCTTAGTCGCTGAGCGGTAATGATTTCTTTGTCTTCTTGCCGCTTGCAATGCTTGCAATCCACTTTGCAAGGTCTTCGTGATAATGCATCGGCGTTTGAGTGCAGCTTTCCTCTGCGGTGTTGGATCTGGTAGTCATAGGTCTGCAATCTTTCTATCCACCTTGCGACTTGACCTTCTAGATTTTTGAAGTTCAACAGCCAGCTCAGAGCACCGTGGTCTGTCCGCAGAAGGAATTTCTGTCCATAGATGTACTTATGGAAGTGCTTTGTTGCCAAGATAAGAGCTAGCAGTTCCCTTCTGGTCACGCAGTAGTTCCTTTCAGGTTTCGATAGGACCTTGCTGTAGTATGCCACCACTTTCTCTTCGCCATCATGCACTTGGGATAGTACCGCCCCGATTCCAACGTTGCTTGCATCTGCGTCGACGATGAATGTTTTGCCAGGTGTTGGATGTGCCAGCACTGGAGCGTTACAGAGGCGGTATTTGAGTTCCTGGAAAGATTTCTCACACTCACCTGACCATTTAAACTGCTTCCCCTTTTCGGTGAGCTGATGCAAACTCTTTGCAACTCCAGCGAAGTTCTTAACGAAACGTCGGTAATATGTGGCAAGTCCCAGAAAGCTTCGGAGTTGATGTTTGTCCTGTGGTGTTGGCCAATTTTTGACGGAGTCAACTTTTTCAGGATCAGTCTTTACTCCTTGGGATGAGATGATGTGTCCCAAATACTTGACTTCGGTTTTGAAAAGTGCACATTTTTCTGGATTCAGTTTAAGGTTAGCCTCTCGAAGTCTCTGAAACACGGCTTTAAGGTTCTTACAATGTTGGTCAAATGTTTTCCCGTAAACAATGACATCGTCCAAGTAGACTAGGCAAGCTTTCCACGTCAGTCCTTGGAGAACGCACTCCATCAAACGCTCGAATGTTGCCGGGGCGTTGCATAGCCCAAACGGCATAACCTTAAACTGCCAGAGCCCATTACCTGTAGAAAATGCCGTCTTTTCCCGATCATCAGGGTGGATGTCAACTTGCCAATATCCGCTCTTCAAGTCCAGCGTCGAGAACCACTGCGCTCCCTCCATGGCATCCAGGGTATCACTGATTCTCGGCAGGGGATAGCTGTCCTTCTTAGTTACATCATTCAGCCTTCGGTAGTCCACACAAAAACGAGTGCTTCCGTCTTTCTTTTTCACTAGCACCACTGGTGACGCCCAAGGACTTTTGGAATTTTCGATAAGACCGTCCTTTTTCATTGCTGTTATCATTCCCTCAACCTCACCTTGTTTGGCCAGTGGAAGGCGTCTTGCGGGTTGACGAATCGGTCTTGCATCTCCTGTGTTGATGCGATGCTGCACCAACTGTGTCCTACCATATTGTCCCTTTTTCGATGCGAAGATGTCAGTGAACTCTTGTAGGAGATTTTCAGCCATCCTTGTTTGTTGGTGATCAAGGTTGGATGAACTCAGTATTTTAGCTCTGATGGTTATGAGCTCCTCCGGAGCTAACGTTTTTCTCGGGGCCTCGTCTGTGATCTTCGTAATTGCTGCAACCGATTCGCAACGTCCAACGACTTCTCCTTTCTTCAACTTTACATCGTACGGTCTGGTGTTTAGTAATCGTACGGGGACCATTTTGTTTTTCGGTGCTACCAGTGTTTTCCCAATGATGACGCTTTGGGAGGAGCACTCTGGGTTTGGTTCCACCATTAGGTATCGAAGGCTTCCAAACTCACCTTCCAGTTTTGTCCAAACGAACACTTCAGAAGAAGGAGGCAGAATCAGATCTTCCCTGATGACAGTTCTCAATGTCGACGTACTTTCGTTCGAATAGGTCATTGGAAGTTCCTTATTTTGGTACTTCAAAACCTGATTACCGATGTCTAAAATAACTCCGTGCTGTTTCATAAAGTCGATTCCAATGATGCACTCGTCACATATATCTGCCACCAGGAATTGATGAGTAAACACTAGATCGGCCAGTCGGATCTTAAGACACACTTCTCCGTATACTCTTGCTGCTTCTCCCGTTGCGGTTCTTAGACGGTAGCTATTGGTGTTATGAAGCCACGTCATCTTTACCAGGTCTCGACGTACTATGGATGCTGTGGCACCGGTGTCGATGGTAGCCACATGTTTGTTCCCGTTAATAGTAGTGTCCACAGTCAGACTTTTGTTGTCTCGTTTGGTCTGAGAGACCTGGATGGTGGTTCTGGGGCCATCGATACAAGAAACCAGCCTCTGCCCCTCGAAGTTGGTTCTTACTCGTTTCCCTGATGGGAAACGGGCTGATAGGCAGCGCTGGTGTTGTTGTTACCTTGCTCTGCGTTGGATCTCTTGCTTCCACAATGTTGACAACTGGCTTTATTTGGTGGTAGTCGGCATTGACGCTGTAAGTGCCCAGTCTTGTTGCAGTTCCAACATCTTGCTAGTCCGCTCCGCTGGTTCTTTTGTATTTCAGCTCTTTGGCACGAGCATTCTTCGACTATGGCTTCTCTAAGTCGATGTATCCCATGAGAAGCCTGTTCTGCTGCTTCAATTGTCAATGCGAATGCTAAGGTTTCAGAAAGAGTACGTGTTCTAGCAGTTCGCACAGACCTCTGAAGATGTATATCGGAAATGGCACGAACGAAGGACTCAACAGCAAGCTGGTTGATGATTTCTTCTCCAGCATCCGGGTATGCCAGGTGAACCAGTCTTTCGACGTCGGCTTGGAGCTGCTGTAGACTTTCACCCCTTTTCTGGACTCTGTTATTGAGTTGGACTCGGAAGACTTCCTTCAAGTGGCTATCTCCAAAGCGCTTATCTATAGCTGCCACGAGAGAACTGAAATCGCCGCTCTTACCAGCTGGAACTGTTTGAAGTAATTCAGCTGCTGGTCCTCTAAGAGCAAGAGTCAGTGCAATGTACTTGTCTTCGTCATCCCAGCCATTTGTTGTCGCGGCTGCCTCAAATTGTCTCTTGTAGACTGGCCAAGAAGACTGTCCATCAAATGTTGGGGGTTTCATCTCTTTTTTCTTTACAAACTCCCCAGCAGACTCTCGAATTTTGATTTTCCGGATCTGGTCCAATTCCTTGGTCAGAACAGAAAACTGTTTATCACATCGGGTTTCTACGATTTCGAAACGATTCTCTACAACAGAAAGCTGTTTCTCCACACCTTCAACGCGTTCGTCTAGGGCACAAACATTTTTCTCAATATTACCCAATTTACCTTCTAGAATGTTTTTCTGACCTTCCAAAACATTCTGTTGCGCCTCGAGTCTTTCGAGAATGTTCTGTTGTTCTTTCTTTTGTTCGTTTCGTTGTGCTTCCAGTTGTTCGAGAACATTCTGCTGTTCCTTCTTTTGATCGTTTCGTTGTTCTTCCAGACGTCCGAGAATATTCTGCTGTTGCTCTTCAATCAGCTTCTTTTGTTGTACTTCGAGTCTTTCGAGAACATTCTGCTGTTCCTTCTTTTGCTCGTTTCGCTGTTCTAACAAAAGTTTCATCATGCTAGAAAAATCTACACTTTCACTTACTTCCTCTTCTTCCACTTCTATTTCAAAAACAAAAGTGTTTACGTCTTCCCCTTGCTGTTCCAAATAGTTACGCAAGCGCAGGACGAGCTCATTTTTCGATCCCGCTCTAGAAAGATTTCGCTTACCTAACTCACTTTTAAGCTCAATGCAGTTGAGCTCTTCTAACAACTTACCCATTTTCACTGTATATAATTATTATTTTTCTTTTTTTTACTTTTTTTTTTTTTTTTTACACTTTACTAATCAACTCGTTTTTTTTTCCAAATAAGTTTTATTTACACTTCTGACACCAATGTAACGTGCGCTTAGTTCGAAAAATAAAACTTCACTTTTTAATTTAATTCTATCACTTTTATTCAGTATATATGCTTAATTCGATCTCAACTCGACTTTGGGACTATCACTTGTATTTACTCTTAACTTTATCACTCTATAAACCAAACTGCCCTCTGGTTGCCTCGGGCGGGCTATTTATATCGAATGACATGCCATCTAGAACTCTCCAGTAACTTCTACATTGTCTCCACATTTGCTGTCTACTCTCTGTCTGTCTGTCTCTCTATACACTCACACACACTGGCTTACAAGCAACGCCTGTCATTTATACCATTCCATTAAAGTGTTGCCAGTTGTGTTTTCGGTTGAACGTTTTTCGATTAGGAAATTGGTATAAAATGTTGGGTTCACGTTACAATATTATAAATTAATAATCGATTTGGTTAGTTTAAAATAAAAGCGCTGCTCCCTGCTACGAAAAAAAAAATCAAAAAAATGTAATTCCTCGCACCGGTTTAAGCCTGCATACATATAAGGAGAGTTTCGATGTAAATGGTGATGGTTTTTTGTTTGTTCTTAAATAAAAGAAAGGTTAAAATATCTGTCCTGTTGTTTTTTGTTGTCCTGCATAGTAATAAAGGTGTTGAAAGTTCATTTTGGATAGTTGTTTCACGAAGTGAATTGGAATGTTTTACATTTAAATAATCCCAATGGGTAAATGGGTACTGGGCACTGAATTGTAATGATGTTTTGTTTTTAGATAACGAGTCAAAGGTTATCGCAATCGAAATACAAATGTGATCTTAAACAAACAAAAACCAAGTGGCATTGATCACAAGAAGAGTATTCGCTCATTCTTTACATTCTATCAAGTGCGTTACCCCCATGCAGACGCTCGGGTATTTTATCTTGAATAATATTTGTACTCGTGGGAGTTTCACAAACACCAGACACATGCTTGATATCCTAAAAAATCAATCAAGCAAGGAGGCAAAAAAATAGTATTTAGTTTATTTAGATCTCGTCTCGTCACTTCATTGACAAAAGATTCAACACGATGCCAAAAAAAATATCGATGTCAGTGAATGATGGAGTGACATTTCGTTTGTCAATCAGACAATTTCCACTTTTCATTGAAATTTACTGCCAAAAAATGACCGACGCTGTTCGTCAGTTCACTGACTGTCAATTTTTGCAATTTCCACTTGTCATTTTTCGCGATGACAGAAAATTAGGTCATTCATCATTTAAAAAATGGCAAGTGGAAACCTAGCATAACCCTGCAGCTACACGATCAAGATATGGCACCTACATATACACTATGTCAAATTCCTGTTCGTGTTTCGGCTGTGACGTAGGCGACTTACAACTTGCCAGGCAAATGGCTTTCAATCGACATGTCATTTTATATTTTCAAAATGGCACCCACAAGAAATTTGAAATTCAAAGTTTTTTTCCAGGCACTCTTTTCTCTTTTTGAGGGTATTTGACGAAGCTGTCAATTTCATGGCTACTGAAACTGCTTCTCGGGTGGCTTTCAATATTCCATACCAGTTGGGTTTCAATTTCGAAAAGTTTGGGTGTATATGTAAGAAAGTTCGAATGTATTGTAAATGACTTACCATATCTTGATCGTGTAGCCCCCGGGTAAGCCCCCCACCAATCGACAAGGTGAAGTCCTCGGGGGGGGGGGGGGGATGAATCGACCAATGTGAAACTCGTCAATCGTATTGTAACGTGAACCTAACATTTTATACCAATTTCCTAATCGAAAAACGTTCAACCGAAAACACAACTGGCAACACTTTAATGGAATGGTATAAATGACAGGCGTTGCTTGTAAGCCAGTGTGTGTGAGTGTATAGAGAGACAGACAGACAGAGAGTAGACAGCAAATGTGGAGACAATTACCTCGTTTCCACTTAGAATTGAATCACACTTCAATTCGAATTAGTGCCAGTGTATACCTAGATCGAATTGAAATAGGATTACCCGATCCGATACAGCTCTTGTAGCTGGATCGATTCAAAAGAGTGTGTGTATGCGTAGATTTCTCGATTCGATGAGGTAAGTAGATACCTGCATCGAAATCTGAATCATAATCCGATTCGAGTACCCGATCCTAAGTGGAAACGAGGTAAGTGTAGAAGCTACTCGAGAGTTCTAGATGGCATGTCATTCGATATAAATAGCCCGCCGAGGCAACCAGAAGTCAGTCTTGTTTATAGAGTGATAAAGTTAAGAGTAAATACAAGTGATAGTCCAAAAGTCGAGTTGAGTTCAAATAAAGTGTATATCGAAAGTAGATACTGAATAAAGTGGTAGAATTAAATTGAAAAGTGAAGTTTTATTTTTCGAACTAAGCGCACGTTACATTGGTGTCAGAAGTGTAAATAAAACTTATTTGACTAGTAAAGTGTAAAAAAAAAAAAAAAGTAAAAAGAAAATAATAAATTATATACAGTGAAAATGGGTAAGTTGTTAGAAGAGCTCACTTGCATTGAGCTTAAAAGTGAGTTAGGTAAGCGAAATCTTTCTAGAGCGGGATCGAAAAATGAGCTCGTCCTGCGCTTGCGTAACTATTTGGAACAGCAAGGGGAAGACGTAAACACTTTTGTTTTTGAAATAGAAGTGGAAGAAGAGGAAGTAAGTGAAAGTGTAGATTTTTCTAGCATGATGAAACTTTTGTTAGAACAGCGAAACGAGCAAAAGAAGGAACAGCAGAATGTTCTCGAACGACTCGAAGTACAACAAAAGAAGCTGATTGAAGAGCAACAGCAGAATATTCTCGGACGTCTGGAAGAACAACGAAACGATCAAAAGAAGGAACAGCAGAATGTTCTCGAACAACTGGAAGCACAACGAAACGAACAAAAGAAAGAACAACAGAATATTCTCGAAAGACTTGAGGCGCAACAGAATGTTTTGGAAGGTCAGAAAAACATTCTAGAAAGCAAATTGGGTAACATTGAGAAAAATGTTTGTGGCCTAGAAAAACGCATTGAATGTGTTGAGAAACGATTTTCCAAGCTTGAGAGTCAATGCGAAAGTCAGCTTGCCACTTTGGAGAAACGAATCGAAAACATGGCTAAGGAACTAGACCAGATGCGGAAAATGGAGCTACGGAAAACTTGTGGAGATTGTCTAAAGCAAAGAGAAGTACAACCACCAACATTCGACGGACAGTCGTCTTGGTCAGTTTACAGGAGACAATTCGAGGCAGCTGCGACAACAAATGGCTGGGATGACGAAGACAAATACATAGCACTGACTCTTGCTCTTAGAGGACCAGCAGCTGAATTACTTCAAACTGTTCCAGCTGGTAAGAGCTACGATTTCAGTTCTCTCGTGGCAGCTATAGATAAACGCTTTGGTGATAGCCACTTGAAAGAGGTCTTCCGAGTCCAACTCAATAGCAGAGTCCAGAAAAGGGGTGAAAGTCTACAGCAGCTCCAAGCAGACGTCGAAAGACTGGCTCACCTGGCATACCCGGATGCTGGAGAAGAAATCATCAACCATCTGGCTGTTGAGTCCTTCGTTCGTGCCATTTCTGACAAACATCTTCAGAGATCTGTGCGAACTGCTAGAACACGAACTCTTTCCGAAACTCTAGAGTTTGCATTAATGATGGAAGCATCTGAGCAAGCTTCTCAAATGGTACATTGTCAAAGAGAAGCCATATTCGAAGCTGGATCATGCCCAGGAATTAAGCTACAAAGGAACCAGCGGCACGGACTTGCCAGATGTTGGAATTGTAATAAGACGGGGCACTTACAGCGACAATGCCGGTTGCCACCAATTAAAACTGAAACTGCTTGTCGACGTTGTGAAGTCCAAGAAAACCAATCCGCGAGCTGTAGAGTAAGACCGCAGACTTATCAATACCGAATTGGACATCAGGTAGAAAACCCCCAATGGAATTGCTGGCGGAAAGTAGAGACCAAGAGTCAGCGGATGAGAGTGGAACCCATATTCGGATGGAACAAGGAAGAATTGAGGTCTGATCAAAAGAAGGATCCAGACATCGGACCGATTCTCAAATGGAAAGAGAACAACACGAAACCTGACTGGAACGACATTTCGGACCAAAGCTCTGTTGTCAAAGCTTATTGGGCACAGTGGGACTCGCTTCGCGTGCAAGAAGGCGTACTCCAGCGCAAATGGGAATCTCCTGACGGTAAATCCTTTGTAATGCAGCTTATTGTTCCTCAATCGAAAATCAAAGAGGTTTTACAAAAGATGCATAGAAGCCCTACAGGAAGCCACCTGGGAGTCAACAAGACGCTGGAGAATGTGCGAAAACGCTTTTACTGGCTGCATGTTAGAGGTGACGTGGAGAAGTGGTTCCGAAATTGTTATGTCTGTGATTCAAACATAGAGGTGAGTAGGCTGACAGATAGACCTAATAGAACAGGGACATGGGCCACAGTGTACAGCGACCGGATGAAGACACGGTACGACACAAAAGCGACAACGTCAGGATTCCAAGCAGGAGATCGTGTGTGGCTTTATAATCCTCATCGTCAAAAGGGATTGTCACCGAAACTTCAGCAAAACTGGGAAGGTCCTTATACTGTAGTCACGAGGATTAACGACGTGGTTTACCGCATCCAAAGAGGACTAAGAGGCAAGTTAAAAGTAGTTCATTGTGACAGGCTGCATCGATATAGTGGCGAGGCTGCAGATGGAATTATTCGGGACGAACAATCCTAAGGAGGGGGCAGTGTAACGTGAACCTAACATTTTATACCAATTTCCTAATCGAAAAACGTTCAACCGAAAACACAACTGGCAACACTTTAATGGAATGGTATAAATGACAGGCGTTGCTTGTAAGCCAGTGTGTGTGAGTGTATAGAGAGACAGACAGACAGAGAGTAGACAGCAAATGTGGAGACAATGTAGAAGCTACTCGAGAGTTCTATAGATGGCATGTCATTCGATATAAATAGCCCGCCGAGGCAACCAGAAGTCAGTCTTGTTTATAGAGTGATAAAGTTAAGAGTAAATACAAGTGATAGTCCAAAAGTCGAGTTGAGTTCAAATAAAGTGTATATCGAAAGTAGATACTGAATAAAGTGGTAGAATTAAATTGAAAAGTGAAGTTTTATTTTTCGAACTAAGCGCACGTTACAGTATTATTAGTTGCTTCACTATTGATTCGTATATCCCAGATACTTACAGCCCGATTCTCGCCAAAGTCACTGATGCCTAACAAGTCACAACTTTCCTGTAAAGTCACAGCTTTCCACTCAACATTCGAATTGTGGTGTGATTCTCAGCAGATCACAATGTTGTCACTTTAATGCTATGATTTGATTTACATGCATCTGCTACTGCAGAAGTGCAGAAAAGTAAAGCGGGACGGATAAAGATAGAATACAAAGGTTAAAAAGACAAACAAATACAAATATGGCTGCAGATGAACATGTTCATCTGCACCTATAATTTTTCATCCGCATCCTAGAACTAAAGATGTCTTCTTGTGTCTATTTCCTTTTTTCATTTGCACTTGCAGATGTATGTAAATCCACCATTAAGCAGAATTGGGCTGTACGTGCTTATGGCACGGATATAAGGGTAGGATACTTCGGTGCTCTCGTCCTCTGTACTTTATCTTAAATTCAAGTAGTCAAGGACTGTTTTAAATGGCAGATTACTCAAGAAACTTCTTTGGTGTATTCACTCATTATGACTAGTGCCCCTGTTCTGTATCTATCGCCTCCTACTAAATTCATAGAATTTCGTTCCATTTTCCACCGTTTATCACCGAGGCGATAGTTACAGAACAGGGGCATTGCAAAACTTCGCCCATGGGAAAACATGGCTGGTAAATTGAGTTTATGGAAGTGTGAGTGATTACAGCGTTTTATTGAACGCCTAAGTGAAGTGAATATAAAAATTCCCAATAAAACTCAGCTAATGTCAACAAATGGAAGTTGCTGAACAAGAGAAGTAATGGTTTTCCCTCTCGTTCTTTATTCCTCTATGATGTAAATTTACCATTACTTGCACTTCTGTAGTAGCAGATGCATGTAAATCCAGCATGAGTTTTCTGTACTCACTCTTGCAGAATCTAGTCCTTCAAGTCAAATCAGAAATAAGCTTTAATGAAGTTCCTCACTAAGTCACGAATAAATTATTGGACTTCTATATTTAATAACGAAAAAACGAAATCTGTTTGAAATTCGAAAAAAATATTGTTTGCAGCAAAATTTCACAATTTTATGATGCGGCCCGTAGAAGTTTACTGCCGACCTTAATGCCATAGTGGTTCCCATCTAGATCTTCCATAAGAGTAAACTAGTACATACTGCTCTTTTCCGTTTTCAATATCGTACTAGATTAAATACAAATTGTCCTCCATTTTATGAGCGCTTCCACTTTTCATACTCAATTTAGTGACAAATTACTTATTTCACATCCCAATTATAATTTATTTCACGTTTAATGCGTTGCAAGTAACACAAAGCTTTATCTACAACCGTATTTCTACCAAAAACATATCCCCCTATTACTTAATCTACTACATTATATCTAAGAATTCCCTACCTTTTTTCCCTACATTTATCTGCGTTCCCTTTAACAATTTATCCTACGAAACGTGAAACCGAAAAATAATCAAGAAAACGTAGGCTACCGACGAACCAGACAGACGGATAGATACTTGAAAAAGAAAATTATTTCACTTTTTTCCCCATCAAAAAGACAAATATATCAGCAAAAGAATTGTGTACTTAAAAATATACAAAATATAACAAAACCTTATCGGAATTCGCAGCACCTCCGTTGTTCCGAGAGCAGTGCGAAAAAAATATAATACGAACAAGAAGACAAAAAAAAAACCAACCCACAAAAGAAAATCGACGTTGATATCTTTTTTCCGTTTTTTTTTTCCATCTACCATCAGTCAATTCAATTCCTTTTTATTTTCTACTCTCAGTTCTCCTACGTGTGTTCGTGTTGTGCTTTCATTTTTACACTTCTTCGTGTCTATTTAGTGCCCCTGTGTGCAAAGAAAAATCGTAAATGATAACAGTAAAATTTGTTTCATCCAACGAAACGAAAAATCAAAATAAAATTTCCAAATAATTCACCACTTCGACACGAACAAAAAATTCATCAAAAGAAAAAAGAATTGCAACCAACAGAAGGCATAATATATAAGCAAAAAAAAAAACCAAAGTGTATGTGTGAAAAAAAATATGTCGGGCAGCGACGAGCAACAATTTCTTTGGTTAAAATAAGCAAATTGCACCACGAATTGTGATTATCGATGAAAAAATAAATGTCGATAGTAATTTGCTGCGCGAATTATGTATGTAAACTCGAATGAAGAACGTCAAAGGAAAAAGTTAATTCGCCCATCATTTCCAATAAGTGGCGGCCATTAAAATCGTTCATCGTTGTTTTTTTTTTTTTTCTCTTCGTAATACTCGAGAGTCGAGAAGACCACAGAACAGTGCGATATCCCAGTGAACAAAACAAAAAAAAGGAAGGATTTTGATCGAATTTAAATGAAAAAATCAAATCAAACATATCTTTTTGTATTTTATGTGCTTGAGAAAATACTACGCTTGCATTTGCAATTAGATGTGCCAATTTAATTTGTAAAAACCGTCGTTGCATCGTCGTCTCTGTTGGTCGTTGGTGTTCTTCTCATTAAAAACAGACGAGAGGAGACGTGAGCCTGAGCTCTGTGTGAAAGTGTGAACTGTGAAACAAAATCAAATCCCATTTAAGCATTTGCACGGCCAGCGAACAAAAAGCAAAAACAGACTAAAAATAAGTGTACGGTTGGTGAATTAAAATCAATAAAAAATAAAAATAAAAACGAGAGAGCGAGAAAGAGAAAATTGCACACACAATATGCAAAAATATTCAATTTTCATCGACGAAAACGACAAAAATTCTAAAAGAGAATTCCTTGTGAAAAAATCTACCATCTTCGTAACTGCGACAGGATCTAATCTTCAAATGTAAATCGCGAGCAGGAACTTGTCAATTTCACATTGGAAAACAGGTATACGAGTCTATTTTTTTTCTTCTCAGTTTTATTGTTCTATAGCTACTATGCAAGCTTAAGCCCTTTTCTTGTGAGTTGTTGTTGGCTGTGTTTTGATCGAATGCCGAGAACGACGATATCGGGGGACGAGGATGAGTAGGGAGAGAGGGGGGCAACGAAACAGACAGGAATTTAAGTTCTGTGTTTTTCCTCGTCTGTCGTCTTCGTTGTTGTGCGCTCCCAGTGGTCCTCCACATCGACATCGTGAGTCTGTCTGAACTGAACCCGGCCGATTCGACTTTAAACAAACCGAATCGAATGGGTACCTACCATCCGAAGCAATACCTTGAGCTACTCGTGTAGTCGCATAGTTTGTGTTGTGCATTTCCATTTCCATCCTTCATTGAGTGTGCTGCCTGCTGCTGCTCTGGCTACTGATAGTGCATTCTGCATTGCTATAAAGAACACGCGAGAGATAAAACATAGACAAAAAGAAATGCAAACGTAACAAGCTTGTTGCTGCGCTCTCTGGACTCGAGACGTCCACAATCGACCAACTAGAAGTCAACTACTACTCTATTATTGCGGGATTGCGGCAGTGTTTCAGTGTTGCTAGTTGAAAACTTAAGTAAATCGAAGTAGGGACCTACCTATATGCGCTATACCAACCTATCTCCAAAGTAGGAAAATCAATTTATGGGGGTAACACTCTAAACTCACATTCAATATGCGTACGAGTGTTTTTAGGTAGGTAGTGGGGGTGTGTAGTCTAGGGCACAATATGGAAAATTCTAATTCATCATGTTGTGTTGGCTTTGCTGGTGTACAATGTACATGCATCAAACACTGATATCTACCGAATCGGACCAAAAACCACAAGACTGCATTTGAAATAGGCTTGGGAATATTCGGTCATCCTCCTGGGGTTATATGAGCTTTGGCTCGTCATGATTGCATACCTAAGCTAGACGTAGGTACCTACCCATGAAACTAAGTACATAAATAGATTTTAAAACTGGTGTGTACGAGGAGGGAGAGTTTTAGGTGGCAGAGTTATTTCACCGGAAACTTATTTGCAACATAAAGAAGAAAGGCGAACGGGTACCTAAAAATTGATATGAAAGGGTTGCAGCTTGCAGCACTGAAGGAAAATGGTACATGTGTGGATATTTTTGGCATTTAATTTTATTAATTCTTGTGAGTGCTTTCTGTCTATATTTTCTAGGTACCTTCTTGGACAATACACTGTAGAAATATATTTGGCAAACTTGATTTGATTAGAAATGGAACGCTCCGTAAAACATTCTTGAAATGCTGAAATATTTTTGATATTTCGGTGGCTTAAAAAACATATCTGAGCGTATGAACGTTTTTTTTGTCGAACCAGGGGAAAATTTGAAAAAAAAAAAAAAAAAAAATGTTGAGAGGTTCATCGAAAAAGAGCAAATATTTCATCATTCAGAGTAGGTATTTTTCTTTTAGAGCAACCAAGGATTTTTCTTCCGCTTTCGATAAGGTTCATGCTTCCGCGCCGCCATAGCAGAATTGGGATGATCAAGGTCTTATAAAGATTACTTCCTTACTTACTTAGGTGGGCATTACAGTTCGGGTGAACCTGAGCCTCAACTAACATATTACGTCAGTAATTTTGTTGCGAGCTCTCCAGTTTTGCACTCTAAGTCGGTTGAGGTCTTCATCCACTTGATTGTGCCAGATGAGGTCTTCCCCTTCTGCGATTTCCCTGCAATGTGCTCTCAAAAACCCGTCGTTTGGATCCATCCGCTCTACATGGCCCAGCCATCGTAGCCTAGCGATGCGTACTCTTCTAGATATGCACATGTCGCGGTACAACTCATACAACTCGTTGTTGTATCTTCTCCACACATTGTCTTCGCATACGGGACTAAAGATCATTCGGAGTATTTTTCTTTCGAAACGACTAAGGGTTTCCTCATCCACTTTGGATAAGGTCCACCTTTGCCCGCCGTAAAGCAGAACTAGGAAGATCAAGATCCTATATAGGGTAACCTTATTTTTTGTAGAGAGGGGTTTGTTTATAAATTGCCTCCTTAACCCAAAGAAACAACGGTTGGCAAGAGTTATTCTCCGTTTGATCTCCGCACTGATGTTGTTGTCCGTGTCTACAGCGGATCCTAGGTAGACGAAGTCTTGTACTACCTCGAAGTTATGTCTGTCTATTGTGACGTTTTGTCCAATTCGTCGATGTTCTGTGTCCTTGTTTGATGACAACATATACTTTGTTTTTCCCTCATTAACCATCAAACCCATTTTTGCCGCTTCTGTTTCAATACTCGCAAAAGCACCTATGACCTCACGCTTTTTTCATCCCATTACGTCAATATCGTAGGCATAGGCGAGTAATTGTACAGACTTTTGAAAGATTGTTCCTCAGGTGTTGACGTTTGAGTTTCTTACAATCTGTTCAATGATGATGTTGATGTTGAAGAAATCGCATGATAGTTTGTCGCCTTGCTTAAAACCTTTTTCGACATCAAAGGTCTCGGTGTGTTCTTTACCGACCTTGTCGGAGCAGCGTGAATTCTCCAAAGTCATCCTGCATAGTCATATGAGTCTTACAGTGATGCCGAAACTAGACATGGCTCTGTACAGCTCGTCTCTGTAAATACTGTCGTACGCGATCTTGAAATCGATAAAGAGATGGCAAATATCGATATTACGTTCTCGGGTTTTTTCAAAGATCTACCGTAATGTGAAAATTTGTTCTATTGTGGACTTCTTTGGTCTAAAACCACATTGATAAGGACCTATCAAGTTGTTGACGTGGGGTTTCAGACGTTCACATATTACAGCAGACAAGATCTTATAAGCGACGTTAAGGAGGCTTATCCCTCTGTATTTGGCGTAATTGTGAGGGTCTCCCTACTTTAGGTTCGGGCATAAAATACTGAGGTTTCATTCATCGGGCGTGCTTTCTTCCGACCATATCATGCAGATCAGCTGGTGCATGCTCCTTTCTAACTGATCTCCAGCTGCCTTAAAAATTTCGGCATCAAGGCCATCTGCACCAGCAGTCTACGCAGAAATACAGCATTACAGCATACAGCGGTAATTCGACCCCTCATTGTCGTATTGCTATTCACGATAGATAAATGATAAGTGCGTTTTTGTCGCAACTTAGCAATCCTTTGAGTTCAGCCATAGGTTTAATATGAAAAAAATCAATTTTGATGTCATGGAGGTCACTATTGATATTAAGGGTTAGTGTGTTGTGACAAACCACATGTTTCGTTTGCCTATTTCATCTTCTTATCCACAGAAGGATCACAGCTCTCCCACTTCTCTGATTGAAACTAGTAATTTGTCCACATTGATTAAAAAAGACTGAATGGGATCGTCCATGAAAAAACCGAGTTTTATGAATTTCATATAGTGGAGATCAAACTCTAGAGGCGTGCGATTGTGAGTGAGGGCGATAGAATCGTAGCACAGAGCATTATAGTCAAATATCTTAGCAAATAGAGTTTGAGGGCTCAGCTACTTTTATCGGTTTTAAAGTAGACGACGTACAATTTCTAACATAAAATTTTGTTCACTATCGAGGTAACTTTCAAAGGCTTTTTTGAGTGAATAGAATTGTTTTTATGTTATGGCATTAAATTAAGTAACTGAAGCCACACAAAAATCCTGCAAACCTAATGATATTTTGGAAAATTTGTAGGGCTGGCGTTAACAGCTCTAATTTTAAAACAATTTTGAAAAAAGAAACATTTAAAAAGTGACTGGCTGATAAGATATTGCACCATAAATCAGAATGATTGGCTAACTGTAAGGGGTCAACATATAACCTCTTTGCATTACTCTATAACGTGGAATAATCTGCTTCCGTATAATTTTTACTGAGTATTAAAGAAAGGCATTTAGTTTGTAGTTTTTTTTTTTTTTACTATGTGAGCTTCGATCGATGCGACATGTTATGCATACAGTGAAATCTCTCTTTGCGGACACCTCCTTTAGGCGGACACCTCCCTTAGACGGACAAATTTTTTTGCACGGAAATCGCTCCATATAAGTTTCATTGTTTTCAGTTTCCCTTAGGCGGACACTCCCTTGGACGGACGCGGACAGAAATTTCACGTATGATAGACAAAATATTTTCTCTTAGACGTACACCAAAGCAGGATTGAACATGGCATCAGGCTGATAACTTTGGCAGCGGTATTTTTTTTTTAAGTTGCAGATTACAGCGAGCATCAAATTCTTTGAAAAATAAGTGATTTTGTTTGGACGTGAAAAATTGTCCATTTTTTGATTTTAGTTTATTTGCGCACAGGCAGTTTTAAATTCTTTTAATTATTTTTACCTATGTAGATTTTATAGAAACATGTTTTCAGGATGCCACCAAAAAAGAGAACTTTGATTTTAAAGGGAAAAGTATACGTAATTAGCTTAAGTCAAAAATATAAAAAAAGGCATTCGAATAAAAGCAACAGAATTTAAAATAGGAAAAACCCTAGTTGGTGATCTACTGAAAAAAAGAATGAGCTTTTGAGAGAATGGCGGTCAAACTATACAATGCAACTCATCCTAAAAGACGATTTATTTCGTCAAGCGGCCTTGATAAAAATGTTTTCGATTGGTTCAATGCAACTCGAAACAAAGGGTTTCAGATAAAGTGCAATTCGATAACAGGCAACAGAAGTTGCAACACGCTTAGGAATCACAGATTTTGAAGCATCAGCTATTTCTTTTTTTAAATTGGTGTTTTTGTTTGATTTCCTTTAAACGGACAACTCCCTTAGGCGGACAAAAGCTTCTGCACCATGGCTGTCCGCCCAAGGGAGATTTCACTGTATATTGATATGATAATGATATTCTGAATGATTTGTTTAACGGTGTGAGAGTGTGAGCAAAGTTGATTTGCAACTGTCAAAAAATTATGTTTTAAAGCTAAATATTTTTTTTATTATATTTAAGAGGTTTGTCTAAAAGACAATTTTGGTTAAGATCTGTCCAAGCAAAAAAAATTTTCAAAAGCTTTATTAAAACAATGTAATTTTAAAGTTAAGAACTGACACAATTCGTAGGCAGCGCCACTACGCGAAACGTTTTAGTACTTCAAAAGTTTGAACTCTAGTTTTGGGTGAAAAGAAAACGACAGTCGAAAAATGACAAAACATTTTTTCTGTACGGAACTTTTTCTAAAACAGAAATGGCGTAAGGGAGCGTCCAAGTATTACGTAACGCAATTTTCGAAGATTTTTGACCCCCCTCCTCCCCATGTAACGCAACGCACCGTTACGTTTTCATGTAAATATTTTTTTTTTTAAATTTTATACTTTACAACACAATTGTTTTCGTCCTTCATTCTCCTATTTTTAGCTTTTTTTTAAATAAAACACTCAAAATAAAACAAAATTATTATTTTTACCTTTGGCAATGCATTTATACACAGAAACCCAAATGAAACTAAGCATTTTACTCGAAATAAAATAGTATTGTTAAAAAATTTAAAAATAATCAACTAGTTACCAAGTAGATCTATAAAAACAATTCGGGCTTACAAGCCACTCAGATTCTTTCATCACAGACACCTGGAGTGCAGTAAATGAAAATGGTTGCCAATTTTTTTTTGAAGTTTTTATCCCCTAATTTAAAAAAAAGTTAGTTAAAAAAGTTAAGCAACGTGTTGTAAGAAAGAACCCCTTCCCTCCCGCCCCTGTAACTCGTAACATCGTAACGTTTTACGTTTTATCCCCTCCCCCAAATTGCGTCACTTAATACTTGGACGCCCCCTAACCCACTTGCATTTAGAGAAAATTTAATTGGTGCAACCCACAAAAATTCCTTTATTAAATGCTTTTGTGCTAATTCAATACTTAAATATGCTTTATTGAACAACATAATTTTTAGTCTTTTTACCGAAACAAATAAAATGCTTTTGTTTTTCTTTGAGATCGTTAATCGCAATTATCTCAATTTTATGAATTTGGAGTTACTCCACTTCTGCGCTCAAGGCCCTATATTGGAATGAGAACTGGAAAAACTGAAAATTGCAAAAACCAGCAAAATTGGGCACATCCAAGTTTAATCGAGCGAATACAAATTAATAAAAATATAAAAAAGTTCCAGCAGTTATCTCAAAGACATCTGGTGAATTAAAACTGAGCGAAGCAAGCGATTCCTCTCAACTTTCACAAAAAAAGAAAAAAATGGAAGTCGTTCTTTAAGGCACGCCTGCACGCTACACTAGGGTGGCAATCGGGTCCATTTCACTCAGTTTAATATCGGGTCGGTTTTCGGTAAGTAGTCCACACTAATTCGGTTTTGCCGGCTAACACAGTTCGGCTTAGTTATAAAGTTATGAACTTTGAACGGTTTCCTTTGGGTTCTATAATAATGCGAACAGAAATGGTCTGTACTGGTGCTGATTTTTGATATTAGTTGGATTTTTACATTGGAAAAAACCCTTTGTAGATCGGGTCAATCGGTCTTTTCAACTACCAGCTATGGATCAGGTGTTCAATAGTACACTTAGGAGTAAAGTTACTTCGAATCTAAAGTGCCTTTAATACTGCAAACCTTATTTAAAAAAAACACCAGTTTAAGAGGCGGAGTAACCTAAAACTGTTTCATAGGAGTATTAAAGCCGGCGTAAGGTCGTTTTAAGGTCTAAATGTAATTTTGAGAAAAGAGTGTAGAAATATTGTTCAAATTTTTGGACGAAAAATGGAAAACTATTTTGATCGTTTGAATAATTAAAATTCTTCGAACGCCTTAACAAAAAGATAAAATAAATGCATAAATAAAAACAAATATATTTATTTTTATCTTTAGCAATGCGGAAACTAAATATACTGACTTACCTTTTGAGAACAATCCAAATTTGCAGACCTTTTTCTTTTTTGTTTAATATCCATTGGAGACAAATTTCCGCCAACCACAACATAAAATAAAATAAATCAAAACGAAATCAGTTTGGGTTTGTTCAGCAATTGTTCTTATGACTAAACTAAACTTTGACCACGTACGTAACAAACCAAATCCACCAAAAGTCAGTCCATCATCAGCAATTTTAAAATCAGCAAATGGCAACCATACAAGTTTCTATTTATCAAACAAGACATTAGTGCAGGAAAATGGACATTGCGAAGTGTTTCACTTCTTTTACCCTACCGACTGACGGCAGAATGCAAAACAATATTTTTGTAGTTGAGATGCTACGGCGACAAAAACACCGTTGACTGCATTTCTGTTGTCGCAATAACTAAAAGCGTATGGAAACGCAATGTGGTTCTTGTCGCGTACTAGGCACCATTGAGGAAACATAACAAGGGAGAGAACCTTTTCACTACACACACCGTCTCGCCGTCATCTCAGAAGTGGGCTACTTAACTTTTTTTCGGATTTCAAAACAGGAACTTGTCTCTGAAAGGTTTCCATTATCATTATAGGGCTGATAAGTACATAAACGGAAATTGCGAGTAAGAGAAGTAAAGGTTTTACATTATTATCTGTGTTCGAGAATTGCGCTGAAGTTAAAATAAAATCTGGAGGATCATTCCGTAAGCAGTCGATAGTGAGACGATTTCATTTTGACGATAGTACTGCTCTCCGTAATACAAAAAAAAAACGATGTCTCAGACGATAGACGACTGAACCAATGCTTTCCGTAACATGTTTAACTGTCAAAATGTGACGATAGGACGAAGGCGATCGTTCGATAGCTATTTAACTATCATCTCAAACATTTCTCTGGCGACTTTAATTCTTGCGTTTGTCATCAAAATGAAAATTACGGGGCAAGGTAAGAAATACGATTTTGTATGTAGGGTAAACGCACTAGTACCCGGACACTTAACTTTTTTCTCAACTTTGACTTCAAACCATTTTGTAACGATAAATGCTACCGCGGAAACTTTTATTGATTGTAATAATATAAACATTTCTCAATAATAAAGCGTTCAAGTAAAATGCAAAGGAATCATTGTTAATATGAATAAAATCACAATTGAGAAAAGGTCCATTTGCGTTAGTACCCGGACAGCAAAATTTAGTATCCGGACGCCACAGTACCCAGACACAATTATTTTAAGAGACAAGCCCTGCCTGAAAATATAAGATAAGCGCACATTTTTTGTATCCATACAGAGCTTGTCTCTTAAAATGATTAAATCACTTAAAATTGTATAGCATTTTCCACTTAATCCATGGAATAAGGCTTAACCCAGCTATTCCGCGTTTATTAATACGGCGGTTAATGATTAAGTCTCTTAAAATGACTGATCTAGTATCCGAACGCTTTTGTTTTAGTATCCGGACACAATCATTTTATGAAACAACCCCTGTACGGGTACTGCAAATACATGATAATCGCACTTCGTTACTACCCGGACAGCATGTCTGGGTACTGAAAAACATATTAAATTTTGGTTTTAGTGCCCGGACACCACAAATAATGGCAAAGATTTTATTGAATTTGGTTTTTTTTTTGCAAATTGTTTTAGTTTATCATGTTTCCAACGAAACCAATGACTTTCCATTACAGTAAATTGATTATTTCTTGTTCAATTGCTTACTACTAAAAACTGTTCCCACAATTTTTTTTTTTTTACACAAATCGACAACGAGGCCGAACCTTCAAACCTTAAACAATAAAGTGATGCGTAGTTCTTAAAGTACGCGTTTCGACTAACTGAAACCTTGCATGCATGTATAGGACACATTGAAGGACCCATGTTTGTTGTTGTTTGTGAATTTTTTTGAGTGATGTATCTACATATTAATTGCAAAAAAGGTCAATGTGTCCGGATACTAACACTGTTCGGCTACTAGTGCGTTTACCCTATGTATATTTTTTATGACATGATGGTTAAAGTCGAACTCTTGACTGTGCTGTCCATCGACAAATTCATTAATTCATCTGTTTTGTTTTATTACTTGTGAAAAAATTAATACCTAATGTAATGTTATTCCTCGCCATGTGCTTTGGAATTGCTGACCTGTAAAAGAAGTAACTTATTTCAATTTTATGTCTAGGTATTTTACTAGACAATCCAATTGGAATTGCCTTTTAACGATAGACAAGACGTTAGAGCGACACGAAAGTAAAGTTACGGTAAGCACGGTTTGGGCGTTATCATCGACGATAGACCAACGAACGAGGATCGTCTGTGAAATTTATGTAATGACCACTCTGTAAAATCTGACACAGCCATTTTTTTAGCACTTCGAAAAAGACAGAACTCATGAGGGACCAAGAACTTCTTTGAACAGAAATATAAAAAATAAAAATAAAAAGTAAGACAAACAAAGACTAACATCTAACTTTTAGAGTTGAGGTCACTGGATCTCTTGATTCTATATGTCTTTTTGACTTTTTCGAGAGAAGTGTATAGGTTGTCAAACACAAGTTTTTCAAGTTTGTACTCAATTTCGATCGAAAGTAGTTTCTTTACTTTTTAACAATCTGTAACTTTTTTGAGTTATGTACTTTTATAATCACTGCTTGGGTCTGAACACGAAGCGGAACGTCGAGAGGAACGTCGAAATGCATCATTTGACTTTCCGTCTTTAATTTCGTTTTCTAAAATTAAAATCCGGAGTGACTTGGATAGTTAGAGTGACGGATTTTACAGATAAACTTTCCAGTTCATTCTGAAATGTTTTCCAAAAATCTATTTCGGGGTAAAGGATATATAAATCAATACATAAACAAACTTTAATCTGACTGCTTGTCAAAGCATAACGCAGTTTCTATTTAATTTTTATCAGCCCGGTGATAGTTATTAAATTTTCTTTAGGACCACAAAATAATTTTTAAAATTTAAATGAACTGATTTTTCTCTTGTTTTAAGCATAAAAATAGAAGAAATATAGAAATTTTACTACTACTAATGCAATCACTCCAAATCTGTCAATTTCGCCAAAACAAATTCCAAAAGTCGACAAAACAGGAGTGAAGGATTGAAAACCATTTTGGAAAACGACATAAATAGTTCACTCCTCTTTTACAATGCACTTAATTTCACTATACGGCAACACCTAATCCAAAACGTACATACGCAGTACGCTAGAAAAATTCAAAGACAGAGAGACGAACGAACAAAAAATAAAAAATAAAAGAAGGACCCTTTAGAAATTCTCCTTCTCCTTTGGAAATATTTTCTTCATTTCAGTCGTCCATTTCGTGTGCACTATGTGTGTTTCCATTTATTTTTTTTGTTTTTGTCTGTTCGATTGTGAAGAGGGTTGCGGAAGGAGTGAATGGCAACGGTGAACAAAAATGTGAGAGAGTTTTTCAACTTTTTTGTTTTGATTATGTATTTTTATCCTATGAAAGAAAAATGTACCTGCGTTGGCGGCGCGGTGCTGCTGCTCGCCTGCTCGGCTCGGCTCAGCTCAACTCGACTGTCGGAGTGTCGGCTCGACTGCATAGGTGAATTTATTTTTGCCATTTATTATTGTGTCGTTTTGAATGTGCCGTGTGTATTGGGTTGTCTGCGGGAGGGTGGCGGAAAGTGTAGTAAAGAACAAGGAGACACAAAACAATGAATATGGTGATGCGCGTGCGAAGAGGATAAAGCTCTGTGAGAGGACAGAGTAGTACACCGTTTCTGTACATTTTTTTATTTTTTGAAAAAAGTTTTCCCTTCGTCCTCGTCTCGTTGTTACTTACTTGCCATCTTTGGTTCTTCTTTTCAAATGTTGCAGCATGCAGCTTCTTTTTTTTTATTATCAAGGGACGTGAAACGGACGTTGGTTCTTTGGTTGGAACTTGGGATTAAAGGCAACGATGATGGCGGATGGCCGAGGAATAAGAAGACCCGATCCATGAAAGAATGCAGCACTGGGCGCCAAACCAGTTTTCCTAGCGATGGAATGAAATTGCTTTTCCTTTTGTATTTATTTTTCCTTTACTTCGTGTTTTTTTTTCTTGCTTTTTTGTCAATTCATGTGTATGTTTCGTTGTTTTTGTTTTGCATATTGCTTTTTGCTACTCTCGGTCTCGGCGTGGTGTGTTGTTGGTTGGGCTTTCTGAGATCTTTCCACCCACTTTTTTGTTGAGGAAGGTTGTTGTGTAGAGAGTAGGTAGGTAGGTAGGTATAGTGATGTTGGAATGGATGCTGCTCTGCCATCAGATTTTCCAAGGAACTTCAATGTTATGTTGGGCAATGCATTTTAATGGAATGTGATTGTACCTACAGTGTACCTATACAGCACAGAAGAGAGATGAGTATGGGAATAATGAGCACAACACCGTGGTGGAGGTGATGTTAATTCAAAGATAGGTTGATGTGATGATGATGATTATCTCAATGTCGCTTGGTAGGCAAGTACCTATCTATACCAACTCCGTCGCCATTCAAATTGGTATACCTAGATAGGTACAAAGTGGGCGTTTGGGCTTATGGAAAGTTTTGCGTTTAGGTCCAAAAATCAGGATGGAATAGGCTGCAATTCCTACCGGAATTGTTTACAATGCCAACATTGTTGTTTTAACTTTCGAAAAGTAGCAACATTTACATAAGTCTCGGAGAGTTATGATTCGCGGCAAATTCACATCCGTGAATTAGTCGAATAAACTGTAGGTACTATCGATACGAGGGAGTACGTGTGTCGTGATGCATATCTGCTTCTCTCTTTTAAACCGGGAGGTTCGTGGTTCGTATCCCAATGAAGTCAAAATTATTTTTCCACGGGTACCTATCGTGTTTCACGAGGAATTGGTAGTGTGGCAACATTTCTGATATAACTTTCATGCCATGAAAAGCGCTTTCTCGATAAGCCGTTCGGAATCGGCAGAAAATTGAAGGTCCCCTCCATCCCCTCACAAAGGCAATAGTTGTGATAAATGCGCTAGGCCCAGGGGCTTCCCGCTCTGTTGCGACACCCTATTTATTTTATTTTTATTGATACTAGAACTACCATATCCTTTTTCTTACATGACCTCAACTTAGAATGAACAACTTTACACTTTACGTGTTTAAACCTAAGGGAACATAAGTGTGTCAGTTTGTTTTCCTGACAGCCATTTAAACCTAACATAACATATTCAATTAAACAAAAAATAGCATCCAGAGCAAAGTATTTGAGATGAATTTAAACAACTAAGTACATTAGGTATAACTTCTAAACAGTTTCTGTTCCACATTCCGTACAAACATAGTTGAGAGAAAACCGCTGGGTCCCGGTCCGCCATCGCCAATCCATCGGAAGTTTCAGAACAGTTGTTTCGCTCATAAATTGAGTTTCGGTTAATCCAGAGGGATGATCTCCTAACAAAGTATTCGCTTTCTAAGGCGGTGAAGTGCTGGAATTTTGTTATAATGTGCAGAGATGTTTCTTCACTTTCGAGGTATAGTTTGCAGGTAGGGTCTGTTAGTACCTTCCAGTCTCATTTGGTGTAGATTCTTTGGTTTTCTCCCATCTTTTTTTTAGCCTCTGAGAGACTCAGGGGCCCTTACCACGAAAATGACTTAAGGATTGTAACTTAACTTAAAATTAACAACTGGGTCAATCCATTGTGACGAGTGGGACATTTATATAATCTTTTTTTTTTGCCTTCACTTTGCTTCATTTCTGCCAAACGGCAACGATTTACGTATTGAATATGACATTATCACATACTTGAATAGTCATTGCATACTTTACCATCGAAAAAAGAATGAAAAGTATAAAAATGAACGATGAATGGAACCTCAGTATCGTATGCCCGATTCTAAAAAAGGGAAACCTTCACAATTACGCCAATTATAGAGAGATAAGCCTCCTTAACGTCGCTCATAAGATCTTGTCTGCTGTAATATGTGAAGGTCTGAAACCCCCACGTCAACAACTTGATAGGTCCTTATCAATGTGGTTTTAGACCAGAGAAGTCCACAATAGATCAAATTTTCACATAACGGATCTTTAAAAAAAGCCGAGAACATAATATGGAAATAAGAATGAAAAGTATAAAAAGTGACGGGTGGTATATCGAATTACCTCTCCTTTGCAAGTTGACTTACACCATTCGCAATTGGTAAGAAACTATGAACATTTTGTTCAACTAACTAATTTTCTATAGTTCCTGATATTGTACGGATTAGGTTATAAGTATAATTTACGCAAATAACTCATTAAACTAAAATAATTTGCTTCTCAATGCTTGTGACGGGTGGGACAGTACTTTTGTGACGGGTGTCACGAGTAATACTTGGGCATACAAATGTACATATGTATGAAAAATATAAACATAGTTCTTTTGTATTCACTTTAAATCAGCTCTTTAATGAATTATTTAACGTTACTTATGTAATCATTTCATTTTATAAGAATGTATGACGTTCTATTCTCCAGATATGCGTATGGTGTCGGTTTCGCTGGAATGACCCAACTGTATCCTAAGAAGAAACTTCAGTTTTGTTTATTTATCCCTAATGACACTAAAAAACCAATCTGCTACTTGACATTTGAAAACCATTTCTATCAAAACCACAAAATATTTCTCTGTGTGAGATGTTTTAGATTTATTTGTTGTGATGCCAGTTCTGACGCCACAAAAAAGTAGACTGCGAAGTTAAAGAGCCTCATTCTTAACATCTGTTCTTTCCAAATATGTACTCAAATGCATTTTGTTAACTCTAATTCCATCTTTTTTGTTTCTACAATTGCTTTGTGTATCTACATATAGCCTAGCTCTTCAGATTTTAAATTTGAGCGAAAAATTAACGTAGCCTTCAGTGGTTGTTTAAGTGATACATTCATGTAGTGTAGGCATGTTAGCGCAACGCACTATAATTTATTTATTGTATAGTTAGGAGATAGCATTATGAACGTATTTTTTGAGCCCTGCGTTTGCCTTCAACTCTTTAAAGTAGTAAAAAGTTTTTGCTGAATCGAGTTCAAATCACAAACAAAGCTGTTGAATAGCATGCAATTTTGTCATGTGACAAAACACGTATTGGTCTTGTGGTGTAGCATTTTTTGAGAACCAAAAACATTAGGTTTTTCATTCTAGTTCATCCTAGTTGGCGATATAAGTATTTAAAGTGTCAAGCAATTATGACTTTTACCTATTTCCCAGATTAATGTAAGCATTTAGTAAAGATTTCGTTGTAAGTAAATTAACTACATATATGCACCTAGTGTTTTTCCCAATCGAGTGTCCCTTCAATTATCCTTGAATCCTATGCCACCAGTATTAAGCATTAACCTTTATGAGGTTATGTGTTTCATTCAGCCCCAAAAAAGAAACCCATGGTTCGATGAAGAATGCAGCAAATACAGCCAAACAAAAAGCACGACAAATGTTAATGCAAAAGCGAACAAAGGCTGCTTACGATTAGTATAACGAAACGAGATTTACAAGCTGAAAAGAAGGAAAGAACACCGAACTCTCAAAAATAAAAAGAAGCAGCATGAGAAGAGTTTGTAAGAGGCAATTGAGAGGTGCCATGACAGGAAAGATATTCGGAAGTTTTGCCAAAATGCAAAAAGATTCTGCCAAGGTGGCAAGCCCCGAACTCAAGCCTGTAAAGACCAGCAGGGAAACATAGTAACAAAGTCACAGTCGCTACTGAGGATCTGGAAAGATTACTTCTGCAGATTGCTTAATGGCGATGAAGACAAAAATTACGCTGTCAGACAGCAGAATGCCCCATTCACGATGATAAAGGATGCCGATCTCCCGACCTAAAAGAAGTTAAGCTTGCCATATGCAAACTTAAATCAAATAAAATTGCAGGTGCAGATGGCCTTGATGCCGAACTTTTCAAGGCAGCTGGAGACCAGTTGGAAAGGAGCATGCACCAGCTGATCTGCATGATATGGTCGAAAGAAAGCATGCCCGATGAATGGAACCTCAGTATCGTATGCCCGATCCTAAAAAAGTGAGATCCTCACAATTGCGCTAATTATAGAAGGATAAGCCTCCTTAACGTCGCTTGTGAGATCTTATCTGCTGTAATATGTGAACGTCTGAAACCCCACGTCAACAACTTGATAGGCCCTTAATATAAATGTGGTTTTAGACGAGAAAAGTCCACAATCGACCAAATTTTTACATTACGGCAGCTCTTGGAAAAAACACGAGAACATAATATCGATACACATTACCTTTTTATCGATTTCAAGGTCGCGTATGACAGCATTTACAGAGACGAGCTGTACAGAGCCATGTCTAGTTTCGGCATCCCTACAAAACTCGTACGACTATGCAGGATGACTTTCGAGAATTCACGCTGCTCCGTTAAGGTCGGCAAAGAACTCACCGAGACCTTTGATGTTGAAAAAGGCTTTCGACAAGGCGACAAACTTTCATGCGATTTCTTAAACTCATACTTGAAAAGATTGTACAAAACTCAAACATCAGCACCAGTGAAACAATCTTTCAAAAGTCTGTACAATTATTCGATTACTCAGACGATATTGACTCAATAGGAAGAAGGATGCGTGATGTCATAGGTGATTTTGCGAATATTGAAACAGAGGCGGCAAAAATGGGTTTAACGGTTAATGAGGGTAAAACGATGTATATGTTGTCATCAAACAAGGACACAGACCATCGACAAATTGGATAAAACGACACAATAGACGGACATAACTTTGATAGTACAGGACTTCGTCTACCTAGGATCCGCTGTAGACACGGACAACAACATCAGTGTGAAGATCAAACGGAGAATAGCTCTTATCAACCGTTGTTTCTTTGGGTTAAGGAGGCAATTTATAAACAAACCCCTCTCTAGAAAAACCAAGGTAACCGTTTATAGGAGCTTGATCATGCCAGTCCTGCTTTACGACGCTGAAGCGTGGACCTTATCGAAAGCGGGTGAGGAAACCCTTGGTGGTTTCGAAAGAAACGTATACCGAATGATCTTTGGTCCCATATATGAAAACAATGTGAGGAGAATTAGATGCAACAAACATCGCGAGGCTGCAATGGCTGGGCCATGTCGAGCGGATGGACATCAACGCTTAAGCTCGACGGGTTTCGAAAGCATATTACAGGGAAATCGGGGAAGGGGACGACCTCGTCTTAGGTGGCGCAATCAAGTGGAAGAAGACCTGAAACGACTTAGTGCAAAACTGGAGAGAGAGCTCGCCCGAAATCGAAATTGTTGGCGAAAGATGTTGGTTGAGGCTAAGTTTTACCCCGAACTGTAACGCCCACCTAAGTGAGTAAGTAAGCATCTAGTTAAGAAATCATTGATAATGAACGAAACCCAGGTGTCTCAGGATATACCCAAATAAACACAGCCTAATATGATATCTATACGAGCATGGTATGTCTTTGACGACGAAAACAGTGTCATTCCTTCTTTTTCGAACCTAAGTCATAGGATGCCAAAATCATCATTATCATGGTAGCTATAATAGATGTGAATCGCGAGCATAACACCGAACCTATCTGTAAGGTATGAGCTGATTTTGATTGGATAGGAAATATGTAGAGTATTGGAAGAAATGGCTCCAAACCCAGAATTGAATAACGATTGTACTTCCTAGAAGTAATGTGTTGCTAGAAACACAGCTAAATGCAATTGTTATAGAAATACTTTCCACCGGCGTCAATTATTTGGAGTTTTTAGTGTCTTAAATTGTATTTTCATTTCACAAAAAATGCCGCTTCAGTAATAACTAGAAGTGTGCGGCCCTCTTTCTTTAAGTGAATTTATACGTCAATATAAAAGAAAGAAAGAAACATGAAATTGACATTTTTTGGAAATTTGGCTAATTCAAGGTTTGAATTAAGTGAGTAGACAACTTGTAGTTTTCCACACATTTCTACATTGTGGTTACAAACTTAAGGACTTTTAGGATTTGAATTACTTGACTGAACATTCAAATCTGTTGCGCTACAAGTTTGTATTAGAAGCAGTACTGCACTTGCAATTTTGTAGGTTTGCCGATTTCTATAAGTGTGGTTCTGTTTACCCCAGACCAGAGTTATGATCCTTAAAATGGGCTTTTTATGCACTGATGAATTCGGCTTTAAATTATGTACCTCTTTAAATAAATGTTGACTAAACTCTTTACATATTTTTTCTTTATTTAATGTTTTTAGTTGTACGTAATTATCATTGAACTAAGAAACTCTCCATAGTTCAAATAATTTTTTTTTAAATGGTTCATGAAGTGTTCGCACGCAGAGGAATAATTTACTTTTTAACACTTTTTTCTCGCATTTCATTGACAAAAAAGAAATACAGCAACAGTCTCATAGAAAAATATTCTGATACAAACAGCGACAACTCTCAATCGGGCTTGAAAATATTTCCATTTAAATATCTACCTCCTGTGAACCTAAAATAAATTCTTTCAAATTCAAACAAAAATGTTTCTTTTTTTACAATTGCTTGATATCTCTCAGTTAATACTAAACCGTTTTCCTTTTTTGTTACAGAAACGTCATAAGACAATATTAAAAAAAAACCTTAAGGCAAAAAAAAGTAAGAATAAACAATTCAAGTCAAAGGAAAAAAAAAGAAGAAAGAACACACACACCGAACATACAAATTCAACACAATGGCGGCACGAAGTCATCAATACTTCAGCCTCAGATGGAATAATTATCAGAACACAATGACCTCCGTGTTCCAGCAACTGCGTGAAGATTTATCATTTGTTGATGTCACATTATCATGTGAAAATGGTTCGCTTAAAGCTCATAAGGTATTTGTTTGATGCTCGACTCTCTTTTATTTTTTTTTTCATTTTTTTTGTTGGGCATTTTTATTTCATTTAAAATGGGAATACATTTAATTTTGTGATTTCTTTTCTTGTTTCTAGGTCGTTTTATCGGCTTGTTCGTCATATTTTCAAAAGCTATTGCTGGAGAATCCATGCAAACATCCAACCATTATACTACCCGGTGACATAATATTCACAGATTTGAAAACTATAATAGACTTTGTTTATCGTGGTGAGATCGATGTCACCGAATCTGAACTACAGGTAAGGTTTTTGTTAATTTCTTTTTATATTATGTAGGCAAAACCAGTGTAATAAAATAAGCTCAAAGGTGCAGTTTTGTGTGAAGAAAACACGTGCAGATGAATATTGTAGGTTTTCAATGTTTAATTAGTTAATGATTGATGGTTTATGTAGTAGCTGTGGGGTGCTATCATGTAATTTATAACATTTGAATAAACTATCATGCGTGTGAGAGCTACTGCTATTGACAATAAGTATCTTTAATAATCTTTAAGTATCCAATTTTATCGAAAGCCTAAATCATATTTTTTCTTTTAAGATCTAATTTTTTATTTTGTTTTTATTTTCCATCTTTCATTTGTGATGCTTGAGAAAAGATCGCACAAATTTTATCTTCTACGATTTATGAAAGTACTTTCTTCTTTCTAGCATCAAAATGTCAATACACTAAAATCCTGAATTCTATATTTCTTATCGAACTCAGTGCATTTCAAAAAGTCTGTTGACTCAGGTTATGATGTTGTGAACTGGAGGTTCAATCAATTCGTGGAACTGTGCCGAACGCCCTTGCTTATTAAACGGTCTTGTGTGTTTTTGATCAAGGCGTTTTCAAGACTATATTTTCTAGGATTGTATTCTTTAAAATCCATTACCTCACAAGGTCAGAAATGCGCTATGCCCAGGGGCTCCTCGCTCTGTTGCGCCACTCTATTTATTTATTTATTTATCTTCTTAAACAGTTGAATATTCTATATGAGGATTCATAAGTTACTTAATAATGTTTCGTTGAAGAAGAAACTAAAAGCGTATTGTAATAATTGCCTTTTAAAGTTTCAATCGTGTATTTATTTAACCCTAAAGAGCACCTTATTTCCATATGTGACACACTCACTTCAATCGTTTCTAAACTATAAAGCTAGAAATATCGACATCTTTTGGCATCTTGATAGAATATGTTTAACTGAAATCAAAAGATGATTATTTTTAAGTTTTTCCTATCTTCTGATCATTAATTACAATTTCTACTTTTTTCACAAAAAAAAAAAGATCTTTGTAGGGTTGAAGTTGCAAATTCTAGCAAACAACGGCTATTCACGTTATTATAGTATTCACATAAGGTCTTTCCTGTCAAGTCCTTTCTAAGCTTCCTCCGGCGTTCCATAGTCAACTGATCCTCATTATTTCATTCATGACTACGAATTGATCATTAACCATTCCCAAATTTCATTGTAAGCAGATGACGCCTACCAAATCTTTTCATTTTGATGATTTCGAGAAATTTTCTATCTGGTGCTCAGAAAACTGTTTGGAATTAAATATTTCCAAGTGTCAATCCATTTATCTTCTCTCGTAAGCGCTTCAAATCTCATCTCTGTTGCGTTGCTATCTTCTTCACAATCAAACCATTCCCCAGTTAGGGCGATTCGTGATCTCGAGATCATTTGCGACCAGGAACTCAATTCCATCTCAGATATTGATGATATTATACTAAAAGCCAATTCAGCATTTGACTTCATTAAGCGATGGTCAAGGATTTCTCCCACCCATACGTATAACGTAACCCGATCTCTGTACATTAGCTTTGTTCGCCCACTCCTTGAATACCCCCCCCCCCCCCCCCAACGCCAACTGTGGTTGCTTTTCCAACAAATTCACATTTCTTGAATTGGAAAAATTCAGCGCCGTTTTCTTCGGTTGTCTTTCTTAGAATAATCCCTTACCAAAATCGCATCAAACTTCTCAGCATGAATGCGTTGAAATATCGAAGTGAAACATTCTCTTCTTTCA
This sequence comes from Melanostoma mellinum, assembly GCA_914767635.1. Lineage (NCBI taxonomy): Eukaryota > Metazoa > Arthropoda > Insecta > Diptera > Syrphidae > Melanostoma > Melanostoma mellinum. Next base: position 207,470,530 of record OU612059.1, read on the forward strand.
TCGAGCCTTTTCTGGAACCGTTGGCTGCACAAACCTTTACAACTCTATCTTCCTTAAGAGTAATACTCGCCAGATTTGAAAACGTCAAATAATTCTTAAGTTTTTGCAAAATAATGATAAAAATTAAAAACTTAGTTGTAAAGAATTTTTTTTTAATTCAAGAACGTAAAATATAATGAAAAGAATAATTAGTTGAAGTCGAGGCAGATCTCAAAACCAAGTGAGAAAATGGAGATGCAACAGCATGAGGTTCAGCTTATGGTATACTTTAATAGAATGAATATAATATTATTTTTGTATTGAAATAACAACAAGTAAACATGCAAGCCTTTCGTGAGGAATTGGCAAGTCCTCCGTTAGTATTCATTGTCATGAAAAGCGCATTCTCGATTAGCCGTTTGGAACCGGCAGAAAATTGTAGGTCCCCTCCATTCCCTCACAAGGCATGGTGTTGAGAAATGCGTGAGGAATTGGCAAGTCCTCCGTTAGTATTCATTGCCATGAAAAGCGCTTTCTCGATTAGCCGTTTGGAACCGGCAGAAAATTGTAGGTCCCCTCCATTCCCTCACAAGGCATGGTGTTGAGAAATGCGCTGGGCCCAGGGGCTCCTGGCTCTGTTGCGCCATCCTATTTATTTATTTATTTTAAACATATAAGTATGTATTGTGGTTTAGTAAGAGCAACCATTCCCATTACCTATGGAATACAATAGCCGTTTGTGCGATGTTTTGCTGAAGTGAATACAGATTCTCAATGAAACTCGGCTTATGTCATTTAAATGGTTAGCTTCGCAGTATCGCTTTCTTTCACCCCAATGTTTTAAGTCCCTGTGCTTGAATTTTTTCAAGATTGTTGGCATGGCATCGGTTTTTTCTCAGTTCCCCATAACTTATTTTGGCCACACACACACACACACTTAAGAAATATGTTGTCAATATTTCCCAACGTTGTTCAAGCGTTATGCGACTTATTGCATTCTGCGAATGTATGATTTTTTTTAATTGGATAGGGCAAAAGTAAAACACCTTTACTAGCACATCGACCTGAAAAATCTTTTGTGCTGTTCCCTTATGTTTAAACACGTAAATTGTAAAGTTGTTCATTCGAAATTGAGGTCATGTAAGAACCTAAGAAAGTTCCAAGAAGGGTTGTTTCTAATATCAAGGGGACTAGTGAATCCAGCAGGACATTCACATAAAATGTGTTCAGCTATTTTTGTATCTTCGAGACATGTCATCTTGGCTGATGCCCATGTTTTAAGATGATTTCTGAGTGGAGAAGTGTAAGTAGATTTACGTCAGGATCCTGCCGTTCTCAAGTTACCAGTTCGCGTTTAATGCTACTGACTGGGAGACCGTAGTAGGGTACTGGGCCTTTGAATTGGGATTGATGTATGATACTGTCAAGATTTCGAGTGGGAAATAGCTGTCAGTGTCCAAATAGCCCATGATTGAAAAAAAAAAATAAATATTCATTCATTCAAATAGTCATTAAATGTACTGACAAATTGTGCGGCCTACTGCACGACTGTATCAGCACTTAACTGGGATGTTTGTGATCCTTTCGAAATCATGATCCTCAACGACGGAAAAGGAAGAAGAAAAAAATATAGTTAAAAATTGTATACATTGAATAGCTTAATTCATTTCAAGAAAATATAATAAGGTCTATCTTAATCGCAAGCCTAGCTGTAGACAAACTGATAAGCATGTGGCAAATTTCGGGTACTACCACAAAAGGGCAAATAATGTTTCAAGGTTTCTATTACTGTCATTAAGTAAGTCAAATACTGTGGCAAGTTGAAGTTGTTAAGCAAAATCGTTTTCTTTCTTGTGTGCTCGACGCGATCGACCGACGTATGGAAACGTAGTTTTGATGCGCATAGAGAATTGTTTTCTTTTCAAATGTTGGTTGTTATAAAGCTACATATATAGATTATCAGTAGTCTATTCAAATTATAAAAACACTAAAAAAATTAATAGATGAGACTTTTCGTTAAGAGAGGCTTTAAATAGTGCGTAAAGGTATGCACTCTTTAATGATATATCTTATCCTTTCGAAAAATCAACTCGTAATCCGAAAATAACATGTGTTGGAACTGCGATAGCTTTGAGATCAAAATGCTTACGGCGCAATTTGTCATTGTTTAAAAGCATTGCGTCCCTGGTGATTTAATGACATTAGCAGTTGTCATTAAATCACCAGGGACGCAATGCTTTTAAACAGTGACAATTGTCAATAGTTTTTTTTATGTTTGGAATGGAGAACGTTTTTATACAATGTTAAGTTTGGTATATTAAAGTTGTCCTTAGTTCATAGTCATTTATTAATACCTTAACCACTTAGGAAAAAATATTACGCTGTAAACTGGGAATTAAATCTTGGTGGCGTTATCCAATTCTTTGTGGTTTGTCTTCTGTGAACATGAAGGCCAAAAAAACGATGTTGAGAACATTCTCAGAATTGAAGTCGATTTAGAGCGTCAGTGGAATCAGGATCAGTTACTGCTTTCACTTTTCCAGCTTAAAAGAAAAACTAACTCAAAATGTGACAAGATTCAGCATCTTTTAATAAAAATTAGATTAATGTGTAGAAAAGTCAGTGCTTACTCGTTCAGACAACATCTGCTGGGCATTATAAAAAAACTCATCCCTAAACTTTTAACAGTCAATCTTCTTAAACCAGAAACAATTCATTGGTGTATTTAAAAGAAACAAAAAAAAAAAAGAATAAAGTAATGAAAGGACTTAAAGTACTCTGTTACATAATTTGTTTTGTTCATTTGTTTTTATACTTAAAATTTTTTATTTTTGCATGGAATTCCATTTTAGTAAAATTTCTTAGCTTATCTTTTACAAAAGCAAGGCCATAACATATCTCTGGCAACCGGAAACGATGACCGGGCAGTTGTGAGCATGGACGACTACTCCGAGTAGTAAATCATTTTACGTACGTGTTTTTATAACACATAATAAGTACATACAACCATTTAAGCGATTTAAATTATAATTATGTAACTAGCTGGTGCATCTTTCAAAGTGCAATAATTGGGGCTTATCAAATTGATCTGTTATTAGTTATAAGAACAACGTAAAATAAACCAGTTGTCGAAATGAGGTCTTACTATAACATCATCATTCTTTTTTTTATATAAAGGTTTCTTCATGCATTGCTTAAAACCCTACAGTTTTTTAGTTCCATAAACAAACTCATAGTTTATTTGTTTATTATTATTTTACTAAGAACAGATAAACTAAGAAAAGATATTTGTCATATAATGTGATTTTTTTTTCTTGTTCTTGGCATTTTGAAATTCCAAATAATTGTTTCTTGTTAATATAACATAATCATGTAATTGATTGGAGTATTTTTACTTAAAATTGAAACATCCGCATTTGTGCAAGTTGAGTTTTCACTCAATGTGGCTTTCAAATGGTTTTTTAGTGTTGATCTAAACTCTAAACTAGCTACTGGAAACAGTTAAAGGACTAACACTTTTGTTTTGGAATTATAAATTTTTTAAAATACTTCAATCAAAATAGGGTCAATTTAAAATTTTGACAACGAGATCTTATATTGAACATTGAAGTTGCGTATATTCTACGCCATCCTACGAAGTAACTAGAATGGAATTAACCCTTTTTTGGACAAAAATCACCTCAAGCTTATGTTGCACTTGTTCTTAAACGTACGAGTATGTTAATTCATATTATTTTACATCCAGTGGTCTAATATTAGAACAATAACCAGTTCAAACTCACAATCTTTTCTCCGTCTGCTATAACTTTACCAAATTAATAGGCTTGTGAAATTACCTACAAACTTAGAGTACATCCTGTAAAAAGAATAAAATGTTTTGTTTGCATGTATTGAAGAAATGGTTTTTTATTAGTGCGGCTCACATTATACAACTTCCCAGACAAATTTATTTGGACAGATGTTGGAAGGTCATCTTTATCATTTAAACTGTCAGACTTTTTGCCAGGTCTAATTTTTTACTTTATTTTTAAATGTAGAATTTGTAATCCTATATTCAAAGATATAAATTGCTGTACCAAATCTTTAAACAAAAAATTAACCTAATGTCAGCCCAGTTAATTTCTTATTATTATTATTATTATTATTATTTATTATCTTTATTGTTTTTTTTTTCGAAAGAATATAAACTTAAAGTTAAAAAAAAAGAATTACAAGCATGGCTCTTAAGCCGTCTGCCGGTTAATTAGATTTCTTATTATTCGTCCATGTTTCTGCTAATTCATATTCAATTTCTTAAAACACACACTAAGCTTGGCGTGCATGAACGATTTGAAAATCGACCAATTTCTTTTTCAGTTTCTTACTTTACTTTAAACCGACCGACTGTTTAAAAATGTTCACTACAAATGTATTCAGTATAATAAAACTTTTTAATTGTTTTTTTTTTGTAACTTTTTTTAGCAGAGATGATTATGGGCAATGCTACAAAAATATGAAAATCATCACATTCTTTAAAATGCTGAGTTGATGAATTATTTTGGTCCAGCTCTGGCATATGGCCATTTGAACATGGTACCTTTTTGTTTTTAAAACTATCTAACTCTACAAAAATTTTTTTTTAAAAATGGATATAAAAGGGTGCATTATCAATCCTATCTCCAGTTTTCAGGAGTTTTCTCTTATTCAATAAACAATCTACCGTTTCCTGCAGTATGATTCCGTGATAGTTTATGCGAACATTTTTTTTCAAAACACAGATTTTTAAAAAGACTATTCCACGATTTCCAAACATTAAAGACACAGATAGCTGCTCGCTTTATAAGTCGCAAAATCGTTCATTTGCGGCTAGCCTTACTCATAAAGGGAATCTAAAGTTCCTCTTTTGTTGCAAAATTGTTAATTTAAATCGAATTTTCCCTATTCGGGTTAATTTGGACATTTATCAACATTTTTCGTTAAAGATTCCAGTTTGGAATTAGAGCTCCCTTAAGTTTTGCTCTTCAATTCGGTTGAGGTGTCCTCAAACTTGGTAACATAGAAGGAGATTTTCCCTTTCAATTTAAATTTTTTTTTATGGAAAACTCGGCACTTATGTTTCATTTTCTTAAAGCGCATTATTTAGTAATGTTTGTTTTTAATATCATGGTCATTACTGGGAAAAAAATATACCCTCATCCCACATAAAATCAAAAATTTTAATCTTTACTACACCGTGTAATTTTTGTCTTTTTTGTGAATGTAGACAATGTTCATGTTCATATGAAACAGTCCACTTAAGAGAACCTTTAATATGTTGTTGGAGGATTTTACTGTGGATCTGCTGCGCTTAAAAAAATCAGGAAAGTAATCAAAATTGAAAGTTAGAGGATAGATAGAAGAAAGAGGTTCCCCTTACATTACAACAAAACTCACAACCCACAAATATTCAGACAGCCAGTGTTTATATTTATCAAAATATAGGTCTTTTATACTAAGTTTTACACTCAGACAAGTTGAATTTGCATTGCTAAACTTTTTTCTTATATTACATACAAGGTTCCTCAACAGATTCCACATCACAAAGCGGAGTTCAAACTTTTTAATTTATTTCATTGAGCCTTTACAATTTGTTTTTTTTTTTACATTTAAATTCTTGTTGTATTTTTAAGTAGGCGATCTGTTGTAGCCTATGAAAGAATTTTGATGTTTGCTTTTAGTTTTTAAGACAATAACAACCAATTTAAAGTATGAAGCTGTTAACTTTGAACTTCATTTGAATTCATAACATTCCTATTTTTCTTACCAATGAAGCGCCATTTCGTGACTTGGCTCTGATAAACCCTCTTATAAGAATCCTTTACAAAAACTCCAATTGAGTTGTTGTGTGTACAACCTATAGGAGGATTATGCACACTTTTGGACTGGTGGCGAACCTGTTGTTGTCTCCAGTCCAGCCTAGCAGTGTCTGTTTCAACTTCCAAGCTATAGGTCTCATCATACAAAAGCGATTGTTGCGCCACCAGTGTCCTCCGGCCCAGAAACCAGAACATTGTTAAATCGCCGGAGACATTAGTCAAAAGTCTACACACTCCTACTATTGTAATTTTTCTCCAACGAGCAGGTTAAGAAACAAACTACAAGGACTTCTACAATATTGAAGACACAAACCCTTACTTCGAATACGGTTTGTTTATGAACTGCTTCATAATATTTTCGAATTCGAAATCAAGTAAACGTAAATTGTAACTCACTCAAATGCGAAATCTATCTCTCATTCCCCACTAGAATCGAGTGGATTTTTATGTCTGCATTTTTTTTCAATTGGTTCTTTTTTTTTTTACAATTTTTTCTCGTCGCTGTAAGAACGAGATAGAATGATGTATTGAGGAAGTAGGTTGCTTGTGTGTAAGGAAGGTGGTTTGTTTTTGCGGGGTGAGTGGGGTGTGGGGCCGAGGTGGTTCATTAGGTTTTTTGGTTGGAGAATGGAGAGATACACCGCCACCGCCAGCCGGCTTTTCCCAAGTAGCCTCTCCGTCTGCAATGACAATTTGTATTTTCTTTTGTTGGGAGATTCTTTTTTCCTTCTGCACTGCGAAACCCTTGTTCTTGTGTGTTGTTCTTGTCTTTATCCGGTGCTTTTTTCGTAGCTTCGATTTTTCTCTGTATGTGCAGATTTTTTTTCGCGACTGAGAATACATTGAAAATGTTGTTTATGTGTGCATTTTTTCTCACATGCACGACTGCTGGCCCCAATTGGAGTCGGTACAAAAAAGAAAAAAAAAAAATGTAAAGAAAAAATCTTGCCGGCGGGAGAGTGGAGTTCTTTTTTTCTCGTGAGATTCCCATATTCCCCACGATTGGCTGGCTGGCTGGCGATGATTATTGGGGCTGGAGAAATAACTGCTTTCAATGTAGTTTTCTGTCCGTCTGTCAAGTGGTATGGTATTCTATGTCGTGTCGGTCAGTTTGAAGATTATCATCCTTTTTATTTACCAACCTACAAGAGTAACTACCTACCCCGCTAGCACTAGGGGGTTGCGACTAGCTTTTTAGAAGCTCTCCCTGCTGCTTCCTTAAACCATTTCCTTGGATTTTTTTTCGTTTCTTTCATGCACACACTATCGTCCGTCTCGCGATTTTTTCTGATTTTTTTTTCTTCCCACCTTTTCTGTGTGTGAATTTTTTCTTGTTTGTTTCTTTCCCCAGTTTGCAGTTATTTATTTGTCGTCGTGGTCGTCATCGCTTTTGCCTATCGTCGTCGCTCGTCGCTATTGAATGAATGATGAAACACGACGAGAAAGACGAAGAACAAATGGATGTGTGAAATTTGTGCTTGCTGGTTGGTTTGAGTCTCTTCTGGTGCTTCTTTTGGATCAGGAAAAAACCCTTGAAGATTCCCTTTCATTTCAAGTTCGACCTCGATGACGGAGTGGTTTAGGTTATAAGAATTTCGTTCCCTGATTCTCCAACTATCATCTTTGGCAGCTGCCATAAAGCAACAAAAAAAAAACCAATAGTTGACACATCAAAACATACTTCATACAAAAGTGCTGAAGCGGGAAAACGGTTAGGTACGAGTGAAGGTACAATATTTAAAAATTTAAATCGTGTCGCGAAGTTTATTGTCAGTCGATTTATCATCCACTTAAATTTAAATACTAACGTTCAAAACGGAATTGTGTAGTGTGCCGTCTAGCCATCGTCCTTGTTAATGTAAACAAACAAATAAAAAACATATCACTTTTGTGTTTTTCAAATTTTGTTGTTCTTTTTTTAGGCAAGTCGTGAAGAGTGATTACGTATTGCATTGTAAATGTGCGTGTGCGCTGATTTCCGTTGATAGGTATATTGACATGATCTCTTTTATTACATATAACGGTAGTAAGAGTATAATTTCTACATTTTTCCATTCTTAATAATCGTCAAAATTAAAAATTCATTGTGCTTTCTTTTGATTTTTTGCTTTTTTTCTCTTTGTTGTTTTCTTTTTTCGTCTTTTTGTTCCCTCTCGTTTTAGAGAAGAAAAAAACAATTTAACGAGTTCAACGACTGCGAATTAAAAAAACGTTAATTTCGGCATAAATAATACATAATAATAATAATCGTGAAAGCTTTGGCCTTAAAAGTCGCTGGAGTGGCTCAAGAGTTCGTTGTTCTTAGTCTTGTGATTAAATCTTGTGGGCCTAGATTTTACAAGGTTAGCAATAGATGTTGCTTTGGATTTCTTTTTGGGATAATCGCATATTCGAAAGGTAAGCTTTGAAAATGATGATGCAAAGTTATTTCAAGAATTTGTGTCAGAATTTGTGAAGGTGAAGTGAAAGACCGTCCCGGTAAAGATTCCGGTGGTGACAAAAGTAAAGCTTAAGCTTAAACTGGGGTGATTAGTATAATGTATAACCTAAGTGTTATGTGATGATCTAACACAAAATATGTTTTCTAGTTAATATTCGTCAAGTTTTTGGAAAAAAATTAAAAGAAAAGGCATATTCGTCTTTTTAATTACTGTTTCAAACTTTATCTTTTGTTTCGTTTTCTTCAATGGTATGGAAGCAGTGTACCTACTTACTTGCAGCTGAAAGCGTTGAAAGTTGAGTGAGCCACAATTGGCTTTCGGATTGTGAATTTAAAAAAAGTGAGCTGTTTTATAACGAATCAATGTCATTATGTTTCGAAATACATACTAAATCGCTCTCCAAACGTCGCAATATGGGCACAACCGAGCTTCAAAGTTTCAAAAATGTTTTTCAAAAATTTCTTATTTTGGAAAATCTTTCTATCTTCAACTGAAAAATGAGCTCTATTTCCCCTTAAGTTGAGTATCACAAGAAACAGGATTCGATTAAAACTACCTCTATTTTAAGGCATTGAGAGCAGAAGTGGCCTCAACTGTTCATTGGTTCGTTAGTTTATTGCACTATACTGCCAAGAAAAATAAATGATATCTTAATAAAAAGGAAGTTATTTCTTTATTTATACAAAAGTAGAAAATGACAATATCTATATTTTTTCTGCCCGAAACTTTTTCTAAACTAGAACTTGAGTAACACACTAATTGTATTTTTCTCAAACGACAGAGATGTGTGGCGATTTCGTGATTAAAAGATTTTTTAAAACCGAAAGACCAAGTTTTTTTTTTTACAACTTATAGGGACCGTTAAGGAAACCTGATAAAGTTCAACGAACGAGCCTATATTTTTTCTAAGTTGACCCACATTCTTTCTTAAAAATCAAGTAAATATGAGCTGTGCAACCCGCAATAAATCCTTTATTTAGTGCTTTTGTGCTAATTGAGTACTAACATACAAAACATGAAGCTATTTTTGACGAAACAAACAGAATGTTTTTGTGTTTCCCTAAGACTTTTGATAGCAAAAAATCGCAATTCTATGACGCCACTTCTGCTCTCAAGGCCTCTAATATGAGCAAGTTTACTTTAAAAAGGTTTTTTTTTTTTTTTTTTTGTTTCTTCATTTATAATACTTTTTCAATAAAGCATAGTTATTCTGTAGAACTGGAGTAACTTTTTTAGATCCATTTCATTCAGCAATAGTAAGGCTGGTTTGGTTTGGTGTTTATATGATGCTTCCCAAAGAATGCCTCCTTACCCATAAAATGGAAAACATCTTCTCTATCTTTCAGGTTGCTTGGTGAACATAATAATAGTAGTCGAGTTAATGAAGCCGTAAAACAGGCAATCCTCGAAAGTCTCAGAAACAGCTCCGGTTGTGATATATTTTTTTTTTATATATATAAATTTTTGTGTCAAATCAAAATCATTTCAAAGGGAGGAGTGTCCCGTGATTCGTGTGCCATACTTTGCGATATGATTGTTGATAATATTCTAAAAAAATCGTATGGTAGAGAGAGCCTATCTCCCTCCGTTAAGGCGGGATTGGCAATTTTTTTAAAAAAATTACCTAATTTTTTACAAAAAATATTTAAAATCAACTAAGCTACTTACTACCTGTTTTGGAAACCTCATATTTTGTTCTTCAATTAACATTTTAGTTCAAGTCAATTGAGTGAAGAGTTTTTAAATAGTTAAGTTAAAAAAAAAAATCAATTTTTTCATCAAATAGGGTCACTTTTTTTCATAATAACTGCTCTTATTAGTTTGGAGTCATACCCTCATACCTCATACCCAGAAAACCAAATGACCAAATGAAAATAAACGAATAAATTTTTTGGTTTATTATTTCTGTGGGCTTTTGACGAAAAGCTTCATTGATTCGCCTATAGCTGGGTGTTTAGTATGAAGTTCAGTGGTATAAATTCTCCACGTAGCTTTATCATCATTGACATTTCATCAATACTATTCTCATCTTGACATAATATGTAGTAAAAAAATAATACGAGGCAAGTATTTCTAATTTCCAACATTACTTTGTGTATTCAAAACTTCATCTTCTTCAATTGGTGGGTGATTGTCACAGTCACTTCCACTGCATACAATGCAAGCGGACAAGCAATACAAACCACTTTTTCTTCAGCCACTCGCTGAACCGCACCCTGTGGATTACCAAACACAACCTTCATTAAAACACTCAGATAAAATTGACAATCGGGATAGTTATTTATGTAATTTATTATTTCATCCTTGGCATAATTGGTGCTCATAATTTGTGGATCAAGTATTTTTTCCGCTGTTTTTATCCGTTGATTAGTATAAAAAATAAAAAATAAAAAATAAAAAATAAAAAATAAAAAATAAAAAATAAAAAATAAAAAATAAAAAATAAAAAATAAAAAATAAAAAATAAAAACTAAACAAATAAAAATTTAAATAAAATTTATCTCAATCGGAGCTGTTTCTGTGGGCTTTTGGCGAAAAGCTTCATTGACTCGCTTTTAGGTGGGTTGTGTTTAGTATGAAGTTTAGTGGTATAAATTCTCTACGTATTTTACCATCATCGGTATTTCAGCAATACTATTCTTATCTTAAACATAATATGTAGTTCCTTTCCTTTTAGATTATGATCTAATTTACTGTAGTTAGATTCTGTTGCATCATTCGATTAATTTTCCAACTGCTTAATGTCTACTGCAGAAATAAGTAAAGCGATGTCTCTAGCTCTTTGCTGTTAGTGCTAGTGGTTATATTTACTTTACATTCTGATCTATCCAGGCGACGCGACACGCGACACACCAAATAACAATAACTTTTTTTATAATCGAAAAATAATAAAATGTGACTCATGTTAACTACTAATCATTAGAATGTATTCAAACGTATTCTTTTTTGTGTATATAACTGGTATCACATTCCATCTTTTAATTGTATTTTAAGAAGCTTGTTATTACAACAAGTTAAGTAGAAGCACAAGTACATCTCGTTTTTGTGCCGGTGTGAATAAGCTTTAGTCTAGAACCGTCGGCAATTCTTAACTTTTGAATACCGAAATACCTTTTAATCAATGGGTGTTATTCTAAATGAAATATTATTATTGTGCTATTAGTGCTGTTAAAAAAACTGCCACAAATCAAATCTTCCTTTTAATAAAAGATTTTTTTGCGGGCTGCCCAGCTAATATTTACTTTATTTTTTAGAATTAATGTTGGTTACACTAGTAAACTTGGAAATAATAGGTTCAAGTATTTGACTTCCTGATTTTACTAATGAACGCGTTGGCTTTGAACATTTAGGAACAAATACTTGCTTCTACTATGAGACCTTAAGTCACAGTTCATATCAAAATAAAAACACAAAACTTATTTTTGGTCAATTTGAATTAATGAATTTATATCCAAAGCATAGAAGAATTATTATTAAAAGAGAGCACTTGATGTTGTGTGATCTCTGAAGATGCAAAAAAGGAAGAAGTTCTCAAAGTCTGTCTGGATTAGCGGGTTAAAGGATTGTTTCGTTTAAAATATTTAAACAATCATTCTGCAGTCCTGTCTGGTAAGAGATATTAGTGTTAATTTTGCAGACTTCCTTCCTGGCTTAATCAACCAGACGCTCACTAGGCAGCCTGGTTGCCTCATCGATTGTATGGAGGTGAGTTGGGCCTGGTTTTCCTTTTTTCTGAAGTCTGTTTTTTTAATACCCGCTTTTAAAACCGCCCTTTTTTATAATAAATAGATAAACAAAGAAATAGAGTATCACAATATAGCCCAGATAGACCATAGGCCTTTGTATCAGCAGTATTTTGTGAGGAATGAAGAAGACCTACAAATATCATGGCAGTGTAATAACTCTCGAAAGACAATACGCGTTGAAAACTATTGGATGTTTCTGAAATTCAAATTTCCTCCTTCTTTTAACGGACACACTTGCTAACCATTATACCATGAAGACGGGATTTTTTCCGACGCATTTCTTAAAATCAATTTTTATAACCCAGTGTTTATAAACCAGTGTTGGGTAAATTACTTTACGGCCCAAGATGCTCTGAATGGTGGATTGGCATAATGTCCGTAGACACGTCTGACCCAAACAGAGAAGCGTTATGCACAATGTGTCATGTTTTAAACAAACATATTCTATTCATGTCTATCATAATATCCCTTCGAAGAAACCACCTAATGAAAGATTTCGCTAGGAATCCCTGAAAAGTAATCTACAAGAGCCGATGGAATTTGAAATTGACTTTGTTTAGTTTTTTTTAGAATTGCTCTGTGTTTTTATAAAACTTTTGTTGCAATTCAATTTACCGTTCAAGCTACGCGTTCTTACTTGGAGATTGAGTTTTTTTTTTGACATTGATGGATGTGCTTGCAAATCTACGAATTGCGTTTTGAGGCCAACAATACATTGAGTAAGAACTCATTTTGAACATCTAAAACTCTTCGTCAAGTAAATTTATCTAAATAAAGAAATTCGTTTTTATTTCATTCTTTCGAGGGATAACCTCAAAAGCAATGTTAATGAATTGGTTTATAAATTCATAGGCTCGTCAGGTTAGACGAAGAGCACTCGTGATGGTTAATTTTCTTGATACTGCCAATGAAGAGTTTTATTTTTATTTCAAATATTTTACTGAACATTTTCGACAATAACTCGTGTATATCAACAATTTTTTGGGAACAATTTAAGAGCGTGTTAGAATTTTTTAATCAATGTTATACTAATTATAGCCAGGCTTTACAGCAAGAGTCACTCCAAAATTATTGCTATGTCAAGTTCTCATTAGCTTATATTATATTACAATGCTTAGTTAACTGTTTATCTGAAACCTATTCATTTGTCTGTAACATCTAATCAAATGTCCGATTATTTCAATTCCTCAGCCAAACCCAATTCGATCATTAAATATTATTGCTGTTGTCGTCTTTAACTCGCTAAATAAAGAAAACATTCTTCCACTAATGGTTTTTGGCAATAACACTCAAATTGCATTGTGTCTCCTTAGTTTTTATTTTTGTTTTATTTTGCGTGTCCTTAAGTGTGTTCCAAACACAAATGGGTGGGCCTCAAAGTTGTGTCTCAAAACTACTATCCATCCTAAAACAAAAATGAGATTCCCGACGAAGACGAACGAAATCGACCGACAAACGGCGACGAAAAACTTCAGACGGGTCTGTGGTGGGTGTGTTTGTTTGTTGAAGAATTAAGAAATGACAACTTGGCCGTCATTGGAATTATTGTTTTGGCAAGTCAGTGGTTATTATACTTTTGTTTTCTTCTTCTTTTTTTTCTTCCTTTGAATGGAATCGAAATTAAATTTGTGAAATATGTTTATAGATCAGGCATAATGAAATTATTTATAAATTATTTTGCTATGGAATTCCTTTCTTTTAAGAGGCTTTCGTTCTTTGTTTGGTCAAAGCTTCAATCATTTTTTTGACCTATTCGAAAAGTTTGTGATAGAAGAATAAAGTTATCGTTGAGATGACAGTGGTTTTCACCACGAATTGCAAATCATTGGTTTCATAAACATACGAGGATTCTTTTTTGGCAAAAACTATTTTTGATACTCAAAATAATCTTCTTTTTATCCAAAACCCTTGCCGAGTGCTTGCTCCAATGTTTTTATGTTATAGTACTGCAATGGTAAGATAGAAACTCGAACTTGTATTGGAATACCGAAGTTCTGTTTTTTTCCTATACTGTTTTAAATTTCCATTGTGACTCGCCAGATGCAGAAGGGTGGCATTTTTTGATTTCTCAAGACGCTTGTGAATACTGCTCTACTTTACACCTTATCCAAAAAGTAACCAATCAAAAGGTATACCTTATCCTATTCTTACTAAAATTCAAAAATTCTGAAGAAATCCTTTTCGAAAAAACCAAGCATAATAAAATCAATATTGCATTGCATTCCGATAACAGACAGTCTCTCAACCACCCTTCATGCTCATAATAAATGCGAAATGCAAGCTTCTCACCTGTCATCATTCCCTTTTTTGTGATTCAAAAGGCGTGTTTAAAAAGACATTTTAAATAAAGAAGCGCACCATCCCAATCTCTAATTGATATGTTTTTTTTTTTCCTCCTGACATCCCCATGAACAACATATATTCACCCACTTTTTCTCAACCCCATGCTCCAGTCTCTAAACGAACACAAGAACATGAGTACTAAAAAAAAGAAACTGAAAAAAATGAAGGTGGCAGTGGACAGAAATAGCCCCAGAAGCAGCACAACATTTGCAATCCATTCCATGCGTTTGTTCTTTCTCACTTTTTAAACACACATCTTCTTTGGCGAAACTCTCGCATGGTCGTAAGTTTGTCTTCAGTCTGGCAGAACGACAACGGCAATAGTGGAATGGTGGTGAATGGCAAAGATCTGGTATCTCCTCTTCGCACTCATCGTGTAAGGTGTAAGAGCAATTTCAAGAAGAGCACTTGGTCCACATATACACACATAATAAATAACAAAAAAAAAAAGAGCTTGATGACGATGGCGAGACATGGCAAGGATGAGAGAAAAAGAACGAATAGCATTGAAAACTTGAATTTTTTCGCACATCGCTATGTTTTTCGTACATTCTTTTTTTCGCAATAGGGTGGTTTAGCTGTTTTGTTTTATTTCCCACGACGTGTGTTTAGTTTATTTGTTTTTAATTCAAATATTTTGCCAACCTGAAAAGCTATCGCTGAATAGCCTCGAAGGTGACATCTGCTTTAGATTCGAGCTGTTTTCCTCCTTTTTTGTCATTTGGTATCGAAAGTAAAATACAAATTATTATAATTTCTTTACAAAAATTGTCACAACAAAATTTTTGGTTAAAATGTCCACAACTTATAAGAAATAAAAAAATTAACAAAAGAACAATTGACATAACTTCATTTTCATTTATAACTTTTGGAATTTGGAGATAAAATATATTTTGCAGTACTTAGAAAGATGCTTGGTTTGTTTTTAAAAATCTTATTAAACTTTAAAAAAGAATAAATTATACAAAAATAAGTACTATACAAAACTAAGTACATAATTGACAGTTAAATAAAAAAAATTCTAACTTTCTTGGTGCAGAAGACAAAAAAAAAATCTCAACGGCGATTAAGTGTTTCTTAAGAGAAAATATGAAGAAGATAGTGGGAGTATTTTGTGTTCATTTTCCCTCAAGATATTTCATTTGTTAACATTACTTTTTTAGTTTTACTATTTTTCTTTTGATTTCGATGGAATGACCAACAAATTGCTAAAAGCAATACCATCACCGGACACCAAATATCTCACAATGGTTTTCAACTGTTGTTTGACCATTTCGTATTTCCCTAAAGATAGGTAAATCAAAGGATAATCCTAACAGTTACAGGCCTATTAGTTAATTGAGTAGTATTAGTAAATTGTTGGAGAAGCTCATTAAACAACGATTGATAAACCATATAGAGAATGCAAACATATACCCTAGAGAGCAATTTGACTTCAGAGCCGGTCACTCCACAAGTCATCAAATTTTAAGAATTAAAAATCACGTCGAAAGCAATCTCAATTTAAAGTTATCGACTGGTCTAGTACTTTTAGACATCATAGTACTTGTGGCATCAGGGTTTGATTTATAAACTTATTATGTTCAATTTTCCAACATATTTGGTTAAATTAATATGGAGTTTTTTACTTAATCGAAAATTTGCTGTATACGCAGGCAGTGTGAAATATTCTTTATATGATATAGTAAGTGGCGTTCCGCAAGGATCTGTGCTGGGACCCTTGCTTTTCAATGTTTACATGTCCGACCTGCCATCATTGGATGAAAACACTAATCTGGCAATGTTTGCAGACTATACTGCTGTTTTTTCGTCTAGCCTCTTGACTCAAAGTGCTTTCGATAGCTTAAAAAGTTCACTCAACATTCTCCAAACTTTTTTCCATAAGTGGAAAATCAAAGCAAATGCTCAAAAATCACAGGCAACCTGGTTTTCGTGTCGTAGAAAAGCAGATTTTTTGCCACAAACAATGTTACAGCTCAACTCTGTTGATATTGAATGGTCTGAAAACTGCAAGTACCTAGGACTAACACTTGACAAGAAACTGACTTTTGATAAACATATTGCGAACACCATAAACAAAACTAATCTCGTATTGAAAATTGTAGACCCTTTCATCAATCGCAAATCAGATCTTGACATCCATAGTAAAATCTTGATTTTCAAAACTGTTTTCCAGCCTTTACTCACTTATGGTGCCTCAGTGTGGTTTGACTGTGCTGAGACCCATCTTAAAAAGCTTCAAAGAGTTCAAACAAAATATTAAAAATAATGCTCAATTTGCCACGTCATTATTCAACAATAAGGGTTCATGATAAAGCCAATGTCAAACAAATAAAGATTGTACTATATAACTCTTACAAGACGATTTTTTCAGAAAATGTTCATATTTCTTGTAATTTTCCCAAATAATAATAAATTTTTTTTTTCATTCTAGTATTATTAATATTGAAGTTGTAAAGAATTTAATTTTCTATATCACATAAACAAATTAATAAATGTAAATAGAAGTAATCACACTACAAATTTAATAAATAAATAAATAAATGAAGAAGATAGAAAGAGTATTTTGTGTTCATTTGCCCTTAAAGACATTTCATTTGTTAACATTACTTTTTTAGTTTTACTATTTTTCTTTTTATTTTTTGGTAAGCGTAACATTAAGTCTTGAAATTAGTTATTGTCATCGGTTCTTAATGTGTCTGTATTCTTTTCAAATACGTAGGTTTGGAAGAAGACTAAAATTCTACCGAAATATTCCACTACAAACACATGTTATCGGCCAAGACCGACTCAGAGGCAAACTGTCTTAGGACAAGTCGGTTCATTTTCGTTTGCCAAGGCAAACTAGTTTTGAATTATTCAAATAAGTTACAAGAAGGATCGAATATTTTGAGATTTGTTTATTCGCCAATAGTTATTTAAAAAATTACAAAGAAATTTTGAAAAGCAACTCCTGTATTTTTGTTTTATAAAATGGAACAAATTAACAAATTAAAAAAGAACTTACGGATTCAAATACGTTTTGGGATTTGATTGTTTAACTTTTTTCTATCAGCTTTTGTAAAACTGAGTTCTAGTTTATAATATTTAAAATCTTGATTTTATATTTGACTAAAATTTCGAAGAAAATACAAACATTTCCTCTTTTGTTTCTCTTAAAATTACAAATGTTTGCAAAAATTAAGTTGCGTTTAAGAAAAAGGTTGTCTAAAAACTTTACAAATTACATTTGTTGCTACATTAGAAGAAAAAAAAAGAAGCCAAAACGAACAATCAAAATCCATTTCCTAAATAAAAAGAGCTGACTAACTCCTTTTCAATGCATACTTCAATGCTTCTTCACCAATTGAAAATACATAAGTCGACTTAACTATAGATATGCAGAAGCACGATACCACGATGCTGACCATCTACGGCGCGGTCTGCCTTCTCGGTTTCCTTGCCACGGCATTTGGTGCTTTAGAAGCGCTGCTCATATCCATGAATCGTCGTCATACTACACCATTGTCGTCATGAGAACTTGCTGCCCCCTATTTTTTTTTTTTTTTTTTAATTACATAAGAATGGGTTCTGTGCTGGCGTCATGAGCAGCAGTTCCATCACTACCACTAACAGCCAACTCTGGCACTATGTATTTTTTTGCGGATCAATTATTAGGATGGAGATTCTTTTTAACGGTGTAGTTGTTGCTTTTGTCCCAAAATAAAGGAGTAAAAGAATTAAAAAAAAAAAGTAGGGCCAAACGCCCAATGTGACCCTACTACGTTGTTATGGTTGTTATGTTGGCAAAGAACGCCCTTATACAGTTGCCTTGGCTTAGCTTAGCTGGACATTTCATCTTCCTTCTATGTTGTGTGTGCGTCGTCGTCGTCGACGAGCTCCGAGAATGGATATAACTCACCGCCAACATGCAGCTGGTTGTTATATATGATGGTGTTGCTGGTGCTCCATCTGGAAGAAGTTTGAGTGTCAGTCGTGTCAATAGGATAGTTGGGCAGCGTTGCTGCTGAAACAGCAGCTAACTGAGTGTTTTTATGGATTTTGTTGACGTTGTTGTTGTTTCAAGTTTAGCGCGTTGAAAATTCTCTCTCTTGAGTAATAAAAAAAAATAAGTTTCTTGAGTGTGTAGGGAATGCTGCTCATCTTTGCTTTTATTCTTTTCTGTCCTGCTTGCTTAAGTTTCTTTGACAAACCTTCCATTCAAGTGTGGTAAAAAAAAAAGGAAAACTGAAAACAGAACCTGATCCATTTTAGGGATGTTAAGTGACTTCTCTTGTTTGCGGCTTTGCTGTTATCTTGATTATAGATATTGTTGTTGAACAGCTTGGGAAGATTTAACTTTGTTGGGATCCAATCCATTTTTGTATTTTTGACTTTCAGTCAAATAATTTGGTAGAGTAAAAAATCTGAAACCAGATAAACAGATGCTGCGTTTGGGTAGGTAAACCTAGATACTGAATTTTTCGAATCTAAGGACTCAAATTAATTGCATAAAGTTGGACTTGGACACTTGCTCCAAATCACAAATCAAACTACATCCAGTAGATAGAGTAGAATCTTTGTAACATCAAAAAACATCATAAGTGTAACTAAACCAAAGCATTAACAATTTGACTGCCGAATTTTGGGTTAGGCCAAACCAAGGTATATTTTGTTTTAAAATGTATGTTTTGTAGCACCAATTCCAGCCAATTTATAAGTTGTTATTCGTCTAATTGAAGATGTTAATGATTTCTAACTTATTTTAAATAAATAAATAAATAGATAGGAAAAGTTTTAGTTAAGGACGTGTCGTAGGAACAAAAACTTATACCACGGCCACATAAGATATTTCAAGACGTCCAGCAATACGAGCCCTATATGAAAACCTTTACGCGCCGTCACACGAAAGAGTCCAGTGAACTTTTAGGTGTCGCACAAAAATGAACGACATGGCAGTCAACACGATAAAGTGTCAATTCGTACCTGTCACCAATAGTTATGCTTAGAATTTAAAAATTCAACAAACTCAACTTGTATTTAAGTCAATGACAAATGAAAATCAACACTATTTATTGAAAATTTTAGAAAAAAGTACGTATACGCCCGAGTGAACAAAATCTTTAAGAAAAAAGTACGTATACGCCCGAGTGAACAAAATCTTTACAATTTAAAGTGGCCCCCAAATTGCTTCGTACTTTAGCTGGAGGACTTTATTCATTGCTTTTTCGTACCTTTATTGAAGTTTAAAAATTTTTCCAGAGAAAATCACCTGTGTTTTGGTACCTTTGGTTTTGCATTTGACCCAGGCATTGATGTTTCAGTTGGAGAGGACATGATTTACATATTTGCCATCGTTTTTTTCTACAAGTATATGGCTTCGAAACTGCCAGTAGGTGAGGTGATAGCACCTCAATATTGCATTTGTTTCTGTAGAATTATGCCTCACTCATCTAAGTTCTCCACGTGCTTAGGGCCAAGTTATAGCGATCGGGAAAACGAATCAGGAAAAAATTTCAAAATGTGAAAATAACTATGGGTCATTCCATCGTGTAACACCCGAAACGCACAGTTCTTGTCTCATAAAATTGTTAATCCTTATGCTAAAATCTAAAAATTAAGATAAAACAACTAAAGACGTAGAGAGTTAGACATTTTAATCGCTAAAATATCATTTCAAAAATATGTACGTGGAAATTTTGACTTTATGTGAACACATGTAACACCCGAAACGATGGAATAACCCAAATGTTATACCGATCGATGGCAAATCACTCAAAAAATTTTTAATGCCCAGAAAACGTATAATAGAACAATTATTTTTTGTTAAAATTGTAGTAGGGGAGCCCAAGAGGGGATTTCGCGCGTTACTCGAGCGCGTCAGAAAATCATATGGGGAGAAACCTTGCACCATGTTATGTACTCCTACCATATATTAAACCTAAATGTTGGGGCGTTCGCTGAGAGCAGCCCGTCAGATTAGTAAAAAAAAGTCGATCATCGGAAATACTCGAGCGCGTCAGATTAAAAGATGGTAGGTTGATTACATCGAGAAGAGTGTATATTTCAATAATCTGACAATTTGAGCGGGGCCTTCGTAAGTAGGCGAGTCACAAAGATGTAAAAAAAAATCGATGTTTCGAAATACTCGAGCGCGATTAATTTTTTTTTTATTTTGAAGGTAATTTTATCAGGATTACGGAAAACATATAATCTGACATTTTGGTTGGGGCGATTGAGGTAAAATCGTCAGTGAAATGTATAATATATGATGGTTAATATCTCGGTTAATATTGATATAAGCAATTGGTCCATAAGACTTTTTTTGTAGAAAACTAAATTCTCTACAAGTTTGTAATTTACAATTTTTCTGTAGCTTTTGTTATTTACGAGATAACTGCGACAAAACGTGAATTTTATGCAAAAATGTGGTTAAGTGGCCCGCACCACCTTCCCGGTATGAGTAACGACTTTGCCAAAAAGAACATTTTTGTAGAGCTTTCAATTTTGAGAAAAAAACATCTTCGGTTAAAGCGATCCCATGAAATGCCGCTGAGTTATAGAAATTTAAAAATAAAAAATCAGAGTTTCCATATATTTTCAATGGAAAATCTTCACACCTCTTGATCGAGCACTTAAAATTAATATTAAGGGCTCAAACTTTCAGGATTTTTTTTTAAAAGTATTTTCAACAAAATTTCAATACAAAATTTTTAAATACATAATATGTGTACATATTTTTTGATTGCATCCAGTAATAAAAAATAAAAACAACAAAGAATTGTTACTTTAAAATTGCCAGACTAAGAGTACGCCCCCATATAATTGTCAGATTATCATCCTGGAGGACGAAGACATCAAGTTGATCAATCTGTATAAAAATCTGACACGCTCGAGTATTTCAAGGTCACGTGTTTTTTTTACATTTTTAAAAATCAGCCATGACTGATCGCCCCACTCAAATTGTCAGATTATTGAAATATACACTTTTTAGAGTACACTTAACATTCACTTTGAAAATCTGACACGCTCGAATAACTTTTTTTTTTTATTTTTTTTAACCTCTCTTTACGCCCGTTTGCCCCCAGTCAATCGTCAGATTAATATATATCCGTTATCAGAAAGACAAAGCGCGTATACTCTATGAAAATCTGACGCGCTCGAGTATTTCAATTTAACTGTTTTTTTTTTACATTTTCAAAAGCTCATACACGCCCATCGCCCCACTGAAATGAAAAACTGCCATACACTTTTTTTCGTTTTAGAACGTAAACTTCACAATCCAATAAGTCCCCATGACGCTTTAGTAACTGCAAATTTAGCGGCTCGGGCTCCCCTACTATTGTATTTTTTTCATTTTCCTGATTCAATTTCATCAGGAAAGTAGAAAAATACAATTTTAACGCAAATCATTTGTTCAAATAAACATTTTCTTGGCAAAAGATTCTCTGGGCTATTTAAAACATTTGTTTTTCAATTCTAACGAAAACATTGTTGTTATTCCATTAAAAAAAAATTTTCTGATTCGTTTTCCTGATCGCTATAACTGGCCCCTTAGCCATAAGAGATTAAAGCATTTGCCAAAGATAAAAGGATGAAGACAATGCCCTTCCAAATAAATCTTCTGTCCGTATTTGGAGAAATTGTTTTTTTTTTGTCATGAGCGAACTTAATCTTTCTTTTTTTTTTATTATAAATTGTCGGTTTATTTACCAGTTGCGATGTTGATTTTTTAACTTTTTTATGTTTCCGTGGCCTAATGATGAGCAAAACGTGGGAGTTTGAGGTCCAAATTCCTGAAACATTCCTGACAAGCTATGCTTGCGAGCCAATTTTAAGGGTTAAAAGCATTCCATAAGGAACACATTGTTTAACTGTTTCAAGTTGGAAAATGTTAGATTGCGCAAGAATTGTTCAAAATAATAGAATCAAAAATAAAATTCCGTTAAAACAAAATAAATTAAGGGAAAAGTCGAAGGAGACACAACGTTGCCACAGAAAAAAAATCATTGTTGAGCCTTGGCTTTCTAAATATCTGTCGAAAGATCTGATTTAAGTTCTTTAACATGGTATTTAAACATAAACTTCAAGATATCACAAGGAATCGAAGTGATGACGGGAATAAATAAAAAAGAGCAGAGGCTAGCGCATTTCTCACAACCATGCCTTGTGAGAGAATATAGGAGACCTACTATTTTGTGTCGGTTCCGGACGGCTAATGGAGAAAGCGCTTTTCATGGCAATAAATTTACGAGGACTTTTTAATTTCTCGCATAAGGCGATACCCGTGGAAAAATATTTTTGCCTTTGTTGGGATTCGAACTACGAACCTCTGGTTTAACAGCCAGACATGCTAATCATCACACCACGGCACGGGTACCGCGACGTGATGACAGGAACCATTAATCTAATTAAAATTGCCGACGCTTCTATAGACATCAAGTCTTATCATAATAAGTCTTATCATCAAAAGCTTTCAACACTTCATTGACATTTCAGCTGTAAAAGAAATAATTCTTTTGTGAATGCATTTGCTTAAAGTCTGAATTCATTTCAATGAATCGAAATGAAACACTTTAACTTCAATCCAATGAGTTAAAATTCAAATCAAATTTATTGCATTCTGCCTTTAAATGAATTAAGAATGTTTCCCAGTCGATGATCTGTAAGCAATTTCTTTGTCTACTCAAAGCCTGTAAACTTAAGACTTTAAAGTACTTGATTGGTGATTGGTCATTTTTTAAATTTGAATATACCTAAATATAAGTTTTCTATGAAATAAAATTAAATCCATTTTTTCGCAAAAACTTCATAAGAGTATTCGATTATGAACAACACTTCAAGTTTGTATATCATAATCAGCAGCCCATGGAACGGTGATGTTCCTTGACACACATCTGCTTCGTCTTGGTTAGTTAGAAATGCATACATTATCTCTTAAAAGGAACTGTCATGGAATACTTACTTACTTAGGTGGGCATTACAGTTCGGGGTGAACCTGGGCCTCAACCAACATCCTTCGATAACGACTTCTATTTCGGGCGAGCTCTCTCCAGTTTCGCACTCCAAGTCGGTTGAGGTCATCCTCCACTTGATTGCGCCACCTAAGACGAGGTCTTCCCCTTCCGCGATTTCCCTGCAATGTGCTTTCGAACACCCGACGAGCCGGAGCGTTTGGGTCCATCCGCTCAACATGGCCCAACCATCGTAGCCTCGCGATGCGTACTCTTCTGGCTATGCCCATGTCGCGGTACAGCTCATACAGCTCGTTGTTGTATCTTCTTCTCCACACATTGCCTTCGCATACGGGACCAAAGATCATTCGGAGAATTTTTCTTTCGAAACGACCAAGGGTTTCCTCATCCGCTTTCGATAAGGTCCATGCTTCCGCGCCGTACAGCAGGACTGGGATGATTAAGGTCTTATATAAGGTTACCTTGGTTTTTCTGGAGAGGGTTTTGTTTCTCAATTGCCTTCTTAACCCAAAGAAGCAACGGTTGGCAAGAGTTATTCTCCGTTTGATCTCCGCACTGATGTTGTTTTCCGTGTCTACAGCGGATCCTAGGTAGACGAAGTCCTGTACTACCTCGAAGTTATGTCTGTCTATTGTGACGTTTTGTCCAATTCGTCGATGTTCTGTGTCCTTGTTTGATGACAGCATATACTTTGTTTTGCCCTCATTAACCATCAAACCCATTTTTGCCGCTTCTGTTTCAATACTCGCAAAAGCACCTATGACATCACGCTTTTTTCTTCCCATTACGTCAATATCGTCTGCATATGCGAGCAATTGCACAGACTTTTGAAAGATTGTTCCTCTGGTGTTGACGTTTGAGTTTCTTACAATCTGTTCAAGTATGATGTTGAAGAAATCGCATGACAGTTTATCGCCTTGCCTAAAACCTTTTTCGACATTAAAGGTCTCGGTGAGTTTTTACCGACCTTGACGGAGCAGCGTGAATTCTCCAAAGTCATCCTGCATAGTCGTACGAGTTTTGCAGGGATGCCGAAACTAGACATGGCTCTGTACAGCTCGTCTCTGTAGATACTGTCATACGCGGCCTTGAAATCGATAAAAAGATGGTGAATATCGATATTGTGTTCTCGGGTTTTTTCCAAGATCTGCCGTAATGTGAAAATTTGGTCTATTGTGGACTTCTCCGGTCTAAAACCACATTGATAAGGACCTATCAAGTTGTTGACGTGGGGTTTCAGACGTTCACATATTACAGCAGACAAGATCTTATAAGCGACGTTAAGGAGGCTTATCCCTCTATAATTGGCGCAGTTGTGAGGGTCTCCTTTCTTTAGGATCGGGCATACGATACTGAGGTTCCATTCATCGGGCATGCTTTCTTTCGACCATATCATGCAGATCAGCTGGTGCATGCTCCTTTCCAACTGATCTCCAGCTGCCTTGAAAAGTTCGGCATCAAGGCCATCTGCACCTGCAGTCTTATTTGATTTAAGTTTGCATATAGCAAGCTTAACTTCTTCTAGGTCGGGAGGACGGCATTCTTGATCATCGTCCAGGCTGAATGGGGCAATCTGCCTGACAGCGGAATTTGTGTCCTCATCGCCGTTAAGCAGTCTGCAGAAATGATCTTTCCAGATCCTCAGTAGCGACTGTGACTCTATAACTATGTTTCCCTGCTGGTCTTTACAGGCTTGAGCTCAGGGTTTGCCACCCTGGCAGGATCTTTTTACCTTTTGGTAAAACTTCCGAGTCTCGTTCCTGTCATGGCACCTCTCTATTTCCTCAAACGAGCGCTTCTCATGTTGCTTCTTTTTCTTTTTGAGAGTTCGGTGTTCTTCCCTTCTTCTCTCCTTGTAAATCTCGTTATACCGATCGTGAGCAGCCCTCGTTCGTGTTTGCAAAAGCATTTGTCGTGCTCTTTGCTTGGCTGCATTTGCCTGCCTACATTCTTCATCGAACCATGGGTTTCGTGTTGGTGGCCGAGTGAAACCTAGAATCTCAGAGGCAGCGGTTCTGATAGCTTCTTGGCATTGCTGCCACTGGTCTTCAATGTGTAATGCTGGCGGCATGGGATTCAAGGATAATTGAAGGGACACTCGATTGGAAAAGGCATTGGCAATCTCTTGCGATTGTAGCTTTCCGACGTCATATCTCTTCACAGCGTTAGTTCGTGCTGGTCGTGAACAAGATATCCTCATTCGTACCTTGGCTACAACAAGGTAGTGGTCCGAGTCAAAGTTGGCCCCTCGGAAAGTTCGGACATCTAGCACACTGGAAGAGTGCCTTGCGTCGATCGCAACATGGTCAATTTGGTTGACGGTTAATTGATCTGGGGATCGCCATGTGCCTTTATGAATTTTGAGATGCGGGAAGCGTGTACTACTTACAACAAGATTTAGCCCCGCAGCAAAATCGATTAGCCTCAATCCGTTTTCGGAGGTTTTGTCGTGGAGGCTATGCTTACCGATTGTGTTTCCAAAGATGTCCTCCTTCCCTAGTTTTGCGTTGAAATCGCCAAGAACGATTTTCACGTCGTATCTACCTACTGTCATGGAATAGTGGCATGAAAAAAAGCTACTAGTCTAAATTACGGTTCATGAAATTCTGCTCACGTTGTGTCCAAATCTAGTTTTCAGTTTCCAAGCAGAGCTTATAGTAACTTTGTTGTGATTCTTTATTCCAAAGTTGTATAGGCACCTACTCATTCTCTTTCAAGGAAGTAGATACAGTGTTTAGAAAGAACTCATGAAAAAAGAAGGAGCAAAAAACTAATTTTTTTCTTGTTTGCATCAACACACGTCGCGTCGGTGGTCGTCGGCAGGTTGTGTCCAGAATAGGAATAAAAGACTAACTGAGTTTGCTCGTGTGCATTGTCAGTAGTGGCAGCGGCACTCTGTTAAGAAAATCCTATTTATGATCATTTTTACAAACTGCCTCAACGAATAGCAATAGAAACGATTGTCTGGGCCTGCTGTGCGTGTTCTAGGGCCATAACACACTCCGCACACTTCATTCCCGAGATTCTTACACGTATTGTGCAATCTGGAAAACAATTGTCATCACAAGCAAGTCCCTCTCGACTAAATGCCTCGACGAATGTTCCTTCGTTCGCTACTGCTGCTGCTGTTGCTGCCACCACCGCCATCAGAAGGTGATACCAGTTCCAGTATCAGCAGCAAGCATTAAGCAGCCCCCACTACCACTAAAGCCATCGTCACCGCGTGGCACAAAGCTCCATTCGGCCAAAAGAAAAGAATTGCAGTCAGGAAATGAAAAGAAAAAAAAAAGGAACGAATTCGTTTTTTTTTTTCTCAAAAAGAAAGAAGAAGCAGAAGTAAAAAAAGTGCAAAAACCTGAAACCCATCAGCTATCAGAATTTGAAGTAGCGCCCTTGTGCTGTTTTGCCTTTCCCCGATCTCCATCCCGATCCCGGGCCACCCTTCGACCGCACCCACTCCAAGCAACCCCGTACACGAGTTGTTGTTTTTGGTTGTAGTTAGTAGCCTTGTCGGGGATCATCATGAGAATGAGAGAGAGATGGGGCACCACCATCACCATCACCACCACAGATGCCAACCAAGAACGAGAGAAGAGGGCACGTTTTTAAAAATGGAATTAATTTCTTTTGTATTCGTTATTTAGTTCGCTCTTTCAGAAGGCTCTTTTTTTCTTTATATCACTCGGTCTCTCTCATTCATTCATACCTTCTTGTCTTGTGCTATTTTTGTCTCAATCGACTTTGGATTAAAAAAAGCCAGCGGAAAAGTTTTTTTCTTTTTTTTTATCCATCCAGCTTCTGTCTGTTGGTTTGGTTTCGTAAGAACCCATTTTTTTCCTGTCTCTGGGGGTGTGTGTGTAGGACACACTAACGAAGGGATGTTGTATCTTTGAGTACACATCTACAAGTTTCTACAGAGAAAAAATTAAGTTCATATGAATGCAAGGGTAAGTGATGGCGAGGCAGGCAGTCGGTCGGAGATGGTAGTGTCGGCAAAAGAATGTACCGGGGTTGGGGGAGGTTGATGATGATGAAGGAAACGAACAGCAAAAGAAAAAAAGGGAACAAATCGGAAAGATGGAAAAAATTGCTTTACATACACAAAACGGGAAGGTGGATGTTAATGGGGAAGTACTTCTCGTAAAAGGAAACCTCTTCGCCAGTTTTCTACCACTTGCCACTCACCATCGCCACAACCTGCCCGCTTTCACCTAGTACCTTGTGCTCCATCCGGTTGTAGCCCACCTCTCCTCTTCGGTATTCTTAAACGCCCATCAAACAGAAATGTAGTTACATTTCTTCAATACACAAGACCGACGGGCGACGGCCGAGAGATTGGATATAAAAAAAAGAAAAAAATTAACCGAAGAGAGAGCGAACGACAAACAAAAAAAAAAATCTTTCAAATCTCAGCCAACCAAATGGCGAATAAAGGCACAAGCACAAGATAAAAAACAGAAAAACCTTTTTCATGCATGACAGACTCAAATAGATTTGTTTGAATTTAAATCCTGCTGCTGGTAGGTACTATGCTGGGTTGTTATAAAGCTCTCTAGCTACACACCTTAGACAAGCTACAAATAGATGCGGGGAGCGGTATAGTTATTTCCATTTCAAAATTCACTTGAGCCTTACAGTACGTACCTACGCGTTATCAAACACGTGTCTGCCTATATTGTTACCTATCGGTCTATATGAGGGTATAATCTTTATCTGCTTTTGCATTGCCAAAGTTGAGATAAAAAATAAAAAAATGGGAATCACATTAAGCCATTTGCAATCGAATCTATTCACATCATGCGTATGAGGAACTTGCTCATGACGCTCATTGATATTGGTTCAGTTCGTCTCATATGACTGACAATAAATCCAGGAGACGAAACGCTATCAGGTGCTTGAAGCGTGTTTATGTATTGGAGGACCAAAATATTAAAGTAAAAATTCAGTCATTAAATTTTATTGGGACATTAATTTCTAATTAGATAGCATAGGTCACCGCTTTGAAGACGGCCAAGTATGTGCCTAACGAGGTGTGCCCTCGTAAGTCATCGCTCTCCACATAAGCACCAGCACAGATCCGCCATGAAGATCCGATAACAATCTGTTTCAGATTCTGGAGTTAACCAGTCCTGAACGGAGAAAAAGTTGATGGTATATTGCCGCAGTTTGAGCCTTGGTTCTTCAAACTTAACTACCCACAAAAAAACAAAAACACCCCAATATTGGAACTTGTTTCTTTTACTACTCCAGCTTAGTTTCCGACCCCTACAAGAGCAATGCACTTCAAATTCAAAAATGATTTCAATACAATTTCTAGGCTTCTTTTCTAAGAATTCTCCTTTATGAGTTAGACAAGTGTAAATAACCTTACCGATTTCATGTCTGTAAGTAAGTAAGGATCACTTTTAGGGTGCGTAGTGCTTCTTACAAGGGTGAACGTTCATTTCGATGAGCATTTCCGACAAAACGCTTTCTTCCTTTAGAAAGCAAATAGAGAAATTCGAACGAAACTTACAAAATCCAACTCGTGGAAGACTTGAATCTGAACGATCATCAAGTGCGTCGCACGTTCGGTGACTGGACCCAAAACGAGGTGGCTACTGACCCCGGTTTTCACAAGAGCTTTGATGCACGCTTTTGGTTGAATAAGTCGTTAATAAACAAAATTGTCGCATTTGGAATAATGATAATCCACAAGCCTGTTGGGAAGACATTACATCCTCAAAAAGTCTTTCTGGTGTACTCTATGGGCAGAGGGAATGATTGGTCCCTCTAAGATCGTTTGATTTAACGCCGCTGAAATATATTATATGAAGTCGCTTCTCTACGCAGATAAGTCCGAGACGATTGACCCCTTGGAGGAGAAAATTCGGTGCGTTATTTCGGACATACGGCCCAAATGATGCAAAAAGTGGTCGGAATTTGGGCCTCTGACCTGACACCCTTTATTAAAGAAAAATCATTTGAAGACAATGGCAACTCTTAAAACATTGTGTTATAAGTTTTTTTGAAAGCGAGAAATGTAAACTTTCATTCGTTTTAGATCAAATCATCTGAAATTGAACTTAAAATTTAAAAAAGAAAACAATTTTTGTTAAAATTTTTGTTATCTCAAAAATCTTTGTCGGTTAATTTGTTGCCACAAACTGGATCATCCTGCCTTGACATAATGTGCAGCGTGTACAAGTGCGTACTTTGAAAGAAATGAACTAAAAAGTTTAAGTCACTACACCACGGATGTCATTAAGTCATAGTGTAACCTTCTTACCTATCCATCGAAATTTGTTCCAAATAACTTTTCTTTTGGGGGCAAATCGACTCAAACTTAAACTTGGTGACTGCTTCAATTCGATTCACTCACAATACAATTTGATAAATTGATTTTGGACAAAAAGAAAACTTACTTGCTTTTCCATTTCAATGCATACTTTAATAGGCACAACGGATAGTATTTTTTTTTTTTTAGAAGCATGAAAATTCCAAGGCTACGGTAACAGATTTTTCAAAATAATAAATCAACGTCATTTTAGGGCGTATATTTAATGAAAATTGCTGCGTTTCAGAGAATGGTGACGTCAATAAGATGTTTCCGGTTTGAACACCAGTTGTTTGAAAATATGACCCAAAATTCTTCCTACTCGCATATCGAATATGTTTTTCTAATCTCATTTTGTACCTGAAAGGATTTTTGCTGTATGTACATAAAAACACTGGAACTTTTTTAGAAACTCTGAAACTACCATAACGCAAATAAAGATGCACACCGAAAGAAAAAACCTTGGTTGATTTAAACATGTTTCATTTTTAATCAACAATTCATCTAAAGTTGTGAAATTAACCAAGTTTCGTGATGAATTCAAATAAGAACGCATGTTCAAATCAAGCATGCTGCCGTGATCAATATTTTTTCAGGTAAGTATCATAAAAATGTTTAAATTAAGTATGTTCGTAGTTGATTTGAATATGTTATAATTTTTAACCAACAACGTGATTGTTGATTTCATACTTGATCAACAACAAACATATTTAACTAACAATTAAGGCTGAAATTACAAAAACCATCACGTTTGTGATTGAAATATCAAATACACTGTTGAACTATTACCAATATGTTTGATCAACAATGTTCATACTTCTTTAATCAATAAAGAATAGTTAAAGTATCAGTAACATTTTGAATTCCAATATTTTTCATACTTAAGCCCACAGAAAACGTGAAGTCGCATAACGGAACTTCAATTCAATACGATCAGTTTCGTGACCATTTTATCTTAAGGGATAATTGATTATTCTTTATTGTTGACCAATTATGTTCGTGAGAATTCAGCCACGTTTTTATTTACTCAACAGTTTTAATGTAAAATTTCTATGATAAATGCCTGAATTGAAGTTTGACCTATACATTTGATAGGTCAAACTTCAATTCAGGCATTTATCATAGAAATTTTACATTAAAACTGTTGAGCAAATAAAAACGTGGCTGAATTCTCATGAACATACTTGATCAACAATGTTCATATTTTACCAACAATTCAGAATTGTTGATGAAACACAAACGTTGTTAAAGTATCACGGACATGTATGTTTCTAGTATCACAACCGTTGTTGGTTAACAATGAAATTGAAAATGGCGTTGTTGATTTAAGCAATGAAAATTGTAGCATTACAATAAATAAAATGACAATGCCAGCTTGGTTAATTTAAGTATGTTCCTGCTTGACGCAAAAACAAACAAGTTTCCTGTTTGATTTTACCAAGGTTTTTCTTTCGGTGCAGTGTTTTCCAGAGTCATAGATTACGAAGTAATCAGATTGATCAAATAATCATTTAATGGAAACCTAAACATACCAAGATCCAAGAGCTTATACATTGGTATCATGTCGCTACGAACACATACTGTGTTGTCTTCTTAAATCTGCTTGGCCATAGAAAGAATTAACAGAAGAGAACCTGGTTCATATAAAACTTCCACCACTTGAAATTTATTCGAAGCCTTCTAAATTGATTGTGTACAGCGGGAGAGCATTAGAAATGTGTCATCCAATGAATACATTCACATACCACAAAAATCATTATTGGGTATTTAAAACAGGAACAAAATCGATTCGAACTAAATTATTATAAATAACAACATGGCACTTAAAAAACCAATGAACTTTGCATCAGCCGACGATCACGTTGAACCATACAAAATCAATTTGCGATTTGTTTGATATTTTTTTCTTTTGTTTGCTCTTGCTCATGAGCAAAGAAGACGCTAGCAGAGTAATAAATAAAAACCTTTCATAAAATCAACTGCAAAAAAAGAAAAAATACATATCTTCATATGAATGAGTTCATAATTAGCCTCTTCCGGTTGTTTGTTACTTGTGCACACGTATATTTTTGTAGAAACGAACAGTTTCATAAATTACCACAATCCATGTGCCTACTTCTCGATACATAGACATATATACAAACATATGTATATATATATATAAAGACTCTATCCGAAGAGTTCTACGAAAGAAAATTCAATCTTTTTAAAATCATGTTTTGAGCTATTATTTTTGGTTTAAGGTTCATAGAACTTTATAAAGCCAATGTCTTTATTAAGACCCCAATAAGATATAAAGAAAAAATATTCTAATAAACTCCAAAAATATGATAAATGCTTTTTTTACACAAAGAAAAATTCTAATCTTAGATTGAAAACAACAAAATGTTGTTTGGACTGGTTTCAGTAATATTAAGTAAAAACAATTTAAATGAGAACACCTGAGAAGCTTTTTGTTTTATCAGTATCACCTTCCTATTTCGCCAAATATAAAGAAAGATATCCGATTATGATTGAAGATTTTCTGTCAAAAGTCGTTCAATGGAACCGAATATCTTATAAGTTGGCATTTAACCTTCCAACTTAACTAAATACTTAAAACGTGGAACTCATACCAATGTAAATACATTTTAGAAGTCACTTGGTGCCACTTCTAAGACATTATTATTATTTTCATTATTATTATTATTATTATTATTATTTTTTTTTTTTTTTTAACAAACTAGTTTTTATTGATACTGAGTTCAAAAATCAAGAGAAAAGAGGATAGGTCTAAAACCCGCAAAATTTGAATTCAGAACACATCAATCAGACAGCTTAATTTATCACATTAGCTTGCTTACACATGGTTCTTTGCATACGGTTCAACAATAGTTTAGTATCCGCCCTGAGTATGAGAGGGGGTCTATCTCCCTCCGATTAGATTGGAGGGCAGGGCAATTTTATAAAAAAATTTGTTAATAAAAAAAAAACATTTAAAATCAACCAAGCCCCCTGCTTCCACATACTATACTGTTTTTAAAAGCTAATACTTTGTTCTTGGAATAAAGTTTTAGTTCAAGTTAATTTAGTAAATAGTTTTTGAGCAATCAAGTCTCAAAACCAAAATTAAATTTTTTTTTATGGAATTTTTACTTACTATGGGTAATTTTTTCTTTAAATAATGAATGCTTCCATTATTCCCTCACAAGTCAAGGTTGTGGGAAAAGCGATACACCCGGGACACCCAGCTCTGTTGCGCCAACTATTTATTTATTTATTTATATTTTTATTTAATTATTTATTTATTTAATTATTTGTTTATTTATGTGGTACCCGTGGTGTGATGGATAGCATGTCCG
The DNA here is from genome assembly GCA_914767635.1 of Melanostoma mellinum. Taxonomy (NCBI): domain Eukaryota; kingdom Metazoa; phylum Arthropoda; class Insecta; order Diptera; family Syrphidae; genus Melanostoma; species Melanostoma mellinum. The sequence continues at coordinate 207,503,484 of OU612059.1, forward strand.
CCTGTTAATCCAGAGGTTCGAGTTCGAAACCCAACAGAGGCAAAAATGTTTTTTCCACGGGTATCGCCTTTCGCGAGGAATTGGCAAGTCCTCCGTTAGTATTCAATGCCATGAAAAGCGTTTTCTCGATTAGCCGTTTGGAACCGGCAGCAAATTGTAGGTCCCCTCCATTCCCTCACAAGGCATGGTTGTGAGAAATGCGCTAGGCTCTGTTGGGCCACACTATTTATTTATTTATATATATTTATTTATATTTATTTATTCATATTTATTTATTTATATTTATTTATTTATATTTATTTATTTATATTTATTTATTTATTTATTTATTTATTTATTAATTTTTTTTTTTTAATTTTTATCTGTTGAATTGGACAAGCATTTTCAAATTTGTGTTTACAGAAGTCACAGGGATAAATGTTTTTAGGTTAAGTGTAGCGATTTTTTTTACACTTCTAAACGACTTTAAAAGAAAGGAAATATTTTATGAGCTTTCGGTTTTATTACTTTATACTGTTACCGGAGAACGTTTGCTCCAATGTCGCTCTAATAATAAAGTGGGTTGAATTCTTGGTTACAGCTTTCCTAAGCTTGTCCAAATAATAATTTGGTAAAGAGTGGTGTAGTTAAATAAAAAGAGTGACCGAAAAAATCTCCAGGAGCCTCGGGGTCTATCATATTTCCAAGACTACAATTTTATGCCGATTCCGAATGAGTAAAACAGAAAGCAGTTTTCATGGCAGTGTTATCAATCTTGTAGGACTAGCGAATTTTTCGCGAAAGACGATTTCGGTGGAATAATGATTTTATGTTTCTTGAATTCGAACCTCGAAGAACTCCAAAGTTACAAGCAGACATGCTAACCACTACACCTGAGGCACCACAGTGGTGTAGTTGTAAAGTATTTAGTTAGTCGATAGGCCGGGGGTCTGAATTCCGTGCATCTTCTTTTCTTTCAGGGTCCCAGTTTTGTCTGGACGCCGACCATAAGATTACAAGTGAAATTACAAGTCTTATTTCTATCTATAGACGCCGTAAAAGAAGAGGGAGGTTGCTAATCCTATACAATGGGAAATGGGTCAATGAGCTCCAGCTCTTCACTTCGGAGATTTATTGCGGAGATGACTTGCATCTTGCACTGTTAGTAGTTTCTTTCGGATGTTGAAGCACTTACCGGCTTTCTATTGTATTTTTACCGCAATCATACGAATTGGAACTATCACAACATCTGCTGTTGTTGCCGTATTTTTTCACGTCCGAACTATTTTTTTTTTTTTGTAAAAATCGTGACTCTATTTGACTTTTTTTTTAACAACGCATCTTGAATTTTGATTTTTTGATTGGAGTTTTGTTCAAAAGTACTACGATGTGTCCGCCTTACGACTTACGAATTCCATTTGGCAATCCAATCCCTGTAAATTTCAATTTTATTGCTTAGTAGTAATTGTCTAACCTTTTTAAAGACAATCCGATTGATACTTGATTCTCTACCAGCCTAAAGGGGTTTCTGTCCTATCATTAGTTTTTTGAAGAGGGCTCTTTCCTCCTAGCAAATATTTTGAAAAGTATTCACTTTGCGAACTCTATTTATGCCACAAAGAAATTTCTAATATCTTGAACATTCAGAATGCCGGTTTATTACTTTGGGTCGAAGTTGGGTTCCCAGTTAGGTTTTAAATACTTTCTTCGCTGCCTTCCAGAGGGAATTGGTAGATCCTCCGAAAGTAGTATAACTTTCTGTTTCGTTAATGGCAAGTCCTTCCAACTCTCCAAGTATTGAGAGAAATTCGGTAGACCAATCGGACCTTGTGGTTCTAAGTATTATTATAATAATAATTCATTGATGTTGCATTTTCTCTATCAACCGGTATTAGATGCTAAAAAATCGTGAATAGAGAATACTTACTTCATGGACTCCAAAACAGATGAACCGATTTAATGAAGTTTTTTTTTGGAAATCTTCGAATGCGGGTGATTCTATGAAGTTTGCGAGCGATTTGAGTTGGGTTTTGGTAGGTTTGTGTTAAATAAATAAAATAAATATGGTGGCGCAACAGAGCGAAAAGCCCCTGGACCTACAGCGCATTCCTCATAACCATGCCTTGTGAGGGAATGGAGGGGACCTACAATTTTCTGCCGTTTCCGACCGGCAAATTGCGAAAGCACTTTTCATAGCAATGAATTTACTAACGGAGGACTTGCCTTTTTCTCGCGAAAGGCAATACCCGTGGAAAAACATTTTTGTTTTTTTGCCTCTGTTGGGATTCGAACCTCGAACCTCTGGGTTAGCAGGTGGCCAGACTGAACATCACGCCACGGGTACTACAAGTTTGTGTCAACAGTGCTATAATATAACTATTTATGAGTTAAAATTGTTAAAAATCGTTTGAAAGGATCCTAAATAATTTTTCCTAAAACTCGAATCCAATGGATCACCAAATCAACAAAAAATGTGAAAGGCAGTTTCCTGTTGTTCGTCTGCAAGACTTGCATTGCATTGAATGTCATATGTTCGACATAAGTATATCTTTTTGACTGGCTTCATGAACTGCCTGCCTTCTTAAAATACTGACTTGGTCTGGTACCCAATAAATTATTACTTGATTGCATATTTCCGGTTCGATGGTTTTTATTAGTCACAACTCGAGGGAAGCCATTGCGACTATTCGTTGTAGGTGTTGTTTCTTTTGTTTGAAATTGATTGTATGTCCTTGAAAGACAATTCACAGCCTTGTAGCTTATGGACTACATCACCACCTTTAAAAACAAAACAAGCATTTATTTCCCGATCTTTTATCTGATCTCGATGTAATGATCTTGAAATTGAAATTGGTATGCGCATGCGCCATACTTAAAACTTTGATTCACAACGCTAGATATAGAAATACATACATATATAGATACTGCTCAATGATACTTCAAAACCAATAACCTCAACATTGTTGTAAATTCTGCAGACTATGACCGTGTCGTCTGCGGCTTCAGACAACGTGGTGTCGTGCTTTTCTTATTTCAATCAATAATAAGTTTGCGGTTAGGCTAGGATATTTTTCTTGCCTCCAGTATGAGATGAAAAGTAAAGTGATACTTTAGATACACTCATGTAGCATGTTGTTGTGTATATGTTATGTAGATGTAGATGCATCGCAGGTCCTATCTAAACCATCACCATGTGGCGAATCATATTTGAAGCGTGACGATTTTTCTCGCTACTGCTAGCTCTCTGTTTAAAGTCGTTTTTTTTTCGTTCCTGTATAAAGCTCCACCATCCTCCTTAAGCCATAATATATCAATGAATGCACTTAATGCACTTGTATGTGTTCTTCTTTGTGGCTAAAAGAAATCGTATGATGACTGTTGAGGGGAGAGTAAGGTAGATGATACAAAATCGACGTCAATGTACTTTATCGACATATGGCATTGTAGAAGCACATCAAGTTGCACTTGCGTTTCGTTTAAGCGATAATTGTAGCAAAGTATTTTCACAACGACATACATAAATGAACGGTAAAACAATTGTATGGGGTAGTGCAGCTTGCAGTAGCAGTGCCTATAAATCTTGTCAGTCGTACATACAAAAAGAGAGCATTTTGCAAAACTGGAATAAAATCAATAAAAAGAAATGTTATTTTATTATATTTTTATGTATTGCCTTTGATAGCACGAACACCTTTGAGCTGATTCGACTAAACCGTTTGGATTTGATTTGTTCGGAATGTGCTAATAAGTTTATATATTTTTTCTCTTTTTTTTTTCAGGTGAGTTAACTGACTATGAGATTATATCTCCTACCTATATGCACTGAATTTAACGTGAGTAATAATATGATTAATATGAAGATCCATCTGTGTCAAATTTGACAGTCGCATTTGATTGAAATTTAAGTTATTCATCAAAAGGTCGCGTAACAAACAAGTGGTTGAAAGAGAGTGAAACTCGAAACAAAACCACAACTTCGAATTAGATTGCCAAATTTTACTTTAAATTAAATCAATTTCAATGATAAATGAATCTTTCAGGTTGCATATTCATTTAATAGTAAACGCTACGAGTACCTCTGAGGCTTCTTCGAGTTGCTAGCAAAACTAAAAACATATAGATATTTGGGTACCTCAAGCTCGGTTTGTGCCGCGGTCTAGTTCGGGAATTGTTCTTATCAATTCCTGTGAGGAGTAAAGGGGGCACGAACGACTATCTAAAAAGTTCTTTTCATGGCTGTATTACTCTCGAAGGACTTGATAATTCCTTCTGATGGGCGATGCCCGTGGAAAACCAATTGGATGTTTCTGGGGTTCGAACACCCCATTTCCGTAAATGTTACCAGACACCAACCTGAGAATTTTCCTCAACATTTTTCTAGGAGAATATTTACTCTCAAATGGACCTTAAATAATGTGACCATCGTTTGAACAATATCAAATTCAAAATAATGCCATGATAGCGAGCTAGGGTTTCTTTTCTTCGATGAATCTAGCCTCACAAATTCAATTAGTGATGCTAATGAATGTGATTTTTGATTTACTTTAACGATCACTGTTCTCTATGAAAAAGTCATCTTACCAGTAAGGTACAAAACATTTAGACGTCTCTTAACCTTTTTAGGTTTTATATAGTCTTTTAGACAAACACAACAATTTATATTTTGATTTCAATATCATTTTTTTAAGACGTTTGATAGCTTGTGTTTCCAGTTGGTTAACATTATTTCTGCGGTAGTCCAATTGAGTTCACAGGAAAGGTTCCGGCCATGTGAACGTGGGACTTGAACCGAATCTCAGCTAGTTCATTTGCGGTTTGGTTGCTGGCAACTTCTTGGATTGTTGCAATTTTTACAGCATCGATTGGGACGAAAATGAAAAAGATTTTAATGATGAATAGAGGATATGAATATACAGGGTGTTTCGTAATTCGTTTTACATACTTTGGGATATAATTCTTGGTCATATTCTAAGAAAAAAATTGTTATACAGTAAAGTCCGTTTCTCAAGTTTGACATCACTTTTTGACAATTTAAAAAAAGGCTAAATTTTGGTGTACCTGTGTTAAATTCGATATCTCTGTCAATACTGATGATAGAGACCTAATCTTAGACTAAATTTTTTGTAGAAATAACAACCTTTAAGATTGTATTTAAATTAGGCTGCCAAATGTTTAGGGTTGCCAGATTTTCAGTGGTGTTCAAATTTTCTTCCCAAAATAAAGTTTTGACTTTGAGGTAATTTTTTTGGAGAAAAGGCCTGATAAACAGAGTTTCTTTATTTTTTACAGATGAACAAAACAATAACAAAGAAAAAACTCAGCATTAAGTTAGCTCAAAAACCCATACATTTTATGATACTTGGAAAAATACGAAATGGGAAAAATTTACAAAAAAAAAATAAAAAAAAGTTTTTGCTTTGAGGTTTGTTTGAATAAAACAATAATACACTTTTATAACACTTTTAGTAGTTTTTTTATGTATTTAATACAAATACAATTATAACAAGTGCTCAAAGCGCCCTCCTTCGTTTTGAATCCATGCCAGAGCCCGTTTTTGGATTTCATTGTTGGTGTTTGCCTATTTATTATAAGACAGTTTTAACGTTCATAAAAAATTTGCAGTCAAACAATGCGATGATAAAGGAGTTGAGAAAAGTCGGCGCCACTTTTCTCTTTCTGGATGTCTCCAACATCTGATCACCTGCAGTCTTAACAGCTTATAATCTAATCGCTTTGAGGTCACCTATTTAAGAGATTTTTGCAATTGGGTTTCTAAGACCATGTTTATTTCTTTCAAAAACGATTCCTATGATTTTGATAAAATTGTGTGTAAGATATCAGGTGTTAATTTTAGATCTTATGGGAACAATAACTTTTTATGAAAAGTTTTAAACGATTCCTCTGGTATCGTATCTCTGGTATTTTGAGAAAGCGTTTGGCATATAAAAAAAATAAAAATATTTATGGAACTATATTTTCCACTTTCATAATATTTGAGCAGTTGGCTGTCCTGCACTATAAAAATAAACTATTTGGAATTTTTGCATTTGTCGGCTTTTTTTTTAATTTTATACTTAGAGGTAGACCCAGTTGTTGAAATAAAATCTATGTATGATAATATCACAAAATATAAATATTCCGAATGGTAGTTATGTAGGAGAAACAATATTGCTATAGTCCTTTTTTTCTATTAATTTCTTACTTTATTTCAATCTAGCTGAGCCACCCGGCTTTGCTCGGTTCTGTAATTTTAAGGTTCCCGTCCTCGTTGTCCTCTTCCTTGGGAATCTGGGAAATAATCTTTCTTATTGTGAGACTATGTGGCATCCTAATACTGAAAGATCTTTTGAAATCTGTCCAGTAGTTCCTAAGTTTCCGTTCGCAGCCCATTCCTGTTGGAATATTCCGTTCCCGTGGAAATGTGTGAGAGTTGGAATAATTTTTGAAATCGATCAAGTAACTTTAATGTTCCCGTTCTCGTTCCTGTTTCTGATCCTGTCGGATTATAGGGATGAAATATAGTCTAAGTTACTGATGAAGGGAGGTAATGTAGCACCCCTAGTGCTGAAAATTTATTTGAAATCTGTGGAGTAGTTTCTAATTTTCCGTTTCCAACCCTGTTCCTCTGGGAATATAGGGATGAAACCTTGACAGGAACCATCTTTGGACTAATTTATGTCTACCCTTAAAATTTCATAAAATTCTTTTGGGGGCTTAGGGAGTTTACACAAGACATATGTACATACATACATGCATACATCCTATTTTATATACGTAGATTTGCTTCTTGAATTTTTTAGACGTGGCTCTCGTTGAAGAAATGGCTAATAGTTTTGGAAAAAAAAAAAAAAATATATATATGGGAACGGTTATGGTTTTTACTTCTTTTCCGATTAATATCGGTTAATCACCGGTGCTTCCAAGTTCGCTTAACAACAGTCATAAACATTTTTGGAATACATTTTTGAAGGGTTTTAGCAGGGTTGCTGCGTCCAATATTATTTATGAAATAGAAAAAAAGAATTCTTAAAAACAAAAAAAAAGTATTGGTCAGTTGAAACTTTTTAAATCTCTAGATTTAGCGATGCAAACTCTTAAGTAATTGATGGGGTTGCAAACACTTAGCTTTAATTGAACACAGTCTGCGGCATACCTGTGTATCCCAGTTTCAACTCGAGTTTTATGTGTTGAGTTAGTACTTGACCACACTTAGTTATGCTCATGACGTTATACCGTACCAATGCAAATTCAGTGAGGAAAAGTTATCATTTTTTCCCCGATAAACTGGCAAGTCCTCCGATAGAAAATGCATTGCCATAAAAAGCGTTTAGCCGTTCGAAAGCGGCATAAAATTCTAGATCCCCTAAAAAAATGAGAAATGCGGTAGGCCCCGCTGTATAATAAAGAACGACTTAATGTCGGTTTAATACGTAGATAGCTTAGGTTTAAAACCAGCCGAGAGCAAAGTTTTTTGAATAATACATGCTTTGGGATGTGAACCTTGGTCATGGAAGTGGAGGTCCATCTTAGCTGTATTTAGGCAGGAAAGGCAATTTAATAAAGATTGACCTAATTTTATTTAAAAGAAAAACTGTTAAAAATCATATAAACCATTAACTACCAAATACTTAAGTCTTATTCTTTAATTGACATTTCAATTCAAGTTTAAGTGAATTGTTATTGAGTAATCAAGTCTAAAAGTCAAAATTGAAAATAAAAATTAAAATTTTTCCCTAAAAAGGGTCACTTTTTCTTTCAATAACAATCAATGCTCTTATTAGTTTTGAGTCAAACACAGAAAACTGAAGGAAAAAATCTTTCTTAGTTTTTAAGAAATTCAAAAATACAAAGGTACTTTTCTACGGAATGGATTTTGATGCGGTTTTTTTTTTTATTAATACAGTGAAATCTCTCTTTGCGGACATCACCTTTAGGCGGACACCTCCCTTAGACGGACAAATTTTTTGCACGGAAATTGCTCCATATAAGTTTCATTGTTTTCATTTTCCTTTAGACGGACACTCCCTTGGACGGACGCGTACAGAAATTTCACATATGAAAGACAAAATATTTTTTCTTAGATTGGACATGGCATCACGCTGATAACTTTGGCATCTTAAAAGAGGATTTATTTCGTCAAGCGGCCTTGATAAAAATGTTTTCGAGTAGTTCAATGCGTCTCGAAAAAAAGGGTTTCAGATATCTGAAAGTGCAATTCGACTACAGGCAACATATTAACGCAACAACGCGCTTAGGAATCACAGATTTTGAAGCATCAGCTTTTTTTTTTTAAATTGATGTTTTTGTTTGATTTCCCTTAAACGGACAACTTCCTTAGGCGGACACAAAACTTCTGCACTATGGCTGTCCGCCCAAGGGAGATTTCACTGTAGATAGATATACTGATCCAAGAGAAAGGGCTACACCCAAGTATATTTCATCCCCATATTCCCACAGGAACTTAGAAACTGCTTGGCCGATTTCAAAATTCTTTAACCGTTAGAATGCTATTAATTGCCATATTCCCGCGGGCACGGCAACATAGTGTTTGTTGTATTTCTTGAAAAGGCTCCAAAACTACTGAGCCGATTTGAATAAAATTTGGAGCAAAAATGGTGTAGGTAGAACAAAACGTTACAATTTATTTCTAGTTTTATTTCGCCTGACCTAACAAGAAATAAACATGTTGGTGCAGAAATTAATACGTATCTGAAAATAAAAAAAGCCTGACATAAGATGCCTTCATTCGAGGTACCTAGCTATTTAGCTACATGAAACACTTTTTGCAATCATTAATTTGGCCAAGGTTATGGTGTATATAACCTAAATGCTCGAAGTGGTTTCGATTTCATGCCTTTCGCGAAGCCTTATCTGAAAGGTATGTATACCTAAGTAGGACCAGAAAAATTAAAAATACTCCAACACATACCAATGTATGTATGTATGTATGTATTATTTGTTTCGAAACTAGATAAAGGGCTGTTTCAAGGTATGCAAATATTTAATTGCAACACTTGTTTTCGTCTTTTGTGACATCAATTGGAAGGAAAAATAAAAGCAGCATTTATAATCATGCAGCGACCAGAGACACTTCTTTAAAAATGATTGTCTCCTCCAAGTGATTTTAAAGTTTGCATGTGGTCCCGAAAACTTGTCCCTACCTACCTGCAAATTAGTCGCAATATTCTCGGAAAGAAACGAAAATCACTCTTGTGATATAGGTAGGTACATAAACCCATACCTATTTGGCACTTTTTTTTTTGCTGTTGTTCCTCAATCGTCGATTGTTTCACATTTGTACATTTTAAACCTCCTTCGTCATCATCATACCTAAAACCTAACCTACCTGCTGCCAAATGGAAGAACAACAACAAAAAACAACCAAGTGAAGGAATTATATAAATTCTCGACAAAAACTGACACACCATTCCAATTCCATGCCATGCCCATGCTTCGACATCACATCAACTCCTCAACACTAAAATAAATGAATACACCAAAACAATCTCGTATTAAATAAAATAAATAAATAAATTGCTTTACCTTATATTCTTTTACTTTTATACCCTCGTGTCTTGTTTCTTTGTATGCCGGGTTCTTAAGTTTACCATTACCAACCACTTATGTTGCCTTGCTTACATATTTCTGCGCCTACCTGACCGTTCCTTGTTTGTTGGCCTCCTCTACTACCTGTCGGTGTCGAGTCGACCAACCTTGCTACTTGCTCATCTGTAGTGGTCTTCAACGTCGTCTTATTGATACCGTCGTGGTCGTGGTCGTCGTCGTCGTCGTTGCCACTAAAACATTTTTATACTTTTCGTCATCACAACCCTACCCACCATCATCATCAATTCCATCATTTCGTTTCGTTACGTTGCGCCTCGACTTCGGTCTTTTGCTTTATTTTTCGCCTTTTGTCTTCTGTTACTGTTTGGCTGCCACCACATTTACTCAGGCTCAGCACTTTTTTCTATGTTCCGATATCTCGGTGTTTGTCAATTTGTTTTTAAAATCGGGCTTTAAATCCGTTGGCGTGGTACGATCCGAGTTTATCTTCTAGTACGTTTTTTCCTCGTCTATGCTTTGCTATGCACTTTTTGCAAACATTAAAAAAGTGATTAATAAAAAGAACAACTGTATTTGTTGTGTCGTCAGCGGTCGGCGCGGCGGTGGTTTGACAAAATTACTGAGAAATTTTATTCGCTCTTCGCGTTTTGTTTAATTTGTGTTCGTTTTTTCACCCTTCGTGTTTTAGTCTCTATTCCGTGACGTAAAATTATCATCAAGAAGCAATAAATTTTATAAACAAGGAAACAAGTAGTGAACAAGTGAATTTATTGTTAAAATAAAAATAAAATCAACGAAAGGAATCGAGAATGAAATGACGTGCGAAGTCTGACATTGAAAATTGTTGTGCGTTTGTTTTGCGTCTGGTCTTTCGCAACTTTTTGATTTCTTCTTTCGTATTATGTGTGTGTTTCTAGGATTAAGAATACGTTTTTGGATAATCTCTTCAACACGTGTTTAAGGATATGCAAGGTAATTTATCTTTTATGAAAAATATCGCGACTCTGAACATAAACCGGTTTTCATTGGTCTTGAAGTGTGTAACCACTAAAAATTATGATTTTATTCGTTTTAAAGCGTTGTGAATATTACCTACATTATGTGTGTGATAAACCGGTTCCGTTGGTCCTTCATGCAGGCCACTGAATATGTTCCGCTTGTCTACCTGTTTTGCTTTGCAGCCACATAAGGGCTGACATATTGGTTTTGTAGACTGGTATGGATAACAGGAGCAAAAAATGTTAGCAAGATTTAGATAAATACATAATAAAAATAATAAAAATCTGAAGATAGCTGACATAAAAGTCTAATTGGTGCGTTCTTTGTATTAAGCTGACTTTAATCCAAGCTCATTATGTTAATGTGGAAAATACAGGATACAATTATCGTTCGTTCATCGCGTGGCATAATTGTACAGTATGTGTGAAAAAAATATCGATTGTTCCGACATCGCAATATTGAATGCCTTCAACTGAAAACCAAATTCGATAGTATGCGATCCAAGTCGCAAACGACGGTTGCATCGTGTATTCCCCATCCCCGCTCAATATAATAACCGATAATAAAACTGAGCGGAGGGAGAAAAAATAATAACTGTAAACCTTATCACTTACATTTATGTCTTATCGCAATTCGTTGATCGTGTTTCATGCGCCAGGCGCTTATCTTGGGGTAGTACCTATTTAGTTTTTATATCTTATTACGCTCTGTGTCATAGACGTATTTTTCTTTGCCATTTCTCGCAATAATTACTGATTGAACTCGAGCGGATATTTCTGTCATTTTGAATGTGTATATTCGGATCAATCCCTTGCCACTCTGACTACACCATCCCCAAATTGGTTTTTGATAAAAAGTTCCAAGTCTCAATCCCTCCGAGAACGACCTGGAAGACAAAGAATTTTTGAGAGATGGTTCAATTCATTTCTATCTATACAGATGGTTCAAAAACCGAAGAAGGACTAGGCTGCGGGGTGTACTCAAACCGACTTAACGTAAGTCTCTCGTTCCGCCTTCCAAACCATTGTAGCGTGTTCCAAGCGGAAATTCTGGCTATCAAAGAGGTCCTATCATGGCTAAAAGAAAACGTGATATTCTCAACGAATATCCGGATTTTCTCAGATAGTCAAGCAGCCCTCAATCACTCGGCGCTGTTTCTACGAACTCAGTAACCGCCCTTAACTGTCGCTTATCTCTTAAGGAGATGGCTAAACAGTTCAATATTCACCTTATTTGGGTGCCGGGGCACAGAAATATCGTGGGTAACTGCAAAGCCGATGAACTCGCCAGAGAAGGAACCGTTCTACCGATCTCAACCAGCAGGTTGAATATTGGTATACCAATCGCTACATGTAAACTTATGCTTAAGCATGACGCAACGGATGTAACAAATTATAGGTGGGACAATATCACCACGTGTATGGCAACAAAACGGATATGGCCAGGGCTAGATCCAAAACGCACAAGACATTTGCTATCCATCACCTGATTGCACGTTAGCTCCATAATCAATGTCATCACCGGACGTTGTCTGATAGGAAGACACGCCATAAGACTTGGCGTTCCCTCTAATGACTTCTGCAGAAGTTGCTTAGACGAGGAGGAAGAGGAGACAATCCCACACCTCCTCTGCTCATGTCCTGCACTCTCTTTTTAAAGAAAACGGCATCTAGGAAAATATTTTCTTGATGATCCAAGCGATCTGGCGAACACAGATCCCCTGCATCTCCTTTACTTTATTAAAAGCTCTAAATGGTTTTGTTAAGTGAGGTTCTTTCTCGCATAATTTCTATGGTATCACAATGGGCCTAATATTGGTCTAAGTGTGTTAGTTTGTTTTCCTGACAGCCATTTTCAACCTAACCTAACCTGAATAACCGATATTACATCCCTGTTCTCTGAATTTTTTCACCGAAGCTAGAATGAGTACAATTTAAAAAGAGCTACAAGACCAGGATTCTCTTGTCGAAGAAATCAGTCCAATTAATGAATAAATGGTTGCTTTCTCTCATAACGACAGATACTAACTTAAAGTTGATGAGTATTTTGCAGTACGTGCTAAGAACTGTACTGGGAAATAAATCTACTCAGTGGGAACTAAGTCCACATTTTTATCAATATTTAGTAGACACACTAAAATATGAAGAGGTAATTAGTTTCTAACACCAATTTAGCAACGATTTTCAAATGACAATCAACTGGTGCTTTCCAAGATTCTAAAAAAAAAATCAAATAAAAATCCAAATTCGAACACTGTATTTCGAAACCAACTGGTCTGGTGTCTGTCTTCCTTAAAATAATAAAAAAAAAAAATCGAATTTTGATTAATAAAACTACTAATACTTTATTTTATTCTTCTATGCTTTTGTAAAACTTTGTAAAAGTGGGAAATAATTTAAAATTCAGAGGGAACTTAAGGGGCTTAGATATACCTAAGTGATTTTTTTTGCTAAAAGTATTCTTACATCCCTTGAATTGAAATCAAGAAGGACAATATCATAATACTCGCTTATCTCAAAGCTGCGTTTTTGAAACTTTTTCAGTTTTTATCCGATTGATTTGATATTTTAACCGTAGCTTTTTGAGATGATCATCTAATGAAGAAAAATAGTTTAATGATGATACCCACATGTGGTAATTTTGTTTGTTAGCGTAGGAGCCGAAATGAAAATGTACCTCGCATAAAAGATAATTTTTCGACCAAAATTCGTTGTTAAACTCAAGCTAAGGCCCAATCGCGAAACAATAAGGATTCCTTTCCTTATTTCCTTAAAAATAACATATCAAAATATGGTTTTGTTAATGGTTCTGCTAAAATCTTTAAGGGGTCATGATCGTTAAAATATTTCTACAACAAGTAAAAAACGATTTGAAGAATCTGGTCGAAAGATATTTTATTTTATTTCACTATTAGCTGACCCACCCTGCGTTGCTCGGGTCTAACTTATTTCAAGTGTTGTTCACACAAAACTGTCAAGAATGCCTGAAAATTTCTAGATTTGCATTTATTTATTTCTATCATTTATATATATGTAGTTGATATGACATTTACTGGGACTGTAAAATCTAATATATAAAATTCTCGTGTGACAGTGTAAATTAAAGAAACAATGTTAAGGGTAGATGGCCCTTATATTTTAGGGGTATGGAAAATAGTTAGTAGCCGATTCTCAGACCTACTGAATACGCATATAAAATTTGGTAAAAATCGGTAAAGCCGTTTCGGAGTAGTACGGTAACTAACATTGTGACAGGGAAATTTTATATATATAAAGGATACATATATAATTTTTTTGCTTTGATATATTTATTCAAAAAAACAAAAAAGGAGCGTTTTCAGTTTGAAAACATTTAAGTATATTTCATTGTTGTACAATTATTCGCACAATTCTAAACGATTTGGCAACCCTTCACAAAAATAAAATTCAAATTTACACAAAAACAGCTTTGCATCTTTCCCATAGACTTAAATATTACACTTAGCACAGAAGAGCAAGAGAAATGCAGTCGTGCACTTTTTTTGTGTGACATTCAATCCAAATAAACTCTAGCTCTTGATAGTGATATGTAAACAATTTGCAGGTTTGATTGCAAGTCGCATGTTTCCTTCGCCATTCAGATGAGTTAAATTTAAATCATATCACCGTATCGAACCGGAAAATAAATTCTCCGTAACGGTTCCACATCGGTTGTTATCATCCCAAACCAACAAAGCTCTGTATTCTATGAAGCAACTGCCGGAGTGCCAGTGCCAACAGTAGTGCCCATCATAGAAGAGTAAAAACTACCGGTGCGCGTTTATGAGCACTCTTCCTCCCGCCTCTTTCAATGAATATATACTACGTATACGTATTTACCAATCTATTTTCAATCTAATGCCAATGGCCAGTTTGTTTTTTGTATTGGCATAGCATACAACATTCAACATATTTGCAGCTAGCTACTCGACTCGTTATAACCATGACGATTCTGGCAATTAATATATGAGTGTGTGGAGAGAATACTATGGTTGTTATGATCTCAACCAATTACAAAATCAAATCACGAAAATCAATTGCGATATCAAGAAACCGAATAGAAATATAGTCAAAAGTAAGTATATCTGAGGAGCGTAAACACATATGTGGCATGTGAATGTGGGCATATGAAATAAACTCGTATCATCATTCTGTTGCTAAGATCGTTACCTACTATTCACTTGAGTAAAGGATGGACTCTTAAGAGGCATGTTGTTGTTGCTGGGTTGCCTTATTCTTTTCTTCTGTAAACAGTTGTTGGTTTGAAACTTCTGTTTTGATGATGAAGTGATTTGATTTGAATGAAGTGTACTGGAAAAATTCCATTGCCTTAACTTATTATACATATGGAAGAAGAAATTCAGTGAATTTTTTTTATCATCGCAGTGTATACATAGTCGGAGATAGTTTGTTGGTAGTGACTGACATAATTTGTTTGTCCTTTACTCTTCCACAGGACTTGTCCACTTCAATCCAAAATTCAAACATGGGAATTTGCTAAAAACCATATGTTCATCTATTTTCAAAGCAGTATAACAAGGCACAGAATCAATGATGTCTCAAAATTTATTTCTTTTTTTTAGACATGAACTCTACAAATGAAATAACTGTGTTCTGAAAACCGTTTTTAAGTTTTTTAATTCAATTTCACAATTAAGTGAAGCCCACGAGAAGAATATATTTCCTTCTCTGAATTAAAAAACTTAGCCTTATAGACCACCTAATTTAAGGTCGTATAAACATCAGCTCAACACACCGGGCTTATTCCCACCTCTTCAAAAACGAGATACGTTAAAGTAAACATGTTCATCCATACAGACCAAAATAGTTTTTGTTTGACATCTCTACCACTTTTTGGCGAAATCAATTCTATTTGTATTGTAAAACTAATTAATTGTAAAATGAAGAAATTGAATTAAAAAGAAATAAATTTATATCATTAAGTACATACTTAAAAATCGTGTTCTTGAAGTGAAGGGAAAATATTTGTTATGGCAGTTGTTTTGGGTGATAGAATTCAGAACACAAAATGACTTTTATCCTGTACCACTCGTTTTGCTTAGGGCTTCATTGTTAATGACTTGAAAACGTCTCGTTCATAAAAATATCTCGTTAAACTTGTCAAGTTTTGGGAACTTAGCTAAAACCTAGTTTTTGTCACGAGGTGGAAAGACTAATAGCAAATTGATATGACCGTGGTTCTTAAGGCACCGACAAATAGAATCCGTTGCGTCCGTTCGCTGAAGGATTCAACTGACAGCTCGATTAAATACACACGATCTTATGAGAGGTGACCCATAAGCATTGGATGCAACGGACGCAACGCAAAAAGTACACCAACTTTACGTCCGGCAGAACTGATGACATGCGCAGTCAAAACCAATTTGAAGTTTTCTCTTCACACCGCAACGGATTCTATGGGTCACCCCCCGGTAAAACTCACTGCTGTCAGTTGAATCCGGCAGCGAACGGACGCAACGGATTCTATGGATCGGAGCCTTTATTGTTAGCTTAAGCTATATATATACCAAATGGTATAACGAATATGTTTTAAGAAATGCTAGCGGAACAAATCTTTCATGTGATCGGATCCAAAATAAAGCTGCCAAAATAGAAGCAATAAAATTTCCTGAAGTGGTATGAAAACTGCCAGTCAAAATAAAGCATGAAGTACACATATTATGATGGTCTGTGATTGTTTTCGAATCTTTTGAGGCTTTGAGTCAAGGAGTTAATATTAAAATAGTTATAAGAATGTGAGACTCAGCTAAACAAACAAACAATTTTCAAAATTTAAGAGGTTTGTTTGAAAAAATATTAAAAAATAAATAGGTTGGCGCAACAGAGCGAGAAGCCCCTGGGCCTAGCGCATTTTTCACAACGATGCCTTGTGAAGGAATGGAAGGGACCTACAATTTTCTGCCGGTTCCGAACGGCTAATCAAGAAAGCTCTTTTCATGGCAATGAATTAACAAACGGAGGACTTGCCAATTCCTCGCGAAACATTTTTGCTTCTGCTGGGATTCGAACCTCGAACCTCTGTGTTAGCAGGTGGACATGCTAACTAACCATCAGGCCACGGGTACCACATTGGAAAAAATGATAAGAGTAAAATTTTACGACACCGACAACCAAAATGCGACATGATGTTAATTTATATAATAATGATGACTGATTTACAGTTAAACTTTTTTGGAGCTCTTTCTGTTTTCTAGTAGTTTGTGGATAAGATGATAATCTTATTTTCCTTCATTTTTTCTCCATTAGATACAACAGAGCGGTGAGCCTGCGGCCTAGGGCATTTCTCACAACCGTACCTTGTGAGGGAATGGAGGGGACCTACAATTTTCTGCCGAGAAAGCTCTTTTCAGTTGTTATGCCCGTGGAAAAACATTTTTTGGTTTCTGTTAGGATTCTCCATTAGAATGCTACATTATCTCAGGGATAATTTTTGTTTTGTTAAACCAAAGTAAAGAACACGGACGTCCGATGTTGAACATGAGAATCACAGTTGCTGCTCCAAGTTCGGGTTTTTGTTAAAAACCGTTCCTAAGTTCTTGACAGTGGAAACATACTCTATAAGTCAATTTTAAGAACGATGTGGGGAAATAAGAGGTTTTGTATATGGGACTGGCATGGCTATGTTTTCTAGATCTGCATTAACGCGAGAGTTGAATTTTAAAACTGGTATCGTGAGATTGATGTTTGGTTGATGAAAAGTGAAACAGAAAACGCCCCGAAATGGAACTTTTCCGGCACTCTTTTATGTACAGATATAAGGTTTAATAGAACATTGTTTACATAAACTGCTTGGAGCCGATCAGAGAGATAGAAAATTTGAAGCTGTGTAGCAGAAAACGCAAAGTCAAAGGAATTTATGAGATTATTGCAAATAATGTTATGATAAACAGTATCAAAAACACCTGAAAAATCAAGCAGTGAAAGAGAGGTTATTGGGTTTTTTAGCACTGCTTTGCCTAATATCAAGAGTGAGAACAAAAGAGGCGCAAAGTGCCATCCTTAAGGAATACCAGATAAAACTTCCTAAACTTAAACCTTAATGCTCCATGATGCAGCTCATTGCGCGCAAGGGTTTTCCGATACCAACTTCTAGAGCTTCAAGAGTAATTTGAAGAAAAAGACGTACACTGATGAAAAGCAACACGTTTATAAACAAAGCTACATCAATCCTTCGCCCTGACTGAATTCGACATCCCTCTAAGGAATTTCCATGACAAATAGAAGACGGTCGATATTAAAAACCAGCAGTTTCCTACATTTCCAGATACAAGAATTAAAATTAGTCTCTCACGCCGCCTATCTAACCTTGAACTTGTCTTCTTCTGAAAGTGTTAATGACTTTGAATGAAAAAAAAGTAATGAATAACTTTAAATTCTATTAAAAGAATGATCGCATAATACCTAGTTTGACCTTCCATGTCAGAGATTAATGATCACCTGTGCCTATGTAACTTATCGTGTGTAAATTTGTTTGTGAAAAACTAAATCTCTTGCCGGCTGACTTTCTTCATAAAAAAGAACCTGACTTCTCATAGATGTAGGTATCTGTGTATGTTTGCCTTCCTTCTTACCTAACTTAATCCGCTCACCTTTAAATTTAAAGCCGCGGAAAACGAAAAAAAGAAAGAAAAGAAACACACACGAATACAAAAATGACTTTCGGTTTCCATTCGGACAAGCAATTGTCGTGAAATAAAATCCTCCGAACTTGCATTTCTTGTTTGATTCATCAGAGATTAAAGGTTTTATGTTTTACTTTTCTCAACATAAACGTTTTCCCGAAAACTGTTCCTATTCGTTCATATGTTTCAACAAAAACCTGTTTCCCAATGTGGCACACATGGGAATGTGCTTGTGTGTGTTTCTGTATAGATAGGTAGGTATGTTGGTGTGTCCTGTCGATCTCGTTCATCTAAAAGGGCCAACGTAAGCCAATTTGAAACCCATAATCGGATAGCCATTGTTAACGTGTGTAAAATTAAATCTGGCGCTGGTCTTTCAATTTGCTTTTCGTCAGCACTTCTATGCCCTTCCTGTCCCTGTATGCATATTCCCTATTCTAGCATAACCAGACCCTAAAAGAGGGCATACATTTCAAGATTATTACAAGAAGGTACTTTAATAGTTTGTGTAGCACAAACCGGCATGGCAGTTCCAACCAGCCGACCGTGCACCCTCTTTGTTGTTTCCCACTCCTTGAGACACAAACCAACCATAAATGTGTAATCGCTACGAAACACACATTCAAAACCGTGATTATAATCGCTGAATCATTACAATCATCATGAGAGTTGTCTTCATTGTGGCATGAAGAAAACAGCAAAGAGTTGAGAAATCTGTGGTACCTCGACGACAATAGCGACAACTTTACCTCAGCCAAACTAGAAAATGATGCTTCTTGTTTTTCCTGCTGTCGTTGTCGTCGATGCCAAAGAAGTTGTAGTCGATCATGGCTTCTCAGTGGCCATAACCATGACTCTTTGAGGTCAACAAACAGCTGGTTAAAGCCTCAAAGTCCACAATAACAACAATAACGACAACGCTAAAGACTCCATTGAAATATGTATGTATATAATATATAGCATTCACATTGAGTGCGCTGTGCTTACCTCAACTTCAAAATGTGTTGAAGCGTTTACTCACACAATTAATGGCGAACTATACAACCTTAAGAAAATGTATCTATGTACAGCTTATTTACCAGCCAAGTGTGCGTGGTTCTTCTTTTGGATAAGAAGCCAACAGCGAAAAAAAAAACCATCCAAGTAATTGAACCAGGTAAGGTAACCAAGCTATAACCGAGCAGCAGTCATCCATTCTATAACCAGTTGAATGGTTACGGCAGGTAAACGCAACAAAAGTTATCCAGCCCAGACACACAAAAAAAAAAGCAAAAAAGTATTGTGTGTGTATATAAAAATTAAGTATTTATTTATGTTGAGGCACTGAGGCATTATCATCATGTCTCTAGATATGTGGTTAGTGGTAGTAGCACAGTCCTAGTTTTCTCAAGTCATGTTATAATGTGATCCGAGAAACTGGGACTTCTCTCTGGCATATCCACAGCAGTCCACTTGCTCTTTCATGTGTAATCCGTTTTGTCTTGACCAGATGAAGTTATTCAAAAAAGAAGAATGCAATATAGGGAATGTGTGTAGATGATGTGTTTCAGGAAGAGTATTTTAACTTTGAGTGATTTATTGCTTTAAATTACTATGGAAACATAAACATTTATGTTTTACTAAACTGGCACATAAGCGGTATTTTTTAGCAAGCTACGAAAGGATTAAAAAAAAAGAAAAACAATAACGTCGATCGCGATACCCTGTTTTTTATATGTTTCAAGGTTGGCATTTTTTAATCGCTGTCAAACAATAAAACAACAAATAACTGTACATACAGGTGTGCTGCAAGGTTCTATCTTGGGGACTTTGCTTTTTTCTCAAGTCCAAACCAAAAAGAAACAATTTTTTTTACGAAAACAACCGTAGATTATAATAAAATTTAAAATTCTCTTTTATTTGCAGTTTTAAGTTTAATTTTAAATTGTTTTTTAAGACAATTTTTTTTTCTTTATTTGCGATTTGCATTTAAAAGGGAAATCGGAAAAAATTTTATGCGATAAAAATTGAAAAACAGCTTGTTTACATATATATTGAGATCGTATTGAGTTGCCAGAAACTGCACAAATGAAGTATTTGATCGCAATTCAACGCAATTCGCTGGGTTTGTTAAAGTGTCTGAAATAATATCAATTATAAGAATGCGTCTGACGGATATATCAAGAACCAGTACTTACAAGCAAATAGCGACTACCAGATGTTTTGTAAACGTAAGAAAATGGAGTATTTTGATGCTGATTTCAACAGATTAGCACATTGCAGAAATTCGAAGGAATTTTGGACCTTGGTAAGGAATCTAAATGGCAAACGACTCACCATTCAGGAACTTGTTGAATCTAACTCAGGAAGCAGTTAGCTTTTATTATGCTGTTCTTAATTTCAGGAATGATGTTTTGGATGCAAGAGGTAATTCTAGCAGTGGAAAAGCTTAAAGAAAGAAAAGCTGCAGGAGCGAATGGGTTGTCAGTTGAATTTCATAAGCGTGGCACAATGGAGTTAATTGGTTGGCTAACATTGATATTGAACAATGTATTGGAAACCGGGACGATTCCTCAGGACTTTTTCCAGTCGATTATTATTTTTCCAATCTACAAAAAAGATAACTTGGCTGAAGTGTCTAACTATAGGGGCATATCCTTTCTAAATGCATCATACAAAATCTTCACTTCGATTCTAATAATAACCTTCTGAGCGAGTTCCAGGCAGGTTTCAGACCAGGTTTATCAACGATAGACCATATCTTTGTTTTAAGGAGTGTAGCTGAATCGTTTCTCATCAAAGGTCAAAAATTATACATTTTTTGTCGATTTTAAGTCGGCGTTCGATAACATTGATAGACAAAGTCTTTTTTATAGACTATATGATATCGGTTTGTCGAGATTGTTTGGGAGAATTATTGAGAACTTGTATGAGAACACAATGGCTTCAGTATGGAATGGGGAAGAGATGTCTGAATGGTTTAGGACGGGATCAGGAGTAAGACAGGGGTGTACATTAAGCCCAAGTCTTTTTGCACTGTTTATAGAAGACTTAGTTACAAGCTTGCCCAGTGGAATCGAATACGCAGGTCAAACAATTAAGGCTCTTCTTTTCGCTGATGACTTCGTTATCTTGGCCTCTTCACCTTTATCTATTTAAAACTGGACAGTGAATTTAGAAAAGTCAAAAATTATTATTTTTAAGAATGGAGGGGGTAGAAACTGTGCCAGTCAAAAATGGTATTTCAATGACTTAGCCATTGATGTTGTTACCGAATACTTCACAAAGAACTTAAATATGGAGAAGCACTTGAAGGAGAAGCTGGCGAAGGCCAAATGTGCGATCAGCGCATCGTGGAAACAATGCTTTTATAACAAAAATATTGCCCATGGTAGCAAATTCCAAGTGTTTCAAGCGGTATCAAAATCATTATTGTTTTATGCAGCACAAATCTGGGGAGCTAAGCAATATGAAACGGTGGAGAAGCTTCTGCGCTACTATATTAAACGAATCTTTGGACTGCCACCAAACATGCCCAACTACATGGTTATGTTGGAAACAGGTTTATCGCCTCTTTTCATAGAAACGCTAAAAATGCAAGTTGACTATGTTTTAAAAATTATGAAAATGGAAAATCATCGACTTCCCAAAATAGCAGCTCTTCAAATCATAAATTCTAAGACAAGTTGGTATGCTGAATGGATGAACTTAGCCAGAGATTGTGATGTTGACCTAAATCTGGATAATTATGATTTCATTAATTGGAAAAAACGCTTTATCAGCGTATTTCTTCAGTAGACCTCAAGTGTAGAGAAAGTTTTCTGAATAACGCAACAGGATCACTGCATAGAGAACTCTATTGTAGACTCAATTACAATTTGAATGAGATGAATTGTTTTCGGGACATAAATGGAGTCAACGAAATTGCGATGATGGCCAGGTTACGAGGTGAACTATTGCAGCTAAAAACTTCATGCCACATAGACCAGATTTACCTATCATCTGCTCGCTCTACAATTTAAACGAAAGAGAAGATACTTTTCATTTTATTTGAAAATGTCCTGTTCTGAAAGAGATCAGACGTAACACTTTTGGAAGCGATTTCATAACGGAAAACGAAATTATACGAAAGCTTAATGTAGTTTAAGTAAATAAAATTATACCTCTACTGCAAACTTGCTTTAAATTATAGACACAAATTTATGACTGAAACTTTCTGAACTTAGTTACTGCTTATATAGTACACATATCTATTCAATAGTGAAACCAATCAATTTAAATTATTGAAGATTTTCTTTTTTTCTTGTCTTGTCAACCAGGCAGACGGCATAAAGCCAACCTTTTAAACTGATATTGTTAATTGTGTACTCAAAATTTACGAAGCAATAAATCTAATCTAATCTAAAAATATCAATTGAGAGTGGTCTTGCATTCCTGGATCACTTTCAAAGTTGTAAGAGTTTTGATCAGAACGTTAGCTGTCACTGCAGACACAAATACTTCCTCCCATCAAGTCATTCTCTTCAGTAGCTTAATTCATTTTGAAAAGCATGCCTCTCTATTCAAAGGACAAACGCGATGTCCCTATTGAGGCGTGCAGTAGTATGCCATCACTCTCTACAAAGATACCAACGCCAGTTCCATTATTGGTTCTAGAAACATCCGTGAAGATCGGAACCAGACTTGAAGAAAGTAAAGCGTATATTCTTTACTCAGCTTGAGCATCGGGGTATATAGTATATCCACTTGACGTGAGTCCAAAGCTATGCTGTTGTGAAATCTTCGAATCTCTGAAAAGTGGTCTTTTTTTTACGGAAAATAGTCTGGATGTTGGTATCTTCGGGTAAAAGATTCAGCATTGCGTCTGAAGCAGCATTTGGAGGAGTGAAAAAGAAAGAAAAGACCAAAAAGGCAAGACAGTTTTGAATTAATTTATCGGAACTAAAGATCTTAATATTTTTATGAGTTTGAGTGGCGTTCAGTCAACGAAAACTTCGAAGATTCTCATTTCAACGATCACAATCTCGATCATTTTGAAATATGGACGTTGCAATTCATAAACTAAAAAAACACCTTTCGTTGTATGAATCACTCCTAATGCAAAGTTTTCCACGAAAGGTTTGAAACTGTGATGAAAAAAATCCAAATAATTGAAAATTTCATCAGATGAAATTAAGGAAAGTGAGTCAAAAAGGGCAACACAAAATATACCTACTGAAAAAATAAAGTTGAAACAAAACCTTTGCCACAAAATCATTCAGTTCAGTTAGCCATCACAAAGGGGAAATTGAGCATAATTATATGCAAAAAGAAAAAAAAAGTTGAACAGCTCGTTTGTATATACTTTCAGTACATAAGTCACACAATCGTGTGCTGCTTGGTGCACCGTCATAAGCTAACCCGACGAACTTTTCTTGAAAAAAAAAAGAGAAACATATAAATATATGTAGGTAGGAACACTACATTTATATATAAATTGGAAAAAAAATGGATACTCGCCACGGTATGGGTTCAGTGGCGGTCGATTTGCCATTTTTATGGTTTCAGGAACGATTTAATACTGTCGAACCAGCACTCATGTGTCTCTATGCTTGCGCTGTAAGAGAACAACCTCATATTGCACACTTTTGGAGGAAAAGCAGTCAGAAGCAAAGCAACTTGATATATTCCATGTTAACTACTCGTACCTACCTATGCGCTATCGTTGACGTTGTCGTCGCCGGTCGCGCTTCCATCCCAACACCGCTCGCTCTGCTCCTTTAGCTGTTGTTTTAGGAGTATTTAAAGTGCGCAGCCCTATTGTGGTTTTGTACACTTCAATCAAAGAATTATAATGCGAAATCAATTTGCGACGTATGTTGAGTAGGTATGCACCGTGTAGTTCGCTGGCAGCATTCTTTTTGCTGATTCCCTTCATTGAAAAGCACAGAAGAACAAAAAGAAAGGAAAAAAAAACCAATGAACCAACCAACCTACCTACCTATAGACCATCAATCGATTGGCTTGAGAAGCAGCATACCTAATGGATGTGATAAAAGAAAAAAAAAATACATAAATGTCTGAATCTGAATTCGAGCAACACCAGTGGAGCCACAGAATGTGGATGAATGCCAGTAAAGTTCTGCGAGGAGAAAGTCAATTAGATTC
Organism: Melanostoma mellinum; assembly: GCA_914767635.1. Taxonomy (NCBI): domain Eukaryota; kingdom Metazoa; phylum Arthropoda; class Insecta; order Diptera; family Syrphidae; genus Melanostoma; species Melanostoma mellinum. Next base: position 207,527,815 of record OU612059.1, read on the forward strand.
ACCACCACCAATACTACTACAATACCATCAACCGTGCCCGTAGTACGAGTATACAATACCATGGCCACAGGGAGAAGTTCTTTTTTTCTTCTTAGTTTTTTTTTTAATCGTAGGTAAGACTCTGGATAAAAATTCCTCGAACGATCGTGATGTGGCGGTTTGGGTAGATAATTTCGGATACGATTGGAATTTTTAATCGAAATGCCACTAACTTGAGGAATACATTTAAATCTCTGAATTAAACTCACTCCAGCAACTTTTCTTTTGTAGTAGGAGGAGTGTTTGTTCTCAAAGAAAAAAAAAAAAATATTAAAAATACAGCCTGCGAAACTATGTATATATAAATATAAAAGGATATTAAGGCCGACACACAAGTTCACTGTCGTACAAAGCTAATCGAAATAAAATAAAATGTCTCTTTGAATTTGTATTCAGATCTTGATTTTTAGTTGTTTTGATAAGAGAACTCCCCGCTTGTGTAACAATTGAAGTTCTGTTACCTCGCCTATGTTAGAGACTTATGCCTCTAGCCTCTTACGTAATACGACTTGTCTGTCATTTAAATTTATAATCAAAAGGAAGTGGATTTTTACCAAATCGAGCTACATTGGTCGTTGATTGATTAATTCAGCTATGGTAATAGAAGAGGCGTCTGGCTCTATGAATACTACTTGTATTGTTTTATATGGATAGTATTTGCGGATTTGGTTAGTTCGAAAGTTTAGCTAACATTTGGCAGAAGTCTGGTTTCTTCTTTTGATAAAATAAGCCTCGAATTGGACATGGTTGTGTAAAAATAGAAGAGAATAAGAAAAGTTTCGACTGAAAGCTAGCGTTTCATTTATTGGGTAATTATTATCAATCAGCCCTTTCACAGCAGATTCCATCGTAATCGAGAAAAGTCTAAGTTTCCTGATGTAACTATCACATAATCCGTTCTGAGTGGAACGAATCTCGAAATTCGTAAATTTGGTATCACCAAATCCGAGTGGAATGTAAAATCATCGTCTTAATATGCGACAGAAGTTGTGTTTTGCAGAAAAATGTGAATGATCTTGAACATTTGGCGTAAAACAGCTGATTTCGATAACCAGCATGGCGGTATTTAGTGTGGCAACTGGAAATGCTTTCTTCGATTCCATTCGGATTTTGTGATCACAAATTTTCGTAGTTCGTAACTTAGCTTTCCGTGTGGAGGTTTTCTACGATGGAATCTGTGATAGGGCTGAATAACCTCTTATGTACATTGTACAATATGCATACATACATACATAGATTAGCTCAACAGAGCGGTGAGCCTCGAGTCTTGCGAATTCCTCACAAACATGCCCTATGAGGGGATAGATGGGACCTACAATTTTCTGGCTAATCGAGAAGCTGCTTTTCATGGCAATGAATTTACTATCGGAGGACTTGCTAATTCTTCGCAGAAGGTGATACTCGTAGAAACACAATTTTTTGTTTCTGTTGGGATTTTAACTACGAACCTCTCGAGTAACAGGCGGAGACGCTTACCATTACATGATCGGCACTACCTCTTCAATAGCAAATTCTAAACGCCAAAAGACATCGATTCTGCAAAGATTTTTGTCTCATAAAATCTGTAATCCGAACTAATATTATAACCATCAAAGTAACTCTGTCTGTCCGGCTTTCTATGTTACCGTCTCCCGCCCAAACTACTGAATTAAATGAAATTTTCGTACAGAGATAGTCTAGAACCTGAAGAAGGACATAGGTTTTATATTTTATCCCTACATTCCCACGGGAACGGGAACGTGTACAGGAACTTAGAAACTACTTCACCGATTTCAAAAATTCTTCCACCGTTAGAATACTACACTATCCCCGAGTAACATTAATTTTAATTTATCTCCATATTCCTACGGGAATAGGAGTCCTTACTAATATAATAAGTGCGAAAGTAGCTCTGTCTGTTCGTCTTTCTATGTTCCCATCTCCAGCCCAAGCTACAGAACCGATTTAAATGAAATTATACACAGAGATGATCTAGAACCTAAAAAAGGACATAGGCTATATTTCATTCGAATATTCCCACGGGGACCGCTCCTCACTAATATTATAAATGTGAAAGTAACTTTGTCTGTCTGGCTTTCTATGTTACCATCTCCCTCCCAAGCTCCTGAACTGATTTAAATGAAATTTGGTACAGAGATATTCTAGAACTTGAGAAAGGACATAGGCTATATGTTTTATCCCTATATTCCCACGGGAACGGAAACGTATACGGGAACCTAGAAACTACAGCACCGATTTAAAGAAACTGTAAGTCATCCTTATATTCCTACGGGAACGTACACCATATTCCCACGGGAATGGGAGTCTTTACTAATATCAAAAGTCTGGAATGAAATCTATCTGTCTATTTTTATTTGTTATCAAAATCCGCCCAAACTATTGAACCTATTTGTATGAATTTTGGTGCAGAGATAGTCTTGAGCCTGAAGAAGGACATTGCTGTATTTGTTATCCTAATATTCCTACGGCTGCAATTTGGTATTCCAGTGCCAATAATGAGTAATCTAGAATTGTACACAGCTACAAATTACACAACTGGGATGCAGCATTATAAAAGTTTTAATTATGACTGGAACAGCGACAGGAGAAAACTATTGATTCTCCGTATTTTTAATAATTAATTTTAATTCCCACTGGTTGGTCATTTTAGTTTAAAAGAGTGTATCAAACTCGCAAACCATTTTTATTTGACAAAGGATGGAAAAGGTAACAACGTCGTGTACAAAAATTTACTGAAATAAAATAATATATGTATGTAACAATAGTTTCCTAAAACGCGTGAATGTGTCTTATTTGCAAAATAAGTAGCCTAAAAAATTAAAAATGCTGCCGAAAGTCACTATTCCACGCGGACGGAGTCGTGGGCACAGCTAGTACCTATATACGAAGCTTGAAATTCGTTTCCAATTGAACGTACTATTCGCTACTCGTGATAAGGACTATGACTCAATCCTACATAGGTAGTCCTTACATTTTAAAAAATTGTATGGCCTTCTACAAAGATATTGTGAGTTGATGTCAATGATTAAAGCTCTCTTCACGGCAGTGTAATTACCCTCGGAGTACTATCCAATTTTTATGAAAGGCGATATCCGTGAAAAACATTGGATGTTTCTAAGATTCAAACCTTGATCTGTCTCCTAGTCAGTCACGAATTTCGTCGCAAACCTTTTGAAAAAATAAAGATAGAGCACATTTCTCTCAACCATATCTTGTGAGGGTATGGAAAGGGCATATAATTTCTGCCGATTCCGAAGGACTAATCGAGGAAGCAATTTTCATGGCTTGAAATTGTTATCGGGGAATCTGTCATTTTCTCGCAAAAAGCGATTACCCGTGGAGAAACGTTTTTTTTTTTTTTTGTTGATGTCTATGGGATTCGAACTTCGAACTTCCCATGTAAGAGGTGGCACGGCAACACAATGAAAAAATACGTAAAAAATTCTTCATTCTTTAGGTAAAAATGTTTTTTTTTTTTTTTTAGTATTGAAAGTTGTAATTCGTCATTTTGTGTGAAGAGTGAGATTTTAAACGATGAGAAAGGGTTTTTCATTACAGTCCATATCATTGCAACTCTCACTGAAAATTATGCTGAGACGAAAGTTTCTGTTGCCTTCGATCTGCTGGGAGTCTAACGAACCCAATACTTTTTTTGAGTTTAAAGTGGGGATACTTGATTAAGCTATAAATCATCCTTTCTCCACAAGAAGTTTATCCCAATCAGCTGTTAGAATTGTTTTTATGTTTCTTAATCAAATATTTATGATACATTTTGTCAATAAAATTCAATTATAATCTGAATAGGTATAAAAATATAAACATAAAATGAAAAAAAAGCTCCAACCAACAGCACTGCCTTGCTGTGTGAAATTCCCAAAGGGGTACATTTCATTTGGACCTCATAGCCTACAAACCTAATTTTCACATTTTCCTTTAGCCATAAAAAACAATGAAAATTCTAAATTGAATTTAGAGTCGCACATAAAATATTCCTTCTTCTTTTTTTTTATTGGCCTCCTTTCAATTTGAAGACATGAGTGTTCTGTCATCGTCATTGGATCATCATCCCATAACATTGTAGCTATTCGTGTATCTTCTTCCTTCATACAAATACAAACCGATTCGACTCTGGGGACGACTAGCGGGATTCCCTTAAACAATTTAAAATAAAAACACATGTTTATCTATTGCCCCCTATGAACATCATTGTTATCGTTCGCACTAGCTTAAATTGATATGAGTGTGTGTGACTTGACTACAAGTCCCGCTTTTGGATCCACCTCCATTCATATACCTATAGCCAGCCAGAGCCATTTCCACCTGTGCGAGAGCTTGTTCGTCTCGTCTCTTGCCCCTGTTTTTTGATCTCTTTTGTCCCGGTTGGCTTTTTTCAATTGAGTAACAAAAATGTGTTGTTCCTGTTTTTCCTTTTCCTTCATTTCCCATTCAACTTTTATTGCACACATCATTTTGTTGGCTCGTACGTATTACGTAAGTAGGTACGTGAACGTTGGTATCTTCATTACTACAGCACGAGGAGACAGGATGGCATGAAACGGAAAAAGACTACACACCAAAATAAGTGCAAAAACAAATTTAAAAGCCACAAATAAAATAGCCAATAACGGCGCGGCGGAGAGTTGCTAAAGTGCTTCTCCCGTGATGGTGGTGCCTGGTGCCTAGTCAAGTCGAATCTATGAATGGGCTTTGGCTCCAAAAGTGTGGTACACCATCATCATCATCATCACCGGGAGGAACTCCATGTGTATGATGATGGCGATGATTGTGGCTAAAACGTAGGTATATTGTATAGTGTGTAGCAAGCAGCCTTCACATGTACGCAAAAGTGGAGGAAAAAGGTGAATGTTTCGCAAAGAATGGCTGTGGTGGTGGTTATGGTATGATGGTGGTGGGCCAGGATCAGACTCTATTGTCGATATAATGCATGAAATTCGCGAAATAAACCTCATGGGAGAGGGTGGAAAAAAGTGAAAACTCAACAAGTTTTGTCCCGTCATCGTTATAGTCGTTGTCGTTGTGGTGTCTATTTTTATTTTTACTGCTCTTTGGCTGGTGCTGTTTTGTAACGATTCCAACAACTCGTATTCGGACGTATTCTCGTTGCCTTTTAAGTACATGTGCTAAGGCAGCGGCAGCGACTTCGACCGACGACGCGACGGCAGCCATCATAAGTGTGTGGAGGATTTTCCTTCTGCTTTTTCCTCCTGCTGCTACAGCTGCTGCTGTTACTACTTTGCTGTGCTGTGCTTCTGCTGCTGCTTTTTTGTTCTTCGATTGTATTATTTTCCTCCTCATCGTCAGACTTATATTTATTTATTTGTTTTTTTTTTCTTTTTTATTATTATTTTTCTCCATTTTACTATCAACTTGTTTTGGGAGTTCCCTTATTTTAATGTTTTTTTTTTGTTTGTTTTTTACGTTTTCCAGCCTTTTCTTTACTTTTTGTGTGTGTTTTTTTTTATGAATTTTTGTGTCTGATATTTTTCTTTTCTTTTTTTTTTTTGTATTTACTTATTTTATTATGTGGAATTTGCCGTTATTCGTTACATATTTTTCATCCGTTGCTTTTGTGTAATAGAGGAGACGACATCAGCGGCTTGAGTAAAGAGAGGGCGAATGTGTTATTTTATTTGGTGAAGGTCGTTTCTGTTTTTGTTGCTTGTCCTTTTCGGTGTGTTTTTCTCTGTTTATTTTTTCTGTTTTTGTTTTTCGTCTTTTGTTTTTATTATTTTCTTGCTTTGCGCTTTTCTGCGATTTGTTTTAATGTTTTACTTTTTACTCACGCTGTTTTGGGGGATATTTGATAATGCTAATCAATTTCTGTTTTTTTTTTTTTTTTTTATGTGTACTTTGGTAAATGATAGTAACAAACAAGATAAACACGATGAACGAATGTATAGGTGGGTAGGAGGTACTCAATCATTTTCTTTTTCAGAATTTGCTACCAAAACAGTCGTAAATGTGAATAGGTCATGATTTGTCTATCACAGCTGGTTTGTCTAACCAGGGAAAGAAAAAGTTTTTTTTTGCAAATCATCGTAATTGGTCTTACGAGTATAAATAAAGCCGGTGAAGCAGAAATCTGGAAATTTTATGAAGTGCACTTGCTACTTACTTGGGTGGGCATTACAATTTGGGGCGAACCTGGTCCTCAACCAACATATTTCGCCGAAAATTTCGATTTCGGATGAGCTCTCTCCAGTTTCGCCCTCTATAAGTCGTTTGAATCCTCTTCGACTTGGATGGTCTTCCCTTTCCTTTGGAAGAGACCACAGCTGTTCTAATTCTCTGCTTGACAATAGTAATCCGCAATCCGCCTGTGGAGCCCCCCGCATTGACGTCAGAACACATCGACAAGCTTCGCGCTCTTGGATTATTAAATGTCTGCGGTCAGATTGTTGCGAGTGTAGATCTTAATTTAGCTTTGTTATTCCTGCTGCTGTCAACTTACTCTCGTACTTTTGTGCACCGTGGTGTGGTGTGATGGATAGCATATCCGTTCGAATCCCAACAGAGGCAAAAATGGTTTTTCGACGAGTATCGCCTTTCGCGAGGAATTGGCAAGTCCTCCGTTAGTATTTATTGCTATGAAAAGCGCTTTCTCGATTAGCCGTTCGGAACCGGCAGAAAATTGTAGGTCCCTTCCATGCCCTCACAAGGCATGGTTGTGAGAAATGCGCTAGGCCCAGGGGCTCCTCGCTCTCTTGCACCACCCTATTTATTTTATTTTTATTTTGTGCACCGTATATGAGAGCTGGACGCACAACCGCGATTCAGTATCTTCAATTCAAACTAGAGGTCATTTTGCAGTCGTAAAAGAAAGTGGAGAGTTTCCCCGTCACTTCACGCACTTTGCGCAAAGCTGATGCCAAGTTGTTGCACTATCGTATAAGCTTTGTTGATAGATAAAGCAAAAGCAGCATTTAGGCTCTGCAAAAAGTTGCCGTTTTTACGAAAAAAGTACAGCTTTTTCCATTTAAGAGTAACACTAAAAATGGGGTTTTACAGTGGATAGTTCTGTGGTCAAATTTTTGTTGAACCCAGTCTATATCTTCCTTAATAAATAAAATGCTCATAATATATAGTAGGATGAGGTATAGAGTTGGGCTGATGGCTGGGTTATTGGGGTTGGGAACCCCCATTGAACCATTTGGAGCCCTGAGTAAGCTCAGGATGCTGTTCAATGGGAGCTTAGAGATATCGCTCAATTCGTCGAAGAAGTATTTTCCGAGGGCTTTTTTCTTAATGCACACCGAACTAGGACACTCACAGAGGAAGTGGAATGATCCGTCCTCTGCTTATTCGTCTTGACATCCTCTACAGTCGGATGTGTTAAAGCCCATTCTCATTGTGTGGGTACCCAACAAGTTTTCGCCCTTGAATATGCCAATCAACAGAGAGAGCCGTTCCCTGCTAAGATAAAGCAGAAATTCCGTTTTTTTGGAATTATCTGGCCCAAGCTTTCTGGAAACCCAGGATGTTTCTAAAGATGACCACTTGCAATTGGGGTTTTTTAAAAAATTGTGTTTGACTCTGTTATTTTTTCTTTTTCTTGTTCTAGTGGCTTTAGAACTGAGGTAGTATTAAGGAGTATAAATCTGCATTTCCTTTTCATGCCGACAAATCAACACCTACCCTATTAAAACTGACATCAATATGTACGTATATACTTACCTTCGTTTTCTTATACGAATACCACAATCCTTTTAAGCGCTGAACCTAATCGTTTCGTTTCAAAAACATAATAATTCGTGTCAGTTATTTTACATCTATGCAAATTGAATTATGAAGCCATAGTGGTTGTTTTTTTTTTGTCTTTTAATAATTGATTTTGCTGTCACCCGTTACAAATTGTATGGCTTCCTCGCCACAAGGGGTAAAATTTTGAATTAGAAGAAAAAAAATAAAATACATATTCGATTTGTAATACTATTGTAGCTAACATATTCGTATTTCTGCACTAACTAGTAAATTGATATGCAATGGAGTCAAAGATTGCCTTCACTAGTGGGAACTGGAAATTTTGTTGTTCAAATACTTATGGTGTTTCGTATCTACCTACTCCAATAACGATAAAATTAAAAAAAAAAAAAAAAAATCAACAGACAGAACACTTTTTATGAACTTAAACTTCATTTCCGGTTTTAATAGCACCTTCCTCCAGTTCTTTCCATAGTTTAATAGTTGACTGCATCGGTGTGGTCAAACAAGGCGTTTGACTATTTACGAGTTACATACTCCATTCGATCGGTACAATTTTTCACTACTTGTTTCAATAAATGTGGCAGTATAGCGTCAAAGGTTGCTTGAATATTGGCTGTTGATTTGTCGTCACTAGTCATAGACCATTGACTTAACATAGCCCTATAAACAGGTTAAAGAGATTCGTTAAGTCGCATAACGAGGGACGCAGTTAAAAAGACGACTACTGGAGAAAAAGTTGTCACCGTAAACTGATTTTGAAATAAATTGGTGGCTAAGCTCGCTGCATGGTAAGTTGCATCGTCTTGCTGGAACCAAATTTTTTCGATGTTAAGCTGTTTCTAGCTTAACAGCTTAACATCGAAAAAATTTGGTTCAGCGCTCGCCAAACACAGTACTTCCTTCCTCATTTCGAATGAAATAAGCAGCGATGCTACCCAGAGAGCGTGTAAACGCATATTTCTTTGTCTTCTTTATTGGTTTTGAATCGAGAAGAGTGAGAGAGAGATCAGTCAGCATGGGCTCGTAGCCCTAGCCATTCCACCGTATCGGCAGATCCTTCCTCATTTCGAAAGATATAACGACCGATGATGCTGCCAACGTGTAAACGCATATTTGTTTGTCTTGTTGGTGGTTTTGAATCCAGAAGTGTAAAATTTGTGTGGAAATTGTTTACTGCACTAACTGCTTGCTGACTTGGCCCCTTAAAATTAAATGTTTTAATAACTTCTGAAGCAGATTAATTTTTTCAACGTAAATCTCCACATCTTGGAAAAGTTATTCTGTCGTTAAACGATTCATGATGAATTTCCAAACCATACGGAGCAGAAATGTCAACTCAATTTGACATTCTCAACCAACAAACCATAGACAACAACCATTGAACCTTCTCATGCAGCGAAAATAACATCCTTTAGAATCAAAGACTGTACGTTATGTACTCAATATTGGTGAGTTTTGTTGATAAAATCATAAAACTTTATATCATTTAATTGTTCTCATAACGTTGCAATGAATTAGACATAATGAGACCGATTTTTGAACTGTTTCAGAATTTGTTTTTAGTTTTCTATGAATTGTCGGCGTTACGATCTCGAAGGGATCACAGCTCTCCCAGTTAACTCCTCTACAATAGTGATCCACTCTTGTGGGATGCGCCGCCGCCGCGTTGACCTCCATGTCTGAAGCCAAAAACTACGACATATGTGTAACATTATTTATTAGCGCACCAAAAATTAAAGTTTCAATTAGTCGTTCAAAACTGGCATATAAATTGTAAGTCCTATCCATTCCCTTCGTGCCTAAAGTCTTGAAAGAAAAGAAAATTAGAATTTCCATCTTGAGTTTTGAACAGTTGAAGAAGTCTAAAAGCGTAGTGCTGATTTTAGTAGTCCCTTTGGAAGTAAGTAGTACTGAAAACCGTCATGAGGAAGATAGCTTGTAACCGTCTTTTTATTTGATTGAATTATTTCTTTATTTCTTGTAAATAAGCGAAAAATTCCCTCTTGAAACTATCATCAGGTATGAAAAGAAAGTTGAACCGACGCAAGGCCGACAGCCTTTATAGAGAAAGTAAGAATACTACGAAGCAGGTTGGCAACTTGCAAAGAAATCAGTCTAATAACGAAATAATAATACGATGCAGCTCGCTAACGATCGACTTATGTAATGGGTTTAGAAAATTTTTAGTTCTCATTATCTATAATGGAAAAATAGTAATAATTTGATTTATTTGTAATAAAAAACATCGGCAAGGTTGTCAAGGAGAATTTAGCTACTGAAACTGAAATATTTTTTTTTTTTTTTTTTTGCATCTCAGAGACTAAGTCGCACGAAGCTTAGAGCAAGCTCATTTGTACGTACTTATATAACCCTAGGTCACGAAAACTTGAGACACTACATAATGAATGACCAGACATTAAGTATATAGCATTGCTAGGTTCACGTTTTTTCGAGAATGTCATTGTTTGGCACTTCGAAGGGTTAAGACTAAGACCATTCTTTTCACACCATGTTCCAAAGCTATCGATATCTTTTTGAAGAAGTACGCGATCAGAAGTATTTTGAATGGATTTAAAAATTTTCATATCATCTGCGAAAATCAGAATTTCACTATACGAAATGCATGAAACAACGTCATTGATTGCGATAATGAAAAGCAAAGGCCCAAGGTGACTGCCTTGGGGTACACCCGACAGAGCATTGAAGGGACTCGAAAAGCTGTTACGAAATTTTACTTGGTACGTTCTATTTTCGAGATAAGAGCAAATCCATGCAATAAATATTTTTGGAAATCCAAAAGCTTTGAGCTTATATAATATTACATCATGAGAAAGTTGATCGAATGCTTTGGAAAAATCAGTGTAAATACAGTCGAGCTCATACCCATTTTCAAGGGCATTAGAACATATGTAAAGAAAAGAAAGAAGGTTTGTTACCGTTGATCTTTTCTGCATAAAGCCATGCTGCTGTCTGCAAATAATATTTTTTGTAAAAAATGAGAGGCTGTCACAAACAACCTGTTCAAAGAGTTTGGGGATGCAAGATAGCTTGGATATAGGCCTGTAGTTTTTTATTTCTATCTTATCACCCTTTTTAAAAACCGGAGTGATAAAGGACTTTTTCCAAAGACTAGGAAAAACACCTGTTTTGATTGAAAGCTGAAAGAGATATTGAAGTGGGAACATTATTACGGAACGGCATTTCTTTAACAGAACTGGCGGGATTCCATCCGGACCGGACGAAAAGTCATCTTGCAGAAGTGATAAATATTTTAAAATGTTGTCACTATGAACAGGGATATTATTAAAATTAACTTGAGAGCAGTTACGTAAATACGTAAAGTAGTTTTCATCTATTACTATGGGGGTATCACAGAAAGAGCTTCGATTGTGCTCATTATAATCTTTCTAGGAAATATTTTTACCACAGTTAAGAGAGGGCATTCGCTACTCATTCTGAAACTAATTAATTTCACTTAATTTGCATATTGGTGGCGCACAGTGTGACAATTCGCATAATTAGCGGGATTTATTTCAAAAATCGACATGCGCCAATGTAAACAAAAGGAGGTTTTTCTTACATCTCATTCTCCCACTAAATAGCTGTAAAAAATCAAATCATGATAAAGTCAATTACAACGGCAGAAAATGACCTCAAACTTCACATTAGCTGCAGTTGTTGATACGGAAGGTCAGTTCATAGAGCAAGTGTTTTTTTGATTATTAAAGTAGTTAGTGTGATTTGAAGTGGAAGTAAAATTTTTTTTTTGAAGTCGATATTATCTTACAAATTGTAAAGGTAAGTTTTTTTGATATATATAATATATACATGTCTTTGTTCAAACAAAGCTCGTTAGGTAAACTAAAACTAAAAAAAATGCATTTCAGTAGAAGAAAAGTAAAGTTGTCAGTGTTGTTCAAGTTGAAGGCCTTACTTTTTTAAAAGCTTAGAAAACAAGGAACAAGACTGCGTTTTAACTTTTTGCGCACAGGTGCGACACCCATACTAAATTTTTCACTTTTTAGGATGATAACCAAACTTAAAGTCTATTGATTATGTCGTAAAAAAGGGCATATAAAGGAACTCGACATTGAATGGACTTTTAGTTCATGAATCGATTAATTTTTTAATTTAAGAGAAAAAAAACCGAAAGTGCTATTAAATTAGAGGGTGCGATTCGGAGATATGGGTTCCAAATCATTTTCATTCGTTTTTTCAATATATCTAGAGAACGAAGCAGAATTTTGATGGAATTCCAAGGACTTTTTTTGTAGAAACCAAATTTTCCCATTAAAATGTATCTTTTAAAAAATTATTAAAAAATATTTTTCATCCAAAATAATAAAACTCCCGACAAAAAAAAAAAATCACAATTTTTTCCAATTTTTGAGTTTTGTCAGTTTTTTTAATGGCATTTATTTCTGGTTGCAGATAGGTTTAGGCAATGTTTTATAAAAAAAGAAAAAAAAATTTTTTAAAATGCTATATCACAAAACATTCTTTGTTTAAAATTCACCCAGATATTGTCACTTGAACATAGACATTTCGCGTTTTTCATCCTTTTTATACTGACTGCAGTTTCTTTATATGTAGCAAAGTTGAACCAGACCTGAGCAACTGTAGTTTCCAATATTTTTGCAAATTATCAAAAAGTACAAATTTTTTGTTGGCACAAATACCACCAACACGCGATGCGTGAACTTTTTCCGGGTTAGGGTCAAAATACTCTATGGGTCATAATACTGTATTTCAAAATACTGTATTTCAAAATTCTGTATGCGCACTTTTTTACATTTTCAAAACATTTTTCGAGTTCCTTAAGTAATGAAATAATCAAAGACTATTATGAAAAAAGAACTTTACGAAGTTTGGATTTCTAAACTCAGAGAAAAGCTGCTTGATGCACTCGGGAACCGTTTACAAGGAAAACTTCGCGACATGACACGGAAGCGACCTTTTAAATAGGTTGTTTATATCGTCGGATCCATGTTTGGCAAGTTTAAGATGCATACCGAAAAGAAAAACAAAAGTGATTGAAAATGAGGTATCGCAATTATTAGATATCCCAAATAATAATTAAAAAAAGTATAGCTGTTGGTTATTTCTGTTGTTTTGTGTCGAAGCTTTTAATGATATGTCCAAATAACTTTTTATTTTGTATTCTTTGGAAAATTCTAATGACCATAAACCAAAGAACATGAAAAAATACATACAGTTTTCAGTGTTATTAATTTAATCCCGCTAAATCAACGAAATGCCACACTGTGTGGCGCCCGTGCCTTTATAGTTATAATCGGCTCTATCGAGGTAACCGTCAGAGCGGAGTTTTCTCCGCAACGCATCTTTTTTCAGAGATTCATTTTTACTTCGAAGTAGTTGTAGTCGTAAGAAATTTTTCACCAATGCGGGAATGCATTGCATTCCCAAAACTAAAATCTCCGAAACAAAAACTTATCGAATGTGTGCCTGTTACGCGGAAAGGAGGTTCGTGGTTCGAATCCCAACAGAAAACAAAAATGCTATCCATGATTGTCACTTTGTTAGAAATCAGCAAGTTCCCCGATAGTAAATTCATTGTCATGAAAAGCGTTTTCTCGATTAGCCGTTCGGAAACGGCAGAAAATTGTAAGTCCCTCCATTTCCTCACAAGGCATGGTTGTGAGCATTGCGTTAGGCCCCTTGGATCCTGTACTCTCGCTCTCTTGCGCCACCCTATTTATTTGTATTTTTTATTTGTGTATTAAAATGTTTTTTTTAAACTGTCATTTGCGGTTGAACATTGTTTACGTCAATTTTTTTTTCATTGTGTGTAATAACATAACGGCGCTGCTAGCTTTGAAAAAGCTTTCATATAAAGACTGTTTTGACAAATTTTTTCTTTGCTGAGTATGGAAGCTTTCTTCGCCTATGCGAAATTTTTATTCACAATAGTGGGTTTTCTGTACCTACATTAATACATTTTTTAAAACAGTTTTGTCCAATGTAAACAAAATTTGATTGCTGTTTGGTCAATTTTATCGCTTTTCGGTTACCAAATTTGTGAAGATTCGTTCTATGGTTTTATGTCAGTCAGCCAGCCTCCAGCCTGTGCCTCCTACTCTTCAATCAGTATGTTGTTGGTATCACTTTTCTTGATACCTGCATTCGAAATGACCTTGCCAAACCTCGCTAAGTTCTTACTACACATGTGTGTACTTATCTTTTGAGTCCAAGAAACGTTTAGTTGTTTTTTTTTTGTTTTTTTGCAAGATATCCTATTCAAAAAGCCACGTTACGGAGAACGAAAACAAAGTAACGTTAGTTACCTCTAGCCAATGTTTTGTGCCATTTTTGTTTTGTTCCGTCGTTCTTTAACAAAAAAAAAAAAAAATGACAATCTTAAAATTATGTATTTTCATGAACACTTTTATTCTCCTTCCTACAATAATGGCCACACACCACATGTATGAGAGTCTACCGAACAGGGGCTCTTCCTCGTCTAGCAGCTCTAAAATTTTCATCTTGTGGCCGTTCTTGTATCCACAAGTTGTTTTGTATTGTTAAACATTTTTTTGTTTATTTTTTTTATGAGTTTCTGAGCGAGGCGTTTTCAGTTTCCTTTCGATTATTATTTTCTTAAAGTGTAGGGTTGTCCTTGTAGAGAAGCTAGCCCAAGTAAAAGACATCGTCATCGACAACAATCAAGACGAGAATATCTTTGGATTTTATTTATTCTATTTTTTAGTCGTCGAGGTGCACATTCAATTTTTTCTTGGCTTTTGCTTTTTACAAAATCTATTATAACAGAGATACACTTTATGGTGCGAGAGGAGGGTGAGTGTGTGTCTTGTGGTATACTTTAGTAACCCACTTACCCATAAATGTGATGTGAATGAAAATTGCATTGCCTTTTTGTATGCACTTTTTGATTCAAAACTGAAGTGTTGCGTTAAATGCTTACTCACGTCAGGGAAAAGTTTATGAGCAACTAGCAATTTTTTTTTTTTTAAATAAATGTAGGGAATGTGCTGTGCTTGTCAAAATTTAAACATTTTGTCGTCAGCCGTATATAACCATTTGGAGTTTATTATGTATTCATTAAACTTGTTGGTGCTCGTTGAACGATGAGTATTTTTAGTCGTGTTGCTGGCCATCCGGACCCTCATCGCCCCCTTTAGAAAGTCTCACGTTTAGTGCTAATTTATTTCGCAAATGTATTCATTTGTATGCCGTGTGCTTTGTCTTTTTTTTGGAGCTTCGACTGGGGACTTGAGTCGGCAGAACAAATTATTCCAAAAGAAGAGAACAACAAATGGTTGGGATGTTGAGTGTGTGTGTGTGTGTGTGTTGGAGGGGGAAAGAGTTCATTAAACTCTTGTTGAACTTAACACTTACTCGAAGCCAGCCACTCACCTGTGGTTAGTACTCTTTGGAATGTTTTTTGGTATTTGTGTCTGTATAATGTGACGTGCGCCTCGTTCAAACAACATAACGATCATAAAAATCACTTTTCTTCTACTTGTATTGTACTTTCAAAATTGGAATTGAAACTTTAGGATGTGTGGTAGATTTTGAACCAAATAAAGGCAAAGACTCAGCAATAATTGGTCAAAATTTGATGATTTGGTTCGAGTTTTGGGTTTTCCCATTCCCATTAAGGTTGAAATATTTTTACTATTTTTGTTTTTTCTTCAACTAATTATAGACGATCATTAACGAATGCTTTTTTTTCTTTCTTTACAGGTAAGAACCAAAATTGGAAGAAAACATTTCAAAATTTAGGTTGAGTAAGTAAAAACAGTTTTTGATTCTCAGTGCTGGTTTAAACAAATGTGCCTGCACGTGTATGGTCATTTCCTTCTTACTTTTGCACTATGACATTTGAATACAACTTACTCTTTGTTGTTGATAGTTCTTTTTTCTTAAATTTGTGACGAACACCTAGAATAGTAACAATATAAAGTATTCTAAGCGGATTAACACCAAATCGTATTTCTTTGGAAACAAGACATGATCACTATTTCCCTCTCGGCATCGCTTAAGGCGATCTCTTCACGCACCGATTGCGATACGATCATTTCTCAATGTACATACATGGGTTGTTTAATACATTGTAACAACTGAAAACCCTAAGATTATGTTGATTTTTACTGGTAAGTTGCAATTGAAAGAGTTCATGTGTAATATTTCCTTATTATGAAAAGTGAAACGTGTTTTTTAAGCTACTTTTGAGCTGATTGGAGTTACTGACAATCATAAAAAGTTTGCTTTTATAAACTACGCTTGACAGTTTGAGATCAATTTTCTCAAAAATGAAGCTTGTGAATGGCGCCATTTAAGTTCGGTCTGCACAAGTTTGAATCTTTTGTTGTGCTTATGATCGCGGCCTAGTCAGAGGTTTAAGATTTAAGACAAATTCATTAATATTAAAGTAAACTCGAACATGAATGAATGAATAATTGGGGTTTTGTATTGCACCTCGATCTTTTTAGATCTATTGTACCCCCTACTTCTTAAGTGGTATTTCTTAATTAAAGTTCTTCATCCAGATTAGTTCCTCTGATGAAACTTAGTATCTGGGTTACGCTTAGAATTTGAGCTCCTTCTCCTCTACGTAGTAGGATCCTAGGTACTTCTTCCTTTGGTGTATTAGAGCTTCACCGTCACCTAAGAGGTGGTCAAGAGACTCTTCCTGTTCGTTATAGTATCTGCATTCGTCGTCGCTCTCTATGCCTAGTACTTTTAGCATTCTTACATTGTTTCTACTTAGTTTTTTTTTGCGTCGTTATAACGTTTTGTGTTAAAAGTGCCAAGTAAAAGTTTGGCTTGGCGCATTTCGGGGAGGTCATTCCAGTGTTAAGCTCTGTTGTCTTCCTCCGCCTTTTTGATTTCTTTCTTGATGTGGCTTTCTGTTACTCCACAAAAAGGTTCCGGTCCTATGAGTGGTGATCCGGTGCCTGTCTTTGTCAGTTCGTCTGATTCTGATTCCTATGATTCCTGAACAAAGTAGATTGTAACCTTGAACATAGTTGGCCTGTATTCTATATTTCCTACGAGAGGAACTACGATTGCTGGGTTTATATAACATTTTTAATATCCAGTTTCACAGTGAAAGTGAAAACTAAAGTTCGACTGTACCCAGTTTTAAAGTTCAATTTGTTCGGCTTATCAACTAAGCCTCAGTTGAAGAAAGCGAAATTTAATTGAATTCTAGTTTTTGAACCTTATTTCTACAAAATAATTAGTCTTGTTAAGTGAAAACAAGATTATTATTGAAGCTAATGCTAACTGGCATTTGCTTCTACGAGTACCTCTCTAAAACTAGATTGTTCTTCTAACTTAAGCGTTTTATTTGCTATTCCAGACTACAGTAGAAGGAGCGTGATTTTGAAAACAATAAGTGAAAGCCTAAAGAAAAGTGGCTATACAATACCCACAGTTTGAAAGCAAAATATTCTTTAAAAATTTAAAAGTCTCGGCCAAAAAACTTAACCTTGAGGCACACCAAAAGTTTAACTATGTAAATCTATCTTACTATCGAATCAATCGAAAGCTATTTTTGATACAGCTTTTCAAGACCAATAAGAACAAAAAGTAGAATCGCATTTGCATTCTTAGAGATTCGTGCCAGCTTCCCATTTACTCCTCCTTAAGAAATAAAGAGAAGGAATTTGGGGCATTCGATCACTTTTATTGTAGAAACGAGTTGAACAGAAGGCCCCCATCATTTTTTTTTAAGAAAATTCAATTTCTAATCGTGCCATAAGAAGAGTCTTACAATGGAGGAACTTATCGATCTTAAACTCACAAAAACATTCTGATAGGAGAGCTGGAATAAATTTTATCCCTAATTCTTAAATTTCCTCCAACACTGTTTAACACCTTAAAATCACCAACGGTAGTCTTTTTTCTGCTTGCGACCATAGTAAGTTTAATTCTAAACAGAACTTATTGCTTCAATATCACCGAAAACCTAGTAAGTGAATATATGAAGTTGCATTTAAAGAAGTGTTTTATAAGCAAAGTCATAGTTTCATCTCATGGTTCGCAGTAGAGATAGGCGTAATCAAATACTCGATTGATTAGTATTTGAATGATTTCAATAATCGAGATATCATTTGCAGTATTAAAAGAAATGCTGAAGTCGAAGTATACAAACATATGAGGAAGACATGTTTTCAATACATGTGCAAAAAAATCGGTTGAAAAGTATCGGGGCTTCCAAATAAAAAAGGCAACCAATTTGAGATATTTCTATCGCCTTGGAGTACAATCAAAACATCCTCAATGTATAAAAAGAAGTGTAGGGTTGGTTGTGATCGTATCACTTGAGAACGGCTCGACCGAATGAAACCAAATTTTTGTGGTAGCTTTGGAGATGTTAGATGGTTTTTATAAAAAAATCTGAAATCGGTCGACCTGTTCCCGGGTTATGGCGTTTTTCCTGAATGCCACTTTTGTTCTTATAAAATACATACACGTAAATCAACAAAAAAATGGAAACTTTGAAGCTACTTTACTTAACTTTCAATTTGATAAATGTAGGGCCTGAACTGCGCCGGGCGGGTCAGCTAGTTTTTTATAAATGGAGACCGACTTCGTTCATATGGAAACCTCGGGTACGTTTGAACCGAATTGGACGCCGCGCCGTAAAATTGAATGATTTGGATTGTTTACTACAGTGTCTTGAAGTGAATATTTTCGACTGACCAAACTGTTGTCCCACTGAAACGACAACATCACCCAACGAATATGTAGGCTCAAAATTGCAAAAATTGAAGTTAACGCTCTAAAAGTTGCGGTCACCTACTCCGAATTTCGAATTTTATAATTTCAAGACGTTCCTTTTTTTTGGAAAATGAAGCAATGCACTTTTACATCAATGGTTCAAAAACCAGCGAAGGTTTGGCCCGTGTGGGAAGTGGAATCTACTCAGAGAAACTGAATCTCAGTCGTTTCTTCCGCCTACCCGATCATTGTAGTGTATTCCAAGCGGAAATTCTGGCGATTAAGGGGGTGCTGTCTTGGCTCAAAGAAAACGTCATATCCTCCACGGATATTCGAATCTTCTCAGACAGCCAAGCTGCTCTCTTGCCTCTGTCTCTACAAAATCCATCACGGTCCAAAATTGTCAGATGTCTCTGAGGGAGATGTCAGATCAGTTCAACATTCACCTTTCATGGGTGCCAGGGCACAAAGACATACCAGGAACTGTATGGCTGACGAACTAACCAAAAAGGGCACGACCACTCCCTACGCTCAGAATAGAACAACATAGGTGTACCTATCGTTGCAATTAAACTCCTACTTAGACAAGACGCTTTGAGTATAACAAACACTAGATGGACTGAGAGTAACAACTGCCTTGCAACCAAAAAAGATTGGCCGTGTTTAGACTCAAAACGCTCGAAGAGTTTGTTAGCCCTGAACCGCCTGTATCTAGGTTCTACCATATGTGTTCTTACGGGACACTGTCTTACAGGGAGACACGCCAAAAGACTTGGTGTGCTTTCCAATGATTTCTGCAGAAGCTGCTTGAACGAGGAGAAGGAAGAAACCGTTCAACACCTTCTTTGCTCATGCTCTGCACTACTTCATAGGAGGAAAACTCATCTCGGTGAATTCTTTTTCGATGATACTAGCGACTTAGCTTATATAACCCTAAAAGTCTTTCAAAATACATTAAAAGTTCCGCGTGTTTCGACTAGCAGGTGATTAGCCGGCTAGTCCCGTAATGGAAGGTTAATAAGTGATCAACTCGTTAATCTTACATCGGGTTTCTGAGATCAGTAGGTGATTAACTTACTGATCTCTGTGGTATCACAATGGGCCCTTGCGGCCTAAGTGTGTAAGGCAATGTACTCATTGGCTGACAGCCACTATACTTGTTGTACTTTACCAAAATGAAGATGTTGAGTTTGCTGAATAAATTAACAATGACAAATCGATAATTTTAGTGAAAGTGTGCGTTCATAATTTGGATTCAAAGTTGTCAATTCCCTTTTGGGAAAACTTTTATAATGCTTTCGATATAGAGATGAATAACTTCTTAAATCGTGTTAATAACTTTTTCCATCTATACTCGGAAAGAGCCCAGAATAAAAGGATATATAGAAAACTAGCTGACCCGGCCACGCGTTGCTGTGTCTAGCGTTTTTGTCATACGATATTGTTATAAAGTATGTAAAGGGAATGGTAGGAGAACATCAAACCTGGGGACTACAATGCTTTTTTACATAGATGCTACTTGTAAAAAAATCATGGCGACCTTCATTACTGATTCTCTACTACCGTTACCCCTTACTGAAATGAAATTATTATTTATGAAAGAAGACAGAAACGTTTAAGCTGGTATAAAAATGTACTGGTTTGGGATTTGAAGGGGAAGAACTTTGAACACAATTGATCAAAATTTTGATATAAAGCAATAATCAAAACAAAAGAATTGAATTTAAAATAAAAAAATTCTTTTAATTTCAATTTAATTTAGCACTGATCGGTGCACAATATTTTTGGTTAACCTGTCTTTTGCTACACGTAAGCCTACAACATTTAGCTGCCTATAAGAAAAACATTGATTTTCCAAATCTAAGCCATAAATGGACATTGTTTGGCCTTGAGACTTATTTATAGTCATGGCAAAAGCTAAACGAATTGGAAACTTTAACCTACTGAAGGGGATGGTAGAATCTGACGGAATCATTGGAACACGTGGAAACAGGACCACTTTTCCTTTGAACTTTCTAATTAAAATGATTCCTTCAAGAATTTTTCCGGTTATCTTTTTAATACCCAAACGTGTAACGTTGCATAATTAAGGTGGATTTAAATTACGCACTTTAAAATAAATTTAAATCATACTTTTGTCTCAACAGCATTTGTTCGTCGATCATAAATTGAGATGCAAACTATCCTATCTACCAAGTTGGATGAAACTGCACACGGTGTACAAATTTGATTAAAATCGGTTAAGTAGTTTAGGATTCCATCGCGGACAAACATTTCGACACGTGATTTATATATATTAAGAAGATAAGGTGGGGGTTTTGGCAGCATAGGAAAACACTTCTTGGGAACAACGTCAGGGAAACTATATCGATCAACGGGTTTATTTATATTGAGATCTATTTGACCTCGCAACCAAGCGAGTACGAAGAAATATCTACTTGTGTTTGATTAAAAAAAATTCCTATATCCTTTCAATTAAATCTTCTCTGATGACAACATAATTTATTTTGATCACAATTTCTTGGTAGAAAAAGTGAAAAGGCTAAAAAGAATTGCTTGGCAATTTATAAATAAATCAACATATGTTTCCCGACAACCTACACCAAAATATGAGCCGATTTTCTTGATAAATCTTTCTATGAACCAAAAATATAATAAGAAAAGTACTTTGTTGACTAATCTATAAAGCGACAGTAATTGAATTGAGTTTCGAAAGAAAACACCACCTTTGGTTTTTGTTATAGTCTTTGGATAAATCTGTTTTGCAAAACTTTTCTGTGTCTTTAATTTTAACAAATTTTTTAGGTAATTCGATAAGACTAACACCAAATGTGTTTCCCCTTTGCACGATAATCAGAAAAAAAACAAAGATATGTATTCAGTTTCAACAACGATTGAATTACAGAGCCATTCTCCATGACAATGTTCTAGTCTTAGGAATACATACTCCCAACTTCCAACCAGAAAAGTTTATGGCGAAAAAGAAAAAAAAATCTTTGAAGTACATAACGTATACAGACAGCATTGGTGTGATTTTGTTTGACATTAACAAGTTTCCATCTATTCTTTAGCTTGGGGGTATTTTTTTTTTTAGATCTTTTCCAACAATTAAGGAATCTATTTAGTGACGCATCAACAAAAAATACCCTTTTTCCAGCAAGAAAAAACATAAATAAGCAAAGAAATGCTCTATATAACCAAACTAATACTTAAAACTCAAATAGCGTTCTCAAGTGCAGGAACGAGATTCACATTGCAGAGCAATGAATGAAAAAAAAAAGAGTAAATATCAGAAGGAAGGGAAGAAGGCGATGATGGGTGGAAAGAGCTTAAGGGTGAGCTGGTTTAAGGTTGGGTTGTGGTAATTATTGATTTTGTGTCGTTAGCTTAAACGAGTCCATTCTTTTTTTATTTGTGTTTGCAGCTTTGCTTTCTTATGTTCTCCCAATTTGTGGGTTGCTATTTTTCACGCCAAGTTCTGTCAAGCGACCTAGGGAGGATGAGCACTGGGATAGGGGAGATTGAGCATTTTGTTGAAGCTCCTTCCACCAGCCCCCCTACCCGATGGCGGACCCAACTAACTGAAACATTTCTATATAAAATTCTAGTTAGGGTGGCGTTTTTTAAAATTCCTTACTTTTTAGATTTTTTGCCGCAACCACAGCAGTACCCTTTTTGCTCGTCGTCCTCTGCCTTTAACCACAAAGGAGGAGGATATTTTTTTCTACCACCCCACCCACTCCATCGCACCATCCACCATACCATACCGCGAAAGGGAAAAGTTTTAAGTTTTTATTTTCTTTTTTTTTCGTGAACCTTCCGGAGAAAAAATTTCCATTTGCCAACGGTTTTTTTTTAGACATCGTCGTCGTCGATGGGAATCTTCTTTTTTAATTTATTTCCTACACACACAGAAAAAAACACCCATGTAAGATTAACATGAAAAAATGTTGTTTTAAGCTCATTCTGTCATTTCACATCAAATGTTGATTTGTAATTTTTTTCATTTTAAAACAACATTTTTAGCTTTTGTTTCAATCCAATTTTCATTTGATTTAACGTTTTTGAATGTTAAATCTTAGTCTTACAATAAAAAACGACATTTTAACATGATTTCCAAGTTAAAATATAATTGTTCATGTGAAAATTATCATTTAGTCTTGAGTCTACATCAGATGACCTTGAATCAAAGTATAACGATTTTGAAATAAGATCTTTTCGTGTTAATTCAACAGTTAAACCATTTTAAAATTCTGTGCTATTTTTAATTTTTTTGTGAGTGTGTCTGCCTTCCTAGAATATTTTCCATGATTACAACATTCGTGTCAAATCAACATTCAATTCGTGTTGAAGTGTTAGTGAGCCATGTTCAAATTACATTGAATCCCATCAAACTGCGGTGCGGTATTTGATTTCAAGCACATGCATTTTCCCCATATTTTGTCTTCAATCGCATTGCAGTGTGTTGTTTTCATTGTACGGGTAGTAAACAGTGAAAAATATAATTTCAAAGTGCTTTGACTAATAAAATTAAATAATCATTATAACAATATACATTTATTTGGTGAAGATCAGGAATTCTCCGTTATTTTCAATTTTCTTTTTGTGAGTGTCTGCCTTCCCAGAATTTAACGCGTTGCTGTGCGTTGTTCCTATTAAAAGGAGTCGAGCAGAAAAGCTGACAAATATAATTTCAAGGTATGGCTGAACTAAATAAAAACATTGATTTCTTAAAACCGCATAACAACAATATAAATTTATTTAATGAAGACCAGAGTGATGCCACCCCCACATTGTAGACAACTACCACAGTGGATTTCGACATCAACGAGCAGGGGAATAGTATTCTAAGCCTACCTGTAGCCGATTCAAACCGAAGCAAGCTAGACGAGATTCTGGAAAAATTAAATCTTCATGAAGTCAAGAATTATAATATTATTTTAAATGTATTTGATCACATGAACGTAGAAGTAGATCTAAAAAATGTTGTGTTTTATGATAAAATTGTGTTTTGTGGAAGCATGTATAGACAAAACTGTTATCTTAGTATTGAGAAAAATTTGATGGAAATATATAAGATTTTGTACTTTGCTATAATGTCTACTTATATATTTGTGGTATGTTATAAAATAAGACCCAAGATTTTTGAATAGAAGAAAATTTTATGTTAAAAGAACAATGAACTTGTTTCCAAACAGTAATGGAAAATTATACTTTAGAAATAAATGTTTATAATTACTTTTATGACAGTGATAAATAAAATGCTAACAAAAAATAAATAAAATAAATAAAAACTTAAACCAATTTGAACTTTCTTTCAATCATATAATCATTACCATATATTAAAATAATAATTTTCATTGAAAGACTTTAGGTGAAAGCTGTAAGTATAGATTACATTGGGTCAAAAATGCTATGTTATTTTACTTGAGGGAAGTGTTTATTCAACGTGAAGCTTAATATAATTTTAAAGTGGGAACAATTTTGTTTTAAGGACGTTTTCGTGTTCATTCATTAACTGAAGCGATTGTTTTTAAAGGAATCATCGGATTAATTCATAGCGAAGCTAATGTTACTTCAACAACAAATTAACCACATTTTAAAAGTTTCTCGCTTTGATTCAACAGGATTGTTCACTTTGTTTCATTGAGGGAATCGAGTTGATTCAAGATGAAATGAGAATCATTTTCACATGTGAACAAATTTATTTCAAAACAAATTATGAGTTGAATCAATAAGGGATTCATGTCAATTTAAGCTTAGTTCATGTTATTTTTACAACAAGTTTAAGCGCATCTTTCAAACTCGAAAACATGTTAAATCAACGAGAAACGGTATGAAAGCAAAACCATAGCTAAAAAATGTTGAAATATGTTTGTTTTTCTTGATTTTACGTTATTATTTTTCTGTGTGCAGTAAAAGCAATAATGTCGTGCTCTATGTGTCGTGGTTATACTTCTTCTTCTGTATTTTTTTTTTTTTTTTTGCTATGTGTTTAAATTAAGATGGCCGCGCTGAAGAGCAGCAGCAGCTACCTACTTACCAATCGTAATCGACAGATACGACAGTCAGACATTTGGACATTGCCAAGAATCATCAGTATAAGGGCCAGGAGATTTGTTGGCCCGACCAACTTACAACAAGGGAATCAAATTGTCTGGGAAGAAGACGAATATTAGATTTGTCTTTTGTTGGACTTTCAGATTGCCAATGTTGTTTTTTTTTTATTCTTTTGCATGGTTTTCGGCTGGTTTTGGTGTACTTTTACTTTGTCGCGCTGGCATTTGTTTTGTGTAAGAGTTGTGCTCTCTGTGTAGATTTAAGACAAAACGATTAATTGTCCAGCCATCACGTTGCCCTCGAAGGCATTCCTTTCAATTTGGATATATGTAGGTACTGTGGAAGAGTGAACATGCTTATTTCTTCTTTCTTTTCCTCAAATTGCTTTGTAATTTGAATTGTTTGCTGCCATGGCTTATAATGGAAGTGATTGGAATGGACAGTGGGAATAAGGGTCACAGCTTTGATTTTCTCGCTTAAAGGGACTGCAAACAAAAGGGCAGGTTTTATCTTGTCTTTGGAAACCCTTCTGGCTTAAATAAATGATCTAGTGGCTTTTGAAGAAGGAAATAATAAATCAATGCATAAGTAAAGGTGCTTAACAGTTTGTTTAACGAGATCCAACCAGAACTGTATTTGAATACCATTCAAGTCTTTAAACTGTGTTACTGATTCAATCGTCATAGTTTTAGCAAAAGTTATTTACTTAAACTTGAATCGCTCTAAGGATTGGCAAACAGAAAAAAGACCGTCTTTGTTTTACGTTGAGAAAAGAATAAACTCACTCTTGTGCGTTCATGTTAAAGCACAAGCTAAATTATCAAAATGTTGTGTAGGACTGAATCAGAAAGTCGAAGATTCGACGGGAATCGACAAGACAGTGAAGAGCAAACCAGGCGAAGCAGAACCTAAGTGTATGGGAAACGTTCTTCGAGTCAAAAAATGTCTTGGATCAGACTTTAATTGAGATCAGAAAACGGGCAGTAAGTAGCTAGTTACCGAATTTCTGCAAAAACATCTACACATGCCAATGATGGCTTCATTATCAGTCAAAATAATCCCTCGTATTAGGTAGCCATATTAAAGGAGATAAGGAGCAGATGAACGGAAACGTATGTCTGCAGATGCGTACACCAAACAGCTAAAGTGATATAGAACTCTTTTCTTTTACATCTCACTTTTTTCAATGCTCCCAGCTTCGTACATGTTGATTATATCATTCGCGTAGATTTGGCTAACCATCTTTTAAGGAGCAAATAAGTTGGTGTGGTTCAAGCAGCTGCATTCTTGTTAAGCGTTGTCCAATGTCCGTCTCGTTGTTCACTGAATAGAGAACGTAGAAAGGCCTTGCTTGACTTTCCCTTCCATTTGGGGCCTATTTGAAGTCTGTGAAAAATTAAGTTCTTGTGCATGGTTAGGAATTGACTGCATGAGGTGCTCCTACACACTGTCTCGAATAGCGAATATGTTCTCTCTCCAATTAGTGTTCCTTTGACGTACGTATGTTGGCTGATTTTTGGCCATCAAGCATTGCAATATCGACTTTGTTAATCGGCAATTAACGCAACCTGCTAAACGTTTGTCGATTGTCTTGTTTTTATCATTTCGATTTGCTGTTCAGTTGTATAATTTTGGTGGATTGGAGTTTGGAGATCATTTTCTGAATAAATAAGAGATTGAATTGACCCCACCAAAATCGGTAGCAGCAGCCCAGCCTATCAGCATCAGCCCCTTCCTCATAGCAGAATCTTTAAAATACACTGGTCTATATAAAGTTTCTGGATGTTGAGGTTTTGTCAATCCTGCCTTTATTTGTATACGAGGGCGAGTAAAAAAGTCCGTGACTTTTTGATTCCCGCCTCTTAATTTAATGCCAACACTGCTCCCGTCAATGTTCCATCTGTCAGTTGACTCTGGTCAAAAATTGAAGAAGCTGCGACATTCAGTTTGTTTTTGACAGCTGTCAATATGAGACTACCGCGTTGACTGAGAACAAAATGAAAAACCGTGTGACTAATTCGCAGAAATGTTTGACGTGGTTCAATCGCAATATGAACGAGTCAAAACAATGGGTTTCTCGGGGTGAATCACTTTTTTCAAAACAGTAGTCTGATATTAACGACTGTCAAAAACAAACTAAATGTCGCAGCTTGTTCAACTTTTAACAAGAGTCAACTGACAGACGACTGTTGACGGGAACAGTGTTGCCATTTCAATTAAGAGGCGATAAATTCGAAAAGTCACGGAGGATTTTAAATAAAAATCAGTAACAAAGAGCACTTTACCTTTCAGAAAATAATTTTTAAACAATGCAGAACAATTTTTGGGTTGCAAGCTCCTTAGTTATACTTGCTTTAGTGTTAAAAATGCTCAAAATTTGATTGGTTATAGGCTCAAATAGTAAACTCTTTTTGGGCTGTTAGACGGCATTTTTAAACTACATTTAGCTATTATAACTTTCTTAGGTTCTCGTACGTTTCTTAAGTTCGTTGCGTTCTCCTTTGGTAAAGTACATACAGACATCACTTCTCATCTGCGCCATTTCTAGAGATGTACCTTCCTACTTAAGCTCTTTTTAGTTTTTTCTAGTTTGGTATTTCTAAGACAACTAAAGCTTTATTTGAAATGCTTTAGTTTAAAAAAAAAAAAAACAAGTTGTCAAATGGAGAAAAGATATTTTGACGTATGAAAATTGCCGGCCATCCTTTTTAAAGCTCCCAGTTACAAATAAAAGTTTAAATCAACATAAACGGAGCACACCAAACAGAGCAAGTTTACATATTCGAAGTAGGTACATATTTTTAAACACTTAACCTTTTCTTTTTTGGCTACAAAACCATAATCGATTACCCAAGCAAAGTAAAGAAGAAGAGAGCCCATACATAAAAATAACTTTTATTTTTCTACTGTTGTTGTCGGGGTGCATTTAGAGGAGCTCTTCAGTACCTACTGTATAGCACTCCTTCTCGGATTTTTTCTTAAATTTTTTTCCCATACATTTCTTTCATTGTATAAGTTGACCATCTGACAAATCTCTCTGAGTCTGTCTGTCGCTTGTATACTCCACTCCAGCAACAGCTCTCAATGGCCTAGGTGTGGGGAGGTTGTGTCTCAGCCAAAGTTTTTTCTTTTTTTTTGATTTTTTTTTAATATCCCTTGTGCAATGAAGGGTATCCGTTAAAAAAATCTTTCTAGTTGTCCTTTTTTCCAAGGACTACTTCCCTCTCTTTTCGTCGGCAAGTTCCACTGGTAGTTCTTCCAAGTTTTTCTGTTTCTGTGCCTGGTTGGCGGGTGCTGTGCTGTCTGATTAAAACAAGGAAAAAATGCTTCGAAAATACGAGAAAAAAAAAAATAGACTGGTTAGGAAAAAATAACTCCTCTGAAGCACCAGAAATGCAGATTCCAATGGTATACGAGGCAAAAAAAAAAGTCCACATTTTGTACATAAATAGGGGTTGCTGGGTGTAGTTTTTTTTCTTGTTTTTTTTTTCACTGAGGGTGAGCATAAGCAAAGACATGGTGTCAAATCAACTCAAACAGTAAGACAAAGACAGAAAGCTTTTTTTTGTTGCTGCCTGTCCTATAAAGTAAAACTAAGGCCCTCCACCTCTCAACTACTAATGCTGCTCCCGTTCGGCTCCTGAAGACCAAGGATACAAATGAAACACTTATGAAAAAAAAAAATTCTGCAAAGAAGAATGCGAAATTATACAAGTGCCAGTAATTGGAGATACTACAACAACAAGTCTAGAGTAGCAAATAGCGAACATGTTACTAGCTATGGTTCTATAGGTACGTGGTCTTCGGACGTTTTGCTATACGTAAAAGCAGTAGTCGCAGGGGTGGGCAGCAGCTTATCAAGGGGTAACTTGGGCACTGCTCAGCTAGTCATTCATCCAGCGATGAAGCTTCCATTTACATAGAAACGATGTGATGAGAAAAAATCTCTTTTTCTAGTTTTTTCTTTTTGGTTTAAAGCCCCTCACCCTCACCTTCATCCTCACCTCACTTCTCTCGCACAAACTTATTTTCTTTTTTAAATACCCTTTTTTCTTGAATCAGTCTTTTTCTTGTTTTTTTTTTGTTCGTCCCTTGTCTTAGGTGGTGCTGTGCTCTCGTCAATGTATTTGTAATGGAGAACTTTGGAAAAATTAAGTTTCTTTCTAATACACATACTTTTAGGTCGAGTGCTTCTAATACATACACTTGAGTCTTGGTATAACGTGGCCAAGTCCATTCGATTTTATGTTTTTTTTTTTTTTTTAATTTTTCTTGAAATTATCAGAGTTCCATTTTGAAATGCACTTTGTTCTTAACGAACTAAAGCACTTGTCCCTTGTGGTTTGTTCCGTTCTTGGTCGCTGCCTTATCTTTATTGCCAGCGGGCTTTAAATTGTTTGATTGAGTCTTTTGGTTGCTATGGCGCCTTGTGCTTCCTTCCAATTTAGAACTTTTGAGCTGTAAACTAAAAATAAAATTGTAGATCAGTTTCTTCTGAAGGAAAGCTCATTTGATGTGTTGGGAATCAGATTTTTGATATTTATGTTCAAATGTATGGGTACCTAAATTGATAGTATTGATACCATTCTTACAACGCTTGGCCAAAAAAGATTGGTTTTATTCTCTGTGATGTCGGTTGTGGGATGTCCGCCTGTTAACTCAGATTTTCGTGGTTCGAATCCCAACAGAGGCAAAAAATATTTCTCCACGTCTATCGCCATTGTAAAAATTGTAGATTCCCTCTAGTCTTACAAGGAATGGTTGTGAGAAATGCGCTAGAAGTTTTGAATACAAACTAAAGGTATGTCCACACCAAAGAAACATTTTTGAAACATTTCAGAAACATTTCAGAAACATTCTAAAAACACTTAAGAAACATTTCAGAAACAAAAAAACATTTTTGAATTGTTTTGTAATAGTAAAAATGTCGAAAAGTGTCGAATAACGAATTCTAGCGAAATTTCTATATCCACTCAAACTATCAATTTCCAGTTCTTCTAAAAATTTTACACCACCTGAATTGTTTCTATCTTTTAGTATGTTTCTTTGCCACTGTCTTGGCTTTTTTTTATTTTTATTTTTTTCATGATTATAAAACACGACGCTCTAATTGCTTAAAAATGGGAAACAAAAAACATTTCAAAAAAATTTCAGAAATGTTTCACGAAACGTCCAGAAATGTTTCAGAAATCTTTTTTATACAAATGGGAAACATTTTAGAAATGTTTTTGAAACAATGTTTCCTGAAATTTTTCTGTGGTGTGGACACACCTTAAGGATGCTACAAGACTCGACAGAACTTCAGGTTGATGCCAATTTTTTCGAACTTCGGAGAATTTTTTGTCATGTGGATCACTAGTGTTAGTCTTTGTACATATATAAATTGTAGTAGCGCTACGAAGGGAAAAAAGCTTTTATCGCCAGCTGTAGTGTCTGTGGCGTAATGGGTATAAATGTAAATTTTATCTACTTTTTCGATCATTTCGGGTGGTGTCTCAACCATTCCTTGTTAATATTGGCTTTTTAATGCGTCTAGAGTACCAAGATTATATTAGTAAGCGGGTTATATTACGTTGCTGAACAGGAGAAAAAAATCTAGCGGTGTAAAAACACAAGACAATTGACGTCGTTAAAACATGAAATCACCCAAGCAGGAAACTTCTTATTGGGTAAAGCCATAGTTAATCGTGTTGTGTGGCTTGTAATTATCGTAAATTACAAACATTCCACTAATATTTTGACACTTTATAAGGCAGCTGAATTTGACAGGTGTCAAATTTTAGGGCTACCAATTTGAAAAATGAGACCATGAAATGAATGAACGTTTGGTACATACAATAAATGTAGAACTAGTGATATATCTAGACCTAACTCACTATCTCACTAGCACCTGCTGGTATATTTGTATAAATAGTTACTAACTAATTGTCCGGCAATGAGGAAATAGATGGCCGTCAATAGAAAAACAAAAAAGATTTACAACTTGATGAATTTCAGTTGCTATCTTATATATTTTTCCTTCTGAACCCACTATGACCCAAAATTCATAGTATTCCATCATTCGTAGTTGTGTTGGAGAATGCGCTGAAAAATGTTTCACTTTTGAAAAATAATATATGAAGGTGTATTTGAAACGATCAAAGAAACTGGATCATGAGTTCACTTTTTTTAACAGGTTTTCTTTGGCTCAAGGTAACCGTAAACGACGAACATAAAACTCTTCATTTGCCTCATCGCCTACAAGGCGAATACATTCACTTCGAACGAACATTCACTTCGTGTTGATTGTTCACAGTTTTCACACGTGAAGTGGGTTGTTTGCAAACCAGCCCATTCACGAGAAAAGCATTGCAAGAACGAATAAATTCTACGAGCATGTTAGTGGTTTAGGGCTTCCTTTAAGCGACTAATCTACCTTCAAACAACTTTCTTCAAACATCCAGGCTGATTTTTAAAAATTGTTTTCTTTTTTAAAAATGCAATAACATGCATTGGCTTTCGAAAATACGCTGTTCAACTGGTTGCTTTATTTATTCAACTGGTTGCCTGATGGTTTTGGTTTATTCAACTGGTTGCCTGATGGTTTTGGGGTCTAGCTCAAGAACTGCTTGAATGATATTGACTTTGTTTTTATATTTGAATCTTTTACGTGTTCAAATCGCAGCTCCGAGGCCGACGGTTCATTACAGGATTTGTGAATTTGGTGCGTAAAAGATCGGTTACGGAATGAGCT
Source organism: Melanostoma mellinum (assembly GCA_914767635.1). Lineage (NCBI taxonomy): Eukaryota > Metazoa > Arthropoda > Insecta > Diptera > Syrphidae > Melanostoma > Melanostoma mellinum. The sequence goes on from OU612059.1 coordinate 207,559,079, forward strand.
GTGGCAATAATGCTCCATGATGCATAAACCTGAAGTTGTCCAATTGTTTGTCATCAAAATCTATTTGTTATTCATTACTATATTTGTAAAAATAAAGTCGTTTTACATCGCTCTGTAGCGCTCACCGTTTACCGAAGCGTTATTTGCAAGATCATTTTCCAAGAAACCCACAATCCATATCAAACTTCTCTCTCTGTGTGGGTACATTACCCGGCAATTTGTTTTGTTAACGTAACCAAACCGCCTCGCCGAACTGAAAATGTGCATCGTCACTCGTCAGAAAAGATGATTTTTCGCCAAAAAAATCGTTGTCCAATTCAAGCCCCTGTAAGACACAAGCTGCAAAACGAAAACAAAGCAAATGGTCGTTCAAACTCAATTGTTGTGTCAATTGTACCTTGTAAGCAAATAATCCGAGATATTCGTGAAGAATTCCCCTCAGACTAGTGCGTGGAATGTTTACGTGCTTAGATCATGACGAGTTGATGTTTGCGAATTGAGCCTCACCCTACGCGTGGGGTGAGAGCAGCCACATTCTCTGCGTGTGGGCATCGTGGGAAAACAGAGACATGAGTGTTGTCTATCACGCCAGTCTCACAAACTTGAGTACAGCAGGCTCGGCGGGTTCTTAATTTCAACTAAAAACTTTTTTTTTTGAACGCACTGTTTCCGCTTTACAGCGTTCATTTTGGAAATAAGTTTTCAATATTTCTCAACATTGTTAACAGGTAAAACTGGGGAGCTACAATAATGACTTTATGTCAATATTTCTAGCGGGAAACAGATGTCAGTGTTTAAATAACCTTTGATTTATGAAGAAATCACTAAATGGCCCTTTCTTTATTTTAGTTAAAAGAAAAGTTTGAATGAAATGAACAAACCTACATAATTGCAATCTAGTTCCATTTCGATAATTTCATTATCATTATGTTCATGTAACACTAACAAAAATAATTTAAAAAGAGATCTAAGAATGCACCGATTAAACATTAGCTGGTGAGAAAGCCAACACAATCTATGTTTAAATTTGTGATGTGACTGAAGAAGTGTTACCGAAAATCGAGCTATTGGAAGACACGTAAGAGAAGCACAGCAATTTTTGATTGATGGTTTCTATTTGTAGAAATGAACAAACGCTTTATTTTTTTCTCTGCCCCTAAGATAGGCGTTTAAATTTTATCATAATTTTCTTTGAAACCTCTTGTTCAGTCGCCTTTTACAACTAAGTCACCCCAAAAACAATTTTAACCCAATGACGTAAATTTTTCTTTTAAACTAGTCGCACTTTGCTTTCCTGTCGTAATAATATTTTGTTTTTAATTATGCTTTCAATCAAAGTGCGTTCAAAACCAATGGCCTCGTAACCTCTTTAAGTTCTTTCTTTATGTACCTTCGTCTTCAGTTATATTTTCTTCAAGAAATAACTCATGCATAGTATCAAAGTGTGCCACCAAGGAAAACCCAAGACAAGAAGATGTTCTTGTTCATTATGTTTTTCTTTTTGTGTCATCATTCCAATAATAATTATGTCGATGTTCCAACTTCAATCGACTTGTACTTTTAAAACAGACCGCCACTCGCCACTAAGCAATTCATTTTCCAAAAATCATTAACACTCTTGCTTGCATAGACAATATTTACTCGATGTCCTCTTTTAATTAAGCTTTCTTGAGGAAGAAAAATCACAGGACGCGCATATAAATGTGTATTTACTTTAGCTGCCTTTCCATAGCTCTGGGCTAATTTAGATTTTTTCTTTAAAAGGCAGAAGAAAAACATAAATCTAAGCTGGCACATAAGAACCAACCATTCCAATCCACCAGCTTCGTAAAAAAAAGAATCATTTCCTACATTAACACTAGAAAAAAAAGCAAAGAAAAAATGCGTTAATTTCGTTATATATAACCACTTTCCCCTTTCGCTCATTTGTTAACCCACCCACCCTCTATCTTAAAAAAAAGTACAAAATTCAAACAAAAAAAACTAAAGAGAACTTTAAATTAAATACGAACAGCGAAAAAAGAAATGAATGGATTTGTATTATTTTTCCGTACTTTCGGGGTGTTTTAAAACAGTGAGTTTTAAAATTAAGAAGGAGTAAATATTTGCTTGGCCAATTGCAAGGGTGTACAACTTTTCTGCTTCTTCAAGAAGAAGAAAACGGAACCAACCACCACGGGCACCACCATCATGGCAAGAAGAAGGCAGGCGAACGAAAAAAGAAAAAAAAATTAAAACGACTTGAAATTAAAAAAGTTTAAAATTTAGTTATTTTTTATGTTTTAATTGAGTTTCTTCAATTTTTTTCTGTTGAATTCTACTTCAAGCAACAACAACGTTGAAGAAATGAAAAAAAAATTATATACAAACATTTTGATCCTTTCATGTATACTGTGAGTTTTAAAGTGAATCTCGTATTCTTATTTTTTGTTATTTTTTTCTCTTTGCAGGGTCTTCTTCGGACTGCTGAGCAATTGAAAATCAAAGGGCTTTGCGAAACAGCCGAAAGTGTTGATGATATCTCAGAGGCTGCTACAGCCACCATCACAGTGTCAGAGAATATAACACAAACGGTTGTTGGCAACATAGTGAATGCGTCACAGGGTAATGCAATAGTCACTACACACACAATTGAAAACAACACAAATACGCATACAACAACAGGAAACCTACAAAATAGTAACAATAACATTAATTCAAGTATTAATGCAATAGTTGGAACCCCAACGGCTACATCGACCCCACAATTGCGAAAATCTCGGGTCAGAAAACGCTCAAAGTCCCCGGATACAATACACCAGCAGCAACAGCAACAGCAGCAGCACCAACAACAACAACAACAACAACACCAACAGCATCAACAACAGCAACACCAGCAACAACATCAGCACCAACATCATCAACAACAAACCATATTAAGTCAAAATCTTAATACTGCGGCTATTGTTAGCCTGCAACAAACCTCGTCCGGTAACTTTATACCGGTCTCAGGTGGCCAAACAATAACGACGACAGCTGTTAGCCAACATAGCTCAGAGGACTCGAATTCGGATAAGCCAAGCGCTCAGAAAATTTGCAAAACCGAAGCAGGCAATTCACCGACATCGAATAATGGCAGTGTAACTGTCGCACCAGGAACAGCAATTGTGACACAAATCGTAGTAGCCCGAGACGTTAAAGATAATAAAAACATGACCAGCATAGGAATGGGAATGGTGAGTTTAACTTAATTTTTTCCATGTTTATGTTTTATAAATTGGATATGTCATATTTTTAAGTCTCTCAAGTTCCTTACAAAAACAACGAAAGTGATTAGAGCGATAAGTTATAGTTAGTAAGCGAAACCAAGTCCAGTGCTAAAATTTCTAAGAATCAATCATCAAAAACATCATTTATTGAAGAAGAACGTCACGTTTGCAGTAGTCGATTCGTTGGACCCAATCGGACGCAGTGGAATTGAATGATTTGAATCGTTTGAATCGATATGGACGCCTGAACGGCAGCGATATTTTCAACACTTCGACCAACTCGTCGTCTTACTAGCACAACGAATATATAAGTCTATATTATGAGTAGCGAATCGAACGTTCGACTGGAAGCGAATGTTTTAGAGAAACTCATTTATTGGATTATTATCATTAAACTTTGTCCATTATCATATCTGACATACCTTAAACGTCGAAAAAAAAGTTATTTGCAGACGTTACTCGTTCGTGCACTTTGCCATTTTGAGTTTATAAATTGACAATGATAAATAGATAATTAGTCAAAGGGTGCGTCCACAAATTAAATTTAAAGTTTGACAACCAACAACAACTAAACTAAACTATTCGTGATAAGTACACTTGCTAAATATTATACGTGTATTGATTATTACACGTGCATTTAGTATTACACTTGTAATCATTCGAAATATTTCTTAAAAAGGTTTCTGATCCAATTGACACTAAAAATTAGATATTGTACTGCTTCAGCGTTATTTTAAGTATACAGTTGCAAGTTCAGTTTTAAATTCATTTTTATTATCTATTACTTATATTTACTTACTTGCTAACAAAAATGTTTAAACTAGCTTACATAATAACTTAATTAATATACAGTTGCAAGGACTTGGTTCCAATGCGTTCTTCCTTTGCCTTTTTTTAATTCCACTTTCAACCTTATGAAAGCAGTTCACACTGTGCAATTAGTTTTACAGACTTTGGTCTGAACGACCAATATTGGATAATGTGAAGCCTCAAACGACCGCTTGGTGGTGGAGGGGGGGGGAGGTTAAAGTATTACGTAACGCAATTTGGGGGGAGGGGGTAAAACGTTACGGATGCGTTACAGGGGCGGGAGGGGGCCTTTCTTACAACACGTTACGTGACATTTTTTTTTAATTAGGAAATAAAAACTCCCAAATTGGCAACCCTTTTCATTTACGTGTTACGGGGAATCCGTCGATTTTATAGTCTGGTTATCATTTTTAATTTGTTCTCGTTCGAAAACAATTGTGTTTTTTTATGCTTTACATAAAATTTATAAAAAATGAACAAAATACGCAGGTATTGCGGCTTAAAAATCTTGGCAATTAGAAGTGTACCAAGGATAAAAACTATAACATAATTTTTTGCGACTTTGGGGTAAAAATTGTCACTTGAGTGTTATGTAACGTTTAGAGAGGAGGAGGGAGGGGGGTACATGAAAACGTTACGGTGCGTTACAAGGGGAGGAGGCGGGATCAAAAGTCTTCAAAAATTGCATTACATAATACTTGAACGCTCCCTTGTCTAAATGGTTGGATGGCTTTCAAATATTTTTTAAAATTCTGAAGTTGGACAACTAGTTGTAGAGAGTTGGATTGCATCATAGACGTTCGAAGACAGATTTCAATAACTGATTTTCCCATTGTAGTTTTTGAATAAATTTGAATTTCAAACACAAAGTAGAAGAGCTTGAGGTCTTGCTCCATCGTCTGATGGAGGGTTCCTACACCAGAACAACAAAAGAACATTGAAGATATTTATCCAGAAACAAAAGTGTAAAGTTAAAATATGACTAAAAGCACTTACACAGTCGTTTCATGTTTTTTTTTTTTTTTTAATTTTTCACTCCTTTCCACTTTGCCTTCTGAGAGTCTAGGGTCTCATTCATAGGTCAAACATCACGTATATTTTATTACAAAAAGCAAGTAATTAAAAACTCTCCAATAAAACACAAAATTTTCTGTAATAAAATATTTTCAAAAAAAAAAAAAAAAAATAGTTAACATTAACTATGGATTTGATTTTTGCATGATTTTTGCTGACCATAATTTACTCCTTGTGATAGTTTGGTAATGTTTTAGAAGTTAATAAGAGATTTCAATTTAATTGATTCTTACTTCGTGGAAGAATTTCGGATATTCACTACATACCTTCAATACATATTGCGTGTGTGTTTAAGTAGATTTCTTGCACATCCAACCAATTGCAATGAAGCTTCGACACCATTGCAACAGATACATACTATTGACTTGAAAAATGGTAATAGAAGCCAATACTTATTCCTGTGTATTTCACTGTCAGTATCTATTAGCCCATATGTTGCAGCCAATAAGCCTGTTTTTCTTTCATCCCTCTGCTTTGTCAGCTTTTGTAATTGTTGTTCCCATAAATTTAGAAAATAGTAAATCTCTTCTCGGCCAACATTTCTGAAGGACTTTTTGTTTTTACGTTTTTATGAGCTGATTTTGGTTTACAGAAACTCACTTATTCCAAAAATGTTTGCTGTTTCACGAAGACTTTACTGTAAGCTCTTTTTTGCAATGTAGCAAAAAAATCTATGAAACAGTGTTACTGTTCACATTAGCACGACCGACAAACGATGACGAATAAATCAAAAAAGTGATATTGAGCTCGTTGTGAACCTAGATTTTTCACAAAATCTTAAGAAAATGATGGGAATACAACTTATGCACAATTTTAGATGCATAAACTTTCTTTTCAAGTAGTTATGGAATAGTTTGCTTCATTATTCTCTGAATTTAATATTTGAATATGTATAAATAATAAATAAGCATAAAATAAGGATATTTGATACCTCTATTTTGTGGTCCCCGGGTTGTAATGGTTAGCATATCCGATGTCCCTTACGTTTCGAGTTTCGAATCTTACCCCGGGGCTTCACGAACAAAATTTACAATACGATTAAACTTTTTTACAAAAACAATCAAATTTTTCGAAATTGAAAGTCAATTGCTATGGAATATTCCAAGCCAGCTGAAAAGCAATTCCAGTAGCCATTAAATTGACAGCTACATCAAAACACCCTAAAAAATGAAAATGAATTGAAGAAAGAAAACAAAAACTGCTCTAAAAGTAAACAGTGTGTTGAAACAAAAATGATTGAAAGCCAATTCCCTGGCAAATTGCAAGTCGCCTACGTCACATCCGAAACATGGACAGGAATTGTAAAGATTATGTATGTGAGCCAACAGCCAAGCCATCGGCTATATTTTGATCGTGTAGCCGCAGGCTTAGAAACATAAAATTGTTTTTTGACGGATATCGATATGTCAACTCATTGCGCACAAAGTATGGTTGAGAGAACTGCGTTATGCCCCTATGCTTGCCGAACTCAGTTGTGCTACCCTATGTAATTTATTTTTTATGTATTTGTTTATAAGGGCTGTACAAAAAGTTTTTTTTACATTAGATTATTTTCTTCATTTATGATCTACAATCAATTTTTGTTTTCAAAATATTACGAAAACAAAGTTCTGCACAAACCTAAGGTTTCACTTTAAAATTGTTTCATTTAACGACGAAACCATATCCAATTTAGGTAGACTGTCCTTAAAACTTTATAAAACTTTTCATTTTAAATGCAATGTATTAAATTTACAATATTTATCTCTCTTTTGCAGAATGGCGGTCTCCTCGGAGTACCAATGGGCTTCTTAGACTTTGCGCCTGAACCACCAGCACCTTCAGCAACGCCTGTTACGGTGACGGAACATGTTGACTTGTCGTGTAACCCAAGTCAAGATACCAGAGATTTATCAAGTGAGTTGGTACTATATCGTTTTTTCTTCTCTTCTCTAATTCTATTTATCCAATGTGTGTACAACAGTTTTTCATTTCTTCAGATATAAGTAAAAATATTTTCACTCTTTGCTGTATTGTTAATCTCCGGCTTTTATGGCTGAACTGTGCTTATGTTTTATTTTTTCTTGAAAGGCAAAAAAATCTTTTATTGGCTTTTTGTCAGAAATGCATTTTTATGTTGTTTTTTTTTTTAAAAATATTTTTATTGTTATCATTATTATTTTTACTTTACTGTTACGTTTTGGTCTGCATTCATGATTTGTTATTTTGATTTTTATTGTAAATCGGTTTTGGCAAAGAAGTAATTTTGACACTTCCTTAAATGTGTATTCAAGTTTGGTTGTTCTTAGATGATTATTTTGAATACAAAAATGAAGGAGTGACCTTAAATTTTACCATCGAGCAGTTGATTTTTTTTTTAATTTTTTTTTTTTATTATATGAAAAAGTACATACAACGGTTTTATTCATTCGTGTGTCCAGTTTCTGCTTATACATATTCTGGTGCTGGTTTAAACGTGCGTTCTTATATTTCCCTCTATTTTTCTGCTCTTTTTTTATCTTAACTTTTCAACTTGATTCTCATTGTCTCATCTTCTGTGAGAAAATATCAATTATCAAAATAAAATCACCGCTGTAAACAACAACCAAACAGCATAGACTTTTACAACAGCCAATGTTTTTTTTTTATTTTGTTTTTTCGTTTTTTTCTTTCTTTTCGAAATACAAATTTTGATTTGCAGACTCAACACCAACAAATGGTGGTGAAGTTCATATTAAATTCGAGACTCTTCGTTCTTTAGATCCCACCGAAGCGCTCGATATTGACAATCATTTAGCACAACATATGATCCAGCGGCTCGATCAGTCGCCAATGCATGCGATTCATCATCAGTCCTCCACGGGCGATGAGAGTAATTCAAATTTAATTCAGCATATTAAGAGCGAAGTGATTGAGGTAAAACATCATCATCAGCAACAACATCAGCAGTTGCACACGCAGGCCTTATCACAGCAAGGACAATCTCAGCAACAACAACACCAACAACAGCAGCAGCAACATCAGCAACAGCAGCAACAACAACAACAGCAACAGCATCAACAACATCAAGATATATCGGGAGCTACTGTCATGGAAATCGATCCAAGCAATATCAAGCATGAGCCGGGTATGATAATCACACCGGAAATTGTTACAATGATGGCAACGGGTCATATGGGTAAGTCTTTACAAAATATACTACATTTTCATACCTTCTTCGAAATGATTTTAGGTTTTTAAGGAAAATGTCTGTTTTTTGAATTTGAATTTAAATGTAACACTTTTGTTTATGATTTGAAAATTATTATGTTTATTCATTCTTTATATAAACAATAGGAAAATAGTACTTAGTTGTAGATAAATTGATGAAAGAGCGACTTAAAAATCTTCGAAGAGTCTTATGTTTTTGTTGGAAGTTTGAATTCATACTCTACGAAGATCGAGGAACTGAACGAAAGCTAACGTCGACGGTAAACGAGGCTTTTTTATATTCATGGTCAGCTTACATAAAGGCTATCTAATACTTGAGTTTGCGCTGTTTTAAGGCCCTAACGTTCGCTTTCATTTACTCTTGTTCAGTTCCTTGTTCACAGTACTTCGCAAATAGATTCAAAGGCCGGATTATAACCCCGTTTTGTTGTACCTTAAGTTTTTTTTAGTAAGTTTAGCAATTCACATTCCAACAAACCAAAACTAATGCGAGAAATTCCAATTATTGTATATTTCGTTGAGAAAATGAGTAATTCTGTAGTAAGAGTTAATGAAAAACACAATTTCTTTTCTCATGCAAACGCACCGAAAAGTCGCTTGGTAAAACGTTAAATAGTTTTTTATTCGTTTGAATTTAATGTACCTCTAGTAAAACAGCCGTTCAGAGGTTGCGACAAATATCTTTATTTTTTCACTACGCTTTTTATCTTTTGTAACGTTGCAAAGAATGACGAATGATTACCTTCAACGAAGAAAATTATGTTAAAACAAATACAGGAGTTTTTAGGCAGTCTTTCTTATGTTTTCTTTTAGTGATCGGGTCAGAGCTTTGCTATACGAGAATGAATAATCAAAAACAACAAGGGTGCTATATTGGTTTTGTCGTATTTTTGTGAGTTCTTTACTTAACAATTTTAATTAAAGAGGAGGCTTGCGCTAATCTGGAGCACTCAGACCTAATTACCCGTCCATTGTACTGCAAGGGTAGCAGCTTTTAATTTTTTGTGGTGTAGTAGATGGAACTAATGTGGTTGTAATTTCACTTATAACTTCAAGAGCGGCGTCCAGATGAAACTGGGAGGCTGAAAGAAAAGTAGATGACTAAAGTGGCATTCTAACTTCTAACCCACGCGTCCAGCCTATCTCCTGAATACTCTACCACTGCACAACTACTAAGAGAATATATCATAAACAGGCGAAACTCCCTTGGGATTTAGATTATGTTAGGATATGCTTAAATGAGTTAAGAGTTAAAGTTCATTTCTATTTTCATTGTGAATGTGGGAATTAGAGCGACTATTATGAGTATCTTAATTGTTATTTTCGAAAACGTTTCTTTCACAACAATTAAAACTTATGTCTAACTCTTTATTCATTATTCAATCTCACAGAACCTAAATATTTTTTTAAGGACATGTTCAGTTACCAACAGTGGTTGCTGATCCGTCTTTTTTGCTAAGAGATACAATTACGAACGCAAACGTGACTTCAAATGTACCTTGTTCTTCTACAAAAAGTCTTTTGAAACGGTTAGGTTCTGTAGGCACTCGATACTTCTCATTATTAATTTGTTTTATTTGTAAAAATTCTTTGTTGTCTGTCAAATCAACAGAATTACCCTTAAAATCAATTGTTGATTGTTTCAACTGTTAGATATTTTGAAACATGCATGAGAAATCGGTTGGTTATAAAACCTTTTCGACATAACTCAAAGAAAAAGACCTATATAGCTATCGGAAAAAGGAATCGGGAACAATTTTCAGATCGATTACTACCGGTTTCCTTCCGTTTGAAACACAAGTGCTTCACTCATCGATGGCAAATAACTCAAAATGGTACAAATCGTTCTTGTTTGTTAGGTTCTATTTCATTCGATAATCTGAATGATTCATACCAGGAGCAGCTTAGCTCTGTTTTTCTAAAACTCTTTTTTTCAACCTATTAAACTAAGATTAGTCTGTAGGCTTTTTAAAAGACCACCATCTTATTGAATTTCTATTTGTTTCAGATATATACTCAGATGCCAGCGAGGATTCATTGATGATTGCTAATGGTTCCCCAAATGACAATAATGAGCCACACTATACAAATTTGGATCAGAAATTTGAACCACATGATATCAAAGGTCAGTTTAATGGTCCCAAAACTTGGACACAAGATGATATGAATTCAGCTTTAGATGCATTGAAGAATCAAAATATGAGTTTGACGAAAGCCTCTGTGACGTATGGAATACCATCGACAACATTGTGGCAACGTGCTCATCGTATGGGCATCGAAACACCGAAAAAAGAGGGCGGTACCAAATCATGGAATGAAGATTCATTAAACAGCGCATTGGAGGCATTAAGAACTGGTCAAATATCAGCTAATAAAGCCTCGAAGGCTTATGGGATTCCGTCCTCGACGTTGTATAAGATCGCCCGACGCGAGGGTATACGTTTAGCGGCACCATTTAATGCAGCGCCAACAACATGGACGCCCGAAGACTTGGAGCGTGCATTAGAAGCAATTCGCGCTGGTCATACGTCCGTCCAAAAGGCCAGTTCAGAATTTGGAATACCTACAGGTAAGGTTTTTTTTATATTCATTAAAGACCCTTTACTTTATTTTGAATGATTTTTCTTCTTCCTTTTTTAAGGTACATTGTATGGGCGCTGTAAGCGTGAGGGTATTGAGTTGTCTCGTTCTAACCCTACACCATGGTCAGAGGATGCTATGAATGAAGCATTAAATTCTGTTAGGTAAGTCGTTGTGAAAATAACGAATTATTCAGAATAGTAGTCAATTGCGTTTTAACAGATTTTTACTTAAATATTTTGAGCAAAGCTATAATCCTATAAAGGACAAATTATCACGGTTTGATATTAAACTAGTAGGAGTAGAAAACGTGTTAGAACAATGATATTCGACGTGACGTAACACAAAACCATGTAGATTTTCTTCGACGTTCCCGGCTGCCAAAAATAACTTTCCAATTTGTTGTTTACAGATAATACAGGTTTAAATCATTCAGGCATTGCTTTGTAGCAAGTTTATAGTTTAATGCAAAAGGCGATTCGCATGCTGCAGAAAATTTGCAGGGCATTTATAGGAAATTTTAATCGATATATGCTAAGCCAGCTCATTTAAAAAAAAATGGTTAACGTAAGCTGAGCCCTCCACCGATTTTGTTTGCTACAGCTTCAGATAGCTTATTTTAAAACAAATTGATTTGCTTCTCTTTTATATATTTGGTACATTCTAAGACCGTGACCACAACTTGTTTGGTTGATATTACCCCCTTCGAGGGCGAAATTGTATACAACTTTCGAAGAAAAAATCGATGTGCCAATATAGAAAATAATTTAAGAATTACTGACTGTGTCGTGCAACACACCGATGTGAGAATTAATGTGCTCAACATTTCGTTTAAAGTGTTACTTGCTCTGAAACTTAGCGCCTACTTCCACAACAAATCAGTAAAGACTTGATTTCCTTAACCACCACATCATTTTTTTTTTCATCTTGGTTTCCGTTTTTTTATTTTTATCAAATCATAAATTTTACATTAGGAATTTAAATGCATGAAATCGAAATGTGCCGCCCAAAAGGAAAATTAGAAAGAGGAGAAGTTAAAGCCCCAAACAAGACACATCAACACCATGTTTTTTTTCATGTAATACGAATGCTAAACAAAGAAAGTAAATAGGGTGCGCTTGGAGCAACAGAGGTAAAACCCATAGGGCCTAGCGCATTTCTCACAACCATGCCTTGTGAGGGAATGGAGGGGACCTACAATTTTCTGCCGGTTCCAAACGGCTAATCGAGAAAACATGTAACACGTGAGAGAAAAGGTTGCACAACGTTGAGTCAATTAAACTGAATATTTTACTCAGAGGTTGTTAAAAAACAAAAATAGTCAAGAATCAATGTACCTGTTAAGTAAATATACAAAAAAAAAAAAAAAATACAAAATGGTATCAAAAATCGAGATTAGCAGTTCACACTGGTCTTAAGATTTATCCTAAAAAATCTAGGTTATTGAGGCTGTCATAATGTAAATTTTCTACCTCACTATTTTCCACTATTATCTCCGGGTTGATAGCTTTAAACGATATCAGCAATTTCGTTTATGCTGATATGGTTCAAATTTTGGGAAGTAGATGTGTGAAATTCTGTTTTGTATTAACTCATTATTATTTTCGGGACACAATTTTTGTGACTGTGTCATTTTTGTATTAGAAATTGATCTTAAAAGTTATAAACACACTTTAAAACAATAGCTTATTGGCTATCCAGCAATCGCTGGGAACGGGAGCTAATGATTTCTTCTAAGCTACTTTAAGCAAATTATGAATTCAAACATTACACTTTAATGCAACTTTTGTCCTGGTATTTCGTTCTTCTTAAATGCATGTGTGGCAGAAAAGCTAGCTATTTACTTTTCATGTACCATTTTACGTGCGCTCTAAGTTTAACACACAACAAGGGACATCTAAATATCGACGAAGCACCACTCATTAATTTTATTTCGCAATGTTCTTCCACATATAAATTAAATTTAGACCAGCGCTTGTGTTCATACGCGTATGATAATCGATAAAGTAGTGAACTGGGATTAAACACTAAATACGTGTACCAAAGGGATACATGAGCACTTATCGAAGAAGTATTTTGTCTTCTGGGCCAAGACAACCTCTTCAGGCTTCGCAATTGTTTTTTATTTGTGGTCTGTTTAACCCCGAACTTTCAATGACATGAGGTTATCTACACTCAGTGACTTCCTCTGCTTGGCATGTGATTTTATGCTGAGTATATCGATTAAGAGTGGTACTCTTGGCCTCTAAAATAAAAAAAGATATTTTTTCGTCGAATAAGTTCTCTGTTTCGAACTTGAAAAGATAGAAAATTAAAACGCTTTGATATCGCTTTCGGTCGACTCGACTGCAAGTTACAAGACAAGCCATGAAAAATGAATATACAGTAGGTTCTCGATAAACACAAATTTGGAAAAAATTAAGGAGAGACCAGGGTCTTCCGATTCGAGCAATGGTTTGGTGACAAATTTTAAGAGAAGACAGCTCCTGGAAAAAAAAAAAAAAAGAAAAAATTCCATTAAGTATAATTGTAGGTTACTCATCTTCGCTTTCCATATCGAATTGAAGATATAAAAAATACTTACTAGTTTGGTGCAACAACATCTGTCATAGCAACTACCCTCCTTTTAATTAGTTGCGTTAATCGAGAACATACAATTCCGATTTATTTACGTTTGGTGTTCAACCTCTAAGCAAAAGTTGAAAATGACTACAATTTCGCTCGCTTTAACTGCTCCCTGCACAAATCACCGTCTTAATTCTTCAACATTATCACCAAATCTTTAATTTTTTAGTTCAAAAGAAGAAGTATACTTCCTTTTGGCCTTCTTTAACAATTCTGATCTTTCTATTTTGCTGCTGAAAAAAATTAAGCTAGTTTCTACACTTCAGTTCAATAAACTCATAGATTTACTCTGAAGCCTTTTATCCTCTCAAGTCAGATTTAGTTACAATTGTAAAAAAAGGGAAACCTGAAAAAAAGTGATATTTAAAAAACGATGTCTTAAAAAATGAATACAAAATAATTTTTATTTGTCTGTTTACACAGAGTTGGCCAAATGTCGATCAACCAAGCGGCTATCCACTACAACCTTCCATATAGCTCTTTGTATGGCCGCTTCAAACGTGGCAAATATGACATTTCTAATGCGAGTGCTACAACAATAAATAACGCAACTGGCAACACAAGTGGAAGCATTGAAATTATTGAACATAGTCCAGAGAATTCGGTAAGCATATCTTAGATAATACAAAAAGTTCATTGCGTCAACCATTAATTGTTAAGTTGCACATGTTTCAGCAACAGTTCCAATACAGTCCAGCGCCGCAGTCTAATCATCAGACCCAACAGCAACAACAACAGCAGCAACAGCAACAAGTGGTGCAGCAGCAACAGGTTCAGGTGCAACAGCAGCAACAACAGCAACAGCAACAACAGCAACAACATCAGCAACACCAACCACAACAACACATCCACCAACAAGTTGTACACATTCAACATCAACAAACACCACAACACCATCATCAACAACAACATATCCAACAACAAGATGTTGTTACCTCAACAAGTCAGGTTCATACCCAAGCTGGACAAATCCAACAGATTTATCACCATCACAGCACTCCCGAGAGGAGTTGAGAATCAATAAAGAAAAAAAAGGCTGCTAAAACTAAGGGTTAAAAATGTTTTTTTCAATAAAACATAACAGAAAAAAAATTAAAATGAAAACTAGAAGCGACAAGGAAAGGAGAAAAACAAATAACTTAAGTGGAATGGAGGACAAAGGCTTACAATTGTAAAAAAATAAAAGAAAACAACTAACCAGACCTTGTAAGGATGAAAAATAAATCAAAATCAAAGTCGTAATCATTCTGCAGGAATAAGAAATTCAGTTTTAGATATGAAAGTATGAAAGTATAAAAACAAGACACTTGTTTTTTACGAATACATTATATATATGTATATGTATATTGCTGTAGCTAAGCAAGCGACATTCACTTAAACAGAATTTAAATTAATAAAAATAAAATAACAAATTAAAATTATTTCTTATCTCGTAACAAAGGATTTAAAATGAAAGATGTATTTTTGATAAAACAAATTTAGCTAATGCGCGTTTAATTTATCACCTTAAATGTTATTATTATTTTGTTTATTTCCTCAAGAAATATAATCTGGAATAACTCACCTTTTGACA
Organism: Melanostoma mellinum; assembly: GCA_914767635.1. Classification (NCBI taxonomy): domain Eukaryota; kingdom Metazoa; phylum Arthropoda; class Insecta; order Diptera; family Syrphidae; genus Melanostoma; species Melanostoma mellinum. Next base: position 207,574,178 of record OU612059.1, read on the forward strand.
AGAACACACACAACCTTATTGTACTACACTCTTTACAGAGCGCAACAGAAGGAGTAAATTATATTGAGAAAAGTAGAATCAACAACTAAACTTATATTATAGAAGAAGAAGAAGAAAAATAATAATAAAATAAATACAATATGAAAAACATTAAATAAAATGATAAACCCTAGATTAGAATTCTTTATAAGGCAAAAACAAGCAAAAGCAAAAAAATATATATTATATATTAAAAAAATTAAAACATAACATTAAAAAAGAACATTTACTAGAATCTTCCATTAGCAATTATTTTTTATTGTTTTATTCTCCTCATAACAACCAACAAACAAAAAAGATATATAAAGAGTAATCAATGTAATTATCATGTAGGAAATAACTAAACAAAAATATTAATTCATAGAAATATTAACACAAAATAAAATACGAAGAAAAAACCTCACGTCCTTTTTATCATGAATTCCATCAAAAAAGAAAAAAAAAATAATATTAATGTAATTAATATAAAAAAAATAATACAAGAGAAAGAAAACAAATCAAAAAAGAGAATGGAACTAATAACAAAAATTAAAATTTATTCTTTAAGCATAAATAAGAGAGAGAGAGAGACATTTTTTGAAAATGATCTCTTTAAAAAAAAAAGTATATAAAACATTAAACTTGCGCCTCTCTAGAGGCGTAGTAAAACGGACTGATCAATTCTCTGTTCGAGTCGAACTTTTAGAATCATTATCAAACAAAAAAATTATATATTATATTATTATTATTATTTGATAGTTATTAATATTTTATTATTAGTTCATATGTTTATTTTCTTCCCTCATTGAAAATTGAAAATAAAAAATAAAAAACAAAACTACATAGATTTACATACAATAATATGTAATAGATATTAAAAAATAACAGAAAAAAAGAAAAAGAGCAAACAAATTTTATTTTATTTTATTTTTCCTCCTCATTGATATTAATTTACTCGAAAGAAAATATCACTTTTTTTTAAATTTTAAAAATGGGGATATGATTAACACAACATACACAGAACACACATTATATATGTATGCATATATCACAGAAATATTTAAAGAAAACAAAAAGATAAGTTTTACCATTTACCATGAATGTGTCTATATATATTATATTTTTTTTTCTTTGTTTTATGAAATTAGAAAAATAAATAAAACTCGTTAATGCAATTTTCTTGAGTTTGAATATGTAATCAAGTGTTTTTTTTTATAATGACTTGTGGTTTGTTTCATTTACACGTCACAATAGTAAAGGCAAATTTTTTCTCTTTCTTTCCGTTTTTCACGATCAGCAAAACATTTTCATTCCGTTGTTTTATCAACGGATTCATTTCTATGTCGCGATCAAATTTTTGAACGAGACATATCAACGTTTTTTTTTTTGTCGTCGTATTTTTTCGACTTATGGAATGAAGAATAACTACATTCAACGGCATTTGACGTTTACAGACGACTGCACACGACATCAAAACGAGTGTACAAGATCGAAAACGACTTATGGAATACAGATTGTGTCGTGTCGTTTTTTTCGATGTCGTTTTCGACATCGGTAATAGGGGTGATTTCTTTAAGGGTTTCACTTCAATACCTGAAAATTTACAGAACAGGCAGAAGCAGCGATCTGTATTTGAATGAAAACATTCTCTCTGTTTTTCATTGCTCTTACCATTATTTCAAAAGCTGTTTTACCTAAACGCCTATTGTTGTACGTAGACTAAAGCTAATCAGCTTTATTGGATCTTTAGACATGAAGATTCTCTTCAGTGTGTTCAAAATCTTTACACTATTATAATCATTACTACAATATTATAAAGAGGAAAAATTAAATTGTTTGTATTGAATAGGCTGAGCCGATTTTAATGAAATTTGGATTAGAGATACATAGACTCTAAAGTCTAGGAAGCAACAGGTCATATTGCATCCCCATATTCCTTCGGTAACGAAACCGGGAACCTAGAGTTTATTTATATCATTTATATCATATACATTGTAGTGTTGATTTGCAGGCGGATTGATAGAAAATAGAAGAAGAAGACGTTATACAGTTGCTAGACCTCCAAACTCAAGAGAGTGGCTTAAAAGTTCGAAAATTTGGAGCAGGGAATAATTGCACCAAGTTCTTTGAACGATATCAATGAAAATCGAAGTTTTTCTCCAGAGACCACCGCATTAATTGTCGAAAGTGAAAAGATTTTACTTTCATACTCTACAAACGAAATTCAATTACAAGATGAAGAAAACCACTTGCGGCTCGAAAATGAAGATAATGCTGAAAGACAAAAACCCCCATCAAAACCAACTCGAGCAACACCAGCAACTTCACGGAAGCTCTTGCACATACAAGTGGATCAGCAAAAAAATCTCATATTTTAAATTTTATATGATATCATTAACCACATCTCAAGAGTATAACCTGTATCACCTTCAAATGTGTGAAACAAAAGTAAAGAAAATATAACTGCGTTTAAAAATTTGTTTGTACGAGTATTGCCAAGAATTGAAGAATTTTGCTTTTATCTCCGTTCTTGAATATTATATATTTAGGGAAAACTTGGAATTTTCATTGGAAAAACTTGGAAGATGAACTTGAAGATGACATTTGAGTGGATGGATAAGACTTCCAAATGGCAATATTCGAAGTTTAATTTCCAACCATGTTCGCTTTTCAGAATAACCAAAAGCGAAGCGTTTCGCAATTGGGTTATCGCTTTAAATACGATCCGCCGCGCTTTCTGGAATAGCCCTACAGATCTCCAAATATCTTTCAATATTATAAAATAAATAAATAAGGTGGCGGGATAGAGCGAGGAACCCCAGGCTCTAGCGCATTTCTCACAACCATACCTTGTGAGGAAATTGAGTGGAACTACAATTTTATGCCGGTTCCGAACGGCGTATAGAGAAAACGCTTTTCATGAATACTAACGGAGGACTTGGCAATTCCTCGCGAAAGGCGATACCCGTGAAAAAACATTTATGTCTCTATAAGGATTCGAACCACGAACCTCTGGGTTAACAGCACACATGTTAACCATCACGCCACGGGTACCTACGGTTTCTTCCTCCTCGTCGTCCATGCAGCTTCTGCAGAAATCATTGGAAAACACACCAAGTCTTTTGGCGTGTCTCCCTATTAGACAGTGTCCCGTAAGAACACCTATGGTAGAACCTAGATATAGACGGTTCAGGGCCAACAAGCTCTTCGAGCGTTTTGAGTCTACACACGGCCAAACTTTTTTGGTTGCAAGGCAGTTGTTACTCTCAGTCCATCTAGTGTTTGTTATCCTTGAAGCGTCTTATCTAAGTAGGAGCTTACATGTAGCGATAGGTACACCTCTGTTGTTCCAATCTAAGCGTAGGGAAGTGGTCGTGCTTTTTTTGGCTAGTTCGTCTGGTATGTCCCTGTGCCCTGGAACCCATGAAAGGTGAATGTTAAACTGATTTTACATCTCCCTCAAAGATATCTGACAATTTTGGACCGTGATGGACTTTGTAGAGACAGAGGCAAGAGATTTTAGGGTAGCTTGGCTGTCTGAGATTCGAATTAAAAAGAAAAAAAAAAACAAACATTACCAAGAAAGTAAAGAAACAGCCCAATTCTGAATTCAACATCGAATTTGATAATTAGGCAAATATAAAACAAGAGATACGAAAGCGAAAATAAAAAACCCAAATCTCAATTTCGCCACAAAAAACGAATTGAGGAATTTTCGAAGTTTGACTCATCCGTGCTCCTGTTCTGTAACTATCGCATCGATACAGAACAGGGGAACTGATTACTAAAAATAAAAAAAGAGCACATACTCATTCATTTATGCCGCTTTAGACAGCTCATTGTAAATGGAATAAATTTACAATGAACAACTCATGACTTCAACTCGCTTCGAATCGTAACTCAAAGTCTAAATTCTTAAAAGCAAATCGCAATAGATTCTTCGTTCGTAAACTCCTTCGAAATGTCAAAATCGTGTTGCATACTTTTACATTGCAGTTCAACTAGGTTGTTGTATTTGCTTAGCGTGAGTTTGATTTAATAATTCAGGCAAATTCACAATAATCTCTTTTGTAACGTAATTGGTGAAACCTACTATGGACAATTGGGAAGGACACTATTTGGAAAAGCGAGACCCTTTTCCCTTTTTGATTGATTTCAAATCATTCAATAATCCACTACCTTACCTCAATTGGCTTTTTGGTTCCAAGACACGTAGGTAATAAAGAATGTCAATTAGTACCCTCTGTATACAATGCTTCCAGAGAATAGTACCAGAGAGTCAACTGCTACAGGGTAGTGTCCTTTTGTCCTTGGAACTCTCCTTGCTATTTTTTGTCAGTTGGTATGAACGCAGTTTAAAGCGGTGAAAGTTTTAGATTGTAAACTATTTATTACTTACTCTGTGCTGAATGTGACTGGATGAGTATATTCTGTACTACTGAGTTTGAGTATATAATTCAGACTGTCAACTCGTACTCCGTTTGCTTGGAACACCCTCAAATTATATTCACTACCTTACAGCAGTTGACTCTCTGGTCCACTCTGTGCTCTGGGCTCTTTGACAAAGTTCACATTGGACGATGTTTTGAAATTTCGAAGGCTACTGCTTTCTTGTTCACCTTCTCAGTTAAACCAATTTGACCTAGAATAACTTGCACCAAGTTTCAATAAATCGACCAATGTAAACTTGGTGATTCTTTTAACTTGGCAGTACTTTTTAAATTATTGTGAGCTAAATTTTTAGTTCTATTGTGAATGCTCCTCATCATGTTGACAGTTTACATGTTCATGTGTCATTTATCGTGTCTACGTTGTTTTCAACCTGCCAGGCAACTGCATAGTGCATTCTGCATCTGATTTCTCTTCAACAAATAGATATCGTGCAGAGATAATTTAATCAAAAATTAAAAATAAGAACAAAGCTTCAGTTAAAAAGAGTTCAATACAAGATGATTAAGGCTATTTTAGTGTTCAATAACCATGGTAAACCTAGGCTATCAAAGTTTTACCAGTACTTTGTGAGTTCTTCCTTTAAAAATTCCCTTACATCTTATTGATTTTTTTTTTTAACACCCCCTAACATCTGGTAGAATGAAGATATGCAACAACAAATAATAAAAGAAACATTTCAACTAGTATCCAAGCGTGACGACAATGTTTGCAATTTCTTAGAAGGCGGAAGGTAATTTTAAACCTCTCATAAGATTATCTATTTTGTATTTGATTATCTCATTCTGATACAGCTTGATTGGAGGTTCAGACTACAAACTTATCTATAGGCACTATGCCACACTTTATTTTGTGTTTTGTGTGGATTCCTCCGAAAGTGAATTGGGTATCTTAGACCTAATTCAGGTATTCGTAGAAACCTTGGACAAGTGTTTCGAAAACGTATGCGAGCTTGATTTAATATTCCACGCTGATTCGGTTCATCACATACTTGCGGAACTTGTCATGGGCGGAATGGTTCTTCAAACAAACATGTCTGATATTCTAGCTAGGATAGAAGAACAAAACAAATTGGTCAAGCAAGAGGTAAGCTTATCTCATGGGTTTTTTTTTTGTTTGTGTCGTTTGACTAAGGTTATCTGTTGTTTCAAGGCTGGAATATCAGCGGCGCCCGCTCGAGCCGTTAGCGCAGTGAAAAGTATGAACATTCCACAGCAAATTAAAGACATTAAACTGCCAGATTTGCCTCAAGCCATAAAAGACTTGAAATTCTGACCGGGTCACTCTAGTTTTGATAATGCAGTCCTCCATCGCTTTGCGTCCACCTCACAGAATGTGTATTTGCCAATAGATTCGAATATTTCTACATCAGCCTTCAATTATGATTACTATCAGTCGCAGACACCTATGGACATCGAGAAATCTCTTTCATCTTCATCCGCATCCGGATCAGGGTCGAAAAAAGGCTTCGGCCCAACAAAATCCAACTCGCATCCGATGGGTTTCTTCGATTGCGCCGAACAGAGTGAGACTTTGCGCTCTCTATCGTCCGACTTTTCTTCACAATCTCACCAAGATAGAAATCAAATGTCAATTTTGGGAATAAACACAAACAGCATGAACGCCGATGGATCAAATTTCTATAAAAAGTACACATAGAGTGTAAAAAACAAGCACATAGCCTGAGGAGGAAATATTCCTTACTTTTTTCATTTACATACTTGATAACTTAAATACAAGCTAAAAGCTTATTTTATTTTAAGAAACTTCAACAAAATCAAATAGAAGAAATATTTATATAAATCCAGAAGCATAGAACTCGGGAGTTTGTTTTGTTGGTTTGCAAGGAGTCGGAATGTAAACGGAGAAGCGATCAAATTGAGTAAAGGTAATTTATTTAAAAGTAGAAAATATCGTGTGCAATGCTTGAGCTGAAAATGAGTTTGTGTATCTTAGAAAAAAGTCTTACAAAAAAGGAATCAAGAGAGAAAGAGCGTCCGTCCGAATCATGACCTTTTTTTGATGGTTTTACCAAAGAATGTGATGGTATTTAGTTTTCTAGGAAAATTATTCTACAATATTTCTACGTACGTATGCAGATTTCAAAAGTTATAGTCAAAGGCTCTAATCAGTTCTTCATTCCGTAGTCCTATGTCGCTTTCCATTGGAAGAAAAGAACCGCCCAGGAGCGTCATGGAGTATCCTCAATCCGTTCAATTGGCGCAAAAAGATTGCTTCTCCTGATTCTGAGAAGTGACAGCCGGTTCTCGATTTGAAATGAGAATCCACTCAAGAAGCACTAAAACATGTTACCACAATTTCAAAAAGAAAATTTTCCTCAGGGAATGTTTTTATGTGTTATAGCTGTTTCACTCACGCAAAGACAACACGTTAAATTGAGCAGAAATAATTTTTGGTGTTCCATGGTTTCTCGGGGAAGAACCGAGTGAAACTAATGGAAAGCGAGTAAGCGACACTAATGTTTGGAAAACGAGTATCTGCACTATCCTGTCAATTTTTTTCTTTCTTTCAGTCAAATTATTTGCTCTTTAGTCTTTCGTTCATTTCCTGGTCCTTTTTCAGCCTCTGATTGGTCAGACTTTAAGGTTTTCCAGTACAGTGCCAAGATTTAGCTAATTTCACTTTCCAGGAAGTGAGCGAGTAGAGTCAGAGTCACTATATGCTAATGTCGCTTTCACTTAGACGAAAAGAACCGTCCAGGAGCGTCGAGGAGCATCTACAATCCGTTCCATTGTCGCAATAAGATCGCTTCTCACGACTCTGAGAAGTGACAGCCACTCAAGACGCACTAATACATGTTACCCAAATGCCAAAAAGGAAAGTTTCCGCAGGGAATATTTTTTCTGTGCTATAGGTGTTTCACTTAATCAAAGACAACACGTTAAATTGTGCAGAAACAATTTTATGTGTTCCATCGGTTTTCCAAATGAGTGGTTCCCCGAATGAAACCAATGGAAAGCCACATAAGTGAGTATTCTGACAACCAATTACACTAACTCGCTCACTGAATTTCTTTAGCTAAATTGATTTTCAATAAAAAGTAGATTACTTCACTCACTCCATGAAAAGTGAAACTATCTAAATCTCACAGCTATCACTGTTTAAAAATTATTTGTATGAAAATAGCAGTGTATTTTTTCTCGCGTATATAAGCTATGCCCAAAAACGCTTTTCAAAAATCTTACCCCTGTTCTTTCTTTGCCATTTTTAAAATGCAATAATTATGTATTTTTTTCATTGTGCTCGAAAAATAATATTTTTGTATTTGTTTTGGCAAACGGGCGAATGTTTAATTGATTAGTGGCATTTCCAAAAATTCATCTACACATACATTAGAATCACTTGCATTTTGTATCCGCTAAAAAAATAAGTGGGGATGTTTATCCGCGCTATCCACTTGCAGCCGTATTTATTAGATTTTGCTATTACACGCTTAAAAGGCATAATAGTTATTCAGTGAATAAGAACCTATTAAGACTTTATTCAGTGAATAAAAAATCCTTATTTATAATCTTTTTCATCAACCATTATAGTTATTCATCCCTTATGTCAAAATCATAAAGAAACTCTCTATTTTTGTTTCTCAATGGTTGAACTGACAACAGAATTTTGTTTTGTTTTTATTTTCTTTCGGTGTTCGGTCTAAGTATAAAACTACAAGTACAAATAAAATAACTAAAGCTAACTAAATAAACTAAAACTAAATAACTAAAGGAAAATGGATCACATTTACACCATCCAAATTATGCATAAAGTTAGTAATTTGAGTACATTTCCATTTTAGTTGCTTTTAAAATTCTCAAAGTTGTAAATAAACTACTGAATGACAACTCAATACTCAAAATCAAATGACATTTATACGCTAAAACACGCTTAAAACAAGCTTAAAACACACATTTCTGCGTTTAAGCTATTCACTGACGAAAAATGATTATAAATACGATTTCTGATTTATTCAATGAATAAGCGTGTTATAAAGTTGTTCGGAGTTTATTATGCGATTATAAATACGGCTGTTAATCTTTTGTTGTTTTAAGCACGCAATAATTTAAACAAGCCTGTATTTGTATGTGAGAGAACCTTATTTCTACAAATGTGGGCAGTGGACAAGTATCACTATACAAATCTTGCGAAAAACACTTCTATTGCATTACCCCCTTAATGTGAACTAACTAACGAACACATCCCATATGCTCTCAAGTGCCACCCTGTACACCGGCATCGCTGTCAACTGAAATTACAAAAATTTAACGAAACCCGCCCAAGTGGTGTTTTCATTTCTACTCCGCGAAGCGGCCTCCCAATTTTCAAACCTAAAACAAATTAACAAATTTAATATTCAATAAGTGCAAGTGCAATACACAATTCTATTTCTAATTAGTGTTTTATCAAGTAAATCATCAAAAAGAAATAGCCATTCAGAGCAAATCCCCCACTACCGTCATCCACTGAACTGTAATCGTCGACATTTTTCTACGAAACGAAGCAAAACTATAGGAAAAGAAAGAACCACACAAATTGTTGAGTCGACGTATGAGAAAAAATTTAACCGACCGGCCAGTCCGAAATTTGCAGAGTGGCAGTGAAGTCACTCACTTCTCGTGAGTTTTCATTTAAACAAAAAGAAATCAAATTCCCATTTAAAAAATTTATCTTGCCCCTTTTTGTGTTTCATTTTAAATCTAAAATTGCATTATTCCAATTGCATTCAAATACAAACACATTAGTCTCTAATTAATCTTACTTTACCCATCGGGGGGAAAAAAACGAAAAAAAAAATTCCAACATCAGTGCGTTGTGTGCAAAAAGGAAAAAAGAAAATTAATATTAAGAAAAATTTTCAAGACGGCAAAAATCCAGTGAAAAGGGAAAAACAAGATTGTTCTGTGTGTTCTCAAAAGTGTGTGCGTGTGTACAATTCACAAAATCTCTCGCAAGAATGTCACAAAAAAAAAGAGAAAAACTTAAAATGCCGTCCGCCGCGTTTACTATTTTAAAGAGTCAAGTCTGAAAAATAAAAAAAAAACACCTTTTAAATTTTCAAATGCCTTTAGGAGGAAAAGAATAACGAATATTGTGGAATTTTTTTCTGGAATAATATTCGACGTTAATGACGTCATTTATGGCTTTTTGGTCGGCTGGCTCTTGGTGTTGGAGTTGGAGATTGAAGTTCTCGACAGAGACAAATAAAACAGATGAATTAATATTTGTTGAAATATTTTTTTCGTCAGGTTAGCAGTCACAAGCACAAGAAAAAAAAGAAGAAAATTTTCTTGTCAAAGAATAGACTGTTGGGTGAAAATAAAGGTGTTGAGGAGGAGGAGTGAGAAGGAGTGAGATAAAGGGATTTCCTTGATTCCCTTTTAATTCGTTTTCTTCGTTATTTGTGGTTTCCACTCCACACACTTTGTACCACCCGGATTCACTCGGATAAAAAAGAACGTCAAAAAGCCGATGATCGTTGACACCGCCGTATGCTCTTTTTTTCTTTTGTCTCCTTTGAGTTTAATTTGGTATTGCCAGGTGCACTTTTTTTATTTGATATGAAGGTAAAATGGTTAAAAAATAGACTGACTTGCTTTTAAACGATTGCTGACCTATTTATAAGTAGTAGAGTAGTAATTTAGCTGAGACTTACCTTTTTATTTTACAAAAAATACAAAACAAAAGGTAAACCATAGGCACCTGTAAAAAAGTAAACCTCAGGTGATGAATCGGAATACAAACATTTTTCAAAAATTGACATTTGCATAGGTCTCATTGCAAGTTATAAAAAAGATCTATACTTTTGAGCACTCATAATGATGTTTTATGTACTGAACTGACGAAAGTGAGTTTCATAATTTTCCTTATGTGTGAAAAAGACCCAATAAAGTCCTTGCTAAGAACTTAAAACACAAACACAAGAACTTAGACACGGTGATGATACTGCGATATTTTTTGTATCCTTTTCTGCGTCAGTACCAACTGGCCTTGCACTTTATTGGTTTATTGAAAAACTTGCCCTTAATGGTACCTAATTGGAATTTTCTATTAAGACAATGACCATAAGCACGACGCTTGTAAAGTTTTTATTTATGCTACTTTATAACTACATATATAAAAAATATTGTTCATATTCACTGTGGGGCCTGTGAGTTTTATAAGTGTTTCGGTGTAAACCAAACAAATTTGCATCTTAGAAGGGTGCGACAACATCTAACTGATAAGCTTCCTGTCGTATCTGGGCGAAACGTTAATTTTCGGGGTTATGAGGTCTTTCTATTAACTTTCTTTTACTTCATAACTGTCCCCACGTTATGAAAACTAAACACAAAGTCCCGACATCAACCCAATCGAGAGCCTCTGGAATCTTTTCGACAAAAATACTAGAAGTCGTGTCATTTCTAACAAAACTGACTTGAAAAAAAGAGTTAGGCCCTTATTGCGAGCGTCGTTTGGCTGTCGATAAACGACGGTTGTCGCTAGTCGAACGTCGAAAATGAAATTTGGTATTGCGTATTCTTATTGTTCGATACTTTCAATTTTTAGTTCGGTCGTTATCGTCTGTATTTTTGCATTCGACTATCACGGAAACTAACTCAAATGTCAAATTATAGGATTTATTCACAATGACAACTTTCATTATTCACAGTAACAAAAATCCTTGTCGATAGAGATACGCAATACCAAAAGGACAATTTATCGAAGCTTTCGACCCTTGTCGCATCAAATGTTAGACGATGCTCGCAATAAGGGCCTTAGTTCAATCAAAGAATTGCACAAAAGGTATTTTTTCGGTTCAGGCTGAATCTCAGCCTCAACCAACATCTTTCGATAACAATTATGATTTCGAGCGAGCTCTCTTCAGTTTTGCCTTCTAAGTCGGTTGAAAGGTCTTTCACTTGCGTCCCCTTAAGACGAGGTCTTCCCTTCCTGCTATTTTTTTTTTTTTTGCAATGGGCTATCAAAAACTCTTCAGGCCAGAGCATTGATATCCATCCGCTCTAGCTATCGTAGTCTAACGATGCATAGACTTCTTGTTATGCTCGTTGTTAAATCTCCATCTCCACACATTGTCTTCACATACAAGACACAAAATATTAAGCTTTCCAACTAACAAAAAATTTTCAAGCGTTTCTGGCTATCGTTCAAATTTCATTTGCGCGCTGCGCTGTTTTGTTGATACTTGCAACTGTGAAATAGTTAATTTCACGATACACCTGCAGTCGGAGTTCGTTAATCTTAGCTTCAGTTTTGAATTCTCAGGGAAAAATTGTAGTTAAATTAGAAACGTTTACCTATGAGCTCTTAAGTGTGGTGCAACAAGCACCTTGAGCTCTACAGCATTGCAATGACTTAAAATTTCATTCTTATTCGGTTATTGCAACAAGCTCGACTATTGCAACTAGATACCATTGTTTTAATTGTTTGCGAAAACGCACTGTATCTTTCTAAGGTGGAAATACTTGGTGACCTACAATGTTACTCGATTCTACAAAAAAGTGTTTGATTCTCCGTGGTTCTGAAGGATGGTAGGAGTGAATGGGAACAAAACTTGGAAGTTTTTGTCGAAATTATGAACATTGTATGTATATAGAAACTATAGTAGGATTATGTAGACTTTTAGACTGGTGTCGAACCCGATTTCTCCGTTCCAACTTAGCAGTCTGCATTCCAAGCTATTGGTTTCACTATTGTGTGTTTAGAAAAGCGAATGCTGCGCCTTCGGTGTCCTCCGGTTCATAAGATTCTTAAATCGCCTTTTGAACTTACTATAGTTTCTATATTAATACAATGGTATAAACACCACAAAGCTATCCGCATAGCTTAGGTAACAATCCGATTGCGCTACACATTTTTATCTTATAACTATCCGACAGGCTTTTATAAATTACCATTTTTTATGATGTACTTATTTTTTCGGGCTAGCGATTATATAATAACTAGATTGTCGGGCTATTCCTTAGCAGGTCGTGTGCTCGATTTGTAGTTGTATCTTAATAATTTTAGTCCCTGTCCATACGTGTTATGCCCATAAGAAGGAGGCTCGATGCGCAAAACGAAATCTGATTTATCTGCCTAAGCCGTACACTTTGCGTGTCCAGAAGGGTATTATAACGTTATGCTTTTTTCAATACAGTTTTCAACACAAAATGTCTTCTGGATATGCACTTAGAAACTACATATTACATTTTGCAGTGAACACTTAAGCCGTTAGTTCGGAATTTGTGGGTCCTTTTCATTCTCTCATAAGACTGGTTGAGCTTTTTGATTTTATTCCCCCAAATTACGTGAAAACTATGGGTTTTTGTTTAAGACCAAATCATTTGGTCTTAAACAAACAAACAATTTGTTTCCTCGAACTCCCACGTAACAGGCAGACTCGCTAACCATTGTGCTACTTGCACGAAATTGAAGGATATTCGCTTTTTTTTATTTTGAACTTTAAGGTGAATATTGAAAACGTTCCCTTATTAAGGAACTTATATAAGTAGATACTTTACTACCTGCTAAACCTTATGTCGTAATATGTTGTCAGAACTTTCAATGCTAAAATACGTAAGTGTGTACGTTTGTAAACCACTTTCCGTTGCCATTGAGTCGAATAAAACAAACCTCACGTTATTCACTTTGAGCTTCATAAGCTTAACATCCCTACAGACTCGTTGAAATATTCGTAAACCCTTTACATGCATTTCAACACTGCACCATTTCTCACACCACAATCTCTGGCAATGCTGCCGAGTTGATCCCCCTTTTCTCGTACTCGTACTCGCACACATTCATTGATCCCCTTTTAAATTACCATTAATTTGTTTTCAATCTTTAATTTTATTTCAATTATAGAATTTATTTATCCATTCCAATCACACACACTCACTCTGTCGACCTTAATAACAGGATTTCATCTGCTCGTTCGCCCCCTGTCCTACTGAAGAGGGGAATTAAAGAAGAAGCAAGATATCAACACAAAAAGAGGAAAACACCCAACCTTAATTTTGCTTTTTAAGTGCTTTAATTTGTTGCTTATTTTTTGTGACTACCACTCCCACCGAGTTGCCCTGTTAAGACGGACAGAAATTCACTTATGTACATCCTCTCTCTTTCTTGGTTTCGGTTCCAAACAAAGAGTTTATTGTATTTCGCGTTTTTTTTGTTTTTTAACAACAAAAGTTTAATAAAATGAAAACACAAAAAGGGCGACTAAGATTATAAATTTTTTTTCGCGTTAAAACAACAAAACTAATAAATTTTATAATTCTTTTATTCTTCTCTTTCAAAATATCTCTTCTGGTGAAAAGTTGAAACAAAAAAAAAAAAATTGAAATAAAAGAAAGGAAAAGAAAAATTGTGTGCTGTGCGTGATTTAGTAAACAAATAAACAAAGTTTTGTTTACTATCTACCTATATATTTTGTTTTTAAAACATCATCAACAACAACAACAAACCGGTGTATTTTCGGTATAAAAGAATAAATCATAATTCAGGAATAAAGCAGCAGCGCAGAGGAAAAGAAAATCCAAAAACTAGCAACAATGGGAGATGAAATTAGTGATCGCAACGATCCCGAATTGAAATATCTGTCGGTTGAACGGAATCAATTCAATGATCCAGCAACACAGGCGGAATGGACACAGAAACGTTTGGTTTGGGTGCCTAATGGAAACCAGGTTTGTAAACTACTTTATATACTATTTACTATATTATTATACTCTCTTTCGTTACTATTTAAAATTTTCATTGAATCTTTGTGGTTGGCGGGTGCGGGTGGTTTCGGTTGTTTCTCTGTTCACAACAAATCCACAATTCAAAATTGTATACGTTACAGAAAATAAAAAAAAGTAGATACGAACTGAATCTGAATAAAAGCAAATGATTATGTCGATTTGTTGATGATGATGATGACGATGGGGGCGTCTTTGGAGAGTAGAGTAAAACAAAGATAGGTATTCCTCCAGTTCAAAATAATTTCTCTTTTTGTGGTCTTCTTCGTTCTTGGTTGTTGGCTGGGTTGGATTTGTAGACGAAATGGATTGAATATTTCTTTCTATCTTCTCTATACTCATTCGTTGTACCCTACTGAAGTACAAGTGGAATTGTTTCTACTATGAAAAAAAAAAAAAAACGCAAGGGACAAAAGAACCATAAGAAATAACCCAACGACAACGATAAAACTGTTGATAAAAATGTGTGGAGGAGAACAAATTTGAAGCACCTTTTAATGAATCATAAAAGCCAAACAGTTTTATCTGGTCTAGTTGGAGGAGTAGGTACCTATAGGATTTGTAGAGAAAAAGCAATGAATGGTCGTCTGTCATTGTATTTTCTAGACATGGTGGTTAAAAAGTTACGATTATTACATGTTTAGGGAATTGGTAATTTGTAGGAATTGATTGAAGCCTTCATTATTGGGGGTAAGGACTAAGCATAGATGGTGGTTTTTTTTTGCATAATCACGTGTAACAGGACCATAACTTCGTAGACGGTTATCGTCCCATTGTCTGCTTTCGGTAGTATCGTCGAAGAGTTCTTATATGTGACTTTGCTTGCATTGATTGAAGAGTATTTATTTCACTATCCTCTTATGAATTTTTGTAACTTTTTTTGGTTTTTGACACCTATCTATCTAGAATGTATAGACCACAGATGTCTTTAAATTTTCGGAATCCAGGCTGTGAGCATTGAAAAAAAGCTTTTGTATTTAAGTTTTATTTTGAGGGTGAAAGTAGTACCTATCTACACAATTCAGAGACTCGATTAGTTAAAGTGGGATTGTTGGTAGGGTATGCATTTATCATTACTCTTTTTTGTTTTTGGCTCCGTTTAGTGAGGCGATTACCTATAGTATTTGCGGTTTGTGATTTTTATGCGAAGCGAAGCAAAAGAAATCTTCTATTTGTTTCAAAATACTACTTCCAAAGTAGAGTTAAGCTGTAAACTGTCAATTTTCTTTAGGGTGGGACGAGTTGACACAGCCAGATTTATGTGAACGGCAAAGAGAAGTGTTTTCATTGATAAATTGAGTGGTCAAATTCAGGAAAAAATAGCTTTTAAGTCTTAAATTGAACATTCTACCATAGGCAGATACGAAAAAAATGTTTTTTCAAATCCAAAGAAGAATTATTTTGAGCTTTCGATAGGTGCTTGTTTTCATTTTAATCCCTTGCGCCAAGCAGTGCGCTCTGTGATTGCGATTTTTGGAACGTATATTAACCTTTCATGTTCGTAGATGGTTGTCACTCCACTCAATCATCAATTTGAATTTAATTGCAGGGATACTGACTCTTTAATTTGTATATAACCACTGTCGGTCTATTTCTGTGACTACAATTAAGGAACGTAGCCTACCTTTTCAGTGTAAGATAAGAGACCGCCGTTGTCACTCCACTCTATAAGGTTCTATGTGTCTTATTTTGCTCAAGTCTACATGTGCTTTAGGACAGTGGATCCAAGAAAAACCTCGTCTTATAAGCGGATACAAGTTGGTTTTGTAAATAAAGCAATTTCGAGTAAGAAATAATTAAAAAATACTCGTATCGTAAGAAAAATGCAAACAGAAACAAATATGTATGTATAGTGGTACCCATGGCGTAATGGTAAGCATGTCCATAGATAGGCACGAATCATAGCAGAGGCAAAAATGTTCTTCCACGGGTATCGCTTTTCGCGAGAAATTGGCAAGTCCTCCGTTAAAAAATTCGTTAGTAAATTCATTGCCATGAAAAGCGCTTTCTCAATTAGCCGTTCGGAACCGGCAGAAAATTGTAGGTCCCCTCCATTCCCTCACAAGGCATGGTTGTGAGAAATGAGCTAGACCCAGCGGCTCCCCTCGCTCTGCTGCGCCACCCTATTTATTTTATTTATTGTTATAGTGAAAAATAAAAATGGATGCGTCATTACAAAAGAAATGAAACTTCGCAAAAGAAGGCGAGTACGAAAGCCCCCAAAAAGAAGAGACGAAGATTATCGGAAATAGACATCTTCATACTTGTGCACAATTTCATTTTTTCGCAGACTAAATTGTTTTTGAGTATTTTTGATTTTTGTGTGTCGTTTTTTTGTTTCATCGAATTTTCAAATCAAACGATTTTACTTCAATAATACAACACGTTTGCTTTTATCTTAAAGCTTAATATGCAGTTACATTATGTAATCCATCTTCTTATCAAGTCGACTTATTCCTATACATTTATGTTTTTTGTTTCTTTATCGTGACGTATATTTGTTTCATTCAGTTTCAAATCATAACGATTAAGTTGTTTGGTTACACGCGTACAAAGAAATCTAAAAAGGGAACGAATAACAATTTTTCATTAAAAAAGGGGATGGAAAACTATGTCAAGCTCGTGATCCTCCAGATATAAGTTTTTTTTTTTTCATAAAAATTGTAGATCTTTTTACAACGTTAAAGAGGGTCTACGATTTCGAGATACCTAGTTAAAGAGGGATGTACTGGAAAAAGGTTGATATTGATATACATCACACCATTAACCGATTATTTCTTACTGCTACTCTCAATCTACTACTCGTCAATTGTACAAACAGTCAAAAATGAAAAAGCCAGTAACTCACTCAATACTCGAATAAACGTTAAAAGCCAATCTCCAAAAGGCTTCTTGATTTTTTTTCGATATTGTTTTTATTGTGCAAGTCATAGCTACAAAAAAAAAAACAATTCCGATGTCAAAATCAAAAATAAATTATTTATTCTACTCAAAAAGAAAGTTAAATATATTTTGAATTCATTTCTTCTAATAGCCTATTCCCACCTGGACGAAAACGTTTGTACAAAAACGAGCTAAACCGTTCCCACTAGTTTTTTACACTTTTTTTTTGAGAAAAAACTCTTTTATTAGTTTTGTTACACATATTTATTGCAAGGTAAAGAAATTCGTTCCAACATAAATTAATTTATAGGTTTGTTCGTTGAAGTCCTAGGGTCGCCCTGGGGTCGCCATTATGCGTTTTTTGAGAAACTGAGAGTCTCCCTGAATGTCAAATTGAGTATTTTTTGAGCCCTAGGGTTGACCTAGGTTTTCCATAAACTCGCCCTAGCTTTTTGCTGTGGCGAGTTGAGAGCTGTCAAATGGCATGTATTTTCTTTTTTTTATTAACAAGGATGTGTGGTGATTTGTAGTTTAGCGTTTTTTGAGGGCTGGAAAGCCCAGGTTTTGTTGACAACTCATGGGGTTGTCAAGAAAACCTGGGTCAACCCTGGGGAAAGTTCAACGAACGAACCTTATATCATTGAATACTTAAAACTTATTAACTTGAAGTGAAGGGAAAACTTTGTTATGACAGCTGTTTTGGGTGAACGATTTCAGCAAACAAAATGGCTTCTATCATGTACAACCACCACTAGTTTTCCTATGGGTTTTATTAAAAACGACTTGTTTGTGAAAACAAGTGGGTTAAGAAAAATTTGTGTGAAAACTTAAGTTTTGGGAATTTTTGCGAAAACCGCGTTTTCGCCCCCGTGTTTATAGGCTGTAAGCCTCTCTTTAAGGATAGCTTTCAATGCCTCGAAAAGCTTTTTCTAACTTTTTCTTACGTGATCGGCAAAAATGTTTGATCATTAAATACGTTAGAGCCATAAGCTCGGCGAACTTTGTTGCGTTACCCTATCTTTTTTTTCATTTATATCATAACTTAGTTTAAAGAAATAAATAGAGTGGTACAGCAGAGCGGGGAATCCCAGGGCCTAGGCCATTTCTCTCAACCAGAGAAGAATTGAAGGTACCCTAATGTTTTACCGAGAATTTTCATATCAATGAAATTATCATCGGATGACTTCCAATTCCTCCCGATGGGTGATACCCGTGGAAAAAATTTTGTTTACCTTCATGTTTCTTGAACTTACCACAGGCAGAAACGCTAACAATAACGACACGGGCAGAACGACTCACGAGGTAAACGGAAACCGCTTTATAATTGAGGAACAAAAAGATTTGTAACTGCAAAACTAATTTGAATTCATAAAAAATTGTACGATATTCTCGCGATTTGTTGCAACGAGAAGAAGAAATGCTTGTTGAATTTAGTGGAACTTATAGGCGGACCTTCTTAATTAAGGATGAAAAAATGCAAAATATGTTCTTAAGTATGTAGGTAGATACTGATAATTTTAAGTGTGCAAACTTCTCTGTAATAACAGCACTGCAGTACGAACTTATAAATTTAAGATCAATGCTTCTTCAATAATTCTTCGAAGGATAATCTTGTAACAGTATTCTGATTTGCAGAACAGAACCACAAGTTAAAAAAAAAAACAGTCATTCTTAAGACAAGACAGTGAATTATCAAAGTTCAAAGACCCATCGAAAGGTGATAAATACTCGAAAAAAGAACGCACAGAACACACAAATAACAACGGTATTTATTGCGTTTTTTTTTCTTTCTTCTTTCAAAACTGGTTCCATGTCAAAAGGTGGACTTTGTGCTCATTGCCGCCACACACAGAAACACACACTGAGTTTTGGTTGTTTTTCGTAGCGCAAAGTTACATTTTTTTTAGTTATGCAAGTTATCTTGTTTTCAGAGGCAACTGTAGTAGGCACACCAAGTATGCGATAAATCTCACACTGCTGTTAACCCACTAAAGTGTAATCATCTACAATCACTTAAAACACAATTAAAGAATAAGTACTTAAGTCGTATTACTATATATCCCAGCGAGGAGGAGGGAGTGGTATGTAATTCGATGGAATGCTAAATACTTTGAAATTAGAGCAACTGCGGCATAATTAGCTTATCACATTGAACCAGGTTTACATTTGGGCATGTGGGATTACAAAGCAACAAAAAAGAAAGACCAAGCAAGAATCAGAACAAAACAAAGTCATTAAAAGAAAAAGATAAAAAAAAATCGCTGTTTAATTTGCAAAATATTTTTCCATGAAAAGATTACACACATCATAAGGAACTTGCAGCTTGTGCTCATATGAAAGCAGAACCTTACACTGCCTGCCTGCCTTCAAGGCAAGGAGCTTGTCAAGCACCCAATAAGCATACATGGCAGTTGGATAAACACTCTGGCTGTATGAAATGAATGTGACATAGAGACGCAGAGTCAGAGAGGCGAATATTACACTAAAGGGAGAGTGAATGAGAACGCTTGGAAGTTTAGTTGCCTGGGTTCTGGTTCTTTTATTGTATATAGTTTTGGGTGGGTGGTGACTGGTGATACGGGGCGAAACGGATGCTGGCTGTATACTACTGCACTTGGGTTCAATGACATTCCGTCAAAAACTGCTTTTTCCACTTCTTAATATTGTACAGCGACCGTAGATGAAGACGATGATGATGCCAACGACGATGGCGATGACGACGTTCGACACCGACAATGCTTTTGTTGTTGTTGCAAACAAGGAGCTGCTGCAGCCAGCCGCCTTCAGGCTCCATCTGCACCGCGTTTGTATAACTTGGGCAGCAGTGATTTCTTAATAAGTTGTAAGAAAATTTGGCAACCTTCCAAGTCATCTTTTGCCTGTACAAAACAAGGTGGTAGTTCGTTCTTACTATTGTTGCATCTACATTATCTATAAATGTGTACCTACCTACTCGTATATGTCGTGCAGAAGGATAAAGATTGTAAAGTTGTAGACGAATTATTCGGATTATGTATAGTGCGGTTTTGGTTTAATCAACTCTGGAAATTAACCTAAAACTGTCGGATTTTACTGAATGAACGAATGTTGTTGGAATGTTGTCTGTCGTATAGAATTTACTTAGCTGAATTGAAGAAAGAACAGGCGCACAATTGAATGTCTGGAAGTTTGAATCGTATCCTTAATTTTGAGTGCAACAATTGTGCATACAAATTGGATGTTAAAGCTGAACAGTTCATGTCTGCCCTCATTATTATTGAAACTCTTTATATACTCAGTTGTTTTATGGATAGAGATGCTTTGTCATCACATATATAATATATTTGACTTTTTTTTTGAAAAGAAAGAAAGAAGCATTCTTTAAAAATTGTATTTATCGAAAAATTTTGATATTTTTAAGACCGCAATCTGAAGGAAGTTGAAGCGATTATGGTCCACGCATTCGGATTTGCAACTGTTGAAGAGAGGAATGTTTTTCAGATTGAAATTCGGTTATCTTTAAAGTACCCATGTAGAATTTCATTAACAAATACTCGTATGATAGCAGAAAAAAAAAAAACATGAGCGGAAATGATCTGAGACTGAGCACAGCTAGTTAATTATTTTTTGTTTGCTAATCCCAAAAAAATTAAAATATTTTTTTGTTTGTATTTTTAAGTTGTTAACTTTTGAGATTATTGTTGCGGCACATTTTTATCTACATAAAGGGTGTTTTTTTAGAGGTATAGAACTTTGAAATAGAATAAAACAATGATGACTCTTTTTTATTGATATGAAATTTACTTTATTCGGAAGACAATCTTCTGGCATTATAATTGAAATATGGTTTCTGGCATACGACCGCCACGGCTGCCTCGGACGAAGTCTAATCTGGAGCTCTAATTTTCGATGACTTTTTCCAACATTTGTGGCCGTATATTGGCAATAACGCGCCGAATATTGTCCTCCAAGTGGTCAATCGTTTCGGGCTTATCGGCGTAGACTAGCGACTACTCATATCCCCACAGAAAATAGTCAAGCGGCGTTAAACCGCACGATCTTGGAGGCCAATTCACGGGTCTGAAACGTAAGACTATTCGGTCACCAAACGTTTCCTTCAATAAATCAATTGTGCCACGAGCTGTGTGACATGTTGCACCGTCTTGTTGAAACCATAACTTCTGCACATCATGGTTTTTTCATTGATGAACGAAAAAGTCAGTAATCATCGCTCTATAGCGGTCACCATTGACTGTAACGTTTTGGCCAGCATCGTTTTTAAAGAAGTACGAACCAATTATTCCACCAGGCCATAAAGCGCACTACACAGTAAGTTTTTCGGTATGTAACGGTTTATCAACATACACTTGAGGATTATCATTTTACTCCAAATACGGCAGTTTTGTTTATTCACGTATCTATTCAACCAGAAGTGAGCTTCATCGCTAAACAAAATTCGCTTTCAAAATAAATTTGCATAATTTGGAAGCGTTGTTCAGGCGTCAGTCTATTCATGTTGAAAATTGAAATGCCAAACCAAACTAAACACAAATCACTTGACAGCTGACAAAATGGCCGCCAGTTAAGAAAGTGTTGCCAACTTAAAGTTCTATACCTCTAAAAAAAAACACCCGTTATTTTACAGTTCTAATTGATCTTCACGAAGTATTGTTCAAGGGTTTCTTCCAAGTGCTCCAAGTTTTCATTGCGAACAATTTTAGACTTATAGCGTTTTTCATTGAAATTCGAAAGGTTTACTTCAATTTTTTTTTTTAGTATTGGTAATAAAGATGGTCAAAAGGGTAGCGAGAGCCAAAAACAAATAGCTTGTTGACTGCATTCTGTCAAACTACATTGTTTAAAAAAAACGACCAGGTTTGTGTCTATTCACAAACAGAAACGAATAAAATTGTTTCTAAAGTTCAAGTGCTACCAGTCACATTCAATCCCCTCTCTTAGACCTTAGAGTATCCCCTTACAACCATAGACATTTTCAAACAAAACTATCGGCCCTATCGAAGTAACCGTCGGAGCTGAGTTTTCTCAGCAACGTTCTTTTTTTCGGAGATTCAACTTTGTTTCGAAGTAGTTGTCGTCGTAAGAAATTTTTTCACAAATGCGGCAATGCAATGCATTCCCAAAACTAAAATCTCCGCAACAAAAACTTATCGGAGAACGTCGGATCGTCCGATCGGAGAACTACCACGAAGCAAAATGTCTCCAATCGGAGAGAATTTCGCTCCGACGACGGTTACCTCGAAAGGGCTTTTGCACTTGATAGTACTCACTTCGTCATCATGTCATGAACCCATGCAAATTCGACATTTTCGTTCACTCATGAATAAACCAAGTGGTGAGTTTTCGTTCACTCAAAACTTTCTCTCGAAACTGTGTTCCTAAAATCAAGATTTCTCAAGAATTAATTAAGCGATATTGGTGAAATTTAACACAGGTCTTCGAAATATAATTCACTAGGACCTAGACGAATGATTGTTTTCGACTACAATTTTCATTTTTTGTATTTTTTTGTTAAAATTTCTGCCAAAAATCAAATTTTTGTTTTTTTTCTTTTTCCTTTGTCCAAGTTCTAGTTTATAATCTTTTTTGTTCACTTTAAATTGTCCTGTAAAATGTTCTGCTGTCAACGCGGATGCACCTTTTTTTGAGGGGTCGGCGGATATGACGTCACAACGAGCGTGAGAGCGTAACAAACAAATTCACTTTCTCATTTATACTCTTAGTTAGAATAGGATTCGGTTTAAAATCTGGTCAGTATACTAACTTACTAAGGTGGGCAATACAGTTTGGAGTGAACCTGGGCCTCAACCAACATCCTTCTATTACGACTTCGATTGCGGGCAAGCTCTCTCCAGTTTTGCACTCTACGTCGGTTGAGGTCTTCTTCCACTTGATTGCGCCACCTAAGACTAGGTCTTCCTCTTCCACGATTACCCTGCAATGTGCTTTCGAAAACCCGTCGAGCCGGAGCGTTTGGGTCGATCCGCTCTACATGGCCCAGCCATCGTAGTCTCGCGATGCGTTCTGGTCGCGATCTGGTCGGTATAACCTCAACAAAAACTGGCAAATTTGGCCATATTATCGCAAAAACAAAACTACTAGTATGAAGTATCTTTAAAAAACTGGTCCAGAAGGAACATATTCTTGTTCAGACAACATACACAGATACATAAGGTGGCGCATCAGAGCGGGTAGCTAGCTCATTTCTCACAACCATGCCTTTTGAGGAAATGAATGGAACCTACAATTTTCTGCAGGTTCCGAACGACAAATTGAGAAAGCGCTTTTCATGACAATGGATTTACTATCAGAGGACTTGTTAATTGTGTTGTGAAAGGAGATATTCGACACTTATTGTTTCTGTTGGGATTCGAACCACGAGCCTCCCGCGTAACAGAGAGGTATGCTCTCCATTACGCCACTAGCACCAAAAGCTAGTAATAGTAATAGTACTAAATCTGCATCACGCAATAAAAAAAAAAAAAAAAAAAAACCAAACCCAAACCCAAAACACACATAGCCACAGCATAGACAGATTATAAATTACGAAAGTGAATCCGGAAAATGTCAGAACCATGAAAAAACGACCCCCAAAAGCACTCGAAAATGACAGCTAGTATCGTAAAACGTAATCGCAACGTAACAATAACGAGAGGTCTTTTTCGAGTATCGTTATTTGTAATACGGAGTCTAAAGATGTCCCGATCTTCATTTGTTGCATTGTATTGGCTCCATTTTTTCGCTTCTAGATTAAAAAAAAAAAAGAATAAGATTGAAATGGCATTTTTCATGTTTGCATGGATAACTTTCCAAAGATAAAATTATTTCCTGTTAACTGAGAAACCAGATGCGTAACTTAAACTTATTTCGCGATTATCTGAAAAACTGATAGCGTTTTTCATTGAAATTCGAAAGATTTACTCTCAAATCGAGAACTACTCCTCAATAAAACATGCTTTAAGTTTTTTCCTGGTATTGGAGATTAAACTTATGTTCACATACAGGAATTCAAATTTTCATGTTTTGTAGTTTATTTTATCCTGTCAATGATTGAATTCTAACTTATTTACTCGTTTTCTCATAATCTATAGCAATTTTTTCAACCCAATAAATTGAAAATAAGGAAATTGTTTCCCATTTAAAGTTTGACAGAAAAAATGTTTTTGCATGTGTGAGTGAATCCAGAGTAGATCTCCCAACCAAACGGGAGTAAATCTTCGGCGTTTAGAGTAATTCCGGATGTCCTTTTTTTCCAATGAAACATGGAAATTGGGAAAGGAGTAAATCTTTTCACAAAAGGAGTGATTCTTTTCGTCAATGAAAAACGATATAAATGTCGTTGGACAGACCCTTTGGAGTTTGTACTCAGACAATTGGGAGATATCCCTTTGTCTTTTTTTTGTGTATTTTCTGTGATGAATAAAGTGCTTATATTTTATTCCGCAAAATAGATAACACTGTTAATTTTCACCAGAATGTTACAGATAACTGGGTAAGGGCAAAGATAACATTCCATACCGGTGAATATTGCCGTATAAATATACACACACCTCATTGACTCTAGCGCAGATATCAAAAAGATATGAATAGAAAATTCAAACGCTGAGCAAACACATTCTTAGTCTATAGTAATAAATAATAATACCTATAACAAAAAAGAAAAAGAAAGAAAGAACATCACTACCGGGAAAAACACATGATGCAGGTGGGTCGCGTGTTTTTTTTGTGTTTGATAACTGACACATCATCAGACAGCAGAGGTGATTGAGTTATCAATGCCGGTCTCTTTTTTCTATGTTTTGTTTTTCCGCAAAGCATTTTTAATTTAGTTATTTGTCAACCAAAGCATGTACATGGTATACAACGTTTGTGAATATTCTAACTATAAAATGAATTGTGGAATTTGTTGGGTTTGGGGAATGCATTGTGTTTTAGGGGTGGAATTGTATTGCAAAATCATTGCAAAGTTAAAATTTTCTAATTAAAATGAGACCAGGAAAACATTTTTAAAACAAAGGGGACAGATTTGTGATTAGTGAGCAGATATTGAGATTTGTGAAGGTAGATCCATACTTTGCCGGGAGGCAATTGGATTCATGTCATTCTGTTTAAGTTTCGTTAAGCAAAAAGCCGGTTAAGGTTGTCCACAGTAATTCAGTGAGGACGCACCATAAATAATGACATTTCTTCGACTTCTGTCATACTTATGGCGCTTTCCATTGGTTTCACTCAGGGAAGCACTCATTTTAAAAACCAATGGAACACGCAAAATTGTTTCTAATCAGTTTCCTTTGTTTGAGTGAAACACATGGCTCTTAAAAAATATTTCTTGAAGAAACTTTTCATTTTGACATTTGAGTAACATGTGTTAATGCTCAAATCAAGAAGCGGATGTCACTCCTCAGACTCATGAGAAGCGATCTTTTTGTACCAATGGAACGGGTTGAGAATGCTTTTGGACACTCCTGGACGGTTCTTTTCGTCATGATTTTTGGAACTCATCAGAACAAAAACTTGTCAATTATTTCTTTATTTTAAAATTCAATTCAACTCACTGATGATATTTCTTTAAACTCCATTTTGTTTATGTACTAAGTGTACGTACTAAAAAACGACGTAACAAAAATCCTCTTTGTAACTGTTTGACATAAAAAAAAATAATATCCGCTTTAGGAAACTTTTGGAATTCATTAAAATACTGTTCTCCAATTAAGGCCTTAACAGCGATTTCCAATTAAGTTTTCACAAAACTCTTACACTTCTCGTCATCTATTGAACTTTGCGCCGTTTTATTTTTATTTTTATTCTGCCATTCATGCCACCCCCTTCGTACCTACACACAAACTTTGCCTTCCTGAATTGAACCGCAAATTACTTTTACAACAACATCAAAGTTTGAATATACCAGCAGCAGCGGCACTACAAATTTGTAAAGTTAATGCAAATCGACAAAACTATATAGACAAGCACATAACGACAATGTAGGTAGCAGCAGCAATCTACAACCAAAAAAAGGAAAAAAATGAGGTAAAATTGGATAAAAAAAAAATGATACACAAAGGGAGGGAGAGAGAGAAGCAAGGTAAAAATTCAAAAGTGGAACATGTGGGCGCGTTCCACTTCCTAACTCAGTCAGTCAATCGCAGTACATGTCTCTCTTTATCTGAAATTATAATTTATAAAATAAAATAAAAGAAGAAAGAACAAAAAACCAAAGAAAAAAAGTAGTAAAACATAAAATAGTAGAGTAAAATAAGGGGAGAGACAAGTTACCGTGACAGCAGTCAGCCAACGTCGTCATTCGTCAATATAATGTGAACTTCGAGAATGCAAACCTTCTCTAATGGGAATAATATAAATACTTCACCAAAGTCCAATGCAGCAAGAACACTCATTTTCACTGTTCATATGAAGGTGAACGTTGTACTTTGTACAATAAACGATTAAGAATTTTACATCCGAACTGATAAGGATTCTTATTTGCAAATTGTGGCAAAGTACAAAAAAAAGTTATATTTTGTCGTTTTAAAGGCACGTAACGATTTTAACTTAAAGAAGAAAAGTCGCAGCTGGATACAGAAAGGTATAAAACGTGAGAATAGCTTGCGACAGTAATTGGCACGAGTAATTTTTCATCCGAATACCTACAGTCTTATATAAGAGAAAAGGTTTCTTCTAAAGTTTAATTTCAATGCAGAAATAGTAGTTTAGGATCCTGCTTCTCGATAACTGATGCGGTAACCTGGTTATTTGGCAACTGACCTTAGGCTTCCAGAAACCAGCTAAATATTTCTAAGAAATAAAAAAGAATACGAATACTCCAGCTAAGCAGGTCTGAACTCTGTCCGTTGATTGGCATGCTCAACGGTTAAAACTCATTGGGTACCCACATGATAAGAATGGGCTTTATCACATCCGATTTATATGGAGGATGCCAAGACGAAGAGGCAGAGGAAGGATCGTTTTACTTTGTCTTTGAGGGCCCAAGCTTGGGTCACACTACGAAAAGAACCCTGCGGAAGAAAACTTCTTCGACGAACCGGCCACTTGCCACTGAACATCAGACCTAAGTTCGTTTAGGAATTTAAATGGTTCAGTGAGGGTTCTCAAGCCCAATGGAATATAATCAACTCAATTCTCCCCTCTTCATCTATCGGGTGTTTTTTTAGAGGTTGGTTTTTCGAATAGGGATAAAACTGACATCCTGTTGAATAAAGAAATCGGCCAACTCTGATGTCATTTATGTTCATCATGAACAGGTTGACAAAAGACAAACGCTTGGAAATCGTGCAAATTTATTTCGAAAACAATGGTTCAGTTTGCGAAGATTACCGCAAGCTCCGTCCATTTTATGGTCGACATAATTGTCCATCAGAGCAATGGATTCGGTTAACCGTGGATCGTTTTCGCACTACGCTTACTTTATGTGATAATACGCATCCGCAGATACGTCGAACAAGTGCACACCGAAGAAACAATTGCCGCTGTAGAGGAAAGTGTTGAAGAGGACCCGAATGAGTCGATTCGCCACCTTGCACAGCAATTGGAGCTTTGTCTTGTCCATCAACTTTATGAAAGATTTTGCTTACGACCTTACAAGACTAGCTTTTGCAAGAATTAAAGCCACGAGAGGTCCGAAAATGAGATTGATCTCGATGCTGATTTTCATCGCATTTTGATGAGGCTCATTTTTGGTTGAGTGGTTATTTACAACAAGCAAAATTTTTGCATTTGGAGTGAAGAGAATCCACCTTGAGACGCCATTACACCCAGAAAAACTGACTGTTTGGTGTGTTCTATGGGCTGGTGGAGTCATTGGGCCATACTTCTTCCGAAATGATGCTGACGAGCCAGTTACCTTTAATGGAGACCGGCATAGAGCCACGATAACCGACTATTTTGTTCCCGAATTGAATGGCATGAATGTGGATGAGATGTGGTTCCAACAAAACGGCGCTACATGCTACACAGCACACGTCACAATCAATTTATTGAAGTAAACATTCGATGAGCGCATAATTTCGCAGAATGGACTTGTCCATTGTCCACCAAGATCGTTTTATTTGACACTATTGCTTGTCTACGTCAACAAACCAGAAACGTTAGGGGGCTTGGAAGCCAACATTCGAGGCGTTTTTGCCGACATAAAACCCTCAAATGGTCGAAAAAGTGGTTGAAAATTGGACCTCTAGACTTTAATTTTAATTTTGGTGGGGGCAAAACTTCCATTTATTAGGCTTAATACAGGCTATTAACTCACAAACTAAGAAACTTAATAGCTAAGAATTACTAACTAGTTGGACTGCTTAGGAGACGAGATTTTAGGCAGGGAGTACTCATATTGAAGTCAAAACAAGAGGAGTGAGAGTTGAAACTCCTCAGCATTCGGGAGATGGGTTCATTGGAGCCGTAAGAGGTTCGATGGGTGGGAAGATAGAAGAGACGGGGATTCCGGGTGTTACGAGGGTTAGTATTTAGAAAAATGGATTCGTTAAGGGCTGGACAGTAGTCAATGGTACCTGTAAAGACTCGGTGAATGAAGAGAATGTCAAATATTTCTCTTCGATCTTTCAGCGTATTGAGGTTGAGGAGTTTGATTCGGTCTTGATAAGGAGGTAATATCAAAGGATTACTCCAATTAAGACCTCGAAGAGCAAATCAGATGAAACGGCGTTGTATGCTCTCAAGTCTGGCAATGTGCACTTGTTGGAAAGGCAACCAGACTTGACAAGCGTATTCAAGAAACAAACGGACAAATGAAATGTAAGGGGATCGGGTTACGTAGGGGTTAGCAAATTCTTTGGACCATCGTTTCACGAAGCCAAGTGCTTAATTTGCCTTATGGATTAAATTGTAGATATGCTTGAGGAAATTCAGCTCACGGTCGCAAATAATCCCAAGGTCCCGGATCACCTCAACGGTGGAAATGATTTGGACGTTTAGAAGATAGAGACGGGGAGGAGATTTAATGCGTTTACGTGAGAAGGTTATAGATTGGCACTTGGAAACATTTAGCTCCAGGCAGTTTTTGGAGCACCATATTGAAAAATTGTCGAGGTCATGTTGGAGGTGGGAAGAGTCTTCAGAAGAAGAAATGATCCGGTAAAACTTAGTATCGTCCGCATAGAGAGAGATAGAGGAGTGTTTGATGATCATTTCAATGTCGTTAATACTGAGAATGAAGAGGGGAGGGCCTAAATGGCTGCCTTGGGGAACACCGGATGTAGCTAGAAAGCGGCTGGATAAGGTGGATCTGAATCGAACGGTGTAAAAACGGTTTTCTAAATAAGAAAAAAATCCATCTTAACAGAATGGGTTCAAAGCCGAGGGTGGATTGTTTAAAAAGAATAAGTTTGTGAGAGATTTTATCGAAAACTTTACTAAAGTCAGTTGAAATTACATCGACCTCCTTTCCATTCTCCAAGGCTGAGAGGGAAAGTGAGACAAAGTCAACGAGGTTTGTTGTTGTTGACCTGCCTTTGAGGAACCCGTGTTGTCTAGGGGAAATGAGAGATTTGCAACGAAAACTTAAGTTTTCATACAATATGCTTTCGAAAATTTTGGGTATATGCGATAGTTTAGCGATGGGACGATAATTTTTCACGTCGTACTTAGGACCTTTTTTGTGTATAGGGGTTATATAAACGCCGTTTTCCAAGCTTGGGGAAAAACTCCAAGGGATATGGACAAGCTAAAGATTTTTGAGAGGAGAAGGGAAAGAGTGGCGGAGACTTGGCCTTATTTGAACCACATCATATTTAAACAATAATGACATATTTTCTTCTGTTTTATTTGAATTCGAAGTTCTATACCTCTAAAAAAAACACACTTTATAAGGTCAAAGTTAAACAAACAAACCAATTTGCTGTGAAATGAAAACCTGTTGAATAAAGAAGAGTAAATTATGTGATTAGCTAGTGAACCTGAGACAAAATTGGAACATATTAGAAGTGTCTAGTTTTATGACTTTTTGCTCGACTAAGCAAAATTAATACAAAAACCAACTGCCTACTCGCAAGAAGTTTATTTAAAGAGCATATGGCCTATCGTGTTTCTCGCAACCATATTTTGTGAGGGAATAGAACGAATCTTAAATTTTTTGACGTTCCTGAACGGCAAATTGAGAAAGCGCTTTTAATGGCATGAAACTACTATCGGAGAAGGTTAATTTAGGCTATCGGAGAAACTGGCAATTCATTTTGAAAGGCGATCCCCTGGGAAAAAATGATCTTTCCTTGTAACAGGCAGACACTTTTACGCCTCCCACACCACACTAGCTCATAAAGTTCTTCCATTATTTGTCATAGTTTTTATAAATATAATCGATTTCCTTTAGTAACGAAAAAAAGAAGAAAAAAATAGTTTTCTAATAACTAAATAAAGTTGTCGATCTTATAGGTACATATTTGCAAATTAAAATAAATAATTGTGGCTATTTTTGAAGGCGGAGGGTACCTACTTTAAAGACTAGTTGCTTCATGATTTAACAAGTATGACATTCCCCGAGTGACAAATGCTTACCTTTCTTATTTATAGACAACGCATTTGAATACTAAACAACAACTGTTACGTTACGAATGTTCTGTTTTGAATTTCATGCCATTACGGATTTTACTACATATTTGCATAATAACGATTGTCGTCAAATGAATTCAAATCCCACGGCACAATCTTTTTCTGCATGACCACTGACTGGCTATGTCACCGTCGGCATCGCTGTTGACTACATCGTAAATCTTGAATAAAAAATAAATTATTTTCTAATAACTCTGGATTCTTCAAATCCACGTTCAGTAAGTGTGAGTGTCTGTTTGTGGCGAAGTCTTAAATCAATAATACAAAATAAACGCCATGACACTGCTGCCGCACCCTTCCTGCCATCTAAATTCAAGGTGAAAAATCACGCGAAACCAAATCAGTTATGCTTGTCTGCCTAGCCGCGGGACGCAACGCCGACGTATGCTGGTGAAATTTGTTTTAGTGCTTTGGATATTTTGGAGATGTGTACTTAGAATTAATAAGTTAAACTGACAGATTGGGACACAAAATTTTTGTTAAATGAAAGTCACAGTGACTCGCGCCTTCAGCTTAAATTCAAAAGCCGAGTCGCGCCGCGTCGACTCCAGAGTGAACAACTTCTGCGTCGATGAACTGCTTGCATTCCACAATCCCTGTTTTGCTTTTCATTTGTGGGTGGGTCCTTTTTTGGCATGAATTTAACACAAATAATCCTGTCAATGACGTTTCCAATATGCACTTTTGAGACTGACCACAGGGTGGCTTGGTTTGTTTTTCTCTTGCCAAATTAAAAAATCTCCTCTCAAACAAAGTTGAAGGAATTTCATTAAAGAGCCTTGAACTTGTAGGCATGCCGCTGGCACATCGCACATCGCACACTCTGCTCTGCAAAGATCCCATATCTAATCCTATTTTCACTCTAGTTGTTCAGCACAACACACACACACACATAAACACACATTTTCCTTTATAAAAAGGTGTGTAAAAACAAAGAACTACATTCTTTTTGAATGCGCATGCAACGCTTCTGATAAAAATAGTCGCGGCGTTTACAGCCGGCTGGCTCTTGTTGGTTGCTTGTTGGTTGTAGGTTCTTTGGGATGCAATTAACAAACGCAATGCAAGACACACTGAATTATGCATAAAGCGAAGAATGAAAGAGAAAGAGTGTAAGGAACTTTGTATTGCAATAACGACAAACGGGAAAGAAATAAGCCAGACCGATAAAGAGTTGAAAAATAAATAAAACTATACCTACGTTACGTTGGAGACACCACCAGCACACCATCACACCATCACACCATCCAGCCAGCAGAAAAGGAAGGCATCAATTGCGGTTCGTTAACTAGAAAGGAATGCGGTGTGGCGTGCATGGTGCAGCAGCAGTTCTTGTCTACAATTTGGATTTTCACTTTCGATGCACTTGATTACGTCCAACACAACACACAACACAACACAGCACCAGCCAGAACCTATCAATGGATTTGATTTTTGATTCTTGTTGTGATGTGTGTAGCGGCGGGAGGGGGTCCTTTGTTTTAAATTGATTATATTATGGGTGATGGTGGTGATTGGTGAATCATTTTTAAATTTATAGGTAGGTACATCGTTAAAGCGTAGCCACCTGGACGACTAAAATTAATGCGTAATCTACGGACGTATGTTTTAGATTAGATTGTGACGAATATTTGGGGAAATTATTGTTTGCTTTCGGGTTGAGATATATTTATTTTTTTTTAAGTTGGAAATAGTATGATGATGTCTTATCATTGATGTGTCAATGAGCTTCAAGTAAAACAGGAAGACAGACAAGCGCTTTTTATAAAATTCACTGACACATCAATTGATGTCGTGCCAAACTAAAATGGTGAACACGTGTGTACCTCTGATTTTGATAAGTCAGTCCTTTGTATTCACATTCCTGTGATGAGTCAGTCAGTTTTGAGCTTTTTTTTCTGTTGGAGGTTTTTAAAATACCAGCTGAGCACTCAGACCTAAATACCGGTCCATTGTACGACCAGTTAGCAACCTTCTATTTGTTATAGCTTTCCAGATGTTCGGAGAAAATCCAAAAGACGCTGCCATGATAAGGAGCCTAAGTTACCAGCTCTCACCAAGTCTGCGCCGAGTATCTGTAAACTCATACGAGAAAAAGCAGGACATTCAGAGAGAGGAAGTGCTCTGCGGTTTCCTCATCTTCTCCACAAGATTCACAGATTGTGGTATCACTTAAGCCTAACACGTTTAAATGTTTGGCAAAAGAGAAGTGCCCGCTGGCAACGCCAATAAGCTTTCTACAGTCTTTTCTGCTACGAGCTAGCAAAAATGTTGCAGTCTTCTTACTAACGTTGGGGAGCATACGCTTGGTTTGTCTGCATCCAATGGAGGAATGCCATCTACGCTTGTGCTCTTCACAGATCCAATCGTTGATTGAAGCCCTCACTGAGGACGCCGGCAGACCTAGCGACGGCTGAGAAAGCTGTCTGAGATCCCTGCCTAGCAAGTTCATCGGCGATCTCATTTCCAGTTATGCCGTGATGGCCCGGAACCCAAATGAGACTCAAAAAATTTTATCTTCCGATCGCATTCAGAGAGCTCTTGCATTCCTGGATCACTTTCGAAGTGGTTAGAGGGCTGAGAAGGGCCTTAAGCACAGCTTGGCTGCCGCTGCAAACAAAGATATACTTCTCCCCGTCAATCCATTGTTCGTAACGTGACTCAAGGTCATTAGGATAGCATATGCCTCCGCTTGGAAAACGGATGCGTATGATCCCAAAGATGTGTGCAGTCGTATGTCGTCGTTCTCCACAAAGACACCAGCAAAAGAACCCTCGTCGGTTTTGGAGCCATCTGTGGAGATACGACAACAGTTCTTTCCAGGCTCATATTCTGGAGTGAACCAGTCCTGAACCGAAGGAAAGTTGACTGAGTAATTTTGACGCAATTTTGAGCTTGACTATTTTGTTTTTATCTTTTGCATAAATTTTCCTTTGAAAACGTTTTACTCGAAGAGTTAATTCTTCAAAAACTTGTTGGCTGCTGAAATTTGGTACCTACAGTGGCAACAACCTTTTAAGTTTTCCACATTTGTTTTGATCAGAAATTTCCTAAAACCCATTTGTTTGCTTTATGAAAATGCGTTTTCTCTTTACTTTTACCAATAACCTGTGATTTTCTCAGAAAACCTTTCCGAACCTGTAATTTTCTCAGAAATTCACTTCAAACCGATAAGAAATGACTCAAACAAGAGCAAATTCATGGCGAAGTGATAATTGAAAACAACAACAAAAGCATTGTAATTATATTTATAAGAATTCAAAAAAATTAGCGTTTGATTTCAAACAAACAAATTGAATAATTTGTCTGTCTCGAGTTAAATGACTTTAAGTTTTAAAAGTGATTCACCAGGTTAAACACCTCGAGACACTGTGAATAAATCAATGAAACAAACAAAGAATTTTGATTAAAACTTGGGAAAAATGAAGTCACGAAGTTTACAACCACAAAGAATTTTAATAACTAATAACAGTTTTATGTGTTTGCATTAACAAAATTGATTTTTAAATAATTTCTCTAGCACTTTACTTAAAAAACAAATAACTTTTTTTTGCAGGGCTTTGTTGCGGCGAGCATTAAACGCGAACAAGGCGATGAGGTTGAAGTTGATCTTGCCGAAACTGGCAAACGTGTGATGGTCCTGCGCGATGACATACAAAAAATGAATCCGCCTAAATTCGACAAAGTCGAAGACATGGCCGAATTGACTTGCCTCAATGAAGCTTCCGTCTTACATAACATCAAAGACAGATACTATTCTGGTCTCATATACGTAAGTACCAAAATACATATTTGCATTCATCCACCCAAAAAGTAAACCTTTTGTATTGTCCTAAACCAAACTTCAAGCGTCAACTTTTGAGTTGTAAAAAATTCATATACTCGTATGTGATGACGACTGATGAGAGGCTAGACAAACAAAAGAGTCAACTTCGTTGAGTGGCTACGTGATTATCCCCCAGAAAATCTGAATAAATATTTGCATTTCATATACCCTACCTATCCCCATGCTATTTATTCCTGATCAATAAAAGAATTTTGGTGATCCCTGAAAAAAAATCGAATGTATCTTTTTGAGACAATGAATTCAATTATCATTTGTTTTTTTCTCAAATGACATTTAATTGCAAAGTAAAACCAATTGTACTCATACCGATATACGAATAATAAGTAATAAAAGTTTTACGCTAATGTAGCGAAAGCGAACAATTTAAAGTGGCGCCCGCCTACAATTAAATTAAATTAGAAACGATCAATGCGAGCTTTTGATGTATGAGATAATGACAAGAGTCAGTCAGCGAACTGCGAAAGTGCATTTGTTTTGGATCAAATGGTTTATGCCAAGCTTTAAGAGTTCAATTTGTAAAACTGTGTGTCGTATTACGAAACCGATTTTGAGAGCGTGAATTTGCCTGACTTGATTGAAATTGGGATAGAAACGCGTGACGAAGCTGCAGTTAAAGAGTTGTTTTGCTCAGTGCATTATTGAGAGACACACTGCCGCATCTCCGACTTTAGAAAATGCAAGAGAGAAGCATAAGAGCGTTCAATAGATTTTCAAAATATTCGTCTTCTAAACTTCTTAAATGTTAACGACCATAAGCTTTAAATAAAATCATTATTATCTACCCACGGTTCAGTGATGATAAGCTTTCATTCCTTCTTAAAGCTTCAACCCTCCCTACAATTTTGGGGCTTTTCGGAAGTTCTCAATTTTCATATTGCTTTTAATTTTTATAAAACCATAAGACTTTCTTAAATCTTTTGAACCTTCTACCGTTCGTTAGACCTTTTTTCAAGTCATCGACCTTAACTTCGACATTAAATTTACAAGCTTTTGATTTTTCTATAGAAGCTCGGACTCTGCATGCCTTTAGTTTTTCTACGAAACCTCTGATCGTAAGACCTAGAGAACTAAGACCTAATATCAGGTTCTTAAGACTAACATAAATTTAAACTAAATATAAACATCGCGTTTGTTGAGGCAGCACTATCATATTGTTATTGTTTTAGTAAAACGACTGTCGAAATAATTGTGATTTTCTTTGCGTGTGTTCAACTTAATGGTTTAGCAAGTTCCAGAACGCATTTATATTTCCAATTCAAGGATAAGCACACAGCTTGGGAGGCGCTCCAAGAAACGTCAAAGGGTGTACTCGTGCCCCATTTGTATAAATATCATGCGGTAACCCTCAAATATTACTTTCTGTAGGATTACGTTTCGTTGTAAGGGCCTAAGATTCTTTAGCTGTATATCTATGCCCGACAGGATTCCCTGCAGATTTTTAGAATCCTTACAATCTTGTAAAATATCTACAAACCTTGAGAATTTTGATAAGCCTAAGACCCTCATTACTTCTACTAACCGTTTTCTTTCTGTAAGTCCTATTCTCTCTGTAGCTTGCAGCATTCTTCCCCTTTACTTTAATTTAGAAAAGACAGACGTGCCAACGGCACAGGCACCACGAAGATAAATAGGTTAATAGGCTGGTGTTTCTACAACTTCTCTAGTGCTTGACAAACTTTTCCTAAAGATATACCCCTTATTATCTGTTGTCCAGCCGCGTTGAAAAAAAATAAATTTGGCACCGGAGCCTAGCGCATTTCTCTCAACCATACTTTGTAAAGGAATGGAAGTGTCAATTACAATTTTTTGGCGGGTCCGAACGGCTAATTGATAAAGCGCTTTTCATGGCATGAAGCTAGGTTAGGTTAGGTTAGGTAAAAGTGGCTGTCATCCAATGAGTATTACGTACGTGCATTGTCTGACACACTTAGACCACAAAGGTCCATTGTGATACCACAGAGATCAGCAATTTAATCACATACTAATCTCAAAAACACGATGTGAGATTAACGATTTGATCACGCATGGCATGAAACTACTATCTGAGATATTGGAAATCCTCGCAAAAGTAACGCCTTCGGAAATCATTTTTCCCCCTTGATATTTCTGGGAACCTCGAACCTCCCACTTAACAGACAGAGACGCTAACCATAAGGACATGGCCACCATCCACCACAAGCGGCCAGGTTAAGCGTTGTAGAATGCTGGGGCCGAATTACCGCACACGGCGCACGTGATCGTACCACAATTTGATATTCAGCCCTATCACAGATTCCATCGTAGACAACTTCCACGCGGAAAGCTTAGTTACGAACTACGAACATTTGTGTTCACAAAATCCGAATGGAATCGAAGAAAGCATTGCCAGTTGCCACACTAAATACCGCCATGCTGGTTTTTTCATTCACATTTTTCTGCAAACACAACTTCTTTCGCATATTAAGACGATGATTTTACATTTCACTCGGATTTGGTGATACCAAATCTACGAATTTCGAGATTCGTTCCACTCAGAACGTATTATGTGATAGTTACATCGGGAAACTTAGACTTTTTTCGATAACGATGCAATCTGTGAGAGGGCTGATTTTTCATCAGTATCTGAACGAATTGATGTCGATAAATTAACATCAGACTGATGTTGTGTAAAATACAGCAAATTTTGAAAGAAAAAAAAATACCCACTCATTCAATCACTGATGCGGTAACTCGGCCCCTGAGTGGCAAATAACTATAACATGTGAAGTTCTGCGACGTACGAAAAGGCAGCTTTTTTTGTCGCTCTGTCGCTTTTCAGTGGTTGGGCAATAATCGTATATCTCATGCGACAAAAGAACTACTATTCGCAATGTCCCATTCTCTTAACAATTTCGTACTAAAAGAACCACTTTAGATCTTGAGTTTCCACTAGAATCTGATTTTGTTTTACCAACCCCTCTGTATTTAATTTTTTTATCTCACGACATTTTTTAATCACCTCAATTCAGAATTTCCATTAATTAAATATCATAAATTGGTCTTAAGAATGGAAACAGTTTTATTTTTCGAAAAAGGTTTTCATAGACACAAACGTATGTATATCTAATTTCAACAAATAAGCAATTAAAACGAACAGAGGATTAATTAAGACAACAAGATGTAGCCCTAGACTCCGCACACGCTGCGAGTTTAATTTATTCATTTGTAAAACAAGTGCCAACAATCTCATAAAAGACGAATGCTGCTTGCTACTGCTGTCACCCGTTAAAAATAAAAATTTAAATTAAAAACAAAATATTAATAAAAAAAAAAAAACATAATGAAAATCACTCGAGTTTCTTCGTTATGATTTTATTTTTTGGTGTAAAATTTATAATATTTCTCGATTAATTAGGTTTTTGCCCACAATTTTCCTCTCATATACAAGTGTCACCAAATAGAGTGCTGTTCTGCGTCTGATTATGAAAAAGAGCAATAAATAATCGTATTGGTTTTGATTGACGCCCTATTAGCATAAATAGCTTGAAGGAATACGCTGTTTCTTTTGGTGCTTTGGTAGTAAAAAAATAATGTGTTAATTAGAATGGCCGATTGGGTTTGAAGTCATCATATCCATTTATATGCGCAAAAATAAAATACGAACTATAAAAATTGCGAGAAACGCGTGTGGCTCGACATTCTCCATTAATAATGACAACGATGTGCAACTGAGGTAATTGATAAATGTGATGTGACTGTTGGTCTTGGTCGTCCCACAACTGCCAGCCGCACCAACCATCACCGTCACTGCCTCCACATGTATACAAATTGTACGCCCGAATTAAATGTAACGCCAAGTGCAACAGCCGCCCAAGCCCTTAGTAATCGCGCGATAAGCGTGCTCAACCGCCACAGCGTAGCCAAGCACAGAGCACTCACAAAATTTATATAAAACGACACGACACGACAGCAACGTCGACCACGATGCTGCTCTGGCTTGCTGATTGAAGGCTGTCTCGTTGCTGATTCGAAACTCTTCTAATACCGACGACCGCCAGTTGATACATTATTAAGTAGCTTTGGGAAATAAACAAGAAACGAATACCGATTAGGAGAATAGGCATAGAGGCATGCAAATGACAAACCTAAACCCGGGTACCGGCATGCATGACGACATAGTGCACGTTTCTTTCTAAACAAAAAAATGATTAAATTCGCATAATCATCGCTCAATTGTGTGTACATGCGAAAGGAGGGGTGCGTGGGCGGTAGGTAGTTGTGTGTGAGTGTGTTTCAATCGTTTCGTGTTTGGTATAATGCGGCACAACAACGTGTTGAATGTAAATTGGTTGCTTGATATTTTGCAATTTATTACCTTTCGTTTCTTTCTTTGATTCCTCCCGGTCGGTAGGTAGTATTGAAATGAACATTCTTTCGACCTGCGTCCTGCGTGCAGAAAGAACTAATGGTAATATGTTACTTCTGCCATTCAGGAGCAATCAGAAGTGTGAACAAAATTCATGGAAAAATCCCATTTTGATTAGTATCGACACTTGATTCTGTGAACTCTGAATCAATCAAAATTGTTGACATCGCGAAGATGGAAAGATTTTTATCTGCCTGTCAATGAATTTATAATAACTATTGGTTTATTTTATTTTATGAATTGAATTTGGCTGTCCTATAAATTTTGGAAAAATGTATTGGTTTGATAATTTAGATGATTGGACTTTGATTCGAAATCAATACAGTGGATCCTTTAATTTTTCGAGAGGCTCAAATGGAAGCTGCAATTCTGCAAAGAAGAACGTAATGAAAGAACTTGGGCATGCTTCGACAGATGACTTATACGTTCGGTAGCTCACTTGTTGTGGTTGTTCAACTTCTTGTTATAAATATGTACATAGTTCCTTTTGTGACAAACGGACTAAGAGTTTCCCGGAATATCCTGCGGCACTTACCAAGAGGCGAAATTTTTAGCAGTTAGGGGCAGTTGCGCAATGCCCAGTTCGTGGAAACATGACAGAATGGTTTAATGGCTGTTCGGCTTTTTGGGACATACGTGGCGTGTTTGTTTATGTTCTTTGAGAGGACACTTTCAGAGACGTACTCTACAAGATCGCCGTATTATTTGTGTGAAGCATTCAAGTGACATAGCCTCAGTCCCTTCGAGATCGCTTAGGTTAGGTTAAGTTTAAATGGCTGTAAGGAAAACAAACTGACACACTTAGACCAATATTAGGTCTATTGTGGTATGTACCATAGAAATTATGCGAGGGAGTACCTCACTTAACAAAACCATTTGGAGCTTTTAATAAAGCGAAGCAGATGCAGGGGATCTGTGTTCGCCAGATCGCTTGGATCATCAAGAAAATATTTTCCTATATGCCGTTTTCTTTTGAAGGAGAGTGCAGGATATGAGCAGAGGAAGTGTGGGATTGCCTGCTCCTCCTCCTCCTCATTCAAGCAACTTCTGCAAAAGTCAAAAGGAAATGCCGAGTCTTATGGCGTGTCTTCCTATCAGACAGCGTCCGGTGATGTCATTGATTACGGAGCTAGCGTGCAATCTGGTTATGGATAACAAATCGCACCTCCGGTGCAATAACGACGTAAATGCAATTTTCTTAAATGTTGAGGAATCACGTTTAAAGTTTGCTTGCAACAACGACGCAAAGTGCAGTTATGTCATTGTTGTACTAAGATATACAATTTTTTTTTTCTGACCTTTCTTACGTTACGCGCGCAATTGACTATTGCGACTTTATTGCTCCGAAAAGTTTTATAGATTTATCTTTGGTGTCAAAAACAAAATTGCCTCTTTTGGGCCCTAGCAAAGGTACAATTACGTCGATTTTACCACGTATAAAACTTTTAATTTGGGACATTATGTCGTTCTTAACTCAATTTCAGAAAAAATTGCAATTGCGTCGATATTCCACCGGAGGTGCGAAATGTCTTGTGCGTTTTGGATCTAGTCCTGGCCATATCTGTTTTGTTGCCACGCACGTGGTGATATTGTTCCACCTATGATTTGTTCTATCCATTGCCTCTTGGTTAGCATGAGTTTACATCTAGCGATTGGTATACCAATATTCAACCTGCTGGTTGAGATCGGTAGAACGGTTCCTTCTCTGGCTAGTTCATCGGATTTGCAGTTACCCACGATATCTCTGTGCCCCGGCACCCAAATAAGGTGAATATTGAACTTTTCAGCCATCTCCTTAAGAGATAGGCGACAGTTAAGGGCGGTTACTGAGCTCGTAGAATCAGCGCCGAGTGATTTTAGGGCTGCTTGACTATCTGAGAAAATCCGGGTATTCGTTGAGGATATCACGTTTTTTTTGCCATGATAGGACCTCTTTAATCGCCAGAATTTCCGCCTAGAACATGCTACAATGGTTTGAAAGGCGAAAAGAGAGACTTACGTTAAGTCGGTTTGAGTACACCACGCAGCCTACCCCTTCTTCGGTTTTTGAACCATCTGTATAGAAATTAATTGAATCATCTCTCAAAAATTCTTCGCCTTCTCAGGTCGTTCTTGGTGGGATCGAGACTTGGAACTTATTATCAAAAACCAATTGGGGGATGGTGTAGTCGGAGTGGCAAGATGTTATTTATTGGGAGATAGCTCTCATACGAATGGCAGTACTGGTGGCCATTCGTTTGCTGAAGATATCTACTGGTGTGAGGTTAAGGAGTGTATTTAGGGCAGCTGAGGGTGTTGATCTCAGTGCTCCGCTTATACACAGACAGGCTGTTCGTTGGACTTTGCTTAGATTATCGCATTAGGTAGGCTTTTATCAAAAGCGGTCCACCATACCACTACTCCGTATGTCAGTATGAGTATAGGTCTGATGACCGCGGTGTAGAGCCAGTAGGTGATTTATTACCAATGGCTTTTTTACAAGAAAATAAGGCTACGGTGGATTTCCTTATTCTTTCCTATATATTGGCTTTCCAATTTAGCTTTTTGTCTAGGATTATACCTAGATATTTGGCTTCGTTGCGGCACTTACCAGAAGGGACATTTTTGGCAGTTAGGGGCAGTTGCGCAGTTCGTGGAAACATGACAGAGTGGTTTAATGGTGCATGTTTATTTATGTTTTTTTGAGACGACGCTTTCAGAGACGTACCCTACAAGACCGCATTACTTGTGTGGAGCAGCCAGTAAGATGGGCTCAGTCCCTTCGAGATCGCTTACTCGTTGCTTTTTAAAAATAAGATTAAGTAGCAGATCCAGACGACTAAAAGTAAGCTAAGGAGCCTATAGTGGACAGCCATTTCTGTCAGAAATGTGGGGTATCTAACTTTTCTGCTGATTCTGAGTGGCTAAGTGCAAGAGCGCTTTTAGTGGCAGAAGAAAAGAGTTTTTTTTAGACCTGTGGTTTTCAAAAAGAAGTAAAACGCGTTTAATTGAATGTAATGGTCAAGAATTTAGCTTTATTATAAATATAAGGGGCTTGCCATTATGTTTTAGCTCTAATAAACTCCAGCCGAAAGGCCAAATCAACGACCACTTTTTGGAGGTGTATAGCAGCAAAAACGCGCCGAATAATCTCTTCCCAGGCATCAATCGTCTTGTGCTTATCTGCGTAGACAAGCGACTCCACATAAACAAAAAAAGTCCAGCGGTGTTAAATCGCCCGGTTTTTGATGTAACTCACAAGTTAAAATCGTGACAATTTACCAAACGTATACGCAGTTGCCAAGTGATCGTGTGACTTTAATTCTTCTACGATGAAATGGCAGGACGAAACTGAGCACAAATCAAGTGAAAGCTGTCAAAAGACCAATTCCGAAAAAAGTATGTCCAGGTTGAAAATCACCCATCTAAAAAAAAACACCGTTTACATAAAGAAAATAGACGCTAACACGGAAACCTATGGGTGGTCACAGAAAAAAGATGTTGCCTTAGGATTTTTTTTAAAACTTACAATCTAAGGGCATGTTGTAGACAAACGATTATCGGTAGTGCCTCCAAGAGAGTTCTTAGCATTGTGCGTTTACATTTTTGGTCAAGCGCCATAATCTCAACACCTAACTTAAATCATATTTCAGCATTCGTCCAAGGTCAGTTATAAGAGAGATAAAACACATTAAAAGGCAATTTTGAATTTCCACATATGGTACAACACCTTCTCCTTGCAATTGTGTTTAACACTCTAATACCCAGCTAAGTACTCTATTGTGGCACGTTTGTCTGTTTATCATGACTTTATATTCAAATCGACATTTTAAATGAAATATGTTTCCACCATATATGGAATATTTCTCATTGTGTAAGCCAAAGGCGAGCAGATTATAAATTATACCACAACAACACTCTTTGCGTTCTAGTGTACCTAGCTATACATTGTCCAATTTTTTATTCGCCGCAAATGTGTCGGCAAACTTCTAATGGAAAATAGTTTTGAGTAAAGAAATTCGAGATGATATCATCAACGCTGCATAGGTTAACTTTTTTGTTTTTTGTTTTTGTTTCTGTTTTATTTGAATGAACGAAAATGGTAATTGTTAAACTAACGGAAAGTGTATATTTAAGCGAGTGATTTTCAAAAGACTTGTGCTTGAGAGCTTCTTAAATGGCACAGTTACCTTGGATTGCACTCTATTTGTGATGGCGTTTGACTTTATTCTTTCGAAACCGTTCTCTTGAGGATGGTTTAGAACAGGAGGGATAAGTCCTGAAGTGTGAGAATAGTTTGATGGACAAACCTTTACATGTGGACTTGGTCCATTTGATGAAAAGCCTTTTGGCTTTCTATTTGAACAGGGGGAGCTCAACTAGCCCCTTGGAAACAGGGTAGCCTATGTTCAATTCAAATGAAAAAGAAACATTTATCAAATTTCTCTGTACGTGCAATTAATTGAAATACTCAAACTGACACTGTCGCCATCGCCTCAGACCGCCATGTTCATGATGATCATCATTATTATCATCACCGTCGTCGTTGTCGCTGTCGGGCGTCGCCGTCGACTTATTTCGACGTCGCATTGACTGCACTGCATTGAGTCACACTCTAATAAACTCTTAGTACGCACATACGAGTATATTACACACAAATCATTTTCAAAGTTTATAGTTGTGGCTGATTTATGTTTCTATTCGCCGCCGCGCCGCGCTATTGCCGCCAATGTTTCCTCTTCTTGTTATCATTTTTTTCTTTTTGCAACAAACAAAAATGAAACCGCTTCTCGATGTCTAAAAATAAAATGCTGTTCAATTGGTTCGATGTTGATCTAAAGTCTTTTGGAAACATACAAACAATAAAAGGAAAGCCAAACTGCATTAAATAGGTTGACCGAAGAGGAAAAACAGACCAATCCAACAACGCTTCTCTAAAGTTAGATTCATACGTCAAGTGCAATTATTTTTAGCAAATTCGAGTGCGAGGATATTTTTGAACCAGAAACAAAATCTCAACTTGTAATTTGTCTACAGTAGTGTTGTGTTGGTTGTTGAGGATTTTAAAAATCATTGGATTCATTCCCTCGTTAATCTAGGGGGCATTTTGGAAAATGGGTACCTAAACAGTGTGATCATGACATGTTCAAGCTGTTACGACGGGTGACAACGAGATCATTTGTTTTTACGACCAGCTGACGTGACAAGAGATTTCAATTTGTATTGTTCAACAGAAATGGCTTTAGCTAATAGCCATAAAAAAGAAGAAACTTTCACTTCAATTTAAGTGCGAGCTTTATTTACTTTTAAGTCGCTGCTGACCTTGTTTGCAGTTTTTTTTTTCTGGGCTTTAAGGTGTCTTGCTGTCTTGTGATTAACATAGTTTGAAAAGAAACAGAGATGTGCTCGGCATGAAATTGCAACTTGAAGATGAAAGGTGTGACAACAAGAGCAAGTTTAATTTAAATGGGTCCGCAAATATATTTCGGCAATGTTGTTGTGGTGGGGTGCTCCACAAGTGTGATTGCCGTGATTCCTTCGAGACCTCGATATCGTATCGTAGGTCGGCATTTTTATTTCGTTATTAATTGAGATTTTCGTCATTGATAAATTTTGTGAAAATAGAGGTTGAAATTGTGAAGATAATTTGTAACGATGAAGTTTGGAAAAAATATGTATAGGCTTCATCGAAGACACTTTGGCTTTTTTTGCAAAGTGTCGCTTTTTATTTTTTGTTTCTTTATCCACGCTATGAGCATATTGTTATCTTGAAGAAAAGACACTTCTCCCACTTGTCTGCTTGAAACTAATATCTGCCTGTGGAGTACGCATTTTGACAAGGTATTGTTACAGCGGCTCCCGACAAATGAGTGTCTAGTAGACAATTTGCTCCTGTCCGGATTTTGGTTTAGGGTGTTTAAGCCTCAACCTCGGCAGGCTTCGCAAGAGCGCATTCTGTTACTCCAATTTACCGAAATCTTTGTTGATGGTTTCAGGCTTT
The DNA here is from genome assembly GCA_914767635.1 of Melanostoma mellinum. Taxonomy (NCBI): domain Eukaryota; kingdom Metazoa; phylum Arthropoda; class Insecta; order Diptera; family Syrphidae; genus Melanostoma; species Melanostoma mellinum. The sequence continues at coordinate 207,619,039 of OU612059.1, forward strand.
AGCTCACGGGTTACTTGGATGATATTTGTCTTACTTGCTTTAAGCTCAAAATTGGCACATTGGACTCTTTTTGCAGCTCAGAGGTCGTCCAATAAATAAATAAATAAATAGGGTGGCGCAACAGAGCGAGGAGCCCCTGGACCTAGCGCATTTCTCGCAACCATGCCTTGTGAGGGAATGGAAGGGACCTACAATTTGTGGCTCCGAACGGCTAATCGAGAAAGCGCTTTTCATGGCAATGAATACTAACGGAGGACTTGCCAATTCCTCGCGAAAAGCGATACCCGTGGAAAAAATATTTTTGTCTCTGTTGGGATTTGAACCACGAACCTCTGGATTAACCGGCGGACATGCTATCCATCACACCACGGGTACCAATGCATGTCATCAATTTCTGAAAAAAATTTCAGTTAAATGACTGTAATGGCTACCGTCATGCCTCCATCTTGTAACTTCTATTTCCAGAATGTCAATAATTTTGAAGCACGTGAACTGAACTTTGAAGGAATCTGGCACAGGAACTCTCACAAATTGCAGTTTTTTGTCGTAGAAGTTTTGTTATTCGTCGTTTTCCTCTCGAATCTCCAAGGAACTTCCAAATTGACACCACGACACGAGCAGGAGTAAAATATAGTCTATTCAGAAAAAACTTTTCTTGAATTTCGAATTGAAAAAATTAATTTTGTAAGGCTTACCACTCAAGTGGATCGTTATTGTAAAGCAGAAAATGGGGTGATCTGTAATCCATTTGAGATCACAATAGCGCCACTTTTAAGAAAAAGTAAACCAAGTTTTGTTTGTATTTGAATTTGAACGTTCTTTTTTAAACAAATTCTGCCGTAGCTACACTGGTGACGAAAACGAGTCTTTTCAAGGCACTAAAATAGTTACAATTCGCTTTTTCTGAATTCTCACTCACTGCTCTCCTAGTTTTTGCTGGGAATTTGATTTCATTAACGAGTTTTGCTTTGAAACATGCTCTAGAAGTTTATACTTGTTCTTAAAAAGTAAAACAAACCATCAACGGAAGAGAACCCTCACTTTCAACCCAAGGGTATGAGCTCGCGTACTCTTCAGCCTTGAAAGTAAGGTGTGTACATAATGTCTTCTCTACCGAGGTGTGGTTTGACCATAAATTGTCAAAATTAAAAAACCATCCACTTAACCCAAGCACCATAACACAAAACACAATACCTACATGTCCTCCACAACGAATTCTGATTAATGCTCTTAAAAACGCATGCAACGACGCCTTACTGACTGCGGGTAGGTATGCGATATGCATACCAATTACTTTTTTAATTTAAAAGATTTATTCGAATTCCTAAAGAGGATATTGACTTTTACCAATGGCCAATGGTGGCGACCGACATGAAGATCAGTCATCATTGTTTGTGACCTAAAAAACCTGCTTCATCTCAACTCTCGCTTGAATTCGTAAAATCATTAAAAGAATTCGTCATCCCATCCAACCACAACCACTATCAGTGTATTACAACACAAAGGGAATACCTTTCAGTTTTTTATTATTTAGTTTTTATTTTTCTTTAATGGTATTCATCACCCGGTTGTGTACTTTAATATTCAAACATTTACCAAGAAACCGCGCCGTGTTAAAACTCAACGAGAAAATATTAAAAAAGAAACTCAAAAGCAGGTGACTCATCATCACCTTGTTTTCCAAAGTCCGAGCAATTTGTTTATGTGTGTTGGCTGCTGGATTTCAAAATTGGGGCTATCCGCACAACTATACTTTTTTCCACTAAAAAACTCTGACGTAGAAGCAAGAGAATAAATGTAATTATTTTTATGTGTATACATCCGATTCCGATGTGCTGCAATGGCAAACCCAAAAAAGCCCCTAGGTTTGCCATATCCACATGCATCCGGTTTAATTGTTGTATTGGCCATAGCTTCTTTTGATTTGATTATGGAGCGCATGCATGTGCATGACGACGCCGACAACGACGATGATATGATGATGATGATACCTCTGTTTTGTGCTGCTTTACGTGTGCTGTGTGTGCATAGCGATAGCATATGCTCTCGGTTTTCGCTTTTCATTGGAAAATTTATGTGAAAATAATTTTCAGCTCTAATTCGCTTTTGAATTGTTCTTTAATTAATTATATATTGGAATGCGGTGCGCGCGTATTGCACAATCGAACAAGAAGGCGAAAAAATAAAAAAGAACTTACATTAGAGTTTTTTTTTGTCAGATATAAGTCGATACTTGAAAATAAACCTCGTTGCGGTGAAAGAGTTCATTTTGAGTGCCGCAAATCGAACAGAAAATAATTATTTGCAACACAAGCCTGGGTATACAATTTATCTTTATTAAATAAGCACAGGGTGGACTGGACAGAATATTGACCGGGCATTGTATTGCTGATTATAAAAAAAAATAAGTTTCATCTCGAAGTCAAGTAAGTTGAAGCATCGTTACACATGTAAAGCAAGTTGCATATCAAAAAGAAAATGATTAATGAAAGCTGCAGGTACCTACTTAAAAAGCACGACAAATGCTGATGCAAAAACGAACAAGGGCTGCTTACGATCAGTATAACGAGATTTACAAGGAGAAAAGAAGGGAAGAACACCGAATTCTCAAAAAGAAAAAGAAGCAGAATGAGAAGCGCTCGTTTGAGGAAATTGAGAGGTGCCATGACAGGAACGAGATTCGGAAGTTTTACCAAAAGGTAAAAAGATCCTGCCAGGGTGGCAAGCCACGAACTCAAGCCTGTTAAGACCAGCAGGGAAACATAGTTATAGAGTCACAGTCGCTACTGAGGATCTGGAAAGATCCTGTCAGGCAGATTGCCCCATTCAGCTTGGACGATGATCAAGAATGCCGTCCTTCCGACCTAGAAGAAGTTAAGCTTCCCACATGCAAACTTAAATCGAATAAGACTGCAGGTGCAGATGGCCCTGATGCCGAACATTTCAAGGCAGCTAGAGACCAGTTGGAAAGGAGCATGCACCAGCTGATCTGCATGATATGGTCGGAAGAAAGCATGCCCGATGAATTGAACTTCAGTATCGTATGCCCGATTCTAAAGAAGGGAGACCCTCAAAATTGCGCCAATTATAGAGGGATAAGCCTCCTTAACGTCGCTTATAAGGTCTTGTCTGCTGTAATATGTGAGAAACCCCACGTCAACAACTTGATAGGTCCGTATCAATGTGGTTTTAGACCAGAGAAGTCCACAATAGACCCAATTTTCACATTACGGCAGATCTTGGAAAAAACCCGAGAACATAATATCGATATTCACCACCTCTTTATCAATTTCAAGGACGCAGTATTGATGACAGTATTTACAGAGACGAGCCATGTCTAGTTTCGGCATCCCTGCAAAACTAGTACGACAGGATGACTTTGGAGAATTCACGCTGCTCCGTCAAGGTCGGTAAAGAACTCATCGAGACCTTTGATGTCGAAAAAGGTTTTAGGCAAGGCGACAAGCTGTCATGCGATTTCTTCAACATCATACTTGAACATATTGTAAGAAACTCAAACGTCAACACCAGAGGAACAATCTTTCAAAAGTCTGTACAATTACTCGCCTATGCAGACGATATTGACGTAATGGGAAGAAAAAAGCGTGATGTCATAGGTGCTTTTGCGAGTATTGAAACAGAAGCGGCAAAAATGGGTTTGATGGTTAATGAGGGCAAAACGAAGTATATGTTGTCATCAAACAAGGACACAGAACATCGACGAATTGGACAAAACGTCACTTAACTTCGAGGTAGTACAGGACTTCGTCTACCTAGGATCCGCTGTAGACACAGACAACAAAATCAGTGCGGAAATCAAACGGAGAATAACTCTTGCCAACCGTTCTTTGGATTAAGAAGGCAATTGAGAAACAAAACCCTCTCCAGAAAAAACAAGGTAACCTTGTATAAGACCTTGATCATCCCAGTCCTACTTCACGGCGCGGAAGCATGGACTTTATCGAAAGCGGATGAGGAAACCCTTGGTCGTTTCGAAAGAAAAATACTCCGAATGATCTTTGGTCCCTCGACTTGGCTCGACGGGTTTTCGAAAGCACATTGCAGGGAAATCGCGGAAGGGGAAGACCTCGTCTTAGGTGGCGCAATCAAGTGGATGAAGACCTCAACTGACTTGGAGTGCGAAACTGGTTGTGGCCCAGGTTCACCCCGAACTGTAATGCCCGCCAGTAAGTAAGTAAGTAAGGCACCTACTCAAATGCGCCTGACAAAAAAGTATATCATTGCAAAATAAAAAAAAAAAAATTATAAATAAGTTTTACTAATGTTTAAACTACTTGTAAGTCTGTGAATCACGTTTTAATACTGCTAACAACGGCTGAGAATTGAAATGGGCCCACAATTTTCTGCCGATTCCGAACAGCTAATCGAGAAAGCACTTTTCGTGACAAAGAATTTACGCCAAGGGCACCACCGAATTACAAAGCGAACAGAAATGTATTTTAATGATTTACGACAGTGCCTTTTAAAAATTTTTTGCAGTGATTGTGATTCGATTGCAAACTAATTAGGTTTACTCATTATGCGCATATACTCACTACCTTACCACTGGTAAGGGATAGCAGTCACAGAAACTCATATTTTTCCAAAACATAAGTAGCTTTACTGTTCGTAATGATAGATCAAAACCGTTTAAAAAGAATTTTCCTTCTATACCCTCCTCGCAAGTAAAGCTATGCGTGATTTTCTTCTCTATTACAGGCTCCGAAAAGAAAGGATTTTAAGCATCCTCGAATGATATCGACTGATTTGCAAAGAAAGTTGTGAATAATTTTATCAGTAGTAGCAAGTTTCGTAGGAAAATACACACTATAGTTTTGATTCCTCCTGTGTGTTTCCTTTTGTTTACTTTCTTTTTCTATCTGCTCACATTAGCGCAATTAATTAATTAGAAAATCACTACCTGCAGTTAATAAAACGCTCTAATAATAATTACGTAATTTGGCGTACATGGACAATGTGCTATCCTATCGCACACTATTGTCCAAACCATTCGCTCTCAGCCACAACAAAACAATATGGTTTTTCAGTTGTTTTACCGCATTGCATGCGATCAACAAATGACCTAAAGTGAACAATGATTCTTCAATTCCGAGGCGAAGTGTATTTTGTTGATTTCGCCTTCTTCCCCCTGGTTTTTATTAGTACGGGTGAGAATGGACATTTTCACACTGTCTTGAGAAAGAAAGGCCGCGGGTGTAGTTTAGTTTATTTGATGTTTATTTAATTGCGATATTTAGAATCGATTAGAGAGATGATAGGCAGACAGCACGCACGCAAGGAAAACGGCAGTGTCGGGGCGGGCGGCGTCCATGACTTTCACAAACGGTTTTATTATCAAAGAGAGCAGATTTACGTAAATATATTGAAATCAATGAATAAAGTGTACTTTTTTATGTTTTGAACGGGGTTGTGGGCTTTTGAAACGAGTAGCCAACTGTTTCAACCACCTGTCAATAGTTGAGAGATATAGGTACACTTAACATTTGTTTCTTTGAAAGTTCTTCTGTCTGCTGAAAAGGGAAACGTATATCTACCGATGAGTCCAATGTTTCCTAAAAGGTTGCAGGAATTGTATTTCTAAAGCTGTGACTGTTTTTTAATTTATTTTATAAAGAGCGTTTGGTTCGTTGCAATAAAAGAATATAACTGCCACGTCGGCGATTTTAAACCGTCTGGCCCACCAACAAAACTCACCTTTGGGTGGCAATGCGTTGACAAGTCGAACGGTTTGAAATCCCCGCCAGGGTTACCAGAGATGTCGATAAGAGTTTCAAACTTTAAAATATTCCAATAAGGTCGTGAGACATTCCAAAAACTTATTATTGGCTTGAAAGTACAATCAAAATATTTAAGAATGAAACTCGTCTTCGTTCATAGACCACCGCGGGCACGTGTGCAGCGGTCGATTCGTTTGACCCAATTGGACGTCGCCGTCGTGGAATTGAATAATTTGGTTAATTTTCTACAAACCCCTGAACGGCAGTGATGTTTTCGAAACTTCGACCAACTCGTTGTATCACTGAAACGACAACATCAACTTGCGAATATGTAGACTTAAATTTTTGAACTAAACGTGTTATTGCCAGTCTACTAAGGCGAGAATAACGACTTTTAAATTTACGGTGACCGACAACGAATTGCGGTAGAAAATGTTTATAATTTACAGACCGTTGCTCGTTCTTGTACTTTACGATCAAAATGTCAAAATGTTGGGTTTACTGAATAAATGGGCAATGACAGTTTGATGATTATTGAAAGGGTGCGTTCACAAAATGAATTCAAAATTGTCCATTGAAAAACCCTATATATTTTGATCTCATATCTCGTTTTCATACAGAACGCATCTACATTCATATTGTTCGGATAGCTTATGAGTCCTTTTAAGTTATCTGTTCTTTTTTTACTTAGTAAACGTTCGTGTTGAGTTGAATAATATGAGTCTGTAACACATCATATCTACCACTAACGGCTCTCGTGACAGGCAGGCTCCCTGACAGCTAAATTTAAATCCGATTTTTCACAGTCAAATTAATTTGCTAACCCACCGTTTATTTGTTTTTCACAGGAAAAACATGGTTTTGTGTATCTTTGCATCTAATTACTCCTGACTCCAAAGAGCCTTGGTGCTTATTCGTTATCGTAAATCAAGCATGCATGCCCCATACTTGAAGCGAAATGCATGCGCCATGAGTCATTGCCGCACATGTCAGCAGCTGCTGCTGCTGCAGCACGGTGAATAGCTTCATTGTTTGACATGTTGTGTATGATGGAATTTCGCTTGCTGCTGTTACTGGCGTCTTTTTCAACATTGATAAAAAAAAAAAAACATCAACTCGAATGTTTACAACATGACCCCATTGATTTCTTGGAACTTCTTTCCATCTCTCCTCCAAAGCAAAATGTGGTTGTGCGGTATACGTAGACATAGCCAATATGAAATTCTTACATAATATAAGGTCTGCTGATGAGTTCTCGCTCTCGATGTATAGATAAATTCAGCCGGCAAAATTTTAATTATCGAGTATTTTTCAAGTTTAAATATTATGAAGATACTTCCAACAACAATAATCTCTTCTCTCCCTTTTAACACTCAATGCATGCCTTTGTGGTGTACCTATCTATAACTGAAGCATTTTATAATTTTCATCTTTTTTTTTACCTTTTCAGACATATTCCGGCCTTTTTTGTGTAGTAGTGAATCCGTATAAAAAGCTTCCAATTTATACGGAAAAAATTATGGAAAGATATAAGGGTATAAAGCGACACGAAGTGCCTCCGCATGTATTTGCAATAACAGATACTGCCTACAGATCTATGCTCCAAGGTGAGTTTTTTTTTCTATGCTCAATTTGTTTGATATATTTTATTTATGTTCTTACTTTGGTCTATGTGTATTTTTGTACGTATATGTGAAGGAATAGGTTGACAGCAAATATTGAAGCTTAGATAAGGTGTACGATTGTACGGAGTACATCAATAAGATGGAGGAAAGAACCTCACTAGGGAAGCACCACACCTTTTGAAGATTAGTGTTGTGTTTGCTCATAAAGTAGCAGACTTTTACTTCGGAAAGATTTATGAGACATCAAAATTTTGATAGTGAGAAAATATCAAATTCAACTAAAAAAAAAAAAAAAAACATAATACCTATCATACAGTTTATCAACTTTTTGGTTATCTTCACGACAGGAAGCTGACTAATTAAGTTCAGTACTCAAACATTGAATGTGGTTGTTATAGTTCTATTTTACCTAAAAAGTTGTCGATTATTTGGTTTTTTTTGTTGGAGGTTTTTAAAATACCAGCTGGAGCACTCAGACCTTAATACCGGTCCATTGTACTACCAGATAGCAACCTTCTATTTGTTTTAGCTTTCCAGATTTTCGTAGAAAAGCCAAAAGACGCTGCCATGATAAGGAGCCTAAGTTACCAGCTCTCACCATGTCTGCGCCGAGTATTTGTAACCTCATGCGAGAAGAAACAGGACATTCACAGAGGAAGTGCTCTGTGGTGTCCTCATCTTCTCCACAGGAATCACAGAGTGTGGTATCACTTAAGCCTAACACGTTTAAATGCTTGGCAAAAGAGAAGTGCCCGCTGGCAACGCCAATAAGCTTTCTACAGTCTTTTCTGTTACGAGCTAGCAAAAATGTTGCAGTCTTCTTACAAACGATGGGGAGCATACGCTTGGTTTGTCTGCATCCATTGGAGGCATGCCATCTACGGTTGTGCTCTTCACAGATCCAATGGACTGAAGCCCTCACTGAGGACGCTAGCATACCTAGCGACGGTTCAGGTCCTGAGAAAGCTGTCTGAGATCCCTGCCTAGCGAGTTCATCGGCGATCTCATTTCCAGTTATGCCGTGATGGCCCGGAACCAAAATGAGACTCAAGGAATTTAATCTTCCGATCGCATTCAGAGAGCTCTTGCATTCCTGGATCACTTTCGAAGTGGTCAGAGGGTTGAGAAGGGCCTTAAGCACAGCTTGGCTGTCGCTGCAAACAAAGATATTTCTCCCCGTCCATCCATTGTTCGTTATGTGGCTCAAGGTCATTAGGATAGCATAAGCCTCCGCTTGGAAAACGGATGCGTATGATCCTAAAGATGTGTGCAGTCTTATGCCGTCGTTCTGCACAAAGACACCAGCACCAGAACCCTCGTCGGTGAAGATACGATAACAAGTCTTTCCAGGCTCAGATTCTGGAGTGAACCAGTCCTGAACCGAAGGAAAGTTGACTGAGTAATTTTGACGCAGTTTGAGCCTTGGGATCATCGTGTCAGACGGCATATCCATTAGACGTGAGTCAAAAGATATGCTGCTTGCGAGCTCCTCAAAGCTCCAGTGCGAATTGTGCCAGAGACCACATCTCTTTAAACGAGAAATGGTCTTGAGAGTACACCCCATGATGTAGGTATCAAGGGGACAAATTGTTCTTTGAAGTTTGGCAAACGAGGCAATAACGTATTTAGCGAGAGCTTATTCTACCAAACAACTGACGCATAGGAGATGATTGGTCTTATCATAGCCGTATAGATCCAAAGGACCCTTTTCGGTGAAAGACCCCATGTCTTGCCAAAGGCTCCTTTACATTGCCAGAAAACTGACAGTGACAGAGGAATGGTCCTAGTTTTGATCCTTGAGCGACTCCTGCACTGATGTTCTTGGTAGCGGACTTTGCGCTTCCAATTTGGACGTAAAAGTTCCTGTGGGAGAGAAAAGAGAAAATTATTTTTATTAATGGAAAAGTTTAGAAGATTTAGCTTATGGATAAGTGCCAGCATTTGACAGCGTTTGACTGTCAAATGCCTTTTCGACATCCAAAAAGCATGCGACGGTGACACGATGGCTGTTAAGTTCTTCGGCGACGTCATTGTCTAGCTTCATCAGCGGATGCATGTTTGAATGCTTTTCCCGGAAGCCAAACTGCATGTTTGGTCTTTATGACTCAATGTGAATAGAAATTGCATTTAGACGTCAGTCCGATGTTCAGTTGAGCTTTTTTTATTTAAGAAAAATCAAAATCAAAAAGAAAACTGAGAACTGAACAGAAAACTGATGGTCATTTCATCAGTTGTCAGTTCAGTTATCAGTTCATTTTTAAGCGTTTAAACTTAACGCATGCCTAGTGGAATACTGACCCATTAAGAAATAGGTCAAGATTGAGTTGCGTACAGATACAGGATTTTTTAAATCAGATCTCTTGGATAAATTTATCATACTTTAACAATACCAGTATTCATGATTCATTCATGAATGATGAGTCTTAATTTCCTCCGTCGACATGTAAAGTAAATTCTCATACCAAGATATTTTTTCGTAGTCTCTCAAAAATCATCCTTTTCAAGTTAGGTCAGTATTCTATTAAACATGCGATAAAGTTTTACTGAAAGCTTAACTGATAGCTCAACTGAAACTAAATGATCTTCTAACAGGGCCTTAACTGATAACTGAACTGACAACTTATGGAAATTCCATCAGTTTTAGTTTCAGTTAAGTTTCAGTTAAACGCTTCAATTTCTGGCATTTAGACATAAGAACTGAAAGCTTAACTGATACCTCAACTGAAACTGAAAGTGAAATGATCATCCTAAAATGCCATTTAAACACAATAAGAGCCTAGTTACACGCGTGCAAAAGACAGTTGATTGATGAAAAGGAACGGATGATTTTTCAAAAGAAAGAAAGAGATGAAAAAGGTGGGAAGTTTTGTCATCTTCCTCATTTTCAGGTATAAGTTTTGCGTCAAAGATCATAATTCTACTTATTTTTACGTAATAAGAATAATTATAATTATGAGAAGAGATGATTTCGAGAAAGTGGAAAAGGAATGCACAAAGGAAATTCAACATAACTTATATTTTTTGTATGTATCCACGAATGTGAGGCTCTAAGAAACCAACAATACAAGTTGATCTTCAATTCAGCAATGATGATCTGCGCATAAAATACATTTTTATTGCATTGATACTCGTGATTTTAAAACATTTTATTGAGTTTTGAATCAAGATCTCTTTTCGAAAATGCAATTTTTTGGCATCGAAGAGTCTTGTTTTCGTTGGATTAGGGATTACCTTTCCGATCCGAAGTCTGATACTCACAGTGTAAAAGGCTGGTGTGCCGCAGGGCTCCGTTTTGTCTCCGACACTCTTCCTTATCTTCTTAAATTATCTCTTGCCTAAAAACTCTTGCTGACTACTCTATACTCTCAGTTTTTCATCATATTTGTTTCCAACTTCACGTATCCGTTCTTCGGATGTCTGACTGAAACGGTTGCGTATGACTAACTCATTAAGTACTGAACTTGACAGCATTGTTTCATGGGGAAATATTAATCGTGTGTGTAAACGACGATCTTATTTGGAGCGACCACATATTCGAAGTCGCCAAAAGTGCTGCAATGTTTAGGATTATCAAAATGATGGAAGCAATTTTTCATATGCTTAGGCAGGTGCTTCTTAAACATCATTGCGCCTGCTTGACGGGGTTCAAAATGAAGGATTAAAATTGATAAATGACAGTTCAATTGATTCTCTGTGGACAGCCCGAATGTGGCATGCTTTACCCAACTTAATTTTGTTTTCGCATCACAATACTCAGAAATTTAAAAATAATATGCATCGTCATTTCCTTTATTATTCTTTTCTAATTTCTTAATCCCGGGAATTTGTTTTGCAACATTATAATTAGTCACAACGCCTTAAAGTTTGGTAGATTATAATAATAACACACCCCACGTACGGATCACTAGTGTGAAACAGATATGTAGGAGAGCTTCCTTCGATCTCAGGATCTCAGGATCTCAGAAGAAGAAGACAGGTTATTTAAAAGATATTTTGTAGAAAATTACGCAATTCTAGCCTACCCATTTTCTCTCAAGTGTTCCTAATAGGAATGGATTTTCGGCAGAAGATTTCTTTTTTTTTTTTATATATATACTTCAAGGAAAGTATCTGGATATCATAAGCAAACCAGGCTCTTTTTTTTCATCAATATTCCAAATCTCTATCGCTGTTTTTCTTACACCTTCCTTAAGCTCAAATATGCCTTTCATTTCATTCATTTGCTAACCCAATTTTGTTCTTCATTGGTTTTTCAGTCTCTCGAGATGTCTTCATTTACATTTGAAATTATGTTACCTTTTTTGCAAATACATTTCCTAAAAATTAGGTTAAAGTGCGTCACAGCTCTTCTGTTTTGTTTCCTTAACTTTTTGTAGTCAAATGATTCACTCGCATCTAAACAAAATTGAATTTAACGCCGATAAAAACAAGAACATAAGCGGAAAGTGAAATTTAATGTCAATGTTAAACCAGAGTGCGTCTCTATGATTCACATTGATTAATCATAACGCCGCCCAGCGCCGCGCCGGTCTAGAGGAACAGAATGAGAGAGAGTGAGTTGCCATATGATTGCGAATTTTTTATTCAAACTTAAATGGGAAAAACGACGATATGGCATTTTCTTAGACTTTTGGCGCCTGAATTGCATGTAACTTCCATTCATGACTTGGACTCTCGTAGAATATACAGAACTCGTATCTCAATTATGGTTGTGCAATCTTATCTCAAACAAATCTCACATCCAGTAGCAACAACTATTACAACCAAGTCCATTTATGGTAAAGCTTTTCAATAAGGTCACCAACATCAACTGGCTTTTTTTTTATTCGCGCGTAATGATCTCGACGGATTGTGATTATGATTTTGTTTTATGGGTTTCTGTATTCTATCTCTCTAATGGGGTTATTTGGCGTCTTCAGTCTGAGGTAATGACAGCTGCTTGACGATAGTTATGTCCGTCGAATGAGTTGGGCAACATGTGAGCTTGTTTGGGGATTTAGGATGGTTTTGAACGTGATTATTACCATCTTATAGTTTTTATAGGGACCATGGAATTAAAGTCAAGAAAAGATCGTATGAAGACTTCGCTGGGGCTTTACCTGTAATGCTTTTTTGTTATTCAAAATGGAATATGAAGTTTTAAATGCGAGTACATATGTATGTAGGTACTGGGTTCAATTCACCTTTTTCAAATAACAAGTCAATTACTGAATCTTGTCGCTGTGCTTAGACGTTATCGATTGTCAACTGAGGTGTGCGTGAACGAACAAAGTAAAGCACTAAAACTCAATGGCGCACTTGAGATATACATAAATACGAGTATAAATATCAATCTAACGTCGCGTCGTCGGTCGTAAGTCGTTAAAGAGAAAGAGAACATCGTTTTGTTTTACAGTTGTGGGAATTGCAAATACCTATAAAATTAAATTCGAGATGATGACCACTACAAGTGGAGTGATATTGCACAAGGCATAACATTTGCTTGTACGTGCCAACTGTACTAAATTCCAAATCAAACACTAAGCATAAGAAATCAAAGTGACTCAGATTGAAATTTACTTTTGCTTGGAAGAAAGAAAAAAAATACATAAAACACATACACACTAGTATACAAACTGTCTTGCTAAATATGCAGATGTGTCATCGTTGATTTTGAGAACTTGAAAAAATCGGAGTTATTTTACCTTTTCTCTTCGGGGAATATACCACTTTCTTGATTATGAGTGTCGTGTCAAGGAACTTGTTACTCATGTGCTTACAGAGGGTGGAATATTGTTTAAGGAAGTAGGAACGATGGTTGGTAAATGATTGATGGCCTTAAAGCCAAGATAAGATGCGGCAGTTGGGTTCTAATGTTGACATAAAAAATAAGGCAATATATTTTTGTGTAAACATGTAAGTTAGGGTAAATGCACTAGTACCCGGACACTTAACTTTTTTATCACCTTTAACTTCAAACCATTTTGTAACCATAAATGCTACCACGGATACTTTTATTGATTGTAAGAATATAGACATTTCTCAATAATATAGCGTTCAAGTAAAGTGCTAAGGAATCATTGTTAAAATTAATAAAATCACAATTCAGAAAAGTTCCATTTGCGTTACTACCCGGACAAAAAAATTTAGTATCCGGACGCATTTGTTTTAGTACCCAGACACAATCATTTTAAGAGACCAGCCCTGTCCGTCCGGGTACAGAAAAAACATGATAATCGCACTTTGTTAGTACCCGGAGCATGTTCGGGTACTGAAAAACATATTCAATTTTGGTTTTAGTGCCGGGACACCACAAATAATGGCTTTTATTACATTCCATCAAATGAAGTCTGTCCAACTAATTGTACAGTGTGAACAGGGCTATTTGCAACGAAACCAATGACTTTCCATTACAGTAAATTAATTACTTTTTGTTCAATTGCTTACTACTAAAAACTTTTCCCACTATTTTTTTTTTTGCACAAATCGACATCGAGGCCGCACCTTCAAACCTTAAGCAATAAAATTATGCGTAGTTCTTAAAGTAGGTACGCATTTTGAGTACATACTTGATACTTTGCATGCATGTATAGGACACATTGAAGGACCCATGTTTATTGTTGTTTGTGGATTTTTTCGGATACTAACGCTGTCCGGCTACTAGTGCGTCTACCCTATCGCCTTTCGCGAGGAATTGGCAAGTCCTCCGTTAGTAAATCGTTCGCAATCGGCAGAAAATTGTAGGTTCCCTCCATTCCCTCACAATGGTTATCAGAAATGCGCTAGGCCCCGGGGCTCCTCGCTTATTTACTGTTGTACTCATGCAGTTTTTTTTTTTCATATTTCGCAACAAGGTTGAATAGTGTTGTAAAGGCAAAGTCAAATACAAATTTCTTTTTAAAAAAGCTATAAGAATGACAAAATAAGATTTTTCACTTGTATTTTTTTTTTTGCTAAACTTTTTTAACCTTAATTAAAGACATGGATTTGGACCACCTCTGGTTCACGCAGATGGGTTCGCCATGTCACACAGAGCCCATATCTTACTCAATATTTTGTGCACCAAATTCCCAAATCGTGTTATCGGCCATCTTTACAACTTCAAATGGCCCCTTTCATATCTGCGATTTTACTTATTTGGACTTTTTTGTGGAAACGCGAAGGACCGATGCTACGCAAGCAATATGAAAACGATTCAAGCACTAAAGTCCAATATCATCCAAGTAATGCGTGAGCTATAATAACAAGAAACCATCAATAATATGATCTTGGAGAATTGTAGTGACGTAATCCGCTGCTACTGCCAAGCCGAGGCAATTACTCGATCGACGTTGTGCTCCATAATGGGAATGTTTGCTCCAAAGCCGCAATCCATGAACAAAAAATTTGATTACTTTATTGCATTTTTAAAAAGAAACTGTCTTTGGCAACCCATTTCTTCCACATCAAGCCATAGGTTAAGGTTAAGGGCTCATTGATTGATCATAAAAGACGTTGAGAGCTTTTTTTTTTGTTGGAGGTTTTTTAAAATACTAGCTGGAGCACTCAGACCTAAATACCGGTCCATTGTACTACCAGTTAGCAACCTTCTATTTGTTATAGCTTTCCAGATGTTCGGAGAAAAGCCATAAGACGCTGCCATGATAAGGAGCCTAAGTTACCAGCTCTCACCATGTCTGCGCCGAGTATCTGTAACCTCATGCGAGAAAAAGCAGGACCTTCACAGAGGAAGTGCTCTGCGGTGTCCTCATCTTCTCCACAAGATTCACAGAGTGTGGTATCACTTAAGCCTATCAAGTTTAAATGCTTGGCAAAAGAGAAGTGTCCGCTGGCAACGCCAATAAGCTTTCTACAGCCTTTTCTGCTACGAGCTAGCAAAAATGTTGCAGTCTTGTTACTAACGTTGGGGAGCATACGCTTGGTTTGTCTGCATCCAATGGAGGCATGCCATCTACGGTTGTGCTCTTCACAGATCAATCGTTGATTAAAGCCCTTACTGAGGACGCTGGCAGACCTAGGTCCTGAGAAAGCTGTCTGAGATCCCTGCCTAGCCAGTTCATCGACGATCTCATTTCCAGTTATGCCGTGATGGCCCGGAAACCAAATGAGACTTAAGGAATTCAATCTTCTGACCGCATTCAGAGAGCTCTTGCATTCCTGGATCACTTTCGAAGTGGTTAGAGGGTTGAGAAGGGCCTTAAGCACAGCTTGGCTGTCGCTGCAAACAAAGATACTTCTCCCCGTCCATCCATTGTTCGTTATGTGGCTCAAGGCCGTTATGATAGCATAAGCCTCCGCTTAGAATACGGATGCGTATGATCCTGTATATTTTTATATATTTATATAATATATTTTTATTGCTTCACCAAAAATATTAAACTTTATTGCGGTGATCTATATAATATATATTTATATATATAAATTATGTTTTTGGTTAAGCGCGTGTCCAAACGTCTGTTCTTGTTGGCTGCCGTCGAAGAAGAGAACGAGAACGAGAAGCGAAACCGGAAAAAGGCAAAAGTGACAAATGGCGTGTGTGCTGTGTGGTGACATTTGACATCTCTCGTTGTGGCTCTGTTCGTTGAGGCATCTGGCATTTGTTCTTGTGGTTCTGTTCGATGAGTTTTTGTTTGTAGTGGAGTTGAACTGGAGTTCACTACAATCCCAAAGATGTGTGCAGTCGTATGTCGTCGTTCTCCACAAAGACACCAGCACCAGAACCGTCATCGGTTTTGGAGCCATCTGTGAAGATACGATAACAGTACTTTCCAGGCTCAGATTCTGGAGTGAACCAGTCCTAAACCGAAGGAAAGTTGACTGAGTAATTTTGACGCAGTTTGAGCCTTGGGATCATCGTGTCAGACATATCCATTAGACGTGAGTCAAAAGATATGCTGCTGGCGAGTTCCTCAAAGCTCCAGTGCGAATTGTGCCAGAGACCACATCGCTTTAAACGAGAAATGGTCTTGATAGTACACCCCTTGATGTAGGTATCAAGGGGAGGAAGACTCAGCAGTGCGTCTAGAGCTGCTGGGGAGAGCTTAGTCTATGGTACATGGTACATGGTAGGAGATAGGGGTTCGAATCCAAGTAACACTCATATTTAGCATATATCGCCCACCTATTACGCAGAAGATTGACGAATAGATAGTCCTTCAAGAGCATAGTACTCTCTCACCTAGCCGCTGGAACTGACAGAAAAATTTATAGTTCCCCTCACAGAAAAAACCTAGGCCCCCTCACATGCAAATTTTTTTGAATTTATTTACTTCTAGCCCGGCGTTGCTTTGGGTCTAATTTAAATTGTGCAAAGCGTTGTTCACACAAAATTGCTAAAATTTTAAAAATGTCATCAACACCCTCTGGGCTTAAATGACGATACTCTAGAAGTTTTCTGTTTCCTCTCCCAGTTCCTGTAGGAAAATTGATATGAAATATTGCCCATGACGGTTGTTCTGATTTTCGTTCGGATACCACATCCACATGTTTTAGAATTTGTGTAGTTCTCGATTTCGAAGTCTTACGTTTTTGTGGAATTGAATTCAGTTGATGAAATATGTAACACAATTCCAATAGAGATGGAAATATAATTTCTAAAACGTTTTTATAATAAAACGTCAAAACTGAATCCGTTCAGAAATAAGAACACACTTTTTCAATTCGTACGAATACAATTTCGGTTTCATTTTTGAATCCGGTCGGAAACTAGAACAGCCATGTTTGTTACTCATATAATATAGTTGGCTCGCCCGGTATTGCTCGAGTCTAACTTAACTTATTCCAAGCGTTGTTCAAAATTGCTGAAGATTGCCAGATAGTTTTCTGTTTCTCATTTCCTGGAAATATGAGGGTAAAATATAGTATACCTACTTTACTCAGGAACAATGTATAGCATCCTTATAATGAAAGAGTTTTAGAAAATTCCTGTTTCTCTGCTACAAAAGCACAAAAATCAGTCCAGTTGTTCTCGAGTTATAACTCGAACTATGACTATGAAGAAACCCGGCTTTGAACAGGCACATTTCACAATAAAATTTTGTTTGCTACACGACAATGCACAGAATAGCACCTCCATTTTTCTTGGATTTCTGATTGATGGTCGTTAAGATCTTTCGGACTATCGAACTTTTGTTTTTTGAAGCATTTTGTTTGGGTGGTACTCGTATAAACCAAAAAATTTTTTTCAAAACCAATCAATCACCGATTTTGCATTTGAGGAATAGACTTTCTATTATTGTCGAAAGTCCTTTTTTGTGACTGGATTGAACTCGGAGGAATGAAGTTTCACTGCTTGTCCCATAAGTTATGTCTCAGGAAAATAACATTGTCACTTTGAATACCCATTCCATAACTTGTGAACTATGACGCACAATTGATCGGTTGACAATATATTTACATGAAACTCCATCTGTGTTAACAATCAGCTGCAATGCATTACAATAAATGTATATATGGAATTCACCTTCGACTGCAACCATCTGGACTTTTTTTTCGCACGAATGAGGCCACTGGGTCTTTGTAACAAAACTACAAACAAAGAAACAAACAACTCGATTGAATATATGAAACAAAAAAAGAATGCAATTGCGACTCTGAAGTAACTTTGAACTATTTTGGTGTTAATTTCCTTATTGCCATTTTGCACTATCTGCAAAAAACTTGCGGTGAACCTATGATAATCACTTTTTTCTATCCAACTGAGCAATAAATTATGTTTTAATTTAAATTCTCCATCGAATATAAGTATAGATCTACCTAGTTGCAGTGAGCAACACTGCGCATATGTGTGCTTTATTCGGTTTTTGTTTGTTTGTTTTAATAGCAACCACAAGTACGACTACATGACGTCTCCAATTACCGGCCGCAAATCTTCGGTTCCGACTCCAGCGTTTAACTTTAACTGGTGGTCGCCTATATTGACAATCAATATGTTTGTAATGATATCAAATATGAGTAGATACCATACACAAAGAGTCGTTTTATTTTATTATCGAATGTCGATATATGTAGATGTACCTATTACCACCATTTTGCGACCATCAACTCTGCTCACGATCGTCTTTTACCATATTTGTGGATTGTGCGCTGACCCGTCTGCTGTGTCCTTCTTCGTTTGTCAAATACAAATACGTTTGTATTTACATAGCCCGATATGAGCTTGATATGCAAATCAATGTGTGCTTAAAATGAGTCACTACAGTTGGTCACAACAGCTGCTCTTTAGAATAAAAAAAAATGAGACATTCAATCAAATATAAAGAGAAAATATTTAAAATCCTTTTTCTTTTTTTATTTATTTGTAGATCGTGAAGATCAATCGATCCTGTGTACGGGAGAATCCGGTGCTGGTAAAACCGAGAATACAAAAAAAGTCATTCAGTATTTGGCTTATGTGGCTGCATCAAAACCTAAAGGTTCCGGAGCGGTAAGTCTATTGATTTTTGTTTCATTTTCATATTTTGGTTGCAGGTAAATGCGAGTAATTTTATAGCAAAGATTTTTTAAAAATGTAGCTAAAATTGTTTGTTTCGGTAAGAAACAGAAAGTGCGTTGTTTCGCACGGGTGGATCACTAGGGTGAAACTTATTAGTGGGAGAGCTGTTATCCCCTCGAAATCACGTTGGTCTTAGCGCCTGTGAAGGAAGATGAAAAAGGTTAGGTTAGGTGGAAGTGGCTGTCAGCCAATGCGTACATTGCTAATCACTAATCACCTGTTAGTCGAACCACGCGGAACTTTTAATGTATTTCGAAAGACTTTTAGGGTCTATGTAAGCTAAGTCGCTAGTATCATCGAAGAAGAATTCACCGAGATGAGTTTTCCTCCTATGAAGTAGTGCAGGGCATGAGCAAAGAAGGTGTTGAACGGTTTCTTCCTCCTCCTCGTCCATGCAGCTTCTGCAGAAATCATTGGAAAACACACCAAGTCTTTTGGGCGTGTCTCCCTATTAGACAGTGTCCCGTAAGAACACTTATGGTAGAACCTAGATACAGGCGTTTCAGGGCTAACAAACTCTTTGAGCGTTTTGAGTCTACACACGGCCAAACTTTTTTGGTTGCAAGGCAGTTGTTACTCTCAGTCCATCTAGTGTTTGTTATCCCTGAAGCGTCTTGTCTAAGTAGGAGTTTACATGTAGCGATAGGTACACCTTTGTTGTTCCAATCTAAGCGTGGGGAAGTGGTCGTGCCCTTTTTGGCTAGTTCGTCTGCCATACAGTTGCCTGGTATGGCCCTGTGCCCCGGGGGCCCATGAAAGGTGAATGTTGAACTGATTTGATATCTCCCTCAGAGACATCTGACAATTTTGGACCGTGATGGATTTTGTAGAGACAGAGGCGAGAGATCTAAGGGCAGCTTGGCTGTCTGAGAAGATCCGAATATCCGTGGAGGATATGACGTTTTCTTTGAGCCAAGACAACACCTCCTTAATCGGCAGAATTTCCGCTTGGAACACACTACAATGATCGGGTAGGCGGAAGAAAACACTGAGATTCAGTTTTTCTGAGTAGATTCCACTTCCCACACCTTCGCTGGTTTTTGAACCGTCGGTGTAAAAGGTATTGCTTCATTTTCCAAAAGAGTGCCATTTTCCCAAGCTTCTTTTGAAGGTATGGTTAGCTATGGAAGTAAATCTTGATGGAAATCCAGTAAACATCGATGCATTCCCAAACTAAGGATGTGTATACACTGTAACACAAACTGTACTAAACGACTTAACAACTTTAAGGGCCACAACAAATAACATTCATATATATATAAAAAAAAAACATATTAATGATAATTTATATTTGTCATCAATCGATAACGCCCTTTGATCATTTATTGACACTTCAAGCTTTCCATATTCCTCCTTATCTTATCTTGAGAACAAAATAAAAATAAAATATTGTCGTTTTGGTAAATGTTTGTTGTTTTACGAGTGACAAAGATACCGTGGCATAGATTTCCCTATACACGGATGTCATAAGGTTTATTTTTAAAACCTTACACACTTGCAACAATCAAACAAGCCCAAAGTTCAGGCAATCGAGTACCAGTCAGAATTTTTGGAAACAAAAACCATAATCAGCAATATTGCAATCGAACCATCTTTGACGACCAGCCTCACACGATATTTCATAAAATACACCTCTGATATATTTCTTGACCAAAACAAACTATTTAGTGGTTAAAATGTACATTTAAGGATTTATTAAAAGCAAATATCAAAACAGATAACCATATGGCCGGCCAGAGGTACACAGAGGTGATTGCAAGCAAGTCCTCTGAAAAAGCTAAACTACAACCATATTTGGATAAAATTAGTATTTTTTTTTCTAAGTGAGCCAGCTCGCCTGCTATGCGATGTGACACACTTTCCATGCGCGAGAGTATAAAAAGTCCTTGCCTTAGATGGCATCTTGTCTAAATGTAATTTGTAGTTGAATAATGAGGCTCTGTGCACAGAAATAAATGACAAACAAACGAAAAAAAGAACTAATAGAATGCTTCTCCATAAGAACTCTCAAGTTTTTGCACGGTTTTCAGTTTTGTTGTTTTTGTTGTAATTGTCAAAAGAATTTCAGCATACCATATTGGAATGATTTGTTGTGATGACTGCAGCAGGTGAAGAGCGTGCAATTGTGTCATGTCAGTAACACAAACGCATATATCCCCAAGATTTGTGCTGAATTAAGCAATTAATAACAAACGATAAAAAATGTGCTGGTCTATCAGTTCTGATTATGGGCACACACCTATGGGCCAATGAAAAACAAAAAAAAAGTTTACATGGCTTGAATTCATTGCAGGTGTTTTGGGGCAGAGCGGTTAAATGGGATTGTTCCCATGGGCGATGTATATGGAAGTTGGTCTCGAGAGTGTGTAGTGTTTAATTGAAAGAAAATTGGCAAAACCTACTTCTTTGGTAATTATTATTTTTGTTGGAAAATGTCTCGAATGTATTGAATGTGTCACAAGGATAATGGAGTGATTATGTTGACATGACGAATAGACAAGCAAAGTTGGGTCGAGATGAAAAAGGGGAGATTTTTCTTGACAGCTTTGTTGTTGTCAACAAGCACAGCTTGTGAATGTTAAACCTTGTTTACAAAAATATATCATTTTTGATGTTTGAGAAAAGTTAAAGATAACCATTAACAAGAGGTGCCCCATCGATGTTAATGACATACGACTGCACTCCACATACGTGTCCTTCTTGTAAGTAGAGAACCATGCTATCTAAATGGCTACAAGCTACATTAAGAAGAGTGACTGGAAAGGAAGAATATCTGTGTATGCAGCGACAGACAAGGTGTGGTTAAGACTCTGCACTCAACCCTCTATCCAATCCAAAAGTAATCTAGGAATGGAAGACATCTCTGAAAGCGGTCGGAGGACTAAATTCTTTGAGTCTCGTTTGGGTTTTAGGTTATTTATTATACGGCATAGTTGGAAATGAAATCCCCGATGAACTAGCAAGGCAAGGATCTCTGACAGCTTTCTCAGGACCTGAACCAGCATTTGATCTGCCAATGTCTTCAGTGAGGACTTCCATCAACGATTGGATCTGCCAAGAGCACAATCGTAAATGGTATACCTCCTTTAAATGCAGACAGACTAAATGTATGTTCCCCAAAATTAATAAGAAAGCTGCAAAATATCTGCTATACCGTAGCACAAAAGACTGTAGAAAACTTGTTGGCGCTATCACGAGGCACTTCTCTTTTGCAAAGCATTTAAAAGTGATCTGTGAATCCGATGGACAAGATGATGACACTGGAACCGTCCTGACGGCCTACTATGTATGCGATTCTACAATGAATATGTTCAAATCCTCAAAATTCTTCCCCCGTAATTCTGAAGGAGTTTTGGAGTCGAAAACTTTCAAGCTCGAATTGATATTCATTCTTATTGACATTCAAATATTAAATCAAAGATAACTTTCGAATGATTCAAAAGGAGAATAAAGTTACATAGTTTGATGATCCCTATACATTTTCTCGAATCAGGTTAGAGATAAGTCGGTGTCGGTACATGGTGAATGCAGGTAAGGTAGGCTCTTTATCATAGCAGCGTTTCCGTTTCTTCAAATATCTGGAAAGCTTTATCAAAAGAAGGTTTCTACCTTGTAATACCAAACTAGTACTGGTCCAAATGCTTCCGATATCTTAAAAAATCTTCCGACTGAAAATTTTTTTTACCGACGTTTCATAAAAGGAACTGTATAATCACAATGGACAGGCTCTTATATCCATCCATTTTTTAGTTTTTAGTAGTGTCTTATTTAGAGGGTGTCACTTCTACAAAGCAAAGGGTCTCAATTCAAAATTATGGTTAAATCGTTTGCTGATCGGAAATCGAAGCATTGAGCGATTAAGGTGGAACCTAATAAAGTGTCATGTGAGCACTTGACATTCAAACAAATAAGGTAGAAAAATATCCATTTTCCTATCAGCTTGTGTTCTAAAATTGGCTTGCCTCTATTTTTATTTTTATTTTTGATTCATATATTGATTTAAAAGGTAAAGTTTGATAAAGCGACCAAACACACACTTAGTATAGACATCTATTTTTCTTATACATAAATTTACAGAAAGTGCCATTCGAGCTAATTTTTCTATTGAAAGAAAAAGCTGAACACACATTTTATGTTTTTAATGCAAATATGTTTCGTTTGAAAAAAACAATTCAAATCACTTTTAATACAATTAATTGTTGTGATCGACTGATTGACAAAATATACATACATAGCTTTAAAAGCTGGTTGTTAATCGAAATTGTACTGTGTACTTACTGTGTACTTGTCATTTTATCTTATCAAAGTGAAAACGTTTTGCCTATTCCTTTGTTCAAAAGTTTTTTTTTGCAGTTGTGTCACCAAGAATTTAAAAATAAATATGAAAGCATTAAGGTTATGTTGCCAAGTACGGCGCAAAAAAGAGAAAAAAATATTTAGACGCAATAAACTCGGGATGGTACAGGATCAAGATCACTTGTCTCAACCAATAAAACGAATTTCTACCGGTATAGAAGGACTAGATAAGAAAGCACTTTTCATTGCAGTACTTATTAAGGAGGAGTTAACAAATTCCCGAGTAAAAGTTTCTCGAATCATACTTGGGAATCGAATTCTGACTCCTCACGAGACAGTCCGACGCTGTGACGGTTGCACACGTTAATGTGTAGAACAACAGATACCATCTGCAAGATCCAAGAACACTCGTGTTTTTGTAGAAAAGGATGGGAACCTGGTCTCAAAACCACTCACTGCATGTTCCTGGAAGTAATCAGGACAAACCTAAAATACGTTTGTTTGGTCTGGTTACCATAATAGAAGAATATACCTCAAAAACATGACCAAAGGTTTGCATGCATTGGTCCAAAGTCATCAGAACTACACCAACTGCAGCTCTGGAAACCTTTCTTTCGCTACGTTCGCTAGACTATTTTTCGTTCAAGAAATGGCAAATAAAAGAGCTCTGCAGCTCAAACAGTATTATACATAGAAAAGGGGCTATCAGACCAAAGGATCATTATGAATTACACTAGGCGTGTTTTTTTTATGCTAGTATATAGTACAGTAAATTTCCCTTGGGTAACAACAACAAATCATTTTACTGTCGTAATTTTCCACAGTAAAAACAGGGATGGCTTTGCTGTGGATTGATAGTTTCCAGCTTTGAAAATAAGATGGCACCACCAATGATTTCAGTTCATCAAAGCTTTTTCGAAAGGACGTGTTCAAAAAAAATGTGGTATTTGCAAAGAAATTTTTTCTCCCGATTAAAAATTAAAGAAATAAAAACTATATTCATATTGAATTTTCGCCCTGTTTCTTACCTGGTGGTGTATATAATACAGGATTTTGCACTAGTTCTTTTTTGCTGAAGCTAATAGCTTTTCTCATGGAATTATTTGGCTAAAAAATATAGCCAATGCAAGAAAAAAACAAATCAAACAAACAAACAAAGCAGTAAAAAATGGTCAAAAGGGAAAGATATATGTATGAAAATTAAACATTCTTCAATAGAAATTCAAGTTTGGGACTAGCAGTACGTGTTTCAACTTAATTTAATTTGGGTTGTGTTTATTTGTGCGGTAATATTATAGTTCAATTTCACGGTTTTGTAAATAGAATCAACTTATTTTCTTTCTAAACCTATCGAAAAGACTGGTCAATTGTGTAAAATTGCTTTACCACAGGTTTGGATAAAAAATAAATTGATTCTGTTTGCCAATGGAAAATCTCATCAAAGATTAGTTTTTAATATCTTTTTACATACTCCCCGAACATACCCGAAAGTTTTTTCAACAAAACAGCTGACTTTAACATAGAGCTTTCTTCACTGCTGGACGATGCCTCCAAAAATAGTTCAAAAGAGCTGTAAGAGAGAATCTGATGTATGGAAAATAAGAAAAAAAAATACAAATTCATACCTGGCTTTGTATCGTTATTCATTTGATAGAACAATTAACGAAACAAACCTGGTATGAATTTGATTTTGTTTCATCTTGAATTTCACAGAGAGCTTTGAAAAGTAGCAGCAAGCTTTGACGTTGAGCTCCATCTTGTTGCTGAAAATAGAACTGAAAAAACTGTGGGCAGATCGTTTTTTTTTAACTCGAATGCTGTACTATATACTAGCTTAAAAAAAAAACACGCCTACTGACATAAGACATTCAAATGGATCATATCCAACCATATTTTGTCTTCAACCTGCTGCTGGCTGGGCCACTTTCTCAGATAACCATACCGTAAGTAGATCAATAAAGCTCCCACATTTTTGCAGTGTCTTCTAAGCTGAAGTATTTACTTGCAGTTTGTAAATTAGTGCAACATCTCGTTATATCGACTTGAACAATAAACATACAACAATTGGAAAACAGGCATATCAGGCCATAGAACCATCATGAACCATACAGATATAGACATTCAAACAGACTATACCCCCCCCCCCCCCCCCCCCTCCGCATATTGACTTCAATCCAGTGGCCCTAACAGTCTTTCAGACAAGAAAAAGCTGGGAGGAAAACAGGGTTATAAAAGGAAATCACATTTCCGTCTTCACAGATGGTTCCAAAACGGACGAAGGGGTAGGGTCAGGTATCTTCTCAGACTACCCCACACGGAAAGAATTCCGAGATCAGATCAAGGAAAATCAGCTGTGAATCACGACTAATGAATCCAGTTTTAGACCTTGGATCAGATATTATCAAATTGCGACTTTTTGTTTGCAATTTGAAAAAAAAGAGCGAAATGATGAAATTGACACTCAAAAATCGCATTTCAGAATTTTTAAGTATCAGTTCATATTTTGAAGCAAAAAATATTGTGACTCGCGAATCCCAATTCGAGACCAATTTGCATTAAAAGCAAAAATCTAATAACAACCCCTTTTCCAATTTGAAGGTAGGTAGTTATAGCATAGGCCATAGGGCGATATGGGCTGGTGAATTGTTTTGTTGTGATTCAGTGTCGGGGTGTAATGAGAAAGAAAACAATACTGGCTTAGGCGCTGTGTGGATTTGAACCAGACGTCTTGAAATTGTGAGTCGGCGATGATAACGTTGAGCTGCGAAGTTAAATAAAAAATGATCGCTTAATATGTGAGCATAAACAGACAGTTAAAAAGGAGGTAGTGTTCAAGAGATAAGAGAATTACGACTCATCATTTGTAATTTACTGTACAGGATTTTCGTAGATTACGTTTTTCTTGGGTTTATATCTAGAATCTAGATCATCCTTTAAATTTCCCAATTTGAGTATTTCGAAAAAGCGAATCGCCATACTTATTTTGTAAACCACGATAACGAAATTGTGCTCCGGAAGTGTAGTAAATTGCGATTGAAAGCTTTTAAACTACTAAAAAGACGAAATTCTTAAATTACGATACTTGATTGCAAATCACAAATTAAAAAATTTTGTAATTTGAGATGACACTTAGAGTAAATTGCTATTTTTTCGATCAATTTATAATTAAAGCGGTGTAATTTACAAAAAAAAAAGGATTTCGCAAATTACAAACTAGAAATTCGCAATTGGCGATTTTTCAATTCTTTCCGTGTACTCTTACCACTACAGCAAGAAAATAGAATTCACCAACGCTCTTAAAAAACTGCCGACGCACGTCAGGGAGTAATGTATGGAAACCTGCCAGCTTTCTAAAAATATTTGGCCAGATATTTCAAAAGTCATCTTTGTCATCTTTGCTAAGCAGTTCTCAATGATCTAACCGATACATGATCCTCCCGTGTCATAATGTGAGTTGCCATTAGCACATTTGATTGAGTGTTATGACGAGAAGGCCGGAAAAGGTTAAAAACTTTCTCTGTCAGTGCAGAAGCTTGACGGATGCCCCGAAAGCAGTCCTCGGAGAACACTTTTTCGACGAACTGAGCAACTTCTTGAATTTATTCAAAGCATTAATCCTTTGAGATGCGAGTGAGGTGTACTGCGGAAGTGATCTTTTCACAGTCAACTATTTTATCACTATGCGGTGAGTAATATGGCCTCTATCGTACTCTCCAAAATTTGCGGAATGTTTTTTTTTTTTTAAGTTTGAACTTAACTTGTCGACTGGAAGACTTAAGTACTTCTCAAAGCCAAGAGCATCGCAGTCAGATATTTTATAACTTATTGTATTCAATGTGCGTTCTCCTTACTTATGATGAAGAAAATTCATCAACTAGCTTCAATCATCCCACTTTGCATTCCATAAAAAAAAAAAAATCATATCAATAAATCATTGAAAGACACAAACTGCGATAAATTATAATTTATGCGTGACAAATTGACATTGCAAAGATAATGATCTTCAATCAGAGTGCAATTATAAAATGTAAAGCAAATGTCTATTCAAAAACGATGCAACTAATGCAAAGTACATACTTAAGTTTATGGCAATAACAAATAATAACTTCATCCATTTTGATTGTCACATCGATGGATGGGATAGCGATGATGAATCTTACCCACGTTCCCCATTTAAGGGAACTACTGACAACCCCATTTAAGAGATGAGAAGAAAAATAGAAAAAAACATAAAAATAAATTATTCCAAAGTGTGTTTCGGTAGAGAAAATCTATTTGAGGAAAGCTTATTAACACTAATTACCATCAGTATGGAAGCTCAAGTACAATCGTCAATAAATTCGTAAGCAATTGACGATAGAAATCTTTCTACAAGTGGTGTACATCTACAGCATCGAGCAGTTAACATCACTTCATTGCTGCCCCAAAATTCTATGTTCTCACGCGACAATTACGGAAATTCAATACAAGAACTTAAATTCAATGGAAAGCAAAGGCTTGAGATGCTTTACGATCATATTTTAAGAGACATAAATTGAACAAAAGCCTATAAAACCAAATTTGTTACAAAATAAATGCTACAAGAGTTCTTTTTTTTTCATTTTATTTTGTCTCTAAATTGCTCACTTGTCATAAGATATTTCAAAATCTTACAGAAGCCAATGTAATGATTTTTATGCGATATAATGCACACATATGTTGCGGGCCACAAGTAATTAGTATGTGAGGGTTACAAAGCACCAATTGTACACATATTCATGAAGTCGATCGATCCGGAGTAAGCTTGTGGGCTAGCCTAGATGTTAGTTAGAAAAAAAAAAACGAAACTATAAGTACGAGTATAGAAGACGCAGCTCAATTGGAGCGAACAAAAATATATAGGTATGACGAGTCTATATCAAAAAAGCGAACGATTGACAATAATTTTAATGGAAATGTTTACCTTAAAACCTGTTCCTAACGTGGGCTGTTTCATTGTGCGTCTTTTGTAGAAAGGCACACAGCAAACAAAATCAATGGGAAATCTTCAAAATGAGAACACAATTATGCGGGTTTTTTGAAAGTGAACCTACGGTTTTAATTTTTTTTTTGGTTTTTTTGTTGAATAAGTTTTATGCTTGACCAGACCATTTAAGTGTTTATGGGTCGCAATGACATTTGACGCCTTCGCCAGTTGACTTTAAATTATCTGAGCACGACTTTTGACAAGAAGTAGTTTTTTCTTCTTCTGTTTCTTCGAGTTTGAAAGTTCAAAAGAAGTATGGACAAATGTCGTCACAGTTTAAATTTGACAATATGCCGAGTAGAGTTATTCAAAACGATATCGCAATGAATTGAAGAGAAACTGAGAGGAAGTTTGATGGAACCCTTATAAGATATGTAGAACAGATGATATCTAATCTTAGTAAGGACAAATTTTGTGATTTCAACGAAAAGAGTCTACAAGTTAAACCAAGTTTTCCTTTGAAATTCAATTAAAACTTGGCCCATATCACAAATAACGATACTCGCAAAAAACCCTTCGTTATCGGTTTACGTTTTACGATTAGCTGCCATTTACGATTGCTTTTGGCGGTCGTTTTGCTATCGTTCTGACATTTTCATGAACCCATTCTCGTAATTCATAATAGATATCGTGCTTATCTTTGTTTTAGGTTTAGTTTTTTATTTTGTCTCGCATTTCGTAGTTCGTAAAACGGTCGTTTTTGGTTTTGTATGATTAACATCATACTTCAAGGCAAAACACTTTTGCATTTTGATGCAAAGGAAGAATAAAGTCCATGGTGAGATTTGAGTATGATTATTGCGCTTTCTGTTTCTCCATCTTGAGCTGCTACAAACATCATTTAACAAGCTTAACAATTGGGCTGTAGAATGGGGTCTGAACATCGATCCATACAAAACAGAAAGTCTGGCGATTAAGGAGGTGCTGTCTTGGCTCAAAGAAAACGTCATATCCTCCACGGATATTCGAATCTTCTCGGACAGCCAAGTTGCCCTTGAATCTCTTGCCTCTGTCTCTACAAAATCCATCTCGGTCCAAAATTGTCAGATGTCTCTGAGGGAGATGTCAAATCAGTTCAACATTCACCTATCATGGGTGCCAGGGCACAGGGACATTCCAGGCAACTGTATGGCAGACGAACTAGCCAAAAAGGGCACGACCACTTCCCTACGCTCAGAATGGAACATAGGTGCACCTATCGCTACATGTAAACTCCTACTTAGACAAGACGCTTCGGGGATAACAAACACTAGATGGACTGAGAGTAACAACTGCCTTGCAACCAAAAAAGATTGGTCGTGTTTAGACTCAAAACGCTCGAAGAGTTTGTTAGCCCTGAACCGCCTGTATCTAGGTTCTACCATAGGTTTTCTTACGGGACACTGTCTAATAGGGAGACACGCCAAAAGACTTGGTGTGCTTTCCAATGATTCCTGCACTACTTCATAGGAGGAAAATCCATCTCGGTGAATTCTTCTTCGATGATACTAGCGACTTAGCTTACATAGACCCTAAAAGTCTTTCGAAATACATTAAAAGTTCTGCGTGGTTCGACTAGCAGGTGATTAACCAGCAAAAGAGATTCTTCAGTTGAATTGAGCGAATAAACACAACGCCATATCAATAGCGATACTCCACTATGGCTACATGATGTGCTTTTCAAACATGAATACAATTTTCGTTCTTATTTTGACATTAGTGGAATGTTGACTTTTATAATTGGGCTTTCACTTTTACACATCTCGATTTAGGTAAGTTAAAAGCTCGGGAAGTTCGCAACAGAAAAAAAAAAGTTTTTGGGTCCAACAAGCTCCTAGGGTTGGTGCATTGCCCTCGTCGTTTGCGACTAGCTTTACGTACGTACCGAAGGAGAACAAAAACTGAACGAAACTAAGCGGTCTGATATCAAAACTGCTGAATATGAAAGGCATGTAGGTATTCGCTCATTTGCTTTTGCTGCCGAACTTACTTACCGACTATTATAGTTGAGGCTATAAAATACCTAAGCAAATTGTCTTAAGTATTAATTTTGGTGCTCGTGGGGTAATGGTTAGCGTTACGATGAAGGTTCAAGAAACATGAAGGAAAAGAAATGTTTTTCTGTGGGTATCGTTTTTCACGAGTAATGGGCAACGGCAACTTCTCGGATAATAACTTCATGCCATGAAAAGCGCTTACTCGATTAGCCGTTCGAAATTGAGAAAAAACTGTAGGTCCCTTCCATTCCGTCACAAGGTATGGTTGAGAGAAATGTGCAAGACCCCGGGGCTCCATGCTCTGTAGCGCATCCCTTTATATTTGAAAACTGCAAAAAATTGCGTTTTATTTATTTAATTTCGTTTTATTTTATTCATTTAGCGCACTGTCGTATGTTTTTGTTCACCTACAATTTTTTCTAATCCGAACGGCTTAGCGCTGTTCAGATTTTAGAAATTGCTCGCGAAAGGCGAATCAATGTTTTTTGGAATAGAAGAACCAAATCCCCACACAAACGCAAGGACATCTGCATTTGGTTAGCCTCAGACATGGAACAATTCATGATGTTTGCCACGAGCGGATCACTTCCACTAGTGTTCAGCAGTTACGTAGGAGAGCTGTGATCCCATTGAAATCACGATGCTCGTAACTTCGTAAACACGTAAAAGAAAGATGAAGAACAGTGAACTCCCACGTAAAAGGCTTATTACTTGACACCTAAAACTGCTATGATTCGTCTTAAAATAGGCTTTTCTAACACTAACGGAAGAGTGTTTCTTTTGCACTCCTAAACAGGGTTTGTCATCAGCGGTTTATCAGTTAATTTGACTGCTTATCAATTACTTTCAACGAGGGAGAATCACTGATTCAGCGAACTAATTTCTAAAAATATTCTCTCCACTGTAAGCTATAATTCGCTTCTTGTATGATTTTACATCATATTATATATGGTACACATTTTTAAGTCCTTCAAATACCTTTACATTTCACTCGCATTTACGATTTGATTTTTTATTTATTATAACACACTTTGATTTTACTTTAGATTTATATTTATTTTAATTTTTTTTTTCATTTCATTTCATTACCAACCCTACAGGGACCACATCCTGCTTTAATCATCGTAAGTACAACTATTGCTATTTTAAATTAACATTGTATAAATATATTTTAATCATTAAACCTAGTTTTAAAAATGTCTTACCAAAAAAATTACAACGATAAAATAATAATTCTCTTGTACTAATTTTTGCTCTATTCTACTAAACCAAAAAATAAATGTGAAATAAATCCAACGTAACAACCAAAATTAATTTCCATCTAGAGCCATAATGCTGAAACATTTGCGGTAAAGTATTTAATAAGAATCAATGTGTTTTTTTCTTTCTCTTTTAATTTCTGTAAAAAGAGTTTTTTTTATTTTTGAAAATAGTATTAATTTCATTGTATAGAAATGCACATGTTTGGAGCATAATTACATGTTTTTAATTTAAAACCATAAGCAAAAAATTTTTTAAAAAAGTTTAAATCAAAAAGTCTTACGTTTGTCTTCATTAAAAAAATCATCGTTATTTTAAACAAATCAAAATTAAAATTTGCCTTTCAGAATCTGCAAGTTAATATGAAACAAAATTTAAAAATTCAATATAACATACAAAGTGTTTCGGCGAATGAAAAAATTCAAACCAATTTGTGTTCAAGAAATGACAATGTCATTGAGTGTAATGAAGAGCTTGGAGATTTTAAAGGTTTCGGAAAGGTATTTGCGTTGAATATAAAATTTTATTTTATACAGAGTTGAATGAAATATTTATTATTTAAAATTTTTGTTCTTCAATACTAAAACTGGGTACCGTTTTATAAAAATATTAGTGTTTCTTTTTTTTAAGTTTATAATAGATTATTCTTCATAAAGTAAACTGGCGCAGGATAATGAAAGAAATTTTAGCTCAAAAACTGAAACGAGCTTTAAGAAATTATATTCCGCAGTTCGCTATCGATACTTTTTTTTACTTGATATCTGTTTCTTTGCTTCGCAGTGCTTATGGCTCTCATCTCATTAGACGACGATCTGATGAGGCCGTTGAAACTTCAGACTTATGAATTGAGTATCGTTATGTTGTCGTTTTTGAAGTCTGAATTTTGCTTGACGCAAAGTATCAGCGTGTAAATTTGTTTATGGTGCGCCAAACGACAGTATTTCAACTATATAATTTTGAAAAATAACCATTTTGCAAGCGACTTTGAACGGAATATTCACCTCACCCCTCCCTAATACGAGAAAGAACTAAAAACATCTTCGTAATGAATGCTTTGCAACAGATATTTTGAACTTATTAGTGATTTCATTGATGATAGAATATTTCGTGGCAAAACATTTACTATGAAGGCGTTTATGGTGCTTCCTTTTTGGCATTCTCGGTTCGAAACTGTTACTTCGGTCCTTGTGATATTTGCCATTAGGGGTTTTTCTTCACAGAAAAGTGAAACGTCAAAAACTTAAGAGTATTTCTTTTCCAATTCAGCAAAACCTGAACGCCCAAAATGCTTTTCTTTTTTATTCAGAACACTATGCGAGCGCACTCTACGTGCTCGAAATAAATTGAAGGGGCATCTAGAGCAAAAGTTTGAGCGCAGCCAACTTCACATAGCTCAGTTGAGAACACCTTCACGCTGTTCGTTTTCAGTTCAGTTAACTGTTCGGAACTAAAAAAGAAAAACCCCTATTAACATTTGGTATACCTAATGTCCTTTAAGTAAAGCGTCATCGAGCCAAATTAGTCTTGGCCAAGTTTGGCCTTATGATCTAAAGTTTAAAATTTTATCAAGGCCTTTGTGCATACCACACAATTCTTTGTAGAAAGCGTCAGGGTGCCAAATAGATTTTGAACCTAATAAAATTTTTTTTAGCCTAGTGTCACTTTCAAAAGTGTCATTGTGTCAAATTTTAGCATATCGTATAATGTTAAACGTGGATAATATGGTGCTCGATGCTCGTGTTGTCATGGTTAGCATGTTTGCCAGTTACTTGACAGTTCGAGGTTCGAATCCCAGAAATGTCTAATTGTGATTTTACGGTATTGCCTTTCGCAATGAATTGGCAAGCTTTCCGATTGTAATTTATTTTATTGTCAAAAAAAGGTTTTCCCTTGCATTCCTTATAAGATGTTTGACAGAAATGCTGGAGGCACCGCCCCTCCCCGAACTCGTTATGCCCGCCTTCAAATCTATTCATTTAAACTTCATTCAATTTAACAGTTTAAAGAAATCAAATACGACATAACAACAAATTGAACCATGCTATAGTTAGGTGACGTAACGGACGTCAATTGAATTCGTAAGATTTGAAATATTTTATTCTGAAGAAAAAACAAAAACCCAGTTTTAGTATTAAGAAATCGTAATTGGCTATCGAACAGAAAAATTTTGTTTCATAATTTTTTTGAATTATTATTTTTTGGTATTTTATGTCAAAATACTCAGCAGACCGAAACGACAAGACGCACATTAGAAAGGACTTACCTAGTTAAACTTACGTGACGGATTATACTTAAAAGTTTTTTTTTTCATTTAGTGAACCTTTGTTTTCAGTCTTTATTATGAGTTTTACTGAATAAAAATACATTTTTTACAACAAATTTTAAATCAAACCATCTCGTGGGCTTTAGATTTACCTTATTCGATTGGTTCCCATTCATTTTTTGTGCCGAGTTTGATGTATTTTCGGCCAATCAAATTATAAAGTTAAAACGTATTTACGTTGCCGACAAGAGAATAGTTTTTCATTTCTGAGACGTTTATCGTACCGTCCTTCTGTATGATAGGAGTAGTTTTTAAGTTAAAACAAAAAACTAGAAAACAATATCATAATTGTTGTCAATTTTTCAACTCCAACTTCATTTACATTTAAGATAATTTTTTTACTTTTAAGTCTAAACTTTTAAGACCACAACAAATTTATTTTGACTAGACCAGCACTTATTCCAACAACCTCAAAGTGGAATGATGGAGAACAAATTATTTTAAAATACCATATTGGTTTTGAATTTATTATTTTTTATGTTTAAGTTTTGCATGTTTTAGCTGTTTATTTTAGATCAAGTATTCACCAACACGCCACACGCAATGTTTAAAATTAACAACAGTTAGTAAAACAAGTGCATGTTAAAGTTATTGATTGAATTTAAGCAAAAATATTAGTTTCACACACGAATTGTTATAAATTGCATGGAAAAACCGAGTTCCTATTGAATTAATTGTAAGAATTTAAATAAAGAAAATATTAATTTTTTTATCTTTTCAAAATTACAGGGTGAATTGGAGCAACAATTGTTACAAGCAAATCCCATTCTTGAAGCATTTGGTAATGCTAAGACCGTGAAGAACGATAACTCGTCTCGATTTGTAAGTATACATAGCAAATATTTTGTAAGACATCAAAGCTGTAGAAATGCACAGTAGAGTCACTAAAATCTTTGAACCAAATAGGGTTTACTTAACTTACTTAACTTACTCAAAGTACCCCAACGCCCGTCATACCAAAAGGTCAGGCTTACAAGCTGTTCCTTTGTGTGGTTGCATGATGTCGACGACATACAAGTTTTATTCGCTTCATAAAAAACAATTTTGTTCATAATCTATTTAAAAATAGATTCGTATAACCTTTGAATGCATTTTCTTTATTGTTTGCGTTGAAAACGGTTCCATCACTTAAGTTGGCTTCCCATGTACTGGGCATATTCGAAGCTAAAATAAGTGTAACGGATCCATAAGTCTTGATGAAGTCAGGATCTGTCGTTAGCATAGACCTGACATCAACACCACATGTTAACTCATATCGAATTATTAATAATGCTAGCAGAAAACAGAGAATCGAATACACAAGAAAATGGCTCCTCTCATCATCATAGTTAATTTTACTATCAGCCATACTTCCGCTCTAATTACTGCTTTATAGTTCTTTGTTGATGAGCAAAACTGCCAACCATTTAAACTCCACAGAAGGCAGCTAAGATCCTTAAGACTCATTGTTCAGATGCAACCAATTTTACAAAGTCATAGCCTTTAAAGACAATATGTCATGATTCAAGAGTTCTCATTTCAGTTTTCGCTGAAAAGCTAGAGAATCTTCTGAAGTACAATATTCCGACCAAGTACTAAAAACGCTTGTCGTTCAAACTTAGCAAAAGCCTTAACGTAGTGACCTTAATCGTGGCGGTATCTTCTTAGAGCTTAAAAATATATTTTTATCAACTATTCAATAACAACTCTATTCAGTCCTTTCTTTATCAAGTAAAAATTATTCAATGTCATTTTCTTTTACTTTCTTTCAGGGTAAATTCATTCGCATTAATTTTGATGCATCTGGTTACATTTCTGGAGCTAACATCGAAACATATCTATTGGAGAAATCCCGTGCCATTCGTCAGGCCAAAGACGAAAGAACATTCCATATTTTTTATCAGCTATTAGCCGGTGCCTCACCCGAGCAACGAGAGAAATTCATTCTAGATGATATCAAGACTTATCCATTCCTGTCGAATGGTTTGCTGCCAGTACCCGGTGTTGATGACTCTGCCGAATACCAAGCGACCGTCAAAAGTATGAACATTATGGGCATGACCAATGATGACTTCAATTCGATATTCCGCATTGTCAGCGCTGTGTTGTTATTCGGTTGCATGAAATTCCGTCAGGAGCGTAACAACGATCAGGCTACATTGCCCGATAATACGGTGGCACAAAAGATTTCTCATTTGTTGGGTTTGAATGTAACCGATATGACGAGGGCATTCCTAACGCCACGTATTAAGGTTGGTCGTGACTTTGTAACCAAAGCTCAGACCAAAGAGCAAGTGGAATTCGCCGTAGAAGCGATTGCCAAGGCGTGCTATGAGCGAATGTTTAAGTGGCTAGTAAACCGCATAAATCGTTCGCTGGATCGAACCAAACGTCAGGGTGCTTCTTTCATTGGTATTCTCGATATGGCTGGTTTTGAAATCTTCGAATTGAATTCATTCGAACAATTGTGTATCAATTACACAAACGAGAAACTGCAACAGCTCTTCAATCACACTATGTTCATTTTGGAGCAAGAAGAGTACCAGCGTGAGGGTATCGAATGGAAATTCATTGACTTTGGCCTAGACTTGCAGCCAACTATTGATTTGATTGATAAACCAGGTGGTATTATGGCTCTCTTGGACGAGGAGTGTTGGTTCCCCAAAGCAACTGACAAGACATTTGTTGAAAAGTTGGTTTCAGCTCACTCGATGCATCCAAAGTTCTTGAAAACTGATTTCCGTGGTGTGGCCGATTACGCAATTATGCATTACGCCGGAAAGGTTGATTATTCGGCTGCGAAATGGTTGATGAAGAACATGGATCCGCTTAACGAAAACATTGTTTCGTTGTTGCAGAACTCGCAAGATCCTTTCGTTGTACAGATTTGGAAGGACGCCGAGATCGTGGGTATGGCTCAGCAGGCACTGACTGACACTCAATTCGGTGCAAGAACTCGCAAGGGTATGTTCCGTACCGTGTCGCATTTGTACAAGGAGCAGTTGGCTAAGCTAATGGACACGCTGCGCAATACCAATCCGAACTTTGTCCGGTGCATAATTCCTAATCATGAAAAGCGTGCTGGAAAAATTGATGCTCCACTTGTGCTTGACCAGTTGCGTTGCAATGGTGTGCTTGAAGGAATTCGTATCTGTCGCCAGGGCTTCCCCAATCGTATTCCCTTCCAAGAGTTTAGACAACGTTACGAACTGTTAACACCCAATGTTATTCCCAAAGGATTCATGGACGGTAAAAAAGCTTGCGAAAAGATGATTCAGGCTCTGGAATTGGATTCGAATCTTTTCCGTGTGGGACAATCGAAAATTTTCTTCCGTGCCGGCGTGCTAGCTCATCTAGAAGAAGAACGTGATTACAAAATCACTGATTTGATAGTAAATTTCCAGGCGTTCTGCAGAGGGTTCCTTGCCCGGCGGAACTATCAAAAGCGTCTGCAGCAGTTGAATGCCATTCGAATTATTCAGCGTAACTGCGCAGCATACCTAAAACTACGTAACTGGCAGTGGTGGCGCTTGTACACGAAAGTAAAACCTTTACTGGAGGTGACTAAACAGGAGGAGAAACTCGTGCAAAAAGAGGACGAACTGAAACAGGTACGCGAGAAGCTGGAAAGCCTAAATAAGAGTACCCTCGAGTATGAGAAGAAGTGGCAACAGGCAAATGAGGAAAAGACCGCCTTAGCCGAGCAGTTGCAAGCTGAGATTGAGCTCTGTGCTGAAGCCGAAGAAGGCCGATCAAGACTGATGGCAAGAAAACAGGAACTCGAAGACATGATGCAAGAACTTGAAACCCGCATTGAAGAAGAAGAAGAACGTGTCCTAGCGCTTGGCAACGAAAAGAAAAAGCTTGAAGTCAACATTCAGGATTTGGAAGAGCAACTCGAAGAGGAAGAAGCTGCTCGTCAAAAGTTGCAACTCGAGAAGGTGCAATTAGATGCGAAGATCAAAAAATACGAGGAAGATCTAGCTCTGACTGATGACCAAAACCAAAAGCTTTTGAAGGAAAAGAAAGTGCTGGAAGAACGTGCCAATGATTTGTCCCAAACCCTTGCCGAAGAAGAAGAAAAGGCCAAGCATCTCGCTAAACTGAAAGCAAAGCATGAGGCAACAATAATCGAACTAGAAGAACGCCTTATTAAAGACCAGCAACAACGCCAGGAATCGGACCGTTCCAAACGAAAAATAGAAACTGAAGTGGCTGATCTAAAGGAACAACTAAGCGAGCGTAGAATCCAGATTGAAGAATTGCAAACACAACTGTCCAAGAGGGAAGAAGAACTCACACAAACGTTGATGCGAATTGATGAAGAATCGGCCAGCAAAGCAACCGCACAAAAAGCACAACGTGAGCTCGAGTCACAATTGGCCGAGATTCAAGAAGACCTGGAAGCTGAAAAGGCCGCCCGTGCAAAGGCAGAGAAAATCCGACGTGATTTGGGCGAAGAACTAGAGGCGCTGAAAAATGAGCTCTTGGACTCTCTGGATACAACTGCTGGTGAGTGAAAAGAGATTTCTAAAATTGTTAGCAATATTAACGAAATTTTTGTTTTGCCTTTTATAGCTCAACAAGAACTCAGATCGAAACGTGAACAGGAGTTGGCTACCCTCAAGAAGAGCCTCGAAGACGAAACTGTCAATCACGAGGGCTTACTTGCCGAAATGCGTCATAAGCATTCGCAAGAGTTGAATGGAATAAATGATCAGTTAGAGAATCTGCGCAAAGCAAAGGCGGTGCTGGAAAAGGCTAAAGGTACTCTGGAAGCTGAAAATGCTGATCTTACCACTGAACTGCGTGCTGTGAGTAGTTCGCGGCAAGAAAATGATCGCCGCCGGAAACAGGCTGAACTGCAGATTGCAGAGATGCAGGTAAATAAACACCCCTATAAACCCGACAGATGTATTAGTAGGTAGTTGACAGCAACCTCCCGAAAACAGCTTTATGAAGTGAGCTTAATTGTTTTTTGTTCAATGTCGTTCCCGTTATTTGGTCGGTAAATTTAATTTGCAAAGTCTTCAGTGAAAAAGTACGAACGTCATGTGTTTATCAAAATGGTTATCTCCAATGAACTGGGGTACTTGCTCTTAAAGCTGATACCTAATCCTCTTACAACAAAAACTTTTTTTTAATTCCAAAAATGCATCTCTTAATTGATTTTGTGCATTGTGATGTGAGATTTGAACCTGTTTAAAGCCCCTTTGTTCATATGGGGATTATATATTTATTTCGATTGTGGTTTGGCTTGATTAACTGCCACCCTATACTGCTGTCACATCCGCAATAATTTCTTTTGACTTTGTGGTTGATTATTATCGTTGAAACCTAATTCCCTTTGTTGTACTTGAAATAATGTTTTCTATTTCTAATCAATTAAACAGGCTAAACTGGCTGAAATCGAACGTGCCCGATCTGAGCTCCAAGAGAAGTGTACCAAACTTCAACAGGAATCCGAAAATATCACCAGCCAACTGGAAGACGCTGAACTAAAAGCATCTGCCGCTGTGAAATCTGCCAGCAACATGGAAAGTCAATTAACAGAAGCACAACAGTTGCTTGAAGAAGAAACCCGTCAGAAACTGTCCTTGAGTTCGAAGTTGCGTCAACTCGAATCCGAAAAAGATGCTCTGCAAGAGCAATTAGAAGAAGATGAGGAGGCCAAGAAGAATTATGAGCGTAAACTGTCTGAGCTTAGTTTACAAATGCAAGAGATCAAGAAAAAGGCCGAAGAAGATTCCGACATTGTTAAGGAGCTAGAAGAAAATAAGAAACGTAATAACAAAGAACTAGAAGCACTTGAGAGGCAAGTCAAAGAACTACAAGCCCAAAATGATCGTTTGGATAAGAGCAAAAAGAAGATTCAATCAGAATTGGAAGATACTACCATCGAATTAGAAACCCAGCGTACCAAAGTTCTGGAGCTTGAGAAGAAACAGAAGAACTTTGATAAAATCCTTTCTGAAGAGAAGGCGATTAGTGACCAAACTGCCCAAGAGCGTGACACTGCCGAACGCGAAGCCCGCGAAAAAGAAACAAAAGTATTATCACTCACACGTGAGTTGGATGAAGCTTACGATAAGATTGAGGATCTAGAAACAAAGCGAAAAGTCCTGCAAAATGAACTCGACGATCTTGCCAATAGCCAAGGCACAGCCGACAAAAATGTCCATGAGCTGGAGAAGGCAAAGCGGGCGTTAGAAAGTCAATTGGCCGAGCTGAAAGCACAAAATGAGGAACTTGAGGATGACCTTCAGCTAACGGAGGATGCCAAGTTGCGTTTGGAAGTGAACATGCAAGCGTTGCGCTCTCAGTTTGAACGTGACCACCAAGCTAAGGAAGAACAGGCAGAAGAGAAACGTCGTGGTTTAGTGAAGCAACTTCGCGATCTCGAGGCGGAGCTTGATGAGGAACGCAAGCAACGCACTGCGGCTGTGGCTGCTAAAAAGAAGCTCGAGGGCGACCTGAAAGAAATTGAGACCACAATGGAAATGCACAACAAGGTGAAAGAGGATGCCCTGAAGCATGCAAAGAAACTGCAAGCCCAAGTTAAAGATGCCCTTCGTGATGCCGAGGATGCCAAGGCAGCAAAGGAAGAACTTGCTGCGGCAAGCAAAGAAGCTGAGCGAAAGGTGAAAACCCTCGAGGCAGACGTTATGCAACTTACCGAGGATCTCGCAAGCTCTGAAAGAGCACGCCGAGCAGCCGAAACAGAGCGGGATGAATTAGCCGAAGAAATGAACTCCAACGCCAACAAGGGTTCACTGATGGTTGATGAAAAGAGACGTCTTGAAGCGAGAATAGCTACACTCGAGGAAGAGCTCGAGGAAGAACAATCGAATTCCGAGGTTCTTTTGGATAGAAATCGTAAGGCTCAGCTTACAATTGAACAACTTTCAACAGAATTGGCCACTGAAAGATCCAACTCCCAGAAGAATGAAAATGCCCGATCTTTGCTGGACCGCCAAAACAAGGAGTTGAAGGCGAAATTAGCTGAGATCGAAACAGCGCAAAGGACTAAGGTGAAAGCAACAATTGCTGGTCTTGAAGCCAAAATTTCCAACCTCGAGGAACAACTAGAAAATGAAGCCAAGGAGCGATTGCTACAGCAAAAGGCTAACCGCAAACTGGATAAGAAGATCAAGGAGCTCACATTGAACATCGACGATGAACGAAGACATGCGGATCAGAACAAAGAGCAAATCGATAAAGTGAGTTTTAAAAGACATTTCTTCCAAAACTTAACTTTCTAACAAACAACTCTCTTCTTTACAGCTCAATAGTCGCATGAAGACGCTGAAGCGAAACCTCGACGAAGCCGAAGAAGAACTTCAAAAGGAGAAGACACAAAAGCGAAAGGCACAACGCGAATACGAAGATATGCTTGAGAGCCACGAGGCGATGACACGCGAAGTCAATTCACTTAAAACAAAGCTGAGGTGAGTCTTTTCTTTATATTTATATATATTTCAATTCTGTCCAAGAAATACTTGGGCAAATGGTGTTAGGGGTGCTCTTAAACGACATCATCATCATCACAACTGTTTTCGTTTCATATAAAGATCAATACATCTAACACAAACTGAACAAGCTAAAGCTTATTCACCGAAAAAGGATGCCACTTTGATTATGAATTGTGAGGGCCTACAATGAGTAAGTTTAGTTACGGACACCCTTCGTGAATGAATTTAAATAATATCCCCCGTCAAAAATTCCCATTTTTGAAACACAAATTGTTAAGAAAATCACTGTTTGGCCATCATAGACAAGAGTTCTACACACCACTGCATGCATTGAACATCTTAGAGTTAACGGTTTTGAGTTGAGTTTATGTTTGCTTGCACTTAGAGTTATATATTATAAGAAAAACTTAATGTTTACCTGTACCGAGTTCATTCCGAGCCATTCATCCTTCCAAAATTGAAATACTTTCATCATGAATTACTTTAAATTGAAAATCTGATTTGAGTCTTCAAAAACCTTCTAAACTGTTCTAAAATGTGATTTTATTGGAAAACGAAGAGGATTGGACATATGTAGTGAAATGGCCAACCTTTTGTTAAATTTTTTTCGAAGCACCATGTATATGTACAAAGACTGCATCAAGTAAATTTAAAACTAGCGACTGGGATTGAAATTGTGATTAAGTTTTAGTTAGCAACAAGTTTTTACAAATGGTGGTTAGATTATTTGTTTGGTTTCAACGCAACGCTCAAACCAAGACGTTTCTCTCCGTTTAATCTGGGTCAATAATATTTTAAATGGTAAACAATCATTTTATTCTCCATAAAAAATAACCTGTATTATTACCCAATAGAATTTGGAAAATAGTAATGTGCGTTACAGACTTTTTTGTTGAGTACTATTTATCTCTTTTATTAAGAATTTATCTATAATTATGAAAAAGTTTCCATTGCTCTTCTATTTTCCGACCTAAATTGAAAATGGAAAGCCGAAATTGAATTTCTGTTGTTTATTAAGGGGTATTTTTTAAAACGGTTTTTCCGAAGATAAACCAATTAAAATCGTCAAGAAAGTTTTTTTACGAAAGTTTTTACTGCACTACTAGCAATTAAATCTCGCCTAAGCTGGAAACGCCAAAAATTATATTTCGCATCACTTGTTATTGCGGTGAACGCGACTCATAGTTGAGTAAAGTATAACTATGGGATACTAAGAATAGGCTGCTTGTTTAAAGATTTTTGCAAGGTTGCATGGATGAAGAATATTGGCAACTATTCTTTATATTTTTTGTGCTCTACCTCAAACGAAAAAGAAGAAGATAAATTAGAACTTCTGTCCTCCGCGATTTTAAATAAATGAGATGTTAAAGTGCCTTTTGCCAAGGTTAAAATAAGACTCAACGTACTTTACCTTACCCTAAACTAACAAAAGTCATATGCTACAGTATGGCGTAGACTTCCCATTGGAATAAATCATTTATAAGAAGCGGGAAGCACTGGTATTTCAACTTGTTTTTAAAAACACCGGTACTGAAGAAAACCCCAATATTTAATACTTCAAAAACATACAATTGAAGGTGTTTAACTACAGCTAACATATTTAATGAAGGTTCGTTCGGGTTCAACACTACAAACATCAGAAACGCAAGAACGTTATACATATCACTAAATTATGACAATAAACTTCATAAGACGAACCACCATAAAAAGAACAAAAAGAAAAGAATTGTTGCTTTGAAAGTAAATAAATTTAATCCATTAAATCAAATATTTAGAAAGGATGCTACGTTTATTGATTTTTTGAATTTGGTTATATACATTCATTTCTTGCTTTACATGTATTTTATTGTTATGTGTTCGTTGGCTTTCATTTTGTGGAACTATTCTTTAAAATGGTGCAATCTTTAAATATTAAATTTCAAACTTAATATTGAATCTTATTCGAAATAGGATCCGTTCTGTGTCTGGTTCTGATGATGAACTTGCCAGCATTCAGGAACATTACAGGTTGGTTGTACATTCAGTGAAGAAAATGCACATTCGCTCCATTTGTTAGTCGAAAAAAATTTTTGTCTAAACAAAAATTATAAAAAAGCAACAACATTCCTTCCAAGACATGATTTAGAAAAATGCGGTAGGCTTCCGTTGCTCCCCGAACTCTGCTATGCGAAATGAAAGTTTAATTTATAAAATCAACAACTTCTCAGAACAGCTGAATTTCTTCCATCAGTTTCTTAATTACTGCCTAAGAACGTTCCTCGCGGTAACCAATTGGTTAGGTTAGATGTGGCTGCCAGGATAAAGAGACCGACACACTTAGACCACAGAAGGTCCGTTGTGAGGCAACCCATAAATGCTTTAGTTTTGCGAACGGTGACTGCGAAATGTTCACTTACGTAATGGTTAGCATGTTTGACATGGGATAACTCCTTTCGCTAGAAATCAGCAATTCCTCCGAAAGTAAAACACCGCCATGAGAAACGATCACTTAGCCGTTCGAAATTTGCATAAAAATGTTTTTGAAACGCTTAACATCCCGAAGTTTCTTTGCCTTAGTTGCCCCACCCTTTCTATTTTCATTTTTTGTTTAATCGCCTAAATGGGCTTCAGTGGTGAAGCGTCCATATAAGTCGATTATTTCCGACTTACCTTTTGAAATTCACATCCGAAACATCTTAGACTTCTGGCAACATGAATCAAACTTAATCATACACATGAACTCGCTGCCAACATTTTTTTTTAACAACAACCACTTTGCTTTCCGTCCTATTCAAAACACATGTTGGCTCTTCAACTCACT
The DNA here is from genome assembly GCA_914767635.1 of Melanostoma mellinum. Classification (NCBI taxonomy): domain Eukaryota; kingdom Metazoa; phylum Arthropoda; class Insecta; order Diptera; family Syrphidae; genus Melanostoma; species Melanostoma mellinum. Next base: position 207,662,986 of record OU612059.1, read on the forward strand.
CCATAAACAAACACAAAACTTTAGCAACATACAAGGTAACCCCAAATATTACGTCTTATAAAATTTGTTGCTGGATAGAACAAATTTGTGTTCTTTCCTCTTTTTTCTTGTACTATTCACGGCAAAAAGTCTGAACAGTTTTCCGAAAGTAAGTTTCAGTGGTCTGATTATGGCCTTAATATCTGTTGACTGTTGCTTAACTGATTTTCACTTAGAGGAAACAAATAGTTTTAATTAGCCCAGTTTAATGAAAAAAGAAGTTATGACGCTCTACCTAATAGCAAAGTTGGTTTGAAATACTTGACTTTTTGGCTTGATGCGAAGACAAACATTGCACAAAAAAAATTTCAAGTAAACTTTTTTTTGTTGGCTAAGTTTCCTTCGAGTTACCATTTGGAATTATTCACCCCTCGCCACTGATGGTCTTCAACCAACATCTTTCGCTGAAAATTCAAACTTCTGGCGAGATTTTTCCAATTTTACACTCTTAGTCTGTTGAAGTCCTCTTCCACTTGATTGCGCCACCCAAGAAGAGGTCTTCTTCTTCTGGACTTTAAATGGCGCAGTTTTTACCTGTCATCTGTCAAGTATTAGTTTAAGTACTAACAACTGTTCAAATAGATAAAAAACTCTTATTGAATTACCCTTTTCTTGTAAATGACGTGAAAGCTCCGCAATTATTTGTCTTGAAACTGTTCTTTTATTCTAAAACTATGAATATAAAGCTGCAAGAAGTGCTCAAGGTAAGCCATGAACTAGAGAACCCACGAACCCAATCAACATTGTTGATCTATGAGTTAGTTTACGTTTTATTCACTTGTAATAACCTTAAAACTTACCCGTCCCTTAAAACGATATTCAACATATACAAAATGCGTTGCATTTCTTCCCCATTAACAAGTAAAAAATTCACTTTTAAATTTTCTTCTTATTACTTGCATGAATTCTATTTGAATTTTTCAAAAGTCTAAACAAAAACACCTCTCTTTACAGGCGCACCGGCATTGGTTTGAGCTCATCCAGACTCACAGGTACCACATCGTCAAAACGAACGGATGACAGTTCTTCTGTTCAAGATGAGTCAATAGATGGCGAGGATTCAGGCAATTGACAAATTAAATATTCAAAACGGGATCTTTATTAATATATAAATATATATACATAAAACAAACAACAACAAAAAATACAACAAAATTAAGAAAGAAAAAAGCAAGTCTAATTCCTAAGCAAAAAAGAAAAACTCTTGAAATTTAGAAATTTTAAGATGAAATTTAACAAAAAGAAGAAAAAAAAAAACAGAACGGTTTTAAAAGTGAAATATACCTTTTTGATAAAACGTAATAAGCCACGAAAAAAAATTATTTATATCGTTTTTTATAGATATGATATACATATTAATAATAAAATTAAAAAACAAATTATAAGAAGAAGATCCATGAGGGGAAAAATCACTAACACTAAATTGAATGCATTTAAATAAAAAATAAATAAAAAAAATTAGTATTAAAAACAAATAACAAAACAAAAAACTAATATCGAATAGCTTCTTATTCTCTTTTTTAACACGAAAACACCCAAGTAAAGACCCCTAATACACAACATCTATGTTTCTTCTAAATTCTGTTTTAATTTTTGCAAACAAAAATTTCTCTCAGAACAACAACAACAACAACAGTGCACGCTATAAGCCAAGCTCTTGCATTCAAGTTGATCCTATTTGGCTTCGAAGGAGGAAAAAAATGTTCTACCACCTGACTGACGTTTGTTCACAATTATGTACATCAAAGCACATGCGTCAATACCGTTTCTGAGGTTTTGTTTACGTTTTTCTTTTTAACTTATTTTTCTCTTTTTTTTCAAATTCAATTAACAAGAAAAAAAGTTTTTACAAAACCTAAATGTATATGTACATTAATTTTTAAGTATTATCTTTTTGAATGGTTTTTTTTATATAAATGTAAATTAGAACTTAAATTTACTTCAAAATTATTATAACTATCTAATCTATCTGTTATTATCTCATTCCTTTAGCCTTATTATATAAAAAAAAATAAAAACAATTTGTTGTTCTTCTTTACTTACACAAAATAAAAAAAAATAAAAACATACAAAGTAAAACATTCTCTGTATAAGTGCCATTTTTCCGCGAATCCTCAGGAAGCTTACCTGCTTTCTTTTAATTAGAAAATTCTAACGGTTTAGATTTGAAAAACAAAATATTAATAAAACCCTATATTGTCTTTTAACTGTTATTTCCTGTACACCCTTAGTTGTATTTTATTGTTTCGTTGGTTTTTTTCTTTTACAAAGTAATTGTAGATAGCCTATAACAAGTATGAAGAATGAATTTTTGCAGACAATCGCTTTTATACAACACCTCGACAATTTTCGTTTTCTTCTTTTTTTTTTGTATTGAAAGACTATACATTGCACACTCGCGCGGATTGTGTTAGCTGTACCGTTTAAGAACTAAATATCAACTGAACTTATTAATAATTGACGCGACAGATTAATCTGATAAGTCTTGTTTGTTTATTAGAAGAAGAAAAGAAAAAATGCAAGTTTTTTTAAGTGCAACCTTCCATTCTTTAACGTTGATTATTATTTTCTTTTTAATAAACATTATTATAAAAACCAATAATTAATATTATTTTGTTTATGTTTTGTGTCGTATCTCTATTTTATTAAATGCGTACGGAAATTTATTGAAAAAACAATTCCTTTTTGCCTTATTGTAATATATTATTTTAATAAAATACGATTATTTTCTGTTTTAACAAAAAAAATAAAATCCTTTTTTATGCTTATATGTTACTTTGCAAAAAAAACTTCAAAAAAATAACAGAAGTGAAGTAATTTCATGTTATTCATCGTCTAGAAATAGAATGTTAATCGAGAAAAGAAAAAAGTAATATTTATACTTGTTTAATATTTAACTAAAGAAAAAATAGTGTTTGAGAAAAAAATCCAAGAAAAAAATTTGAATGCTTCGCATGAGTACTTATGTTTTTTTTTTTTTTTTTTTAATATATTTTTAATTTCGTTTGTTTTGACTCCTTTTATTATTATCATTATACATAAAATAATTATTATTCTTTATTATTTTAATAAACATAAAAATTTTTGATACAAATTTATTTTTTGTTTTATTTTCAAAGTCTGTTTTTATAATGAAATAGTACAGAATTATCCTCCTTAAAGTATGTTTTGATTTTCTTTTTTTAATACCGACGCGAGGGCTGACGGACGATGTCGAACGAAGCCTTGAGTTTTCAAAAAGTATATTTTTATGCTCTATTCAATCAGAAATAAGTCCTTCAAACAATTAAACAATTCTGTTCTAGAAAAATCGTATTTGTGTTTTTGTTCGAAAGAGATCAGGTTAGGTAGTTGAAGTTTACCACGGGTTACACAGGGGGGGGGATTGCCAGCCGCTTCCTACCAGCGGCTAGCAGTAGCAGAAGCAAGCAGTGAATGGCAGTCCGGTCACACTACTCATCAGCAAACCATAAAAAAAAATTTGTTTTTCGACTTTATTTTTAATTAAGTGAATTAGAAATATTAACCACAAATTTTTAAAGAAAAATTTACTACATACTACATGCTGCAGTATTTTTTGTTTTGCCAGCCGATGCTAGCAGCCAAAAGTTGAACATGTTCAACTTTGCCAACCGTTGCTAATACTCACCGTCTTGCAGCGAATGTGGTGAATTTTTTTGGTCACATAAAGCTGATCAGCGGCTGGCAGTAGCGGCTACTCGATTCGCCGCTGGCAAGCAGCCTTTTGTGACCCACGCTTTAGACACGACACGAATGGAAAGGATAGTACAAGAGTGCGAGGTTAAGGCCCGTATTATGAGTAGCGAATCGAACTTAAATCCAAGCGAATTCGATAATTTCGTATTATGAGTAGCGACTCGCTTAAATGAAGTTCGCTTCAAATGTCAAAAAGCTATCGACTAATTATGAGTAGCGAACGTTCGATATTCTATTCGCCCAGCGCGTCCAAATTAAACGAACGAAAGTTATTGGTGATAAAGCAAGCGAACGAAGGGTTTAGTTTTTTTCGTGTTTGTTAACTTTTTGTGTTTGGATGCATTTCTGGCAAAAATGAGTGAGTGAAGAAAAAAGTTCTTATATTTTTATTTACTATTAAAACAAGATGCTAATTTCTTTCGATTCATTAGGCACAAACAACAGTCTGTTCGCATCGCAACGCATTTGAGCAATTGTTTTGCAATTGACCTCAACCCACTTGGCCCACCTTCTCGTTAGAGGAAAAAATGGCATAAGATTTGCTTATAGGTTCTATTTTTAATTGGATTTCAAATTCAAACTTAAAAAAAAATTTCAGAAATCAAAAAATTGATTGTAGCTACTGGAGGGAGACAATATACGCCACTGTCTTTGTTGCCTTTAGAACAAACAATTGACTGCTTATTCAGCCCTTAAAATGCAGTAAATACATCTGGCTGTATCTTCTAATGAAAAACGAATACAAAAGGATCCCCTGCAGAAGGGAAGAAGCAATTCTGCGGAAAAAATTGTGCAGTAATAATGAAGATGCCCAAGTTCTGCATGATGAAGATAACCAGGATGTTCAAGGACCATCATCATCTGGTCAGCGGCTATCCCTGCCAGCTTATAAAAGAGGGGGGAACAGTTTAAATAAAAGAGAAAATGCACACATAACATTTTTAAAAGACCAAACTAACACACTAATTTGTTCCGTGAACTCTCATTTTCTTACACATCTTCAAAAAACAAATAAACACTATTAATCATACTTCTAATGAATTATTTTCTTAATATTCAATTGAGAAAGATGTTGTGTTAACAGATCAACCACTTATAAGGCAATTTGACATATATGACTTTATGAAATATTCACTTTTTTATGTTGGTACCTATCACATCAAAAGCGAATGTTGTAGTTCGCTACTCATAATACCACGAAGCTCATAGTTCGCTGAACAGTTCGCCTAGAAGCGAACGTTCGATTCGCTACTCATAATACGGGCCTAAGTATTGGGTCCGTTCCTAAACCGTCTTAAGTCTGAGTGAATTCAAGTATGCCATTCAATGGTAGGTAATCTCGAGATATTCGGCCGCATTGAGGTAACCGTCGGAGCGAAAATTCTCCAGTATCCTACAAATCGGAGACATTTTGAGGTCCTCCGACAAGTTTTTGCTGCGCAAAGTTTTTGTTTTGGGATTGCAATGCGTTGCCCCATTTGTAAAAAATTTCTTACGATGACAACTACTTCGAAGCAAAATTGAATGTCCGGAAAATGAATTCGTTCCGCTCGGACGGTTACCTCGATAGGGCCGATTGCCTTGTTTGTCATAAACTTTTTCTTCTAAGTCTACTTTCCTGGTGTGACCTAAGTTGCGATGTTTTGGGATATTTCAGCCAATGAACAATTGAAATAAGTGGGGCTCCTCAGGTGAAAAGTGAACATGGACCTCAACTAACACCTTTCGCCAATAATTTCGGCGTGCTCTCTCCAGTTTTGCACTCCAAATCAGTTCAAGTCCTCTTCCAATCGGTTGTGACACATAAGACGCGGTCATCCGTTTCCGCGACTACCCTATAATAAGTTTTTGAAAACTCATCGTGCTGGAGCGTCGATATCCATCCGCTCAACTCATATACATAGTTCTTTGTTGAATCTTCGTCTCAACACATCCTTATCACATATTCTGTTGCAAATCTTTAAAAGTTTATACCTCTGTTGTTGCCATTTTAGTTTCGCATAAGTTTTTCAAGTATGATTAAAAAAAATTAAGGCGACCTAGTTTTAAATATTCCTTTTAAAGTATGATGACAATGAAGAAAAAGAAGATCAAGCATACAAAATTGGCTTAATAGAAACGAACGAACGAGTTGGTGACATAAAAGGAACAAAAACATTTTTATTTCAATGTAAAAACATATTTTTCGGGGTGAGATTTTCTTTGACTTGGTTTTTCCAAGCATTTTTAAACAAGCCATTTTTAGATAGCATTTTTGATTATGAATTGATCGTACTTTTCAAATTAATTCCGCCAAATGTTTTTATTCACAAATCCTGCCGTAAAATATTGAACTAAGAATCCTAAAAAGAAAGGACTAAAAAGTATTGTACTACACGTTAACGGAAATTATTAAAGTGTTCCATTAAGCTCAGTGTTTGACAATTATTCTGAGTTAAAAAAGTTCCAACAAAGAGAAAAAAGTTCATCAGCATGTTGAGACGCTGGATACGGAGCTCTAATCTTATACAAGTATTGCTAGAAATATAAATATCTCCAATTTTAGTTTAATTTATTAAGTTTATCGGTTCACGTCGGTGTTATTTTGTCGTAATAATATCGTAACCTTCTTTAGATTACTGCTACATACATCCTCATTTGCTGCCAATTCAGGCAACAGATGAAAAATTCAGACTTTTAATTTTTAAGGGACTTTGTGATTGATTATTATGATATATGCTTTGCAGTCAATAATAAAATAATGTATTAATTTCCATTTTTTGTTTTTCAAAAAGATTAGGTCAAAACTTGTGGATTTTTTTTTTTTTTGGTTTGAACGTTTATTTGATTATGCTTTATCGTTAGTAGGGAATTTTTTTAAACACACTGTTAAATTGATACTCATATCCTAATGCTCTTACTTTGGTTAAACACTTTTTGTATCACTGAAAACACACATATAATATGAGCTTATTCAACTCTAATAAATAACCAAAACATATTCCAAAATCATATTTTTGTTTTTAACAAGCCGTCTTTTTTCTTCAGTTAAAAATACTCATCACTTATATGACATAAAACAAATTAAACAATTATATCATTAGAAAGAAAGTCTCATAGCAAATAACAATCGAAAATAATTCGCAAGAGCTTCAGAAACAATAAGTTATTAATATAGTACACAAAAAGTAATAATAATTAAGTAAATCAATAATAATTGTGAATGCTAAGACTTTTTTATATTAAACAAATAAAACATTACGTATAAGCTAAAAATAATTACATACAGTGTTTAAGATTATACGAAAAGCGCAGTTTATCAGCTGCTAGGAATAATAATTAAATTACAATTTTTTACGTGTAATTAAAAAGAATAAAGTAAAAAATAAATAATATCTTCTTAGAAAAAAAAAAATAAACATAGTTTGAGAGGAAAAAATTAACCATGTTACAAAGTAAAACAAAATAAAATTGTTTAAAAATATTTCGATTTATTTATTTGTTGTTGTAGTCGGTGATCGTAGACATGGCGTAGGTATATACATTTTTTTTCTTGGGTATACGAACAGGAAAGGTTTAAATAAAAAATAAATACGGTTGCGCAAAGCGCAACAGAGCGAGTAGCTCCGGGGCCTAGTGCATTTCTCACAACCATTGCCTTTGTGAGGGAATGCAGGGGACCTACAATTTTCTGCCGATAACTTATTGCTTTTAGAGAGAGCGCCGTTCATGATAATGAATCTACCATAGGAGGATTTTCCAATCCCTCGCGCAAGGCGATACCCATAGGAAAACATTTTTGCTTCTGTTTGGATTCGAACCGCGAACCTCCCGGTTAACAGACAGACATGGTAACAATCACACCACAAGCACTACAGGAAAGGTTAACAAAACATAATATAATTGTAGCGCATTGTGCATGATGGTCTTGTATCTGCTAGCTATTGTGTGGCTCAATGGTGTGCACACGCAGAACGAGAGAAAAGGTCTAGAATTTTGAAATAACCGAAATTTTTGTTTGTCTTAAAAGGTACTTTAGGGTCTTAAAAATAACATACCAACATATCCGTATCGGCCAGACCACAGGCAAGCATTCTCTAGGGGCATAAATGTAACAACATACCTCCCCCGGGTTTTTTAATAAGAGCGCTACAAAAGTTTTTTTTTTAAATAAAATAAAAACGGTTTTGGATATCAATGAATTCTCACTCGTTGTATCGGAGGCTACACACAAAATTACAACGAGAGTGTCAATTCAACAATGTGGGCGATGACTCCGAAAACTATGAATTCGGGTAAAGTGATCGTGGATATTGCTACCAAAATTGCTTCATGTGTCTTCAACGATGGACTAAGATCAGTTCTACACGTATTCGATGTCATGGGGATGAAAATTGAACCGAACTGCAAGAAAGCGGAGCAGTCACTCAGTGTGGGCGCAAAAGAAGCCCGCATGGAATTAAAAGCGTTCCGAAAGGAAAAAGAAGCCGAAGAGATTAATACAGAAGGACAATTGCACGGTGCAGGCATGTCAGATTAAAGGTATATACGCATTTTATATGATTTTATAGTACTTAAAACTTTAAACGCGTTTTTCTCGAAATCCCTTTTTTTGAACTGGCCAAAGACATAACTCAAGCAAATCTTCACAGATCTATACGAAATTTTGACAGTACATTCGAAAACCTTTCTCCAGAGACATACGTAGAATTTTTTCTATTATTGCATAGTTCTTTTTTAATCAACAGTTTTGTCGTTTTTTTATGGTGAAATTTAATTTTTTTTTTTTTCAAATATGCACCATTTCGCGAAAAAACAAAATATCTAAAAAATCCGTACGTACAGCTCTTGTTGTTGTTATAAACAAAGAAACTAAAAATTTTCGGGATTTTTGTTCCAAGACCAAAATTAAAAAATTAGGTACCTCCGAAGAAATGCTGGACAGCCGCCATTTTGATTTTAAAACCACGAAAAAATTTATATTTGTATATTAAATCCTAAATTATAAAACCTCTTTCACAGAATTTCGATTGATCTTTTTGTTGATTCACAAAAAATTCATAAATTATGTCCATTTTTTACGTTGTAGACCAGCATCCCCCTTAAATCAAATAAGACGAAGAAGCAAGCCCAACCATAACATTAAAACGGAAGTGGAAGAAATGGGCTTAACTGCTAATGAGGGCAAAACGAACTATATGCTCTCATCAAACAAATGCAGAGAACATCGACAAAATGGAAAAAACGTCACAATAGACACACATAACTTGAAATATAGGACGTCAACCAACTAGACTTCGGTTAGGACTCCGAAGATCAACCGGAGAGTTACTGTTGCTACTTTGGATTAAGAAGACAATTGAGAAAAGAAATCGTCAAAGACCTTGCTCACCCAAGTTCTGCTATTTGGCGCAGCGCAGAAGGAAACTAAGGATGGACATCAACGCTCATGCTTGACGAGTGCTCGAAAGCACTTTACATAGAGATCGAGGAATGAGGAGACCTCGTTTTAGTTGGGGCAATTAAATGGAAGAAAATCTCAACCGACTTAGAGTGCAAAACTGGAGAGAGCTCATTCGAAATTGAAATTGTTATCGAAAGATGTTAATTGATGCCCAAGTTCACCCCCAAATGTAATGCCGAACTAAGGACGTAAAAAAGATTTCTAATGATTTGTGTTTGCGTACCTATTACCAAGATTTCGCTAGACCGGCACTCCTTTAGGTCCTCTTAGAAATGCCAAACATAATCTATCTCCGAACCTTGCACGTAGATTCAGCAATCGGCATTGATGTTTGTATACAGACAACGTCGAACGAAGTCTACGTGATGATCTTTTTCGGAGTAATGGTCATCAAAAGGTTGCAGCTGCCTGAAGGTATGCTATAAAAATATTGTTGCAATTCTAAGAAGACGAGAAAACAAAAATTCAAAATATTTATTTATTTTTTAAATTTTTTAACGTACATAAATATTATGTTTATATTACTTTCAATATGCTATCTGGCACTTACTACAACGTAAAATATTAAAGGTAACACTAAATTATCAATCTGATCTGTTAACGCTTCAACTCCAGCTGTTAGAAGTGTTGCTGCTAAAACTAAAATCACACTATAACCATCCGCCGGGGTAAGATTAAACATGTAAAGAGGCAGTAAAACAATTGATTGGGACAGTATAAACGCCAAGCTGCCTTCTATCGATCGGTTGGTACCTGCCAAAGTAACAAAGAAAACGACAAAATTGTAAGCCCTTCGAAAACACTAAAGACTGTGTAATGTACATACCACTCCATTTATGTTTTCCAAACATGGATCCAAAGACACTTGCGGCCGTGTCCCCTATACCCACTGATAGTATACCAGCCAGCATGGGCACCAGATTTTCCCCGACAGCACTATCCGCTGCTGTACAGGGACACGGCATTATCCAAAGCGGTAGAGAACAACCGATTAGAAGGCAAAATGGAGTCAACGCTATGTTGCCAGCGTCTTTTTCATCATGAAGCGTGGCGAACGCATCTTCCAAAATACTCGCCAACGGTGGTATTTTAATCATTCGTATTAAATCGAGAACTGAGAATGCTGCCAGAGCAACTCCAGTTGCAAGATACAAGAATGTACACTGCCAAATTAAGCCGGGAATGTATACCAAAACGATGAGCACGTGGAATATCTTTCTCACTCGCGTTGAAGCTTGCTCAGAACCTCCCATTTGCCATCGTACAATCAGCACTGTGGCTAGAGTCATGGTCACATAAAATATCACAATAAAGACCTGAAGAGAGAAGTTGATTATGAGACGACCTGGTATTGTAATTACAGCTGATGTAAGCTCACTCTTCTTAGGTCAGAGTATATGAATTGAAGTACAGTTGTTATAGGCAAGTCTTCTGTTACTGGAATGATGCAGACTGCCACCACCAAAACAAACATGGTCGGGTAGAAAAGAATAACGTCTCGGAATAACTTGAATGTTCCCAGGAGCCACGATACCACCAGAAGGCAAAACAATGCTCCCTGAGTTTAGAAATATATAAATATAATTTTAGAATAAAGAGTCAATTCAAATGCTTTTCAAAAGTGTTATAAAATGTCAATGGAGAGTGTGATGACCGAATAATACTACCAACAGACTAGGGTACACCAATAGAGATGCAGTAAATAAAAAGTTATCCTATCCTGGGTTTTTAAAACAATAAACACAAGTTTTTAAATTCTAACGAGAATGCTTGGGCAGCAACCGAAGTAGTGAGCGATAAACCGCTAAAATTAGAATTCAAAAGAAAGCTTTTCATTGGTTTTGAAATTTTCTTTTTTCAATTTCAAAAGTAAACAAATTCCTCATCGGTTTACCCTTTTATCAAGACACAATCTAATTATAGACGTCTGCGTTTTTCATCCACCCACTTAAAGGTTTCAAAAATCAATTGGAAATCTCTTTAAAAATATTTCGGTTAAAACCATCTACTTACCGTCATAATGGCACAAATTTTTTCGAATTCGTGACTTGGTGGCGATGTGTAGTACTGTGGAATTTTAAATATTCCATTGATGGTAAACAAAACTACACCTTGGACTAAAATACAAGCTTCACCGAGACTGCAACTCTTCGGAAATCCTCTCAGTACTCTAACGTAAACATACTGATAGCCTAGTGTAGATACAAATGCAACCGCAAGACACACCCCATATGTCTGCTGTGTCCAGTATTGAAGCAAGAAGTTTGTAATTATTCCTGGCAACAGGGCAAGACTTATCTTTGTACAGCGTCCTGCGCCAATGGCAAGACAAAGAAAGAACGTTAACGACTGAATTAGCATTCCAACGGAGGCTACAGTCATCACAAGGAAGTGTTCATCTTCAGTTGTTGACGATTTTATCTTGTTGTTCGATACAATGTAAGCCAATGGCAGAAGACAACATAGCCAATAGCCCGGTGAAGCATTTGGTCTAAAATTAGATTTAAACAAATTCAATTAAACCTTGTTGTTTGTATAATCAAAAGTTCAAAGGTTCACTTACCGGCTTGTGATGCCCATGGTTTTACCATTTTTGTCTACAAATTTGCCTACTCTAACCTTGTCGGTATTATCCATTTTCTAGAAGTTAACAAGAACAACTTTTCACTGAAGGTTTTCATTGGAATTAAAGTGTCTTTTGAATCCAATTTCCTTTTATCTTGGCTAGATCTTTATCAAAACAAACACCACATCACAAAAAGTCAAAAAGGCCTCGTCTGAAGTCTGAAAAATGAAAACCATATGGCTATTGGACTGAAGTTAACGCTGATTGAAACTGAATAAATGGTTGGTGTCCATGATGTAATAGATAATTAGTTTTGTTTTAAACTGTACTTTATTGACAAGCAATAACAGGGTGTTTTGGCTGCTTCAAACATTAAAATGCGAGTATACATCAGTTCTCTTTTTCGATATTCTTTTAAGGGGATTCGTTTATTTCAGCATAGCTGTGAGAGGAAAAATCCTCGTGCAAAGCAGAGCGACGTGTGGTTGCGATCTAACCCAATCGCAACCAAAATGAAAAATAAAGAACTTTATCGAGTATCACACATCTACGCGATTTATTCATACGGTTACAGGTTTTTTCGTTGAAGTCCTGCGGTCGCCATAAAGCCTTGCGCAAACCAATGCAGTGATTGCGTGCGATGCGATTGCGTTAAGTCAAATCCCTATGTAATCTTATGGACGTTTGACTTAATTCATATTGATTTGACTTAACGCAATCGCATCACACGCACCCAACGCATTGGTTTGCGCAAGGCTTAAAGCCTTTTTTGAGAAATCCAAAGTCACCCTGTATATCAAACTGAGTGTTTTTTTTTTAGCTCTGTGGTTGAACTGAATTTTTGCTGGGGGCGAGCTTAGGGCTGTCAAATGGCATGTGTTTTTATTCAAATGACAGGGATGTGTGGTGATTTTGAGGTTTAGGGTTTTTTAAGGATTGGAAAACCCAGGGTTTTTTAAAAACTGGGTAATGTCTTTTATTTTGATAGCAACCGGATTGTAACTGCGTAGTGCAATGGCTTGCACCACAAACTATCAGAGAAGCTAATACAAAGGCTCAATTCGTACCCTCTTTGCCTCAAAAACCCGCAAATTATTTTATCTGTACTCCTATTTCAGTCTGATGGCATATAATTATTATGACAGTGGTTTGAATGAATCTTTCGACATTCTATACTGTGACAAGCCAAAAAATATCGAAAACACGTTCGTTTTTTGAACGGTTTTTATACTCAGCCCTATCACAGATTCCATCGTAATCGAAAAAAGCTTAAGTTTCCTGATGTAACTATCACATCATCCTTTCGGAGTGGAACAAATTTCGAAATTCGTAGATTCGGTATCACCAAATCCAAGTGGAATGTAAAATCGTCGTCTTTATATACGAAAGAAGTTGTGTTTTGCAAAAAAATGTGAATGATCTTGCACATTTGGCGTAAAACAGCTTGTTTTGATAACCAGCACATGGCGGTATTTAGTGTGGCAATTTGAAATGTTATCTTCGATTCCATTCAGATTTTGTGATCACAAATTTTCGTAGTTCGTAACTTAGCATTCCGTGTGAAAGTTTTCTACGATGGAATCTGTGATAGGGCTGACTAACTGACAAAAGAATGGCGACGAGGATGCCCGGTCTAGCTTAGCTTGTAGGCAAAATGGCCCTACTTTGCCGCAGTTGAATCTCCGGTTTGCACGATGGCGAAAATAGCATCCAGCTCCAAGCCACAAAAAAGACAACCAAACATACTGAAATGAAAAGATATTTGAAGAATTCGTTTGCTTTTTTCATTCAAACGGGAAAGCAATTCCTTCACACAGAACTTCAAAATTATAATCGGTCTTCCGCTTTTATTAACCATCGACGTTCGTGCTTAAAACAAACACACGTATCTACTGTGTGAGCTACACAGATTAATTATTATATAAGAACACAATTTCTCTTAAATTTGTTTTTATTTATTAAAAATTCTTGTTCACCATTTTTTATTTATTTTACTTTTATATATATATACATGAAAAACTTCTTTTTTTTTGAAATGATAACTATAGCATTATTTCATTAAGAAAAATAAACAAGACAATATTTTTGTATGTATATATAAAAAAAAGATAGCAACCTAAGGCTATTTAACTAATTAAAAAGAACCTAACCTTGTTGGCCTCCACAAACAATGTACAACAATATGTTTTAGACTATTGGTTTTTCAAATTGGTTGTTCAAATCTTGTTTGACAATAAATAAATACAAATTCTCGTTCTTTGCCTTCATTTCTATTATAACTTTAAGTATACAATTATACAATTATATATAGATATACATGCCAAACTTTAATTTAAAAAAAAAGAATTAAGGTAGATTCGTGTGCAAACAGATCGGAATGGGTTGTTTTTTGTTTAAAAAAAAAAAAATTAAATCTAGATGTTCATTAATTCAGTTTATTGTGAACTCGAAAAGAAGAACTTATAAAGAATGGTACCAACGACAGCTAACACCAGAGGTAGCAACCATGATTTCATGGAAGATTCTGATTCTTGAGAATCTTGTGTCCATGTTGGTTCAGATTTTTTGGGAACAGCTTTGCGTTCGGCTTCGACTAGTTCGCCAACTTTGTATTTGTTCATCATTTCTCTTGCATCAGAGCTGTGACCGACATCCTCGAAGTTTTCTGTACCATCTTGTCCAGCTTGTTCCAGTAGGACTTCCTCACCACCAGGGTGCTAAAAAAAAACAATAAAGAGAAAACCATTAATACGAATACTTATGTTAGTACCTAAAAAATAATAAAAATTATTATGATCTATCAATCTTTCAACATTTCATTTAAGTTACAAATACGAAAAGGGAATAAAAATGGGAATATAATCACCCCTATTACGAATGGTGTTTTAATAAAACGCCAATAAGATGACTTATCTCTAAGTACCACAATTGCCGTTTAAATAAAATAACTTTTGAGGGAATGGAATGGAAAGGAACAGATAGAGGGCTGAACTTATATCACGGCTAGAGCTCTGTAATTTTTTAGGCGTTTTAGTGAAACTCCTATCGCAATAAGGGTGAATGTTATCAAAAGATAAACGCTATCAGTCGTATTTACAAAGAAATTCTTACGGATGAGTTGACTCTAAGTTGACCTCTAAGTGATACATTCTGAAAGTTACTCCTGTCTTTTTCCCTTAAAATTTCTTTGTAAATAAAACGGAACATGTTTATTATTATTATTACCAAACAATTACTTTGTAATATGTAACTTAAAAAAAAAATTATTTTATTTAAGTGTTTTTTTTATCCGTCGATCTTAAGGAAAAGTTTTAATGAGGATCACCAGGGTCCTCAAATAGTTTGATAATAGATGTGTTCAATGGCTTTTTTTTAGATCAGAACAGAACAGCACAGCACAGAATCAGTGATAAACGTCAGGCAAGCTAGAACAAGCAAACTTGTCAAAAAAGCAACAACAAAAACAAAAAAAAACAACCACCAATTTTTCTTTTTCTGATATCAACTTAATTTAGCGTATTTTCGTCACGAATAAGTAACTTTATTTTCAGCACAAGGTTAGGTGTTATTTTCCTGATTTTTAAAAAATTTTTTGAACTTTTCACAACAAATTAAAATTACATTGCGCTTAAAAAACTACGAGCAAAAAGTCAAAAGCTGCTTTTGACAGTTTTCACCAAACTTGCTCTTGCTCAAAAGGAGGTGCAGAAAATGCTGTGCTAAACTGTTCTAGAACAGCTCATTGAACACAAAAAAGATCAGAAAAGAACAGAAAATTTCTCATTGAACACCAAAAGCCTGATCTTTTCTGTCTGAAACTGTTCTAGAACAGGTCATTGAACAATCTTAATATGTATCTTCTTTTGTTGAATTTTATCCGGGCTTCCTTGACAAGTCCATGTGCTGTCAAAAAGTGGGCTTACTGGGTGAACACACATCCAGATCCACAGCCGCAAGAAATGTCGAAAATTTAATATAGGGAATACAACAACAACGCAAGAGGAGCCGCACAAGTTAACTTTTTTTTAACTCTTGCGGCTGCGGCTGCGTTTGCAGTTGTGTTTGTATTATATTTTTCATTGTGTTCACGCAGTTAATCGCGCAAAACGTTAAGTAGATTATCATCCAAAATCTAAGCACTGAAAAAACCTTCTTTAAAACCTCGAAAAAGTTACTGTAATGAGATAATATTAAAGCTATCCTTCAATCGGTGAGAGGGAGATTCATGAAATAGTCTCTTGAAGGTATAATCGACAGTCAACGATTAGATAATAATTGTGTAAAAAGTTACACGACAGTTTTTCGCCTCTCAAAAAATTTAAAAACGTTCAATCGCAGAGCTTCCACAAATGCTTGTCACTTCCACATAATCATGTCATTTCAAAGCATCTGAACTTTATCTGGGTGCCTGTCGCCAAAACAGTCATTTTATGACTGTTTTATGATAGCGTTTGAACGTACTGCTTAGCGTAGCAAAAACAAAAAATATCGGATGAGCCGAAAGAACACCATGAACACTCATACATTCTGACAGCTATTTCTGCTCTTTAAAAATATTTTTCAATTTAAAAAATACTTTATTTAGCAGTGACTGGCAAATTTGAACAGCTACACGTAGTATTTGGTATATTTTTCTTTCAAAATCGGTTAAAGTGTCTTTCCTTTTGTCGAACTTTTCTTCATTTGAAAACGCATAGTCATTTCGTTTAGTTTTTCAAATCATTTTAATTATTATCATTTCATAAAGAAGAACTATCAATTCTTTCTTATCATCCAATCCACAGCTCAATTGAATAAAAATAGACTCATTTAACAGATAACAAAATAAAGACCAACACGAAAAACGTAAACAAATTGAAATAAGATAACTATTTTCGTTTTTCTTTTTTGTTCTCAATTCAGGTATTTATTCTTTTCTGAATGCAAATCTAAAACAAACCAGGTATGTCTGTTGAATTTGTTTATAAATAATGGAACGAAGTAAGTGCTGGTAAAGGTGATTTGCATGTTCGTCGTCTATGGGTTCTCAAAGTAAGTTGTCTGGTTGCAAAATTAATACAGAAACTACAGCAGTTATACTTTTATATTCAAATGTAAGCCATTTCGTTGGATGAAGGTTTCCAACAAAGGTCTTCAGCATGTGTAGAGAACAACCTTGGAAGCTTAAAGAATTTAATAAATAAACCAAATCGTTAAAGCATAACGCTGTGAAGAATCCAAACTCTTTTTGTAGTTTTAAAAAAATTCTATCTAATTGAACAGTGAAGCCGACGCTTTTCAATTCGCTAATTAATTTTTTTGCAGTCTTTGAATAGCCCATAGTTCTTGCTTTCTAAATGCCATTCTCAAAACTATTGGAAAGTTTTCAGGATTCATTATTCACTGTTATAAAATTAAAATCCCAGCAAAGGATGTTTTTCTACGGGTAACGCCTTTCGTGAGGAATCAAGTCCTTCCTTAGTAAAATTAATTGCCATGAAAAGCGCTGTCTCGATTAGCCGTTCGGCACCGGAAGGAAATTGTAGGTCTCTCCATTCCCTGACAAGGAATGGTTGTGAGAAATGGGCTAGGCCCTAGGGCCCTCCTGAGGCTCCTCGCTCAGTTGCGCCACCCTATGTATTTTATAAAATTAAAATTATTACCCAAACAGCCTTTATACATATTGGTATCTCAAAGTTTAAGAAAATATAATTTCAATTTTGCTTGAGATAAGAATTGTTATTCGTATTTATTGATATAACAGCTGTAAAGATAAACTGAGGTGAGCACAGGAATAGTGACAACGCGTTTTACGCTTTTTTTTGATAACAGCCAAGTGGCTTCAAGAATCTATAGAACTTATGAAAATTATTGATTCTTTGTGAAAGAAAACTATACTTTAAATTAAGTACTTGTGGCGATACTGACAATCACGTTAAATGTTATGAAAACCTAATCAATACCATGAAATAATTTGAAGAGGATATTTATAATCAGATGTACATTATATACATAGGCGGCTTTGTATATTTTGTGAATTTAAGTTGAAATGAAAGATCAGAATTCAGAAGTGAAGTCAATCAAAAAAGATCAAAAAAGTCAAAAGTTTAAAGTTAAAAGTTAAGGGTGAGTTGGAAGTGTCAGCTACCAAGTTTTAGACTTTACTCTGCTTTTAGATTAAGTTTATGTTTTCTATTTAAACTGAAAAAGTGGCATTATGATAAGATAAAAAAGCAATTGCGTGGCTAAAGGTTGTTGTCATGTTGAAGTTGAAAGAAAATAATAAGTTAAGTGATTTTGCAGACTCTCAGAAACACTCTCAAGAATTGAATCCTTAGGAGTCTTCATCTGCTGCTTCTTTTTCAGCGTTACCAGGGATCACAGCGTTTCTGCTTTAAATTAGTTAACCGCCCGAGGGAACGTTGAATGATATTGCCTTTTTGACAGGGTTCTCTCTATAAATGTGCTATGTACCAATGATCCTTTAGTCTTCAAATGAAGCCCAGGGGCCCTACTCTGTAATTCGTTTCGAAAGCAAAAATTTCCGAAAACGAAAATTTTGTACTCTTTATTTCTAAATCGGATTCGAATCTGCCACTTTCGGAACGGCAAATCCGAAAACCATTTTTTTATTTCATTTAGTTACATTTTTACTTGTTTGTAATTTGCTTTGATATTATTTTTTTTTTTTTTTGCTTGATTTGACAGATATCTTGAGAAATGTTTCAAGACTTCGCAAATCTATTCCGTTAATGAAAATATTATTAAATACTTTTTTTTCGATTCGAAAACGAAATGTAGAGTACTAATTCATAATCGGATCGAAAATCACTTTCGAATAGACTTACGACTCGAAACGAAATACAGAGTAGGGCCCCAGTACCTAGGTTTTTAGATCAAACATGTTAAGCTGCTAAGGCTGTTTCGGTCTGCTCGTAATGTGAAATAAAACGAAAAAAGATCCATTTCCAAAAATGGCTTTTAAGATACACTCATGACTTTGATACGACCAAATGTCTTGGAACAAACTCTCGCGTACATTCGTCTTTATTCTTAGTCAACTTGGTTGAGTTTACACATAGTGTGACATTTTCAGCACATCGTCAGACCTCCCTGCCTCCTCTTCTTGATATTATATGATGGATAAAGAAGGAACCACGAGAACATATTTCTATTTATTGACATGCGTTAAGACGTATGATTTGTAAATATGTACACGTGTAAATAAAAATTCACCTATGGTTAACAAACCGGGTTCTACTTTGAATAGGCTCCTCAAATTACAGGGCCGTTCAAGTAATACGTACTTTGAAGACAAGTCCTCTCTGCTCATGTAGCGCACCGTGATATTTTTCATGTTACCAAATTATGAGAAGAAAAATCAAATTAACGTACAATTCTCCGTAAAACATAAACGCAAAAGAATGTCAACTTGCAACATGTTCAAGTTTTTTTCATTGTGACAAAATTTGTCGAACTGAATTATTTTTTGTTGTTGCTTTTTTGATGACAAATTTCCCAATCGCCTTTGGTGCCATCTACAACGAGCTGTGTGAGCTGTACCGAGGCATGACTACAATGGTTGAGACATATAGAGCCGATAGATATCACCGCTCCAACTCGACGAGTTTTCGAAAAAACATTACAGGCAAGCCACTGATGGCAATCAATAAAAAAGGGCCTCAACCAACTCAGAGTGCAAACAGGAGAGGGCTTGCCAGAAATCCAAAATGTTGGCGAAAGGTGTTCGTTCACCCTGAATTGTGATGCCCATCTTAGTAAAAAAGAATCAGGTGGGTTTGACGACTTCGAAAAATTATTGTTTTATTGAATTCTACAATATCTCTAAGATATTGTCCTAAATTTTCAATTGATCCAAGTAATAATTTTGGAAATACAGCCCTGAAAAGTCACACTTTGACATCAAGAGTGAAGATGACATTTTTCTGAAATTCTCATCAATGTCCAAACTTCAACGTATTAGTGCATACTATTTACGTTTTAAAAACAATTGCAAACGGAACATAAAAAAGCAAACAGTACTAATCGGCTCTCTGATCTGATCAGACGTTTTTTTTCTTTCGTGCGGTACTATAAAAGATATAAAATTCATAAAAGAATTCGATCCCCTTCAATTGTTGAAGACATCGTGTCTTTCAACACTAAAAGCCGAAAAATGAGTTCACTCGACAAAAACAACTCAAGATTCGGTTACTATACCCCTTTGCAAACTCTACCAGATACTGACAATGATATTGATTGTGATGAGATCATTACTCCAATTGCCCCTAAAATAAAAATACCATCGATTTGTGCTCTGCAAAAAACCTCCGAAAATGCGCACTAATTTCTAAATACAATTAAAATATGTGATTATAGCATTAAAAAATGTCCATGGGCAGCAAAATTAACAGTGCTAGTAGTGAAGACCACACAAAAATATGTTTGTCTTTAAAAGATAAGAACTGGCAATATTTTACTCATGATCTCCCATCAGTACGATCGTTTAAAGTTATAC